>VWZX01009423.1:241537-985196 GCA_013399015.1 Galbula dea
CAGATGAGGTCTCACCAGAGCAGAGTACAGTGGCAGAATCACCTCTCTTGATCTGCTGGTCACGCTTCTCTTGATGCAGCCCAGAATGCAATTTGCCTTCTGGACCACCAGCGCACACTGCTTGCTCGTGTCTAGTTTCTCATCAACCAACACCCCCAAGTCCTTTTCTGCAGGGCTGATCTCTATCTCCTCGTCCCCCAGCCTGTATTGATAGTGGGGATTATTCTGCCCCAGATGCATGACCCTGCAGTTGGTCTTGTAATGTTTATCTTTAAGATAATGCTTATCTTTCTTTAAGATAATGCTTATCTTTGACATTGGTTAGAATTAGTGAATGTTGATCTGCATCATGACTTCTTTTCTCATCCTAGAATTGGTTTTATCCAGACTGCAGTAGTGTAACCTATGTTTTAGCTTGGAAAGGTTACTGTCTATCCTTATCTCCTTGGTAGTACCAAATGGCACTACACAGAGCACCACAGGAATCATCAGTACTGATACATGGTGGTGGTCTTATAATACCATCAGAGATTCAGCTTTGCCAAGTGTCTGCACATGAGTTAACTATGTAATCTTACATTATATCAACAGAAATCTAATCAATATGATTGAATGGCATCTAAAGAGTATTTCATTTGACCAGTTGTAGGACGCAAACTTGGGATGATTTATGAAGCGCTCAGGAGCTCACCAAATGTTTTAACCAACACCATTTGACTGATGAAAACTTAAGGCTGAGACCACATAAAAACACTTAGGCTGCAATTAAGCTGCCTAAACAGTGACTTGTGTTTTTGAAATGGTCTAGTGAACCTGAGGCATTGACACAGGGTTGGTGTATGTGACCCAGGACCTAGAGGGAACATGTGGCTTCTAGAGTGGTAGTTGGAGTCCAGCTGGAAACCTCCAGATACCTTAATGGTAGTAGAGACCTGTTCAATCAGCTGAGCTGAGACACTATTTTGCAGGCTCTATCTTACTCTTGGCAAACCTTTAGCAAAGACTGCAGCCTGTGAGGGCAGTATTCAACCACCTGAACATAGGTGCCTAGAGACAGGGTAAGTTTTGTGGGGCTTTGTGAAGTGCTGGTCTCCCAGAAGTCCTGTTTCATACCTGCATGGGTAACTTGTTAAGGTGGAAATCAATATTTTCCATGAATGTTATGTATCAGACATATTTTTGGTCAAGAAATACAATTTTTTTCAGAAAATGTCTTCATCCTTTAACACACTGAATTCAGTAGGGACTTACTTACTACTGAAGTAGTAAGCAGTTGAAAGATCCTTGAGTGGAGAGGTTTATTGTCTTTTATACGATGTCATTAGCTGTGATAACAAGGGACGGGTTCAGTGATCTCGAGTCCTTTCTAATATGCATTTCTAAGCTTATAGCCAGTTACTAAACTACAAAACATGAGAAAAATAAAAAAACCAACCCCATCTATATTTCCAAAGACATACAACCTGGAGGGAAGGCTAAAAGTGAAAGTTGGGGAAAGAGGAACAGAAGGTGGGAGTGCGATTTGTAGACTGAAGTTGAAGAACCCAAACTGGCCTTATTAGCTGTAGGATTTTCACCAGGGCTTGTGCGGGTTGATGGAGTTCAGAAACATCTGGTTGGTCTTTCCTCTGACTTTGGGAAAAGATCTGACATTTCATGCCAGAACACATTTTTTAGTGTTTGGAGGGTATACTTGCTTCTTTTGTATTAGTGCAAATAAGCCATCAAGGACACAATGATATGACAAACATAATTTATTAGGAAACTTTCATGTAGCAGGTGAAATTGTGAAAAAGTCTATAAATGTATTTGCTTTACAATAAAGAATTATTAAGACTAGGCACACACATAATTTAGACAGGAATCTATTCCAACCTAATAGTCATGAAATGCTGAAATAGCACATGAAAACATACAGTGCACATATGGCAAAATATTCCAATTAACAATTAAACCAGCTGATGCTTTCCATTTGTCCAACAATCCGTTTGGCATGAGGATCAAACTGGAACTGGGTTTTTCCATGGAAGAAATAGACATAGCCTAGAAATAAAATATAGTCCAATTATATTTCATAGGTGACTTGTTTTCAGTATTTTGGAAAAAAGTCCCAAACCACCATCTAAAACCCAACAACAAAAATCCCAGAAAAGCCAAACCAGACAGCATAAACAGTCCATGCGTGCTTGCTGGTTTTCATTTCCACCTCATTAAGGTTAATAACAGGTTTTTGAACACAAATGATTCTATCTTTCTATCTACAGAAGCCCAAATGTTCAAGAAAGCCCAGATTAAAACTGTTTTACTTACCATCTTTCTGGAAAGCAGCATCAACTCTGCCAATTTTTCCAAAGTGGGAGACTATTTTCCTGGGATATCCAGGATCCATGGATCTTTTGTTTTCATCATACCTTAACACAAGAAACATCATTACAATTTGTGAGGAAACAGACAATATTTTGAAAGTCCAAAACAATTTTGTACACATATGGAACTCTACTGTTATTAAGAAGTCTTAGCCAACACAACTTTTTGATTCTTTCTATTATGGATTAAGGTTCTCACATTATGTGTCTGGAGATTTGAAAATCCTGCCTTTGGTATAACAAGCTCTCAAGGACCTTGGGAATGCAGCCCAGGAATTTATTAATACATTTCTAGGCTGTCCAGAGCCTTGGCCATCACTTGCACATAAAGTGAGTTTCTATTTCAAGGCACTGAATATCCAGTGCAGTGTAAAAATGAATACATAAAAGTTGAGAGCAGAAGTTGGTAGCACAGTCCTGAAACAAACTTGTATTAGTGTCAGCCATGTACTTAGGCAAAATTACTCACTGAAAATTGCCATGAGAACTGGAGAATATTTACAGTTTGCCCATGGAGAAATTCAGTTACAAATCTTTTTTTTAGTAGTGGTTCATTTTGTTTGAAATGTGAATGAAAAGTGGACACTATCAACACTGTTTAAAAAAATAGCAGCACTGTTGTGGAGAAAAAATGAATAATTTACTAGAATATCACTGTTTTATTGGGCAGATGTTTAGCTGCAAATAATTACATTCCTTCTACAGGAATACAATGAATGGCAGAAAAATCCTATAGAAAATTTGGTATTTCCTAGCAAATACTTAAAATTATTAAAATTCCAGAGACTTGAGTTTAAATTTCTGGAATATACCTGGTTTAAACATCATTGCACTTGAATTTTATAGTAATACAGAGGTCCTCAAAGTGAAAGTATGCCTTCTAGTAAAGAAAAATTAAATCTTACCTCCAGTATCTGTCAGCTACAAAGAAGTATGTTTTTCCTGTCGTTTCATCACTGTAAACTGCATTAACTCTTTTCACAGTCTTTGGGAACCCCAAACGATAGATTGGTTTAGGATAGCCAGGTGCAATGTCATATCCTCTGAGAACCCAATATTTATCCTCTGAAAAATATAAGCACATTTCATCTAGTTTTGCTACATATGAACAGCATTTAGTTTTGTTTTAGATGGGCAGCAAACAGTGTGTCTTAGATAGCAATCTTATTCATTCCAGTTTATCACTTTAGAAAATTGTTCTAATTCTTACACTGGGACTACATCATAAAGACAGTGGAAATATCTTTTGTTTCTGTGAGTAAAACATCAGAACCATAAGGTGTGTGGATAGTACCTCTCCAAGAATTTTTTCAAATGAATGTGAAGTATTTGTCTGGGTAACGACTTGAGGAGGACTGAAGGTTGATGAGTTAATCCACAGCATATGGCTAATCTAAATGCTTTGCTAATTTTAGAGACAATGAAGACATTCATATACAATAAGATATCATGTACTGCAATACGTGCATAATGAAGTTACCTGAGATGTTTAAAGCATATTTGAGACCTTTAAATGAAAGGACTGATTGTGTTCTCAGTGAACAATTTTCTTCTCACAGTACACTTTTCCAGTAAAAACATTGTTGTTGTTTTCTTTCCAAAATATGACAAAATACTAACAAGCATATCAGTAACAGTAGTGTATAAATGCCTGTATTTGCCATCAAGCATGAAGAGAACTAGACCTGAAGAAGGGAAGCTCTTTTCATGTCTTGTTTTTTCAGGGCACTAACTACAACAGAGGGTCAAGTTTTCATGATTGTGACCTCTGGAGATCCTTTACAGCAGTATAACTTTATGATCCTCTGGCTTAATTATTTGCGGATTTATAAGATTCTCTGTTTCACTGATCTTCCTTTAAAACACTTTGACATCTGTAATTCCCTAGTTTGCAAAGGAGCAAGAGATTACTGGTCAGAAAAAGCAAAGAGTTTCAGATTTCATTACCTTTAAAAAGTAAGACTTCATCCCTTTCAACATTTTCATAAGCAGCTTGAATTTCTGACGGTAACTTCGGCCAGAACAGCGAGATAAAATTAAGCTCTGTCTCTGCCCTCGCAGGATGTTTGCGCAGCATATACCTAGTTTAAACAAAATTGATGTAATCAAACAGTCCCACTCCTATCATAAATGCAAAATATTTATTAGAGATCCTGGAGTATAACAGGGGAGATGGGTACCTGAGTGTGAATATTCCCCTCCACCAAATGTAAAGGAAGTTTAGTGCAAGGGCACTCCTAAATTTATCACCTCAGTTATGGGCTGAAAATCAAGCAAGAGGATTCTATTTCTCTGAAGATCAAGCAGGTTAAGAGTTGGCTTCAGTAATCACCAAACAGACATCGTTCTATGTAATTGTGCTGTCATTTCTGCCCCTGCTCTTGTGTTAAGGCGTAGCAGAACAGTTGCAGTGTGGGACCCATGGACACATTGCTAAGGGATAGCCGAATGCTCTTGAGTTGTTAGTTGTTGAATTGAGTTCAGAGACAAGGCTGTTGCAGCAGAGGTCACAGCAGTAGAATACCTGGAAGACAACCTACCAGCCCTCATCTTCTTCACTCCTTTTGCCAACTAGGGCTCTTAGGATTAATAATTTGAAAACTCTTGTTTGTGTAAATACCGTTGGTTTTCTAGTGCTTCTCTTTGCACTACATTCCAGCAGGACAAGTTTCCCTCATAGATTACAGATTTTTTTTAAAAGTACTGAATATTTAGAAGAGAGATATGCTTAGTTTTTGTTACCTGCCCTTGAAGAATATTATTTCTCCACGTAGGGTAGTAACAGCATCAAAGGTCAAATTTGGGTCACAGGCTTGTGGAGTTGTTGGTCCTGTTGGCTGCACAGTAGTGTTAGAGTGTCCTATAGGAAGAATACATACATACATACAGTAATAAACTAAGAGTCTGTCACTAAAAGCAGATTTTTAATGTTGATAAAATTGATTCTCTTCATCTTTTCCAAAGTGATTTTTTTGCAGAACTGGACTTCAGCTGAAGTTAATTCCCAGAAATTTTCTCTCTTTTGTAGAATTTTGGTAGAATAACTGTATTTTAAATATGTTCTTATTATGGTTTACCAGCCTCCCGAGTAGAAATATTAAGTAAAAAAATGTATTTTTACCATAGATGGCTTGAATGCCATCAATGTCATCCTGAGGAAGATGGAATTCACTGGGGTCTGTGTAGGAGTAAGCTGGATACATCAGTGCTCCAGGATCATTTGAATGAGACAGACCCAGAGAATGGCCAAGCTCATGGGCAATAACAAGGAACAGATTGTAGCCTGTAGGAAAAAATCATATGAAAGAAGGTAAAGTCTGTTTCCGAGTTCAACACAGTTGTCTAAAATGGAAACATTTATGCACCCTCCCCAAATACACAATAGGTACAAGAGAAGCTGTAAGTAATGCTATCTACATCACAGGTCAAAGTTATTGTAACAGAAGAGCTATATGATGAGAAGAACTAGTAATTGTGGTCTCATTGTCCTTTCTCTAGTGTCCTTGTGTCTTAAACACAAACTTGATTTCTTCTGCTGTCACATAAACTGCTCAGAACAAGGATTATGCCAACCAAAAGTGGAGGTTTATTGATCCAACAGAAAAAGAAATTCAAAACAAACACTGAGATGTCAATTTGGTTACACTTGAATACCCTAGTTAACACCACTTTGAAGTGCAAGTTTAAGAAAGATAAAGGATTTCACTTGAGAAGTTTAGCACCAGATCTTCCTCCTATTCAAGTTGTAGGTTTCATCCGAACTAAAAAAAGTATTAAGTGTTGACTTAGTTGCCATTATAAACTACTATGATCTTAAAGTCTCTTTTCTGTGTATTGGTTCCTACAAATGGGAAAAAACCCCCTAATACACACACAGACAAAACCACAAAAAAACCCCACACCAAAAACCGGCAAAGCAATTTAAAAGGACAAGTTCAGCCACTTAGCTCACTTTTTGCCTCTGATCAGGCTCATGAACTAAGCATCATAAGAGCTAAGATTGTATGAGGTAAAACTATACAAATGGATCCAGTTACAAAGTCCTTACCTGTTCCATCTTTTGTCCAGGCTTCCTCCTCATCAAGATGCACATCTCCACCATAACCTTCACCAGGCTGGAAAGCATGAGCCAGCTGCCCATTGGGGCCATCAAAAGGAGAGTTGTCACGATGGTCTAAAATAAAGAGGGAAGAAATCAAGTAGAATTCTAAACTATTTCTATGACTGCAGATGGCTGTTTAATACATAAAGATATTGATGTTACCTCTATAAGCAAAGGAGATCTTTATATCTGCTTCTTTGTCCTCAACCTTTTGGAATGTTAATGGTATCACGTTGCTCCAGACACTAATAGCTTTTTGGACTGCTTCATCCACATCAGCTTTTCTCATTTTTGGAGTGTAATTCAAAATCCTTCAAAGCAAACCCAACACATTATATATCATCAGGAATATAGCACTTTAGCTGAAAAATAATAACTTGTGCAAAATTCAGAAATCTTAGACATATCTTTCATTAATGAAAATTAATAATGGCTTCCATTTAGGTATCACTTTCCAGAGTGCCTGTCTTCTTCCAGAAATCAGTTAATCACTTTGGATACTCTTATATGGCACAACATACTTTAGACTCCCCAGATTTGAAATACTGGATTTATATCTTTTTGAGCCTGATTAGGAAAGTTTACCTGTATGTCAGATGATTTCTTTTCCATTTGGGATTTCCAGGTGTGAACATGTATTGCCCTATATCAGGTATACCACATCTGGGTTTTTTCATCATCTCCAAAGTGTCAAGATCAGGTTTCCCAGTCACTTGCAGTCCAAAGAATGCCTGCATTTCCTTGAGCTTTTCAACAAGGTGATTTTCACTCTTGGTTTTGAAATGAGGATGGTGATCCATTTGAAGGTCATAAAAATTCTGTAGATAACTCTGAAACAGAGTTTAAAAAAAGAAGAGCATTGTGACATATCAGTGCTGCTTTCAGTCACATATTTTCTCAGTAAGCTTAAGCTTTTCCTATGTCATCATGCTCTATGTTTACCAGGAGACAACAGTCTATTTTCTCCAGGAACTGGTGTGAAGAGTTAAGTTAGAGATAGCTTACAGTTTTCATATAGTTTTCTGAATGTCTTGTTTCTGTGATGGAAAGTATGAAGAAATGTCTTTAAAATCTAACATTTACTATTAATAATCAATTCTACACTACTTATGGTGCCTGATTACTCTAATGGTAAAACTTATAAGGAAGCTTGTAACTGGTCTCATTCAAGGAAATACATTGACAGTGAGACTTCACATAGTCAGGACTTGCAATGAATCAGGTGACTGATAGAGGCTCAGCACTTGGTGAATCGTGGCATTTATTTTTAGCTATGAAATGTGATACCAGAAACTCAGGTCTTCCAACTAAATTTCAACAATTTTGTCTCCAATAAACAGTGCTGCATCTGTGTAGGTGCTGTATTTCTCACAGATGTCCCTTTTTTCAAAGTATTCCATCAAAGATCTATTCAGCAAAAGGTTGAAACTTGCTTCAAGCAAGTTTCTTCTTATCTTTCTGAGACCAGTCATATCACAAATTTCACAGCACATTCAGAAATGGAAATAGTTGCTGAGTTTGACTATTTCTATCCAGCCACAGAGCCTTGCTGCTGGAACCCATGCTTTGGTTGTTTTGTGATTACTTTACTGTCAACATCAAAAGTAAAGATACACAATATTCAGACAACTTGGGGTAAATTCCACATAATTTTCACATTTTCTAGATTGATAGGAAAAGCTTTGTCTTGAAACCTCTGCAAAATGATTAGTACATCTTTAACATCAAGTCCTATCCTGTGAAAAGAATTGCAATTATAATTATGTCTCAGACTATCTTATGTTCCACTTAGAAATGCACTGAAAAATATTTACCTCTACAAACTCTAGGGTTTTTCTTTCATCTTCTGTTTCTGGAGCAACAGGAAAAGCAGAGGAGACAGCCACATGTAGCAACAGGAGAAGGGAAAGCATCTTCATCCTCATCTAAGGTTGTGTGACTCAGTTTCACTCTTGAGCTACTGAACATGCTTCTCAGCTCTGTTTATATAGATAATTTGTAAATCAGGGACAATCTGACTCATTCTGTGTAATATCCTCTGAGTAAAAATGGTGCATAACAGTTTCCTTATCAGGTAGTGACGCAATGTGTTTAACGATTATGTTACACTCCTTACTTTGCCTGAGCCTTCTCTTTTGAGAAGCTTTATAGGGCATTTGGTAAATAAGGAAATGCTTTTAAGGTAAAATGTGGAGCCACATTTCACAAGTTTTTTGAATCATAAATTTAGACTATTTATGGCACAAGCTCTTGACAAACTGGAGCAATAATAGGAACTAACATATGACAGTGATATAATATGACATGTATTATAATGAATAAAATTATGCTACATATATATGGTACATATATTTTCATATTTAACAAACCATAGCCTATTATGTCATAATATGTAATAATAAAATACAATACAGTACAAAAAACCTGATATGAACTGGGAAAAATCAGCATCATAATTCCAGGAGGACTGTCACCAGCTAACTAGAAGTTCTGTCTAAAACAATCTTCTGAAGTTAGCAAAACTAAGTGCTAAAATGGTTCAACATTTTTTCTCTGATATTAACAAAAATCACTCATGTCACTGGAATGCATAAACTGGGTTCCCATATGTGTGCTAAGTAAAATAAAGTTTATCGTCTTGCCAGCATGCATAAGGTCTCAGCTGCAACATTGTGTTTAGATCTATACAGAGAGATGAGCTCTGGTCAGAAAGAATCCATGAAGCTCAACAGGAATTTTTGTGAGTCTGGAAAAAGAAGATTAAGGTAACCATTTTGTGACCCTGCTCAGTGTTTCATGGAAGGAAGAATGATGGGATCCAAGACAAATGCTGTTAAATACCTGAATGATTTTCCCTTGACAGGAAGCAGTGACTGCTCTCTAAGACTCTGGAATGGTCTTAAACAGCAGTGATTAAGCTTAGACATGAGGTTTGGGATTCAACTGCCTAAGCATTAGTGATATTTGAGCTGCTCTAGGGAATCCCAGCTGATCTTCAGCTGTCCTGGAAGGATGTAGGTCTCCATGGCTCCCATGTAATTGCAGTCAGCCCCAGGTAGGTGTCTCAAGTGCAGGCAAATGAGTAATGAAATGGAATCAGCTCTAAATGTTTAGTCATGTAGATATCCATAAGTTATTTAGATGTCTAAGCTCCCATTTTGGACAATGGATTCTAGAGAGTGCTTCAATTGACCATATAACATGAACTTTAAGATGAGATGAATTGCTCTCTATAATTTATTGACTGTATCGATTAGGTCTCTATCAATGATAAGAGGAGTTAAAATAGCAAGGACAGATGTGGGAATGTAGAATGTAGATCCCTACAACTAAACAAAAGAGAAGCTGGCCTGCAGTGACTGCATGTTTGCAAAGTCTGGAAGCTGTCAGGTACAGGCTGAACATCTTTCAGAATGGTTTTGTTGTTGCTGTTGGAGTCGTTGGAGGTAAAAAGCCTCCCTGGACACCTTAAAAGGGAAACAATAAATGTTAGCATGAGAGAGAAAAATATAAATATGTATCATCATAATTTTTTCTGATATATAAGCAAGTTTTGCTCTGAAGGATCTCAATACAGGATGAAAATTTTAATTGTGCTAGGAAGTACTTCACTTAGTTTCCCAAACATCAGGCAAAAATAATGTACTTAGTACATGACTCTGCACTCATTGTAGTGTAAAATCCTCTAGTTATAACTAGGTTCAGCAGAGCAGACATCATTCCTAGGGAAAACAAATTAATTTATACCTTCCAATACAACTCACATTCCTTGTCTGGAGTGAATGACTAAAGCTAACACAGGACATTTCAAAAGCAGAAACGCCAGTTCACTACTGGCATTTGAAATTCCAGGAAAATAGTTCTTCAAAGCATACAGCTTCTGTGGATGTAAAGAGTTTCAGCCTCATGGTTCACAGTCCAAGGAAACTTCATTGTTAATTATTCTTAACACTCCTTGGTTTTCATATATGAACAGAAAGAATTGTGTGTGTTGGATACTTCTCCAAAGTCCTTGCTACAACTCACATGATCCTGGGATTTATGAAATCCTGCTTAATTTCTCTGTGTTTCTAAACTAGTGTTATTTCCCAGTAAATATTTATCCTTCGTGTGTTTCTGTAGTCTGGTTTATATAGTTCCTGATTCAACACCTCTATTTCTTTCTTCTTAATTTTTTTTCCTTGGGAGTAATTAACTCTCTATTTGTTTTAGCCTTCTTTCATTTATTTTCTGAAGGTATCACAGGCATGTTTAAACACATACAGGCAAAAAAGAGAGGCAGATTAATCAGATTCATCTGGTGGCTGAGATGGGAATGTTAAGAAGTAATGTTCTGTGGCTTATGTATGGAGATTCTACTGCTTTGCACATTTCTGCAGAGGGTCATTGACCAAATTGTCAGCCTCACCTCTGTGCCTGGGAAGATCATGGAACAGGTGAGAAGCAGCACACTTGCAGTCCAGAAGGCCAACCAAATCTTGGGCTGCATCCAAAGAAGTGTGGCCAGCAGGTCGAGGGAGGTGATTCTGCCCCTCTGCTCTACTCTGGTGAGACCTCACTTGGAGTAAGGCATGCAGCTCTGGGGCCCTAAACACAAGAAAGACATGGACATGTTGGAGCAAGTCCAGCGGAGGGCCACAGAAATGATCAGAGGGATGGAACTCTTCTCCTACAAGGACAGGCTGAGAGTAGGAATTGTTCAGCCTGGAGAAGAGAGGGCTCCAGGAACATCTTATTGCAGCCTATCAGTACTTAAAGGGGGGGTTATAGAAAAGATGTGGATGAACTATTTAGTAGTGTCTGTAGTAATAGGACAACAGAAAAACACTTAAAACTGAAAAAGTGCAGATTGAGACTAGATATAAGGAGGAAAGTTTTTTATAATGAGGGTGGTGAAGCACTGAAATAGGTTGCCAAAAGATGTGGTAGATGCCCCATCCCTGGGGGTTTTCAAGGTCAGGTTGGACAGAGCAGCCCAATCAGGGTCACTAATAAGTGACCCTGCTTATTGCAGAGAGGATTGGACAAGATGACCTCTAAAGATTCCTTCCAACCAAAACTATTCTATGATTCTATGAATTTTAATGTGACCAAGAAGATATTGATTCAGGTGAAGGATGATAGGGACATTTCTTCATTTTCCAGGAAACTCCAAATAAATTACTTTCCAAAGCAGCCAGTGGCAGAACTAGAAAGCCTTAGACTCTAGCACTAGCTGTGGGAACTGTTTATGCGTTTCAAGAGTCATCAAGTGAAAAACCTTAAACACCAGGAGGAGGAAGCAGAAGCAGTGGGTTTGCTCTGTCTTGGGAACTTCCACAGTGTTGGGCTAAAAAGTTATGTCACATTTCACTGTCTGCATTGCCTTCCTACTGCACGTCCTTTGGCACATCTCCCTTCAACACAGGAACAGATGTTTCAGTCATCTGCTCTTTCCATGGTGTGGCAGCTGGCACACTGAAATCTGTTCCTTTTCAAGCACTTGCCTTCAATCAAAAAAAAAAGAAAAAAACCCCAAAACCCAACAGTGGGAGACATAAATATGCAAAAATGAAACTGAGACCCTTCAAAATGCATGAAAATTTTTATTGAGTGGCAACTGGTGTCACTTTCCTTTTGACCTCATTGTGTTGCACATGCACCTGACTAGCACAGTCTGTCTTGGCATCTCACTAAAACCCAGTTCTAGTTATTTTCCCAGGCCAAGGTCTCTGTCCTGTGCACAGAGGTGTGTGGTGGGATCTCAGTGACAGTCTCTGGGATGGGACCAGGTGCTGGAGGCCCTTGTGTCTGGTTGCATGATGCTGCAGCAGTTTCACTTTTATCAGGGTACTAGATTTGGACAACTCGTAAGACATTGACCTTGCTGAAATCTGCCTAAAATCTCCATGTAACCAATGGAGAGAGGTTAGCTTCACCTACCCTCAGTTGTTCTTCAGAGATAGCTCTTACCTGGACTGCAAGCATCAGTACCTCACACAGGTGGCCCTAAATAACCCCACCAGTTCTGAGACTCATCTGCTAAGTCATTGCTGAACCCAAACTAGATGCCTAAGGAAGAGGGTGTTGACACTGTTGTTAAGAAAAAGCCAGTGTTTTCAAGGGCTTTTCCATTGTACACCCAAGCAGCACAGTCTAGTGTCTCCCTGTATTAGCAATAATCCTACTTAATTTACACAATTCTTCCTCAGCAAAATCACACCCTTGTTGATTGTGTTGAAGCAAGAGACCTCAAAGTGTCCCTTTTCAAGGTATTTTACTCATTCATTAAGTCTGCACAGGAATGTAAGCTCTGCCAGAGGTCTATCCAGCATAGTTCCTCTCTCCAGCCTTGACAGAAAAGGATGCTTAAGTAGAAGCATTAAGAGGAAACATATTTCCCTAAAAGAGTTTCCCAGCCTCAAACAATTTTCTGTTTTAGTGATTTCCATTTGCTTTTTACCTCACTTACCTAGGGCTTGCATTTGACTCCTTTCCACCAAGATATATCTGATAATATTTTAGTATTTTTTAATGGCTTTCCTCCTTCTCTCTCTTTAAGGAGAAACTTCCACCTACACAACTGGCTAAATAATGAAAAAATAATTCACAATGTGAATCATAGTGGGGTTTCCCTAAGTTAAAGCTTCTCATTTTTCTGCAGACTCACTGTAGAAAAAGGAACTTTGGTAGTTCTCTAATTTTAAGGTTACAGAAAGATAAAAGTTCATTTTAAGAACTGTTTGCTGTTATAATTTGTCACAGTGATGTTAGCAATGGCTTTCTCAGCAACAGCTGGCACTACAAAGTACAGTCATCACTCCTGTAGGAAATACTTTTATGGCCATTCTGTGTTTTTACCCATACCTTAATCTATTCCAGTCTTTCCAATCTGTTTTGAAGCAATATTTAAAATAAATTTTCTGTGAATTCTGACTGTTATCCTGAAACAAGCTATTTTCCTTGGGGGATGTCACTTTCCATGAGAAGGCTGAAGTGACAAGGATATAAACATGTCACTGTGCAGCACTATTCAATTGGTTGCCAGATATTCACATGAAACTAGGGAATGCATTAGGAATTTTCTCTCAACAAGTTAAGTACATTTCAATACAAAGATGAAAAAGCCAGACACAAGCTCCCAAGTCAGATGCCTTACATCTTACATAACAAACTTATGGCTTAACATGCCACAATGTAAAACACTTCCTTTATAGAAATGCTGTTGATTCTGCTCCAACAGAATGATCAGTCACTCTGTTTACGAAGCTGGGTGCTGTTCTGGGCAGCATTAGAAACACAATGGTACAGTTCAAACCACACTGAAGTCCAAAGGCCACCTTGATAGGGCACAGGATGTCAGGTGCTGAATCAGTCCTAATTATTTTGTTATAGAAGAACAATTTCAACCTGACACGTCATAGAATGGGGCAGTCCTGAGCTACACCTCAGTCACTTGCATAATCTCAGACATGACATCATCAATGACTTCAGCAAGAGAAGAAGGGAAGGAGTGCTGCTTTCTAAGCCAAGCAGCCATTTCCTGAACACAGAGGAAAATCAAATCACATTTTTGATCCCTGTAGCTAAGCTGTTGCCTGGGATAGGAACCTCCTCTGTTGTGTCCTGAACAGGACTTCCCTGAGAGCAGACAGACCCTGGTATGCCTTGCAGAGCCAACTTTACCAGCTTGAAATAGTTAAATGGACTCATGTTAATTTTTTTCTTTTCTGCCAGAACATATCACTTACCTTTGTCTGTTTTACTTTGATGGTAAACTTTTGGGGGTCTTTTGGTTCTGGCTGTCCAAATCCTTACACAATAGCTTTGCAGTTAACTACACAGCCCTATGCATTGTGTTGATACACATGTAACCATGCCAAGAAATGGAACGTTTGGAAATACAGTGTGGATGCCCTCAGCAGCCAGGCTCAGACATGCAGTCCTCCCAGTAGTTGTCCCTGCACCTTCTCTATCCCCAGTAATGTATGAGCCCCTGCAGCTCCAGCTGCTGGTACTCAGACCTCTTAACATACTTGGCAGCAGGTCCATATTGAAATTTACCTAAACAGATGTAGAAAGAGCTCAGGCATACTGAGAAGATAGGACCAAATGTGCAGGGCATAGCTAAAAAGGCACACTGAACTGCAATCTGTTTGCATGCAACCAGCCTCCTTCTTCCACTTATCCCTCTATTTTCCCAAACCTTTTCCTCCCCAATCTACCTTGATCCTTCCATTTCCCTGCCTTTGGTCTTTCCTCCAATCAACTCATAATAAATTTTGCACATTCCCACAGTCCTCTTCAAACATGACATAATAAATTTTATAAAATCCCTAAATGCTCTTCCCCTGGATACTGATCCCTTTCCCCTTGACAGGGACCCATTGGCCTATGAGGTGATGGGGACCCTCTCCCATTGACACATGATGATAAGTGTCCCCCAGCTCATGGGGACTCCCCTAAGACAGCTGGACAAGAGTGGAGGCAGGTCAGGGATGACTGGGGCTCCCTCACTAATTCCTGGGAATGCATCTCTTATCAGTTTGGGATTCCTGTCCATAGACTAACTTCTTCTATCATAACTGAGAAAAATTATAACCAATCTGGTGTCAATGAAAACTGTGAACAACTCATGATTGATTCAGCTCACCTCATTCAATATCATTTAGGGAGCATTAAGACAGACACAATGTGCCATAAATCAGTATTACTCTATCAGCTGCACTGGAGGAATTGCTTCTGTTTACATCAGTTCAAGATACCTCTAAGAATACCTAATATTTGAACCATTATTATAAATCTACTAATCTTTTTTTTTCCAAGAAACTATGCTTAAAGGATAATCTATCTCAAAAATAAGTTACATTTGTAAGATGATAGAAAGATTGTTTAATATTCCCTCTCTGTAAGAAATGTTTATCAGGAAAACTATATTTTTTTCTTAAGTTATAAATTATTTTAAGTCATTTTACTTAAGTTACTTATAGCTGGCTGTTACTTTTATTGTGAAGTGCAGTTTTTCTATCAGTGCTGGAATAAGTAGGCTTTTGAAAGTATATTCCTTCTGATGCCTTTGCTCAGTAAGAGTTTTAATGCTCACACAAAGTACTCAGGTGAAGTCTTTCAGGCTGTGAGAGTTTGAACTGAAACGTGGAAGTCTGATCATCTGTTCAAACTACAAATATGTGGATGAATAGTTACACCTGGATGATCTCTGCATGTACAATAACTTGGGCACTGTTGTGGCAGAAAACAGAGAAGTTGTGTCATTCACCTGCAAAAGCTCAGGTTAACTGCTGCTTCTGATATGCAAGCACCTCCTTCTGTTGTTGGAAATATATAGCCTGTAACACAAGCCTGAATAGTAGGGATTGGGTTGGAAACAGGAAATAATAATCACACACAGCAGATAATTCTTTGCAGTATGTGACATTTATCAGCAACTTTATGAAACTGTTTGTTGGCAACTGAAAAAAGGATGAGCTACTCCTCCTTACCCCACAGAAAGGTTTTAGACATAAATAGTGAGGTTCTGACTGATTTTCTGAGCTGACTTATGGACCTGTAGGATGACTTTTTTTCCCCCCAAGGCAGTTAAATGTAAATAAACAAACAAACAAATAAAGGAACTATCAAACAATGAAATCAATTAAAAGGGAAGCTAAAAGTACTATCTCACTTCTGTTTCAAGTATTTTTCCATAGCCAGTTGTGACACTGAAAGAGATTACCAAAATTGACTAATGCATTCTAAACCATGACAGGATCTTGATCGTGTGATCATGTTTGCTTCTATTTAGGAAAGTAGTGCATGAAATATTACCTCCAAAATTTGTCTGCCATGAAGTAGTATGTTTTCCCTTCATTTCCATTATAAAAAGCAGCAGCAATTTTGATGACATCCTTTGAAAAGCCCAGGGTGTAGATTTTTGGGGGTATCCAGGGAGTAGAATGTCTCCTCTTACAACCCAGAATTCATTCCCTATCAAGAAAACATGATGAAAACATGTTAACAGAATCTTCTTCTGAGAATGACACAGTATTTTCAGGAAAGCTAACAAATGCAGAGAGAAAATAATGTTTACTTGAAAACAATCTACATTCTGTTTCTAGAGAACAGAAAAAAAAAGAGATTACAAGAACCAGTTCTTCACACCACATTCTATGAAAACTGAAATTTCAGTCTTCTGTCATGCTTAGGTTAATTTTCCACAAGCTAGGAAGAAATGTTATGATTTTTAAATTAAGTAGATAACTTTCAAGGAAAAAAAAGTAAAATAATATTTATTTAGGGAGGGAAACTTCTACATTGACATAAAAAAGTAAGATACAGGTTCTTTACCTTGGATATTTTGTTATATCTGTGATTGAAATACACCAATTTATTGGACTAAATTAAAGCTCGTAGAATCTTGCAGGAAGAGCTTAAATGTTTTTTACACTGGGCACAAACTGTCAAGGCTATTTGGTAAAGGAACATAGGGAAATAAAAAGACAACATTTTACCTTTAAAAATGACAATATCTCATCTTTTTCCGGGTTTTCGTATGCAACATCAACAGTAGGTGGCAGCCGTGGCCGGGACGAAGATACTAAATTGAACTCAGCTGTTCTGACTGCAGGACGCTTGCGCCAAAACCGCCTTGTGTAAATAAAAACAGATTTTCAATCAAATCAGACGTTTGCATACACTAATGCATGAAAACACAGCAAGCCAGTCAGGACTAAATCCAGCCATGTACCCTGAGTTAATCATCTAAGCTCCCTGTAATGCCAACAGAAAGAAAGTTATTTCCATGGTGGGATTCCTCTCATCTTGATGCAGACATCTAAAATAGGTCAGCTGAACTTTTTTTTTTTGTCAAGACAGTTATTATTTTCCCTAATGCAGAAAGGCCTGGCTCACATGGCTGATATGGGGTAAAATTTTGGCAATAAAAGCCCACCCTGGACTTACCAGCACTGGCTTAGAGAAATGGTCAATGTGTGTGAGGGTGTTCTGCAAAATAACTGCCTCTATGGACTCCATAACTCTCCCAAAGCAAGGACAGCAATGAAGGTGCTAAGTGGCCCAGGGCTGGTGGTGCCTTTTGCCAAAGCTGAACTCTCCCAAATGCCAAACACCTGGGACTTGTTTGCAGCCGAAAGTGAAAGCAGCCCATGTTTTCACAGGAGTTATCTTTCCTCAACCTATTCATAGCATGCTCTGTTTCAAAGGTGCTCTTCCTCTTTATACTCAAGTCTCTTCATTTTTCCTTTTTTTGTTTGTGCCTCCCACCTCTTATCCTGAGTCTCCTGAGTGATCCCCTGAGGGAGCTTTTGATAATGACTGTGTTCACATAGTTATGTCAGATGCCCCTGAGTGGGTAAGATGAAGCTGAAATTTGTGTGCAGAGTTCTTCTGTGCAACTTACACACCCACAATACTTCTCAGCAAAAATATCTTCTGGTACTTACAGCCCCACTATAGCTTTCCAATTGTTTTCCCTTGCCACACAGTATCCCTATGTGTCTCTACGGTATTAGAGGAAGGAATTAACTTTATGACCTCTAGTACTTGATAAATTTTCCTTGGTCATCTTTCTCTCTAACGAGATGGCCATCAGAAGCCACCAAAATCATCTAGGAAGTTATTGGAGAAATTTATAGAGTTTTCTGATTAGCAGCCTTCTAAAATACTTCCTTGCACGAGAAGCTTATGAGCCACGAAACTGCAGCTTCAGCCTGTACTGTCAATGAGCAGTGCTTAAATCAGTGCCTTTGGCACATCCTTCCTGGCTGTGCTGCAAACCCTCAGACCTTGCTGGACAAACATAGCCTCAAAAATATCATTTTGCTGATGAATATGAGTATGTGAGCTACTTCTGGCTTTTACGTAAGTCATTGATCTCCACTGTGGTAACACTGATTCACAGACAGGGCCCCTCTTGTCAGCTTGGACACAGGTCACCCCTGGTCTTCAGTGCTGAGTACCCAGGGCCTCCTGACAGCTTAATTCTTCATTTTCTCCTTGCTTATAGCAGTATTGTCTGTCCCTGTGAGTGGAGTCTGTCTTTGTACACAAAACCTGCTCAGGAAGATCTTAAACTGCAGGCACAGAAAATAGCTTCACCACTGCTGGAATATTCTTTTGGTTCCTCCTTAACCGCTTTCAGGTCTCAGCCAACAACCAGAGCCTAAAGGCCTGATTTCTGAAGGTAGCCTTTGTATACAGGAAGATAAGTAGTTAGGATAGCAAAGTGTGTAGGCATGTTTAAAATCAAAGGGAATTAACTCCATCTTATGCACAAGAAGTACTTACAAGTGCCCTGCCCTGCCTGGAGGTATCTATAATCCTTGGAGAGAAGTTTCTTCTGGACAGGCTGTGTACACAACACAAGCTATTGAGAAACATACTAGGAGATGTTGGGACAATACTAGTTTTCCTGTGTGTCTGCCCTGCTTGCATTGCTGCCAGGTGAGCTCACCCACTTGTCAGTCCATGACTTCACTGTGTGGTGCACCCTCTGGCAATGCTGAGTCGTTCATTTCCTACTTGATTTTTAAGCCCTGCTGAGATTCAGTGCTAAGTTCTCACCTACGTTGGTTTAAGCCCTGATTTACCAGTGTTCAGTGTGTATCTAGCATAGCACAAAGCATGCATGAGGATCAGAACATAGCAGAGAAGAGGTTTTCCAAAGTCAGACATGGCAGCATCTCAGCTGCCTGTCCTTGGTCTTGTCTGCTAGCACAGCAGAACAGAGGCTCTGTGGATACACTGAGACACAGCTTCCTCTGGCCCTAATGGATGGTGTGACAGATGCTAGTAGATGTTCTGACCAGATGTCTGAGAGATCTGCCCTGTGCAGAAGGCCAGAACCAAATCTTGCCTCTGCCTAATAGGATTTGAGCTGTGGTAAGTGGGAGACTGTCTTTTTCAGCCATTCCTATCCCTTCTTGCTGCATTTGCCAATTCTGCTAAAGAAAGAGGAATAGTGAGGAAAAGTTGACTTCCTTGTGCAATTACATCCTCAGGGAGGTGTTGTGAGACAGGACCAAATACCTTCAAGGAGAGGATAGACTTGAGTCAAACTTTCTTACATCACAAGGGATGTCCTGACCCATCTGTCTTCAAACTGTGGGGTTATAGCAGGTAAGGCCACAGCCACCAGTACCTCCACAGCCCTTCCCACACCATCACACAAGATGTCCTCCTATCTCTTCCACCTCTCTTGTATTGTTCCTGAGTGTCTGTGATGTCTTTGTTTCCCTGTTCTTCCCCCCAGGTCATTTCTTATTCTCTGTCAAAACTGCCCATCTACTTCTGCTTCTCTTCCCATCTACAGACACTGAGCCTTGTTAAAATAGTGGTGGGGTCCTGGCAACATTCACGCTTGTGTGAGGTTGTAGCAGATATCTTGACTCCAGCAGACTGAAGCAGAACACAAAAATGCTGCTATTTTATATTTATTACTCAAAAACAACTTGATTAATAAATAGTTGGGACAAAAATAAATTAAAACTGTACATTAAGTTTTACATTTTTAAGGTTTTAAATTAGAATTTTTAAAGGCCATCAGTTCAGACTCAGATGAACAGTAACAGGTGAATGATATTGTTTATGACCAAGGAGCATGAAAAAATATTTCTGGTACAAATAAAGTCCTGCACCATTGCTTAATATTTCTAGCAATTAAGCCAGCTGTTGCTCTTCATTATACGGATCAGTTTCTTGTTCTTGATGTCAACCTCATACTGGTTTGATCCATGGAAAAAGTAGAAATGTCCTAGAATTGGAAGGACAAATGATAGGCAAATTAATATTTCCTTTTTGCACACTTATTGATATGTATTTGCTATTTTGTTGGTGATTTAGAAAAATCAGAACAAGCATTTCATATTATACATACATATTTGAAATATATACTTTTTGCTTCTGTTGTTGGTCTTTTTGTTTTTGTTTTTTTTTTTTTAAATTACTTTTTAATTTATTTACCATTTTTCTGAAGGGCAGCATCAACTGTAGGGCTAATGCCTTGGAAGTCAGCTGTTATTTTTCTTGGATATCCCCTGTCCATTGATTGAGTGTTTTCATTGAAACTAAACAAAAAAAAAGGTGTGAAAACAAGAAATAAACATGTGATATTCAGTGTTGAAACCAGGTGGAATATTTACTAAATAAGCCTACTCTTAGCTGAAAATCCAGTAACTGCAAGCATCTGTGACTTGTATAAATCCTGGCTGAGAAAATATTTACATCTTTAGTGGCTTGTTTTCACAATATCAGAGTAAATAGTTCAGTTCTATTCCCTGAGGCTGACAATAAGGTTGGATGGAGCTTATACTTAGTAATAAACTTAAAATAATTATTCAAATTGTACATTTTAATTTTACAGTATCCAATTTATGAAGTAAACCCATAAGTGGAATGTAAACTACTGGTGTAATAATACACTTTCAAGATAATATTACAGATTAGTTATTAGAGCTAACAGTAATGTTTAACTCAACTGTTTCTTAAATAGTAAATATTTTAATCTTCTTCCATAATTTTCTTGAGAGATTTGCATTTACAGAATCCAGGGAGTACTTCTGCCACCTTAACAGTGACAGAATGAATATACAACATGATGACAAAGTCTACTTACATTATCATTTTATGCCAAGTTCATATAATACTGCTTCCTAACAAATAAACAAAGCTCATTTGTCTGTTAATCACAGACTGATAAGAGTAAATGGATGTTATCCTTATCTCAGGTGCTACAGTGTTTTTTTTAATGAAAAGACATGTGTAGCTGCCTCTGACTTTCAGCTTTATGCTGGCTGAGAAAGCTGACAAGAGACCATGAATTTACTGTACAAACACTAAAATAACTTGACATTTTAAAAACTATTTTGATTACCTGCTATACAAAAGAGGACTGAGCCTTACCTCCAGTACTTGTTGCCTACAAAGAAATAAGTTTTCCTGACATTTTCATCATGGACAGCTGCATCAATTTTCCTCACACTGCTGGGGAAGCCCAGATTCACAATAGGCCTTGGGAAGCCTGGCTCTATGTTGTAGCCACTGACAGCCCAGTACTGGTCATCTGCAGGAAAACCAGAAAAAGTTAGAAGGGATTCCTGAAGAGGCTGAGCTCCTTTTCATCAAAGCCTCAGAGCCTTCTGTGTAGTAAATGCCACCAAAAAGCACTGATACCCAGCTGAGAACATAACTCTCTAAGGCACACATAAGTTTGAATATTTCTGTTGGATTTTCCACTTTTTATAGTTGCTAGTGTGTTACAAACTCAATAGTTAGAACTCAACATATTTTCTAGGTGTGTTTGGCACCTTTAAAAATACCTGGCAGCTTTCAAGGCCAGGTTGGATGTAGCCCTGGGCAACCTGGTCTAGTGCATGGCCTCCCTGCCCATGGCAGGGGAGTTGGAGCTAGATGATCTTTAAGGTCCTTTCCAACCCAGGCCATTTGATGAATTCTATGAAAATGTAATTAAATATCTTAATGTAGGCAATTAATTTTTGTCTCAACTATGATCTTCTCTATCACTGACAAGAGAAAAGTGATAACATATTTTACAGGGCTATTGTGAAACAGTACTGATTAATGACAGTAACAGCATTTGCAAAATGGAAATTGATTTAAATACTGTGTTCCACTAGTATCAGCATTAGTATTAGTATAATATTGCTTCCATTATTATTACATAAGGTTGGTAGTGCTGTTATAAATTCATTCATAGAAAGGATTATGGAAATGTAAGAGAAATACCTTTAAAAAATATTACTTTGTCCTTCTTGTCAACCTCATAAGCAGCATCAAAGCCAGCTACCAGGGATGGCCAGAATGAGGAGATAGTGTCGTGCTCAATGCTTGAGAAATATGGACTCCTGCGCCAGACATAGCTGATAGAAATGGAAAGAGCAGTGTTTCATTGTCTATATTTCACCAGGAAATCAGTAGCCTAGAAATGTTCTTTAAATCCTACTGTCTGGGTGCTGGAGCCAGTCCTCCCTATGAGGCATAGATATCACCCCTTTGGGATGCAGTGCTTCGCTTTGCCCTGTTCTCTCATAGACATTTACCCTTTGCTGTGGGTTGCTCTGAGGTCACAGAAAGATTGAGGTTGAAAGAGACCTCTGGAGATCATCTTGTCCAACCCCTTGGCTCAAGCAGGGATACTTAGAGCTGGTGGCTCTGTAGACCTCTCTACTGGCACCCTGATGGCTTGCCCAAGACAACATGTGATGTCTATGGTAGTTATCATGTATTCTAGAAGGGAAATAAGACCTACATCATCAAAGGAAGCTTGTTCAATCAAAACACACCAAACTGAGAAATGAGTGAAACCCTGGGCCTAACTTGCTCTTAACTTGCCAGGGTAGATGTGCCCAGCCAACAACTCACTACCTGGTGTCAGAGAGTCTCTAAAAAGTGGACACCTGTAACAGCAGGGGCTCCCTACAGACAGCACAGGGCTGTGGTACAGTATGGACTCCTAGGTTAAAGTGCCACCAAGGATCACTAGTGACATTTTCCACAGTTCCCTGGCCCGTGTACAGGACAGTGTGACAAGAACGGTGATGCAGGCAAAGCAGCTGCAGGCTGACGAGTGACACCAGGATTATTAGTCAGCCTTGCACAATTTTAACAGACATAGGTGATGGTGTATGATGGCTTAAAACATTTTACTCACCTGTCAGTAAAACATGTTACTCACTCAGCCCAGCTGGGCTGGTGAAATTCTGCAAAGTTGCCTTAATGCTTAAATGAAAGAACTTACCTGCCTTTGAAGAACAATATTTCCCCACGGAGAGTGGTGATAGCATCAAAAGTCAAATGAGGGTCACAGTCCTGTGGTCTTATGGGAGTTTTGGAGGGTGTTGTTTCTGTTGGTTCTTCTGCAGGTGTCATTTCAGTTGGCTCTTGTGGGGAAACATTTTTTGTTGGAAGTGCAGGAGATTCCCTGGGGCGTCCTTTGGGAAACACATAAGTGTAGAATTGGAAGGTCAATTAGAGTGGTTAATGCAGCAGACCTTCATCATACACAATATGGAGCAAAAGGAGTAGCTTTCTTAAGGTGAAAACTCAGCTAGGAAATACATGTCAGGGCAATTTAACCTGGTTATCTGTGCTGCTGACTGTTAAAATGGTCTGCATGTGCTCAGGAGCTAATGAAGAGGAAACACCATTTCCAAAAAGCAGCTGTGCATGTGACCACCCTTTTATGGAAGACAAGAGAATTTAATACTACAGACACTACAGATACTACAGATCTTCCTCTGATATCATTGGAGAAAGGCTCTTGGACCTTTTGATTTACTAGCACAGCTACAGCCCACAGATTCCATTTTGCAGATGTAGACACTTAACCACCAAGAAATCAAGAGAGTTGCTCAAAATAACATCAGGAAATTAAACATCAGTATCCCTTTTGCAGTAGACAGTTCAGTACAGTTTAGCCATGGGTAAAATTCATGATAAATGCTTATCCATCATCCACCAAAAAATGATGCTTCTTGCTTACCATAGAGGGCCTGAATGCCATCAATATCATCCTGAGGAAGCCTGTAGTCCCTCGTATCCCTGGCCATATATATAGGATACATCAAAGCACCAAAGACATTGGAATGCCCAAGACCTAGTGAGTGGCCCAGCTCATGAGCAGCAACAAGAAACAAGTTGTATTCTAAAAACAAACACAGCATAAAGAACAAACACTAAACAAATTTTCTTGCAAGACAGTGGGATACAGATTCCATCCTCTCATGCATGATGTATTGTTCATGGTCTTAATAAAACAGAAAAATCTCTGTATTAAGAAAGAGGCTCTCTGGCATCCTGGAGGAGAAATGAGTTTTGAATTACAAACATTTATCTCTTGCAGGGAAAGCAATCTGGGAATAGTTTTTGCTCATATTGGAGAAACTTCCCTGCCAACAAAGAGTCAAAGTTTCTTTAATGTTAATAATGACTGAGAACTGGATAAGAACTTTTCAGTCACCTGACCAGATTTTGGGAATCATAAGTGACATGGAATTCACTTGGTAACTACTTCACAGAAAACAGTAACATGTAATATCATCTCTGCACGTTGATGGAAACCAGAACACTTCACTGTTAAATTTAATTGTAATTAACAACAAACTCAAGGACTTTTTTTTTAAATTTGCAAAAGGAATTAATTAGGAAAAAAATTAAAGTGAGAGCTCAATTATTGCAAATTTTATGGATATTATCTGAAGGTGAAAACTCTCTGCCTAACAATGTCATTATTATCCAATATTGCTGCTCCATGCCTGTCTCATTTTTTTCACTGCAGCTGTAGCTGCAACCTGTGCATTAATTTCAGGGGACTATCATGGCTGCAGCCCAAAATATGCAGAACTGTTTTACTAAATTGCACTGAAATTTTACACTTCAGAAAATACTGGAACTACTCCTATGGGGTCTGTGACCTTACTGTGTCTTCAGGACAACATTGACTAATAAAAATAGACAATGCAATGTTTAAGGTTACCTACCATTGTAGGTATCAAATTTGGTCCAGTTTTCATCTTCATCAAAGTGGGCATCTCCTCCTATCCCACTGCTGGGGGGGTAGGCATGAGCCAGAGTTCCTCCTGGACCATCAAAGGAATAGAAGTCACCATGAACTAAAAAAAACAAAAAGGGGAGAAAGTGATGCTTGCTTTTCATCATCTCTGTAAGGAAGTGACAAATACTTATCATTTCCAGGCAAGGGAGTCCCCTTACATCCCGATGCGAAGGAGATCATTATATCTGCTTGACCACTGTAGAGCCTGGTGAATCTCAAAGGGGTGACACTGCTCCAGAGCTTGAAGGCTTTTGCAATTGCTTCCTCTACATCAGCTTGTAGCATGTCTGGAGTGTAGTTCAAAATCCTGTGAAATAAGGAGAAAGGAATTAAAAGTAATCATATTACATGTGGCTGGGTCATATATTAGCAAGGCAAACTATTTTAATCAGTAGTTATTATTATGTGTCTTGAATGGTTTATTTTCTAATTATCTGCTTACACAACAGAGAAAATTTTCACAGTTTTCTTTCACATCTTTCAGAAATCCTACCTTATACACTCTGAGTTGTATCCCTTCTATCTAGTGAGTATATTATATAGGAGGCTGTTAACTAACTAATGTAAACTCTTATTTTAGTATTTTCGTCACTGTTTGGAAGCCTAAAACAGAGTATATAAATAGTCCCCATATTCAAGTCCCTTTCATGCTGAATGGTGCTTTTATATCAAGAAATACAGGAATAAATGGTAAAGAACTTGGCATTCTTTCTGCCCAGCATTCACAAAGCTTTCCCAGGCTGTACAGAAAAACTTCCTTTAATATATGTTACCTATATGTCACATCTTCCTTCTTCCACCTAGGGCTCTGTGGGAAGGTGCTGTATGAACGGACATCTGGTATTCCACATCTAGGCTTCTTCATCATGTCCAATGTCCTATGATTCAACTCCCCGGTTACCTCTAGCCCAAAGAATGACTGCATTTCTCGGATTTTGTCAGCCATGTGATTGAGGTCCTTTGATTTAAAGGTAGAACTTTTCTCTTCTTTAAAATCATAAAAGTTTTCCAGATATTTCTAATGGGAAAGAAAAAGCAACTGTTTAGAATGTAAATGTTTCTTTTCAAATGCAGAGAGTCAGTATACAATATTCTGCATCACTAATTTAACTTTCTCAATAAATTATTTCTTAGGTTCTGTCTGTAGTCCTTACCTTAGCAAGTTGCATTTCTTCTTTTTCCTTTTCTGGAACCACTGGAAAAGCACAAGAACATGCAACATATAATAACCCAAGGAAAGCAAGGGTCTTTGTCTTCATTTTTTCCTCTCTGTTCTATCAGCCCTTACTAGAATGCCTCTCAATCTCTTCTTCTTCTGTCCAAGGCTCATCAGTGTTTCTCTATTTATATCAGTTGTGTGCTCGCTAAAGTCAATAACTGCATGACTCAGTTATAACATCCTCTGATTTCCCACAGAAACAAGGAAAACAAATTTGGTTTTAGAAGCAAGCTAACACATGACAGTTCACCTTGTCTGAAAAACCCTGATTTCGCAATCTTATTACTGGACAGTATTTTTAATTTTCTTCATTTGAAAATTGGACCAGTATTTTAAACTTACAAGCATCTAAATCTACAACCAGTCATCTGGATAAAAATCCTCTAATTTTTCAGAGGTCCTAAAGGGACCTGGCTCTTTGTGAGGGCCAACAGTCTTTAATTCCTTATAGCACATGATAAGAGACCTCCAGAATCTGTCTCGGATTTCTCAGTCTAGCACCCATGCAGGACCTCAGCATGTCCTTTAGCCCATCTTGTCCCTGATAATTTGTGACATAGCTGATGATATGAATTATTCATTTATCTCTTCTCTTCAACCTGATATCCCAGCATAAATACTTATGTTATACTTGTACATCACTTGTATTGCACCTGGCTTGTGTAATCAAAGATTTATGGCTGCATCCCCTTGTTCTCCCAACGGTGCCCCAGGAAACCCCCACAACACAATGTAAAAGTCTCAGGAGAGCACCTCAGATCATATGCCCTGGTCTGCCTAGCCCATCAGCCAAGAGCATTTTCACAACCAAAGAAGAAATTGCAGAAATTGCCCTAGAGAACTACAGAGACTTTGGAGGTGCAGGGGTCTTTAGAGGAACTTTTTAATATTTGTGTCCAAAGTCAGATGGAAGATGATGAGAATTTGAGCTGTAGATTCCATATTGCCCAAATTGCCAGAAGTCCTACTTTGAGTTCCTATGTCCTTTTGTGAACATGATGCACTGCACTTTATGCAGTCTTTCTTGCTTATTATTTCTGAGACATCCATCTTTGGAAGCAAAATTGTCCTGTGTTGACTTAGTGCCCAAATGTAAGTTCAAAAGCAAAACTACAAGCTAAAAATAATTTTCTTATTTTTTAACATGAGAAGAAAAAGGAAACAAAGCCACTTTTTCCAGTGAGAGCAAACAAACTGGAAACAAAAAAAAACCCCAACCCCAGCACCACAGGAGCTGAGCTCTGCAGTCTGTGAGGTGTCCTGTGGAAAAGGCATGGCCTCCTTCCAAAGGTAACGGGAATTGAAGTGCTTGGCTGGAGCAGGGCCACACTGCGTGTCTGACCCAGGTCAGAGCCCAGGTCCTTCAATCACTGAATAAAGTGGCACAGATGTCTGTGTCTAAGGCTCCAGTGTGATGAGAGTAGCTTTGCCAATAGCTCACTGCTGCTGTGACAGGGTGCTCCTGTTCCTCTCATTCTGGCCAGCACTCCTGCTCTTTCCCGGTGGCCTTCTGATACCAAGTGTGCTCTCAATGAACTGACTCAGAGGGCCGAAGCTATGGGAAAGCAGCCCAGAAAAATAACCTCAACCCCACCAATGATAGTTATTTTCTTAGGTTAGCAACTGCACTGGCTCCCTAAGGGGTGAGAAGAACACCCAAGCCAACATGAAGGAGGGGTGGGGTAATGCAGATGGGAATGGGGATGAAGTGAGGTACACAGTCATAAGGCTGGGTTGCTAGGACGTCTCCTTTTGGCAGCAGCAAGGTAAAAGTTTATCCCTGCTGGTCATAGAACAGCACTCTGAACTGCATTAGTAGAGTAAGGGGTGTGCATTACTGCAAAGAAATTCAGCCAAAGAGCAGGACCATTTTAAACACACTTTGTATCTTTGCACCTTAGCAGCAGCAGTTAGCATATGGCTCTGATCCTCTTTGCTTTCAGCTAAATGTTTTGTAGACACCCTGCTTGCTGCGCCCAGGGGATCTGGGGTGAAGCAGTCAGAGCAGAGAGATGCAGCACAACAACCAATTGGCAAACATTTTAGAAAGCCCTTTTTAATGTTTAGGAAGCTATTATTTCTTACTGATTTTTACATGATTGCTGATAGGCAAGTTAAAGCTCCTCCATAGCTGTTGGCTTCCCCTTCCAGAGTCTGCTGCCTGTGTTCTAGAACTGACATTTATGGAGTGACTGGTGAGCACTGTGCAGAGAGCTGGGTCTTGCCTTGTAAATGCATTTGGCAGCATTAGTGGGGAAAATTCACAGCTGAGGCAGTCTGCATGGCTCTGAGACGTGTGAGCAAGTGTGCTTTTTCCTTGCTGTGTACTTTTGGGGTTAGGGCTGGATTGACCACCACCCAGTGACGTACACTATCCACTACTCACCTCTTCCCCACTTCTGATGGGAATCAGATTCAGGGACTGGGTCCTGGAGCTGGATTGAGAAGCAAAAAGGAGAGAGAAACCACAGAGATGGGCCCTTGAAAAGCAGAAGAGCAGGAAGCAAGAGAGAGAGAGCAAAGAGGGAACTGATCCTCAGCTTTAGATGTGTATGGAATAAAACACTTAGTTGGTCAGTTCAGGGTCACCTATCCTGTCTGGCCCTTCCTGTAGGTGCAGACTTTCACTCTGCACACCCCAGTGTGACACAAAAAAAAATTCAGCAGTGGCCCTAGTAAACCCAAACATCAGGCCTAGTCACTGCTGGAAACAGGCAGTGTTTGTAGAAAACATACTGTCAGCTCCAGAAATATAGTTACTTAGAGAAGCTTCAGCTGGAAAATAAAAGTCATCGAATAGAATCAGTTCTGTTCTAACCCAAACCAGGACATTTGCATGCAGATTCAAGAGAGGACTTGCCCTCTTCTGCTGACCCCAAATACATCAGCAGATTTGGGGTTCAGACTAATATGGGTATGCAGTCCTGGGTTTAGGCATTACAGGATGCAAACAGGAACTGTGTTGTGGCTTTAATCAGAGGTTTAAAGTGCTTGAAAATTACTTTGTCTGTGGACACAGTGAAAATTTATTGGCAAAGACACAGCTCTGATTTAAATGGGGTGAGCTAAACTGAAGGCATGACCTCACATGGCCCTTTTGCCTTACCTATAGGTCTCCTGGTTCATGAGTTCTCCTTCAGAGGTGTCCAGAAACAATTCTTGACAAGGCTGAGCAGGCTGAGTGCCTGTTTCATGCCTTGACAACATAGGTAACACCAAGGAGAAGCTGATGGCCTCCAGCTGGGTTGGAGACCGCAGAGTCCACAGTGGTGACTCTCGTCAGCTTATGCAGCAGCGAAGCAGCCAGGATGGATTCAGGAATACTGCTCATTTCTTCCCTCAGCTCATTAGCACTCAGCCTCATACATCACCTATCACCAGCAAGAGCATTAATCA
This sequence comes from Galbula dea, assembly GCA_013399015.1. Taxonomy (NCBI): domain Eukaryota; kingdom Metazoa; phylum Chordata; class Aves; order Piciformes; family Galbulidae; genus Galbula; species Galbula dea. The sequence continues at coordinate 271,186 of VWZX01009423.1, forward strand.
CTGCACTAAGGGACAGGAGTGGGTGTTTTCCCAGGAAGACCCCTGAAGTAAATGAGAGCATTTCACTGAAAGCCTGGCAACATCCAGGCTAATATTCCTCCACCACAGAACTGTTTGTCCTCTGACAGTGTAATTTGTATTATCCTGTGGGGCCTAGCACAAGTGCCAGGCTTTTCAGTAGATTTGTCAAAATTCTAGCTGGGAATTTTGCCATTTCTCATTTTCATATGGTTGAAATTCCATCCAGAAATGTCATGCCAGTTCTGTTTGGCAGTTTTGACTTATGGAAAGAAGATGTGGAAGGATACTTAGCACAGTCATATAAACAATTGTCATTAACTGTATAAACAACGGCAAATTAGGTCAAAGGAAGCTTGAACTAACTAAACATACACAAACTGTGATTTCACCTCCTAAATTTATAGAAATATTCATGGATATCTGCTTTCCCACCTCCTGTTTGCTCATTTTTTTTCTAAACTCTCCCTCTCTGACCTGCCTGTGTGGAAGCAGCAGAATGGACAATGAAGGTCTTGGACATATTCAGACATGGGACATAAATTTATACTAGCAGGTTCTGGGACTTGAGGAACAATAACTGAATAGAAAAAGAAACAAGCCCCTTACATCATTATATGGTCCAGCGTTTGCTAGATAACAGCTAGACAATAGCAAAGAACTGGTTGTCAGAGGCAGGGAAGCAGAAAATTTGCCACATGTAAAATAATAAATCTGCTATTAAAGATTCAAAGAAAACAGGAAATATTTATTGAAAATGAAACACTTTAAATCTCTCTCTGCAAGACAGTATTTTTAGAACCTGATATAGGTGTTGACTTGAATTCCACAATTTTGCCTGTAATATCCATATACCTACATTCGTCAGTGGGATCTTTTCATCCTGGTTTTGTAATATAGACCTGCTGCTATTAATTATGTTAGTCATTTTTCTACTTCATCTGAACACTTTGTCCACGTTCCATTGTGAACTGAGAGATGGCATGCAGATATAGCTTCACTGGCTGATTTTAATTAAAGAGGAATTCAGATTGTTTTTGATGTCTGTTCCCCTGAAGTATTATCAACAATAACAAAGCTGAAATTGCTTCCAAAAGTATTTAGTGTATAAACAAGTTTCTTAAGTTGCATGTCATTTCCTGTCAGCAACGCATGACTTAGTAGTTCCTTATGAAGGCATAGTCACAAAGTGATTGTGGTCCATTGGTGTTATATCAGCTGTCAGTTGAGCAAGAGTTAGGTCAGAATTCCAACTGATTTTGAATATAAAATTTTGAACTTGTGGCACCCTACAAACAACTCTTTATTTCAGAAGTGGCAACATATGGAGGCCATACCCTTAGTTTAGACACAGCCCTGAGAAATGGGTGAAACACCATGGTTGCATGGTTGCATCCTCTTTACCACCTTGGCCCCTGCTAGATTCAGACTATGTCACTGTCCCAACACAACAAACTAGAGAAGAAACTGAAATGCAGGCATGATCCCACCTTTCCTTCTTTATTTTCCTCAAGTAAAAGGTCTTGATAAGGACCTAAGCTTGTGAGATTCTTACTCTCTTTTAAAGAGTATTAACAAGCTTCCAGATGTCTGGGCTGGTAGTTAAGATGATGGTTATTTAGCCTCAGGAAGATTTACTGTAGTTTCTTAGTTTTGTAGGACAGAAAACAAGTCCACAGAAAATGTGTTCCCATGTGCAGTTGGTCACCCCATCTCTTAACAGCTGCTAAAGCATTTGACTTAGATGTTTCCATAAGGTATATTGTTAGTATTTTATATGTTACATGAACTTGATTGCAATTCTTTTCATAAGAAATCTTCCCTTTTTACTCTTCAATTTTCTCAAAAGTTGATAATTCCCCCAGCTCACTACCGGCTGCCTGTGCAGAGGCTACCGTTCTCTCAGATCATCTAGCTGACATATTCAAATTAATTCATGTTTCCTCACTCAAAATAAGTTGGAATACTAAACTTTGGTAACTTTAATTGTTTAATCGAATTCAAGTGATTTGAAGCATGTCAGGAAAGCATTAGAACAGAGGGAGGGACTGATGAGCTGCAGCTTCTCAAGCTTACAGTACTGAAGATAACGCAAGAAGCAAGCTTGCATGTGAAGTCATGAGCAAGGTGAAGGTTTAGAGATATTAAACTGAATTATTTTTTCTTGTTCACAATGTTCTCAAGGAATTGGGCTCTTATGACTTGCTTGGAAATGATTATCCAGTGGCTCCAGCTAATCAAAAAAGCACAAGTCAGACTCATCAGGATGTTGCTTCACCATAATTTTGTAAGACTTGATCACAGCCTTTTCTCTACAAAAATCCCTTAAGATAATGCTTTACATGCTAATGACCAGTAAACTGTTTCCAGAGCTATGAGAAATAGTGCAGGTGAATGTGAACAGATGGAAGTGTTGTGGGTTGTCAGGGAGTTTGAGAAATTTTCTCATTCTACCTGAGAACACAGATAACACCTGTAAAAAACCCCAAAATACAACAAAATAGAGTGAGGTACTATCATTCTATTTACACTACCTAGAAGAATAATAAAGTAAATAATTGGGTTTTGTCCAGGTATTATTGTTAGTTTAAGACATGTAGTGAAAGGAGAGCAGGATCATTTAAAAGCTTAATTCTTTCTGGTTTTCATCTGAAAAACTTTGTTCTTTTAACATGACTAAATCTTGCAAGAAACAGGTGTGTCTTCCTTTATATTCTGGAACAATGTGAAGATGGGGAAAAAAATGATTCATTCAAAGAACCATTCATCCCAATGCATCTGAAATCAACTTCTAATAAAACATCTAGCAATTATTTTTATGGTTTATTTCTTCTGAAAACAGGTACAATGTATTGTTTATTCCTGAGTCCTGCAAAGAAAGGATTTCTCCTTTGGTGAATATTTGAGGTCATATTAACATGTTACTGTGCGGTTAAATTAGGAAAAGTTTAATTGACATGAGAGATTGATTAGTTTATGTAAAGTGAGTGTGGTCTGTTAATAGGAATTTCACAGGCAAAAGTGAAAAAATTCCCCTGACTTTTATTGTAGCAATAGTGGCTTAAACTGGATTCAGTTTTAATGGAAATCATAGTTGGGCAGATAATGAAATAAATTGCTACTTGAGAAACTCTATGTAATATGAATTAGTCACTAAATATATGCTTAAAGTAATCATACAAGACTGCAAAATTGTTAATAGAGAATTATTCATTATTTCAAAACATATTATTCTTGGCAACTCCTTGTTTTTCTTTCATCCATCAAGAAAGTTTCTCTTTCCTTTAGAAAATATACCAGTTGAAATACACTCAAATTTTCCCAGATCATATTTTAGCTCTTCCAAACTTCTACACCATCTATTACTTCATATAGTTAGAAAACTCTTCCCTGCCCAAAGCTGACAAATAAAGGGAAAGAGCTTATTTGCCAGAAATTTTTAAGCCACCCCTGCTTAACCTGCATGGGGTTCTCTTAAACTACTGTTGTCTGGGTAAAGCTAGGGATCCAGTTTGTTACTAGTGTAGCTCCAAGTTGTGTAAGAGGCATCTGGGGAACATCATTAGTCAAACTGCCTGAAATAGCTCCTTTAGGAGCTGAACCAGCTTTTAGTTTCCTCTGTTTCTCCATCAACCACAAAAAGATTTTTATAACAGTGAGATAAATCCTTTCACAAGAAACACTCCACATTTTGGTGCACCTGTACAAATAATTCTGTATTTTTCCTTTTAGCAAAAACCAAAGTGCCAAAACCATCTGTCTGTCATGTTAACTACTGAATCATTAGCACAGAGAATGCAAACATGGACAAGAATGTCTTCTGCTCACAATACATTTATAGGAGACTTGATCTTGTCAGTTAAAGATAACAGTTGTTTGTTATTGGTACAGGAAGGATAATGAAAAGAAAAGGCAAAAATGTCACATCTGCTGTTAAACGAAGAATAAGGAGTAAAGTGCAACAGGATTTTAATCATCCTATAGCATCTTGTCCTCATAGCAATACAATAACATATTTAGATAATTTCTTTGGTGATTTTTTCCTAGAAAAAAGTATCTCCAGTGCAGTCATTGCTACCACTCTCCAGTTGTGGAATTAAGTGGAATGTGCCAATATATCACAATTCATCCCAGCAGACATTTCAGGAAAGGAGCTTTTAACCTAAGTGGTATTGCTGAAAAATTATTTTGACTCAGTAATCCATGACAGTTTTCTTGAAGCTAAATCCTTCCATAAGAGCATTAAAATGATGCCTGCCTCGGGTGTTTACAATTTATCTAGCAGAGTGATTCCACTGTTGGTACCTGCTTGAAGCTCTATTTTTGAGCAAAGACTACTGGAATGTATTTGTAACAGTCACATACCCTCTTAATGCCTGGCAGAACTATTCTGATGGAGACTGAACAAATGCAGAGAAGACACAGGTTTTATGGGAATGAGGAAACACAGCTAGGGCAGGGAAATGTTCTGAAAGACACTGATCCTTCCCAAGAAGTATCTAAGGCAACTAAGAGCTCCAAGAACTTCCTTGAGAGAATACATTTAAGGACAGAGGTGAATGTACTGCCTCGAGCCTGAGGCACATCTGCATCTTTAAATAATGACACAGATACCAATGCAGATGAGGTGATACACCAGTCTTACTACACAAAATCCACACTGCTTCATGTAGGTAAACTCACAGGGAGAGGGTGATGACAGCCTCCAGGTGATACCTACCTAGGTAAATAAAAAGGATCATGCACTCGTCCTGAAAAGCATGCCCTTCTGTGACCAAGGTTTCTTGCCCTCCCTGCTCCAAAATAGACATCTCTCATGGATTCTGTCAATTGAGGTGCCAGCATGTGGCCACAGGCATTGCCTGCAAGGTGTTAATTAGCACTGGGAAGGGGCCTAAAAACTGAACAGCACTTCCAGTCACCTACCACTGCTGGAGCCCTGTCCCTATCAGCTTGGCTGTGTAAGTATTGTCTCTACTGACTGCCACAGGTAATATTTCCCCCACACGCCATAACAGCTGCAAGAGCTGGGGACCAAATGAAGTTGGAAAGGCTCCTTCCCTCCTTCCTCCAGTGCTGTACTGGAGGTTGTGTAACTCAGACTCCACCACAGGAGTAAAATCTGCCTGCTAAGCAGATGTCACCCTATATGCGATCTCATTGCACTTGGCAGAGATGTCATCACCCTCCTCTTTTCCCCAGGCCTTGCCAGAACACAGGAGATGGACCTATGGAGTTTGCTGATATCTAACTTTAGAACATTTGAGTGGTGAATTTGGGCATCTTTTTATTTACTGGACACTTCTGCAGAAGAAATACCAAACCCAAAGCCAAATGATGTAACAAACACATGTAAAAGCTGACATTTACCTATCTGTAAATTTGAATTTATTATTTTTTATGATATTGTTTGGTCTGGGCTGTTTCATTGTTTTGTAATAGCAAATACTCTGAGAAAAGACACAAAACTGAGGTGGAATCCAATAACCCCTCTCTGAAGACCTGCTTTTCCTCCTGTTCCCTGTTATCAAAACCAACAATGATTTGACTTCTTTTGGTCTTTTCTCACACTTCTACATTATTGTCAAAGAGTATTATTGACCACAGAGGCTTCCTGAATCTTTCTGCATCATCAGTTTTTTTATGTCCTCATGTGTAGTTTGAAAATACATGTACAATAGATTTTTACTTATTCAAAACAGTTGCTTACAAGAAAATACATAGCTTTTCTTTCTTTGTGTTATTTTACATTATTTATTTTATACTTTCTCACCAATCCTTATTCTGGTTTTTTTTTCAGACTATTTCTGAATTTGTGTAACTCAATTCATACTTAACTTTTGACTATAAATAGAGACTCCAAGCATTTTAATGTTGAAGGCTTTCAACTATATTAAACAGTATCTCAGAACAAAAATCCAAGGACAGAGTTAGCAATAACATAATAGAGCACCTTGTGGACAGAGGTGAGAAGGATGAAAGAGGGGATCAATTAGCCTTAAGCATTATGATGTGATGGAATAAAAACAAGCAAGTCACTTCAAAGAAAAAGCAATTTAACAGGATCAAAATTTTGTGCAGTTGAGTATCTGCTTGAGATCCCTGGGTAGATTCTGAAGATATCATTCAGAGTGCTTTTAGACAAACAAAAGCTATGAAAGTCATCTTCAGGAGTGAAATTAATTTCCCCTAATGTTGGATCTCTTCCTTTGAAAGTTATGTGGGCCAGGAATGTGATTCTTCTCATCCCGAAGGACACACTTATAATACATGAATAAAGCTCTACAAGAAGAATCTCTTTCTTTGCTTTAATTGCAGCAAGAGACTAGGGGTGATTAGCACAGGATTAAACACTTCTGTTTCACCAGAAATGTCTCAGCCCAGCTTCCTAATAAATAATACTTACAGCTTCAGGATCCAGATGAACCCTGGTATTGTAGTCAGCACAGTGTTTATGAGTAATCACTGCCTCCATTATGAAGTATTTCAATTTTGTCTTGAGACTTGCTAAGTATCCAGGATATTAAGGAAGAGCTGACTACAAAATATGTACTAGTAATAATATCTTGACTTTCACTGGGCAAAATCAAGAATTAATCAGAAATCAACAGAAATAAAGAGTTCAGGTACTTGAATGAGAAGAGATTTGAACTTCCTTAAGCTCAAATCAAAACTAGGTACATGATGTCTCAGTTTAAGTGAACCCTGGTTCAATGAATGCAAAGAAAAATACTACATTAACTCAGAACTGATTACATGACAGAAATATTCACTATTAATAAAGAAGTAATTACTCTAGTATGCTGCCTCTGCCATTTCTGTCTTACAGCTAGGTATGAAAAAAAAGAAGTTTACAATTTATCCTCTAGTTCTGTTATATACTTAACTTATTTTCTTCATTTTTCTGTAACTCCATAGAAGCATTTCATCTGGTCTGCTGAAACAAATCTTATGCTGTTGTTTTCTGGATTTGTATTTTCTCTTTATTTTCTCAGCCCTGAAGGTTCTCCTGTACCTTCCTTTGCTGAGCAACTTTGTTTTGCAATCATTCATTCTAAGAAGTGAGTCCCTAATGTTCCATCATCTGCCATCATGACTTATAACCTGTTAGCTGCTGGGTGGTTTGGGAACAAGACTGGAACTGAAAAGTGTTTGATAAAGTCTCAGGACATTTGTAGTACATCTCCTTACCTCCAGGGTGTTTTCTCCTGGATGATACTTCCATCCTGTACCCTTTGAAGCTGAACAACATGAAAGATTTTAAGGCATAGGGGTGTTGGAAGGGGTGGGGGGTGAGGAATGAGATGCTTAATGAGATGCCTAATTCATGTAATTTCTGTGACAGCAGAGCCCAGGGTATCCAATTGGGATCTTGCTTCAATGATGTGCAAATGCAGACACTACTACAAAAATCACATATAAGCACATTTATAACCTAGGGACTGAAGCTGCTTTTCCAACAATAATCCAAACTATATTAATCTTCATGCAAGTCCTAGCAAGTATTATTTCCTGTTACGTGATATATCATAACCTCTCGCATTTGTTCTTTTGCTGGGTGCAGAAAGGCCCTCCAGGTCTTCATGGTTTACTCCATGCCATCTGAAGCAAGAATGTCTGACACAGCAAATGAGAAAAGCTTTGTGGCAAGTGAGAGCCAGAAGGAAATTAAATCTGTGCAAGCTGCTTGATGGAAATATCTAATGATTCAAAGTGAGGAAGCAGACTAGTCAACTGGATCATGCTAGACAAGTGCTACACCCACACATTACATCTGGGATGTTCCCCCCAAAAAACCCCAACAGTTGCTTGTGATGATCTTCAGTATCAGAAATAACCAAAAATACTGCCAATCAGTATGGAGCTGAGTCACATTCTCAGACCTCCACAGAAAAATTGTTTGAATTTGACAGCATTCAGTGCAACTAAGAATAGGGCCACAGGCCTCTGCTGCCAGGTGGTTTCCCTAAACCTGGGCTCCAGTATCGCTGTGTTCCTGGTAGCTGAATATGGTTGTTTACACAAAAATATCTTCAGTGGAAGGGCCCAAGAAAATTCCTTTGAGAGGATCAGTAATCTGAAGTAAGTGGCAAGTATTTAGATCTTCTAGGAAGAGAAGGATTTTGAACCTGGATGTCTCATATTCTGCATAAGCAAGCTAACAAAAATCAGGTGAGACAAATGGCTCTGCCTTTTCATTAGCCTTCGAAGGTTTATTATTGGGGCAGAGTTGCTTACAGCACAACTGCCACATAAGGTGACTGAGACAGTTAGGTTGAAGAATGCATAACTCAGCTGCTGTGCTTCATAACGTGTTGTAAGCTGGTTGTATGTCTAACCTCTTAGGCAGTTTTGGCCACACTCAGCATCAGATACGTCAGGTACCTTATAGACTTACAGAATTAGCTGGAGTTGTTGCAAACATCCAACTAGGCCACTGAAAGTGACTCTTAGTTTTAGAAGTGACACTTCAAGGTAGTTCCAGGTGATAAGAAATGTAACAGATTTGGACATTTTTGTTTTAAATGCTGTAGGAGTGGCAGCAGTGACTCTGCCTGTGAAGGCACATCTCTGGCATTATCACTCTACCACCAACTTGCATGTTTGCTCTTTGCCCTCTTATCATCATAGGAGGAAGTCATGAAGATACTATGAGAACTCAAAGCTGCTTCTTAGTTATTCTCACACATGGAGTTCTAAGGCTTTCCTTGGTATTGCTTGTGTTGAGTAGCAACAGGATTTTTTTTGTGGAAAGATAAGTCATTTCAAATTTAACATCAAATCCTTGTTAAATTTCTCCTTTTGTTGAAACAGGGAACAGGATCTGTTAAACCAGCTCATGGAAAATGTTTACTGTTTACATAAAAATAACTCATCCTTTTTCCTTTGCAACTTCAAACAGGAAGAGTTCAGCCTGACTCCAAAAACAGTCATGAGAGAATAAACAGGCAGGCTTGGAAACGTTTTCTCTGTCCAGCACTGAGTATGAGCCTGCTGTTTTGCTAGCAGAATATCCAGTATAGACCATACTTTAAAATAAAAAGCTCAGTTGCTAAGCACTGTTCGTAGGAAAGTTTGAAGATACAGTGTTGAATAGTGCCATTTAATGTAACCTATAGGTTAGGGCACTTAGGTGTCTTTCCTGTATTTAAGCAGAGGGATTTGGGACCAATTCCCAGCTTCTGGGCCCCTGGCTATGTTTCAGGTTCCCTCTGGGAATCAAATCAAGCACAAACAATCACCCCCAGAGAAAAGAAACTGGGCAGCAAAGGACATGCTCCATCATTTCCCCATCGACCATATGAACAGTCTGCATTACAACACTGACCTGCTTCACAGGCCAAGGCCAGTCTACCCTTCTCACCTGCCCTGCCCATCTCTCACTTTTTCCCCTTCCCTGTTCCCTGTCAGGCCCTCTTCATGGTGATTCTTCTCTTTGTCTTTGCTATTCTCCACCCAACAGCATATCACCGAAACATGCAGAAAACAAAATACAAAGGGGCTCCAACTCCTGGAGGCTGGAGATCTGCTTATGGCTTATTGTGGTTATACCTGCCAGCTCAGTGTATGTTACAGCCATCTGGAGCTAAACTCTTTGGAGGAGGAATTGACTCATCTCAAACTGGAGTTATGAAGACTTTTTTTACCTGGCCCACAAGAAACAGCATGTCTGTGCCAAAACAGAAAGCATTTTACCTTGAGCTGCATGACCCCTGAAGCTTGCCTCAGTTCCTGCCCCAATATTTCAGAAGCAACAAGAATCCCTTTTGGTCATTCTCAGCATGAGTTATTAATGATACAGTAATTGTCTTATCATCCAGGCTTGCAGCTTCTATCTCAACTACAGAGACATGTTGTTGTTTAGTCATCAAATACACAGGAAGTTAAGCTAATTATGTCATTGTGGTATTTGTAAAAATAGATATTTTACTTCTGCACTATTTTCAGTAACAAACTGCATTGCTGGAAATAATACTGAGAACTGTTTTGATTATATCATGTCACCAAAATTTATCTTACACACTGAGCCTAAACACACCAATGCCACCTCCACAGCTGCAGTTGTTGCAAGGTGTGTGTGGGGGTGGGTGGGTGAAATTTCAGCTCTATAACCTTGCAGCCTGATCTGCAATGATGAGTGATTTAATTTGCCCATGTATTGCTGCAGAAGATCAAATCTGTGGGTCTCTCAGATTTGTCAAAGTTAGCTTGACATTTCTTATGTCTGGGAGTTTGCTTTTATGTATCCTCCCTTTAAGGATAAGAGCACTAGCAGAGTTTACTGGTAATGACAACACTCCTCCTTTTCCTGTTGTCACAGTTTATTCCTATCCTGGCCCCCAAAGTTTGCATTCCATAGATTCATTAAACTTCTACCTTGTCATAAAGTATCTTGTTTTACCCAAATCCTTTACTTCTGAGAAGCATATTTCCAGGCTGGATTTCTTTCCTTTTGGCTGTTTTTCGAACCCATCCTCTCAAACCTGGCATTTTAAAATGGGCACAGTAATCTGAGTGGTAAGTACTCTGAAGTGAGATACATCAGAGGAAGTAAAACAAGCCATAGTTTCACAGCCCCCTCTCTTTGTCTAACATTAATACCTACTACTTCAGCCCCGACTGGTTCCATTATAACAGGCTGGCTGGGCTTTTTTGTGATTCAGTGGTGCTGACACATGTTGAGCTTGTAAACCTCTGACCTTCAATAAACACAGATAAAATGGTAAATTACAGGTAACTAATCACTGAAGTAATACTGATGGTGTCCTTGACTAATTCTTTAGTTTTTGTTCTGCTGGCTTGTCTTTCCTTATTAGATGGTATTCCTGATAACAGAGGTTAAAGTAAACCATAAAGAGAGAGATCATAAATAATTCTATAAACATAATGACCTGATTCAGTCTGACCTGAATATGATGTCTAGTTCTGGTCACACAGTATTACAAAACAGAGAGCAAGAATAAAAGACTGCCAAACCTATTAGGAGAATTAAAAAATATTGCTTACATGAAAGGATAAGAAATTGTAACATTAGTTTTTAAGTTAAAACAAATAACAGATCTGCTATAGATACATAAACAAGCAACAGGCAGAAAGTAGGTGCTCTTATTTATTCAGTTGCTCAATATAAGAACAATGACACATTCAGTGAACTAGGACAACAGTTAAAAAATAGATAATAGGGAAGTACTCTTTCATGAAAAGCACAAAAAACCTGTGGAGTTTACTGTATTATTTTCAATCCAAAATCCAAGTGGAAATGTGAATATTAAGAGCACTGTGTCTATGCAAGAAAGAACTAAAGAAAAACAATGCAAAATTCAGTAGCTCTTCAAATATTCCATGACAGGATTTTGTTTTCACTTCCATCAAAGATAGAGAGGAATAAGACAATCTGAAATGGCCTCTGATTTGGTTGGCTGGGCAAGTCTGATGTTCTGCAACTGTAATCATTAGTTCCACGAAGAAACTTCACACTTTAAACACGTCAATACGATGCAAATCATTCCTTGGAAAGCCATGAAAAATCCAATGGAGAGAGTTGTGGATGGAGCAAGAGGAACCATAAAAATTAAAATTTCCTGTGTTTATTCAATGCTGCATACACAGTACTGGTTTGAGCCTGAACTTCCAACAAGTATTTTCCCTCTGATGCTTGTGATACTGAGGGACAGTGAGCCCACATCCGATATTTATTTTGTGCATCAAGTGACTCAGTTCTGGAAAGTGCAACTCATACTCCAAGTCTGATGAACATGAGGCAGAAAATTCCCAAATGTGAAGTTGTGAGCTCTGTGTTTCCTCGTTGCCACCCAGCAGAAGGCTGCTGAAGGGCTTCTGTTGCCCTTTAGTGGAAACACTTGAATGGTACCAGAGCTTCCACGCCGCTGAAAAGGCAGCCACTCCATACAGGCTAGCGTTGCATGGCATAGTGCCACCTGTGCAGAGACCATAACCCCACTTAGAGGGCAGGCCCACAGCTCAGGCCTCCAAAGATGCTCCTCTTCCCCCCAAAAAAGACAACCTCTCTACTTATACGGCAGTCACAGTCAGTGGCCAGCAAAAGGGGCACCTTGGCAATAGGCCAAGGGGGAAAATCAAACTTAAAGGCGAGCCCCAGTGATATCTAACTGCCACGAGGGCACAAAGCCCACAGGCAGACACCTCAGCCCCGGTTATGGAGCAGGTGATTGGCCAAGGCTACCACCAAGGCCACAGACAAACAGAATACCATGCTACAAGCTAAACACTTGACTTCTTCCTCTCCAATAACCCCTGCAAAATCTCTCCGTCACCTTAGAAAATCCAGGGACACAAGAGGGCCACCTCTCCTCCCTCAGAAATTCCCTTCAAAACTTCTATCTCACCTCAAAACATCCAAGGAAAAAACCTTCCTCCTCTCCTCCCTCAGAAAATCCCTCCAAACCCTGTCCCTCAGCTCAGAAAATCCATGGGAAAAAATGTTCCCCCTAGGATTCTCTACAAAACATCTCCTTTACCTCAGCAAATTGAAGGAAAATTCCCACCCCCTCCTCCCTTGGAGATTCCCTCCAAAACTCTGCTTCATCACAGTAAATCGAAGCAAAAAAATTGTCCTCCTTTATTCCCTCATAAATTACCCCCAAAACACCTTTACCATAGCAATTCACAGGAGAAACAACTTTCAACCTTTTTTCCCCTCAGAGATTCCTTCAAGACCTTCTCCCTCACCTCAGCAGTCCCATGGAGAAATGCCCACTCCTCTCCTCTCTTAGACTCCCACAGCAAATGAAAGGACAATTCCCCCCTCCCTTCCCTCAGAGATTCCCTCCAAAACTTCTCCCTCACCTCAGCAGTCCCATGGAGAAATGCCCACTCCTCTCCTCTCTTAGACTCCCACAGCAAATGAAAGGACAATTCCCCCCTCCCTTCCCTCAGAGATTCCCTCCAAAACCTAAGTCACAGTGCAGTCATCTCAAAGAGAAAAACCTTCCTCTGCTCTCCTCTCACAGATTCCATCCAAAACATCTCCTTTACCTCAAGAATTTACAGAAGAAAACACTTTCCACCACTTTTCCCTTAGAGATTCCCTCCAAAACTTCTCCCTCACCTCAGCAGTCCCATGCAGAAATCCCCACTCCTCTCCTCTCTCAGACTCCCTCAGCAAATGAAAGGACCATTCCCCCTCTTCTTTTCCCTCACTGATTCCCTCCAAAAATCTTTCCCTCAAAACAGCAAGTGAAAGCAAAATCCTCCCCACCTCTTCACTCCCCTCAGAGATTCCCTCCAAAACAGAACAGATTTTTAAATAAAGGTGAAATATTTAATGAATAAAATGCACAAGTTAGGGTTCCTGATTTTTTTTATCGAATCGCCCTGTCTTGCCTTTATGACATAAATTGTAGGAAATTTTAGTTTAAACAATTTCACAATGTAATTTTATTCCTCTGGTTTCTGTAATATTATTGTTTTAATTGAAAAATAATCACAGTCCAACATAATTTACATTGATTTAAAAAACAAACAAACAAAACCCAAAACAAACACAAAACCAAAACCACCCGGACAAAACTTACATGGTACTGAAACAATTGATAAGACTGACCAACATGAAAAAACATATTCTTTTTAATATTTTAATTTGGATGTCCAGATTCTCTGCTGGCACATCTAGGCACAACTGCTATAAATGTCACTTGAACTACTTCAGTTTACACCAGCTGAAAACATGGGCTGTGTTACCAGATGTAGCTTCATGCAAGGTTTCAACCTGTGCAATTCAATTCTTGGTGCTGCTGCTTCTTGGTTTCCCCAGTATCATACAGGTTGATGGTTTCTGCAGGGAATACTCTTCCCTTTTCCTGTTTTTCTGTCTGCTTTGGAATGACACCTTACTGTTTCTATATCATCTGCTTGTTCCAAAGGTGACATGGACATCTATTTCCAGGACAACATTGTCATTCAAACAGGCATACATTCAAATACCTTGGAGCTCTCTAACTTCAGTGTTGCAGCCAGGTGTTATCCTGCTCAGGGAATCACCATGCAGTCCTGATTAATTCATTACACATCTGAATTCCCAGCACATTAACAGGAATTTTACAAAGAGCTGAAGGATCAGTTTAAAAATGTAATGCTCCTGGGGTTATCAAATCTATTTCTTGTGACATGCTAGGAGATCCTTGAAAGATGTTACACATGCTTAGATTACCGGGAATTAATAGTGCTCATGATTGTGTACTATGTACCCAGTATTTCACTTTAATACTCGATAAACTTTGTAAGGTGTAATGCCTCTTGAAATGCTAATAATTTCTTTTCTTCTTTCCTATTAAGTTAATCCAGTCCCAGACTGACTTGCAGCTATATATTTCCATATATACAGTATACATCTGGTGATAGGCAGCCAGTGCTTGTTCGCAGAGTCTTGCTGTCCTCTAATAAATCTATATGCCCATATTATCATTTCCATGTACTGCAAGCTGCTCTGCAGCCTATAACATGGCACTTAGCTGTAATTAGCACCAAAATATGGAGTTAGTATGCAGGACACGAACTATTCTTTTGCTCCAAATGCTGTATTCAAACTGCAGTGGTCCATTAAAAAAGTAGAGATAACCTAAGGAAAAGGATAGTTACAATGAATTAACTCTGAGAAAAAAGTGTTGTGGCATTAAAATTATCCTTCAGATAAAAACTATCCTGTTTATTTTCATTTGTTATTAACCCCTTCAAATACAATATTTTAGTGTTTAGGATGCTGAACTAAATTTTCAAAGGACCTTGTTCTATTTGCCAGACCTGAATCAGTGTTTTAAAGTAACAGATTTTTTAGTCTAGTGTCAGGCTCTGAATTTTATTACTATAGAGCACTTGCTTAGGAAGGTATAGGGGTTGCCTGTTAACATTTAAGACTTTGACTTTGAAACACTCCTTGAAGAGTCAAACAGGAATGGGTTCCATTTGAAGAAATGGACAGATTATAATACTTCTATATGAAGCATTTCACTTTAATTTCCCTAAACAAGGAGGTAGGTCTTTTTTGGTTCCTCAAACACATATGTACCCAGTTTATAAGAGCACTTTGGCCAGAGGGCAATTTAGGCTGGAAATCTGCTGTTTGAGAAGTGTTGATGTGAAAAAAAATCAAAATTACAAATGACAGAATTTCCCACAAGATGTTGATCTTAAGTTTCAATGAGAAATAGCTGTAATAAAAGCTCATTATCACTATTCATTATTATTATTATAATTCATTATTGGTATATTACATACCATTTCTATGATAGACTGCATCCACTCTATCACCAATTCCTGGGAATTCTTCCTCTATTAGCCTAGGGTAGCCTGCTTCCATAATCTCTGCCTCTTCATCATAACTATTAAAAGAAAATGAAAATTCACAAGATTTAAATAGCTTAGGAGTATGGTCTGTGTCCTTTATTGTTACCCACATCAGAAGCAGCCAGCAACCTTTAGGTACTTTGTGTCTAGTGCAGTACTGAAACTCAAGGCAATAATGAGGGTATTCTTCCAACAGAAGTACAAGCTCAATAAACACTAAAATAATAAAGCTACAGTTTCAGAATTGGTCTACAATGTACATATTATGGAGATGACTGTACCTGGATCTATTGGCACTACAAGCCTATCCTGAGGCTGCTTGGCACAGAGATACTGGAAAGGGGTGGTAATGTCTGACTTATGCATCATAATTCAGCACTGCTCATGGGCAACAAAACCCAGCCATTTTAGGATGGGATGGATTTTTTCCCTTACACCACTGGTACCATTTTATGTCACACAAGCACTCAAGGAAGCAAGATGGGAATTTTGTCTAGGAGACATGACCATATTACAAACTCTCCTGGATTCAGACACTTAATTATCCTTTCCTTTCTTTCACTCTTTCAGCTTTTTAAGGCTGTGCCCATATGGATATGAAAGTCTTGCATACACCTTTATGACATATCTACACAGCTATAGCATCAAAGAAAACCACAGACTGGAAGCCTGTGAGCCACAATCAAGTGCCTGGTTTGAAGCAATCTGCTGATCTTTTGATACTCCTACACAGGTTATGATTAGAGGCCCACTAGTCTGTTTCCAGCTTACCTCCAGTACTTATTTCCAGTAAAGAAGAGAGTCTTGCCAGTGTCTATAATATGGACAGCTGCATCTATTCTTTTCATTTCCTTTGGGAACCCCATTTCATATATCTTTTTAGGAAAGTCTTCAACTATGTCATAGCCATTCAAAGCCCAGACTTTTTTTCCTGAAAATAAGAATAAAATATGCATAAATGTTTTGTAAAGGCTCAGTCTGAAGGGCAGAATAAAATGAGGATGCCATGGTCCCCATTTTCATACAACTAACAAATTCATAGGTCACATACTCAGGAGATATTAAATTCTTCATGCTAACTATGTTCCTAGGTGTCTAAGCTTAACTGTATACCTAATTCACTGAAAATTTTATAGATTTGCATAGCATGAAACCAACAGGATTTGCTCTTTGAGCAAGAAAGGTCAGATGCTTTGTTCTCCTATTGATTACCTTTACACCACTTACTGAGCTTTAATAAATATGTATATTTTTCTGCCAATTAGAAAATAAAAATCTTACCTTTAAACATGAACACAAGATCTTTGACAGGGTTTTCATAAGCTGCATCTATTTTGTTTGGAAGCTCTGGCCAAAAGGACTTAAGTAACACCAGTTCTGCCTCAACCATCTGAGGGTGCAATCGCCAGAAAAACCTAGTTCAGAAAAAGAAAAAAGAAATATATAAAAGAAAATATATATTAAGTTTCTTGTCATACTACAGAAGAGCAGTATCTTTGATATGCTGTGCTAAAAATTAATCAAAAATCCAAAATAGTGGGTTTGTTTGCTCAGATTTTATCCAGTATTCATCATCTATGTGTCTTTACCTGTCCTTGAAGACCAGCATTTCTCCACGAAGTTCTGTTATTGCATCAAGTGATAAATTTACATCACATTTCTCTGGTGTTTTTGGATGTTTGGGGTTGGGATCTCTGTCTCCAGCACCTGGAATCATAATATATGATCTAAGTTGCACAATGTTCATCTCCTTTATGTGGATCATGTTAATGAATAGGATATGAAAGAGTTCCTGAAGAGCATGATGAATATAAGCATAATGGAAAAACCACTGGTACTGGGGAAAGTCTCTCTTTTTCTCTCCTCTAGCCCAATACATTCATGGACTTTACAGTTCATTTGTGCTGCAAAGATGTTAAATGGACTTGCTTTCTTTATAGCAAATTTTGAATGTCCCCCAAAAGTTTTATTCTTTCCATGATAAAACAAGGATATTTCTGTTTCTCCCTTCAGATTATGGGGTCTTTTTTGAGGCAAGTTAAAAAGACTCTGCCCATCCCACCCTCCACTAAAGGAGACAAAACAGTACTCTTTTTTTTTCTTTCTTTTTTTTTCCCTCTGAACTAGTAAGTCTAAGCTGCTTCTGTACCTGAAGTGTAGTCTCCAAGAATCTAGTGAATTGATCTTTATCAGTCATGACTGTTACAAATGAACCTCTGAAGCTCTTTAGTAACTGTGCAATGCATCTATAACAGGTTATGATGACACAGGAAATACATTTTATATATTACATATTATATATTGCACAGACTTACCATAGAGCTCTTGGATCCCTTGCACATCATCATCAGGAAGCACAAAACCAGTTTTTCCAGTATATGTGTAAATTGGAAACATCAGAGCTCCAGGGTCTCTAGAATGTTCAAGTCCCAGGGAATGACCAAATTCATGGGCAGCAACGAGAAACAAGTTATACCCTATAAGAAACCACAGAGAAAGTAACTGCATAGCTCCTGGTACCACCAAGTGGACTTTGACTAACAAACTAATCTTGACATTGTGCTTTAACTTATGGGACAATGAAGGAGACAACTGGGTAAATGGAAAAATGATATATATTTTCTTTTTTTAAACTACCATGGGTTTTGTTTTAATAAAAGCCTAACTGATTATCTCATGGCTGCTGTTCAACCTAAATCTTATTCAACAAAGTTATTCTGTTAACAGATATAGATTTCTTGAAATTGCTTAGCAACACAGAAAAGCTGTAGAGTGAAGTCTTAGACCTACTCAAATCAAGAACACTTTTTACCAGGAATTCACCCCCAATATCATCCATATTGTTTTCTATATTGTAGAAATTAACCTTAATGCCAGGATGCTGAAATAACACAGTGCTGAAAAATAACAGATCTTATTTGTTCTATTCAAGCTCTATTCCAAACAGGCAAGGTGAAGAATTTTCAAATTAAATACAAATATGTGATTTGCACCTGAGTTAAGTTTATGCATTTTCTTTAGGCAGTAAGGTAAGTCCCATCAGTCTGTAATCAGAACTAGCTGCTCTTGAGCTCAGTGAAATGCCAAGATGACAAAATACCTTGTTTGTGACATTTTTTTAAACACTTCACTTAGTAGGTGTGTGTCTTAAAATGTATGCTAGGCATCTGTGATACTTCCATTGATGATTGGAGGTTAAACCCAGCTTCATATGAGTGAACAATGAATATAAAGACAAACGAATGGTAAATAGGTAAAATAAACTGTTTACAGCTATCAAACAGGACAAAACTGTCCATCTATCAGCATTTCAAATAATCTCAAGAACTTCTGCTACCTCTAGAATCATCTGACCAAGCTTCATCATCATCAAAATGAGCATCGCCTCCATAGTCTGGACCCGGAGGAAAAGCATGAGCCAGCAAGCCAGAAGGTCCATCGAAGGGGTAAAAGTCACCATGTTCTACAAAAGAACATTCAAAACAATCAAATCAATTATCTCTTCTTATTGGCAGCAATGCAACTGTAAATTGAAGGTATTGGTTCTGTGTTACCTTTAGTGCCAAAGGAGATCATGATATCAGCTGTACCACTTCGTATTCTGGTGAAGTTAAGTGGTGTCACATCAGACCAAACTTTGAATGCTTTTTTGAAAGCTCTATCTACTTCAGCACGTCTTAGATCTGAAGTGTAGTTCATGATTCTGTCAAACAGGTTAATATCTCAAGTTACATTGGGTGAATTGAGGAGAATGTGTAATATACTTTTATCTGACTATCCACTTCATTAGAAGTTTATAATTTTTTCCTCTCTATGTTCTTATCTAAAAACAAAGAGCTTGTCAATATTCAACCAAATAAACCTAGCCATTTCTATTTTCATTAAAATCAGAGACATCTGAAATGATCCAACAGCTTTCTATAATTGGTTTTATATGCACTGGAAGATACAGACAATTGCAAGTATGCTCTGTATTCAATCAAATCATGTCACTTCAAAGTTTTTTATGCCATATAAAATATCTCATGATCCTCACTTCCTCAAGGAGCAAAACATGATCCGAAGAGCTGATCGCATTACAGCTGATCAAAACCCCCTGTTGACAGCTTCGTGTTATTAGGGGAGAAGGAACTACCATGTGACCTTTCAGCAAGGTAAAGCAACCTGCTGAAGTCATAGTGGAGGGATTTGTCTGACCAAGCATAAATATGTACATCTAGACTGTGAAATGGAACAGGGACAAGGATTAGTTCCTGCTTTCACAGCCACATTACACAAACTGGCTTGCATCTACACCACTTTGGCCAGGACAAGATCTATGTGAACCAGACATTAAACCAGGTCCAGATCAAAGCTAAGGAGTGACCTAGAGATTAAGCGCTGTGAAGATCAATAGTAAGGTGCATGATCTTAGTCCCTATCCTTCTTTCATTTAGCACCCTGGATGTGCCCAGAATTTCTACATGAAGGTCAGGTGAAGAGTTACTAGCTTACACCACACCAGCATTCCTCCATGTCAAAATACAGTGGGAAAAAAATATTTACTTCCTTGGTCTGTAAAGTGGGCTCAGGAGCTTTGAGGCTGTTGGGACTTTAAACTGCAGCATGAGTTTTATCAAACTCAAATGCATCTTTCTTCCATCAGCCTCATGTCCTGAGCAATCTTTTGGACCTGGAAAGAAGGGAATAACAGCAATAACACTCAAAATGCTACACATTTACCTGTATGTCAAATTAGTTTTTGACCATTTGAGTTTTCTAGGGAAAAAGTTATATTCCCCTACATCTGGGACACCACATCTTGGTTTCTTCATCAACTCATATGTTTCTTCATCTAATTTGCCTGTCACCTCCAAGCCAAAAAATGCTTGCATTTCTCCAAGTTTAGATGCCACAGTGTTGGCACTCTTCCTCATTATGCCAGCAGGATTCGGACGGAGATCATAGTGCGTCCTGAGATAGCGCTAAGAAGGGGAAAAGAAGCAATAAGCTAGTTTCCAAACAGATGTAATGACACAACTTACTAATTATAAAACATGCAGATGAATTACTTTATACTGTACCTCTGCAAACTGAAGGTCTTTCTCTGTGAATTCATGGCTGTCTTCAAGGGGAATAGGTATTGCCAGGCAAAACGACAAACCCAACAAGAAAAAGAAGAGAGCTGAAAGTCTTGATTGCATCATGTTGGGTTTGTGAAGTCTGAAGCCCTGATGTTTTAAGAGAGCAGCTACCTTTACTTTTATAGTCCCAGCCAAGTGAGTCACCACTTAGGGACAAGTTAGAACTTCCTTGTTGCTGAAAGTAAACATGTCTAAGAGACTACTTTTTCTCTCCTCCCCAACACTGTGGTTTAGGCATTTGTTGTCCCACTGTGGGCTCTGAAACAGTATCCTTGTATAAACACTGTCTCTGAATGTTGACATAGGTTGTGGCAAGAAATGGACAGAAGCAAACTGCAATTTTCATTATTTTGCAGTAACCTACCCTGGCAATAACTGGCAGTAACTTTGCAACAACTTACTCTGCTAGAGAAATTGCTTTTCCACTATTTGATAGGCAATAAAAATCTATAACAAGCTTCATGATTTTTAAAATAAATTTTGCAGTTTTTCAGCAGTTACACTTGTTCAACAGCATTTTTTAACACTTGGAATAGATCTCACTTGAAATGTTAATAGATGTTGCATTGGCTGATAAGAAATAGCATTATATAGTATCCAGTAGGATATAAAATTTCCTTTTTTCTGTAAAGAAATATGACTCTAATGCATTAACATGAATTTTACTTCAGAGTTCCTTAGAGGAACTTTCTATCTATCTTTCAGAATAATTTACTGCTTGAGATATACTCAAACCCCAAAATGCTAAATATATAGTTTTGAATACTTGGAAGTGTTTTTAGTAGTAGTAAAACATGTCATGGTTATGGTGATGGGTTTATGCAATTCATCTTCCTCAAAAAACATGAATTTAACTTACTTTATGAGCGGTGTACAGCCATGCATCAATGAAATTAATGAGACAGCTACTGCTCTGAGAAAGGCAATCTACTATCTGTTGATAGGCAAAGAATCTGTGCATCTAGAATGATAGAAATATGTGATTTTGACTTATGAGGTGGATAATAGGATAAATCTGGCATTATGGCAGACATGGGCTCTCTTTGCTCTTTACAGAGCTGTCCTGAGGCATTTCCAAGGAATGTTTGAAAAACTGGATAAAGTAATTACAGCAAAAACTAAACCAGGTAGCTTTTCTGATAGTAACTTCTCTTGTTAGATTTGTATAAGAAGAGATGGATAAAGGTAGGTCTTTTGCTATTATAGGAAGATGAACAAGTGGGAAGACAGTTCACTGTTTTGAACAGATTCAACATACAAAAAAGACTTGGAGTTTGTAACTATTTTTTCTGCTAAAACAGGATTTGATTTCTGAAAGTCTTTGTGTAATGAGCCATCTGAGAGTGGGCTATGGCTGAACTGAGTTTTCTGCACATTCACTTGGTTCCCTTGGGAACCTGGCCATGTAAATTTACACAATTCAGTATGTTTTCTTACACATTTTATTGCTATTTATATTACAGCAGTGGCCAGAGGCCTATACTGAGGCATGGATTTTTATATCTTCTGTACACAAACTGAAGAAACACTGGTGAACTACTGTGCAAGCAAGCACATAAAAGGGTCAGTGAAAATGAGCAGCATCCTCAAAAGCCTTTGCAGAGCTAGGAACCAAGTACAGACCTTTGAAGTTGCTGTTACCTTAAAAGAGTGACTCTTTAAAGCCTCAAGCAAGTGAAAGTTTTAAAGATAAATGACAATGTCAAAGCCTGCCAGTGATAGACAGTGTAGATACAAAATCTATGGTTCAGGCTCAAGTGATGCCACTGCTTGAATTAAACAAACAAACAAACAGTTAAAACTGTGAAGAGAGATGTAAATGAAGGTAAAAGCAGTCAGCAGTGGTTCACAGACCTTGTGCTGACCCCAAAGCAAACAAGCAAGCACAGAAAACTACATTTTAAAAGCACTGAAACCCACAAAACTGCTGAATAGTAAGATTTCAACAAGCACAGCAAAATTTCTGCAGTCCTGGCATCTTGTGGGTGTGGGTAAAGTCAGCTGGACTGATTTCAATTTTCACAGGCAAAACAGAGACTGGAGCAATCATGCTGGTTTTCCTCCCAAGGAAAAATGGATAAAGAGGGATGGGAAATGTAGAAGGTGAATTGAAGTGCCTTAAATCAGCATTTAGGTACTATTTGAAAACACAAATTGTGTCAACCATATGGTTTCAACATATATTTTGGCTACTACAAATATTTGAAAGTGCCTTGTTTTCATTTTCACTGTGTTTTGGTGCCCAAAACAGCACTATACAGTGAATGTGGTGAATGCTCCATGACCCTGGACCAGTAGACAGTTCACTTAAGACTAAATAGACAAAAGAGAATGGGTCCATTTGTTGATGTTTCTTCTCTCAAGTTGGATTTCAAGTAGAGCATCTTCAGTGCCCAGGGCTACTCCACCACATTTAGATCAGCTTCCTTTGGGAAGAAGGACAGTATTCTGTGGCCCATAGTGCAGCTGGGTAAATGGAGTCTCAGGGTAGTTAAAAGCACACACTCTGACTGCCTCTCCAGGTGGGACTCCATCTGTGGGACCTGCTATCTTAAATTAGACTCCTGCAAGCCTGATTCAATGCTCCTTGGATATAATGCTGTAGGATTTAGTACATAAGAGTTTTCAGCTTATGATTCACTTTCATGAGTTTGCAAATCTTAGTTATATCAAGTTCTTGATCTTCTAATTTGGTAGCTGGTCCATTTACTTAATTTAAATTCTCTTTCTGGGTACTTTCTTCACTGTCATTATATCCTTTCTGAGATTTGGAGAACAAAACTCCACAAAGTACTCAAGAATGGGACACAGGAAGCTCTTATGTAGTGTCAAAATGATGATTTCCATCATTCAGGTTCTCAGCACTTATTCTGATATGCCCAGGTACTTCACTGACTTCTTTTGGCTGCCACAGCATATTGAGCTATTGATTTCTGACTAAAGATTTATTCTTGTAGAATTCAGTCTTGCACTTATACAGTAGGATAGTTACCTTCCAAATCCAAATCTACAAGGCAGAAAGAATGTGAACTAACTTAACAAAGTTGCCATACTGTAGATTTTTGTTTCTACTGCCCTGGTCATAGCAAAAAACCCCAACTTTAGAATTGCACACTGTCCTCTAACATTATCAAAACATAAGGATTGTTTTACCTTATTGTGCAAGTTTAGCTGCATTGCTTCATTATCATTTACAGGAAAAGAATAAATAACAGGAAGAAAAGATCAATTTCCCATTCAAAGCTGACATGACAAAAAACCCCATGTGGCTAAACAAACTGTAAACTAAATTATAGGATATATGATGTGCTACTTACCAGATAAATGTGTGGGGTTTCTAAAGCTGTGTGAATAACTGATATTTTTGTTCAGTCAGAACAAGAAAAATTAAAAAGTATTTATTTGATCTGAAGTTTTTTGTAAGGAAAAAGCCCAACACCTTTCATGTGCCCTTAATGAGACCTAAGGATTAAGCACAACTGGTTTAAAACCCATGGGTAGTATTAGTAAGTACATCCACAAGATCCAGGGAAATGATCATGTCTTCTGTTTGGTGCTTGTGAAACAACATCTGGAGTGGTGTGTCCAGGTTTGGACTCCCTAGTACATGGAAGGAGTGACCAAGATGATTAGGGGATGGAGCAGAGGACACAGGAGGAAAGGCTGAGAAAGCTGGGTTTGTTCAAGGCAAAGGCAAAATCTTATTATCTAGAAGCACCTGACAAGAAAATGCAGAGAAGATAGAGGCAGACTTTTCTTGAACATGCACAGAGAAAGCACAAGAGGTAATGAGTGCAAACTGAAACATCAGAAATTCCACTTAGGTATTAGGAAAATATTCTTCATCATGAGAGAGGTAAAATATTTGAATGGGCTGCCCAGAGAGATTTTGGATCATTATCTTTGGAGGTGTTCAAAATCTGAATAGTCAAGTCCCTAAGCAACAATGTCTAATTAAACATGAGCAAGAGGTTGCCCATATGACCTCAAAAAGTCTCTTCCAACCTAAATAAACCTATGTTTCTGCAATCCTTCAAATGATGGTTGTTATTGATCCAGTAGACCACTGGAAGGTCTTTCAGAAGGAACTTAAGTGTCTTAAGATCTTAGCTGCTGAGAAACACCACTCAGCAAACTGCTCTTAGCTTGCTGGTGTTTGTGGGTCTAGTCTGAACCATGTTCCCTCCAGCTAGTTCAGATCTGTGAATATTTTCAGGTGCACTAAAATAACATTTTTTGGTGAACAAAATATTTGTCTAAAATATTATTTTAGCTCTGAGTTTTCTCATATTTCACTATTGTGACTCTATGATAAGTTTCTAAAAATTAGTCTTCTAGCCTCAAAGTGTCTCACAAGCATTAGTACTCATACATATCTATTACCTAACTAAGGTTTTTTTGCAGGGTATATAGTAAAATAGAGAAGGTTGGTCCCAATCTTTAAAGTTGTCTGTCAGTATCACTGCATTTGTTTCTGGCAGTTTGTTAAGCACCTCAATTTATTCCTCAAATCCAGGTCAATGACAATTCAATGGTATGTACATAGAAGAGGGTTCTAAAAATGTTGGTGGCATTTTCAGTAAACATTAGTTTACAGAGCAGTAATATCAGCAAACTCATTAAAGATGGTCACAGATTTAGAAGTCCAAATTCTAGTGGATGATTCTCAAATGAAGCTTGCAAATTAATCCTTCAACCAATAAATTTGACAAAAGGGTATCCACTGCTAATGGTTTCCCAGTCCAATCTCTCTGTAATCACAGTGTGATGGTATTCCAGTTCCAAATAAACATCAAGCTGAGAGCCCAAAATACACACATCTTTGGTAGACATCTCCTTTTAAGTTCTATGTGAGACACTCTGTTGATTCATATGGTTAGCACATTTATTTAAGAAGGAAAATAAGTCACAGTAACAGGCCAAAAAATTCTTGAAAATGCTGTCTGCAAAGGCTTTGTAAGAGGATGAAGTGTTCAAAATGGGCTGATCTTAATCTTTTCATTATGGAATTTAGTGAGCACTGTGTATATGAGAGTAATAAAATACCTGGGAACATAAAAGGAGCAGTTAGGTTGCCAAAGCAAACTTGTAGTTGTGCAGTATTAATTATTATGGTGCCCACTGTAACCTAAGGGAATTTAAACTATGATTTATTCTGTGATTCGATAAGGCTTGGTTGATGGTTATTTGAGTCACATAAAACTATGACTCAAGTCTGAGGCTGAAACCCAGAGAGTATTTTTAGATTATTAAAGAATAGAGATATAGTTGAGGCAGGGAACTTCTCTGTTTGTTTACCTAAGGAATGAAGAGTAAGGTGTCTCACAGACACTTGAAAGTAGAGGTCTTTTCTGTGAGTCACGAGTGGACTTTCCACAACTGCTATTAAATAATAACTAGAAGCCTAACAGCAAATGCCTCGTTCTTAAATGAGGTGCACGTTAAAGAAGCCTCAAATTCATCTCTTCTAAATACTAAGCTTTCTGTTTGAAGAAATACAGAGCTAAACCCTGCTCAGCCACACTAATGTGTTGTCATTTTCTCAAATACTTTAGCCAAATGACCCATTTGACATCATGATATCACTTTATGTTAGAGCCCTCTTATTCAAGTCTATGTCTGTAGATAGACACTGCTCTGAATAACTTCTAAATCTACTTGTAAAGAGTCCAAAAAACTGTGTTAAAAATGTCAGAATGATACCATTTATTTATTCATGCTAGTATTTTCACATAACCTACATTGAATATAGGTGGTAAAATTCAACCAGTTTTCTCACTATTAGCAGAACTGCTCCAGAGTGCCAGGACTCTGATAACTCAAAGATTTTTCTGATTAAACAAAAGATGTGTTTTCAAATACAGTCCTATATAGACAGTAATACTGCTATGATATTTATTCAGATATTTAGATATTCAGATATTTATTCAGAACTGTCTTGATAAGAACTTGGAAAAGTCTGCATGTCATTGGACCAGGCTATGCAGACGTTGAAAATGTGTCATGGGGAAAATCCTGCTCAATTTGCCTCAAATACCTTTTTTTTTTGGAACATTCTGTTCAAAGTAAGCATTTCCTGTTTCTACAACAGAATCTCATGGTTCAGCCCTGGCATTTTCAATCACAAAGGCTGCAGAATACTTTAAACTGGACATTCTTTGCTGTTAACAATGAAGCTACAGAGATGTTGGTTTCTCTGAGTAGCTACTAAGTAACAGGGCCTCTTTTAAAAACAAGTTTGGGTATTGTTTGACTCAGACTGAAACCAAACCAAACCAAAGGCAGCCTTACATGTCAGTCATCTTTTATAAAGTAGGTGGTTAAATTCCAGTGTAATGACCCTTATCTTGATTAACCAGAGGCAAGCTTCCAGTGGTAAAATGTTGAACCTCTACAGCTCCAGGCTAAGTCCCAAATCTGAGATGCTAGAACAGATACATGCACTATTAGAATGGGCAAGGCACAGAGGAGAATACATAATATATGCTGAAATTATTTACTCCTACCCAACCTGAGCAGTATTTCAACAGCAGCATTGGAGAGAGAGGTTAGTCATGTATTCTTCTTAAAGGAAAGCCAATAACTCATTAGGTCCATAACAAATGGTGACTACAGTCTTTACACTGTAACATCCAATTAAAAGGTTAGTTGGAGGGGCAAGGAACTTTCCTAATATATGTCCATCTGCTTTTACAGTGTATTTATAAATGTATGAAATCCTCTATTGTAAAATAAAAATTCTCAAGAGTACTCCATTTTACATAAACTTGGGCTCTAGACAAACCTGGGCACTGAAAAAATGTACAGAGTAGCAAAAAGAAAGATTGTGTTTGCAAACTAGACAATAGCTAATGATTCGGTATTAAGAACACAGGGCACTTAGACAAAAAGTGAAGAAAAAGATAGGATGACAGTGTACACTGTTCATAGACTAATTCATTTGGGAGAATGATTTGTCATGAGACCAAGGGGGAAAGATTTAATGGAACCACTTCTTTATCATCATATGAAAGATGCCACAAGTTGCACCAAGTACAGTCCCAGACTCAAGCAGAGTTAATCTAGCAGCAGTCTTGCTAGTGGATGTATTTATTTTTCCTGCAAAAAAGAGACATAGAAGAAAAGCTGATTTATGAGTTGAAACTTTTTCTTCACATATTCATGTTTTCCCCTCTCTATTTCTCTTGAAGGACTAGCTATAGTTATATGAAATTATGTACATTCTAGTTGTAATTCACTGTGGAGAAGCACATTAAAACTTAGTCTTTGAGAAAGATATGGCTTAAGAAATTTTGCTTAGTTACTTATCTGCTGGTAGCATCATAATTAAACAGCTCTTGGTAAAAAAAAAACAACAACAAACCAAACCCTCCTAAATATACATAAAACCCCAATCATACCAAAGCACAGTATAATTTATCTGCAGTCTCTAACAAGAACAACAAATAATCTTTTCAGCATGAAACTACTAAAATTAAAGAAGAAGCAAAGGGAGTGGAGAAGGAAACTACAGCCCAAAGACTGGAAAGGTAAACTATCCATAATCCCAGGTGTCCTGGAGTTGGTGGTCTATGTTATGTTGCAAAAACAAATCAAAAATCTGGTAAGTACAAAACATGATTCATATCCTGGTACTGAACACAAACCATCTAGACATAAATAGAATAAGCAAAACTATTTAATGATACATCAGACCCCGATTTCTGAGGTACCTTGAACTTGCTTTGTTTTGTCCTCTATCAGAATGTTTTTGCATTCCAAGGAGGAAATATTTACTGCCTATTGCAAAACAATGATATTTAAAAACATTGGATATGAAAACCCAATTATCTCACACACAGGACTAGTCATCACAAATTCATGATAATAAAAGGAAGTGTAACAGCCAAAATGATAGCAGCACAGCAGCTGTTATACACTATGGCAGTTCCTATGTTGTCAGGCTAGGGATGTACTTACTACAGCATATTTTATGAATGGTTGTCAGTTCACTAAGTGCACTCTGTATGTGGGTCTGTAGCTTATGAAGAACTTTCAGTAACATCAAAAGAGTGGATTCAAGTTATCAGAAATGTTACTAGTTATATGATCTGCAGATATATAACAAAGCAAGAAATACACTACCTGAGTGAAATCTGTGCAAAGTAAAACACAAAATCATGAATACCAATTTTTCTTGTAGAGAACCATAGAAAATGTACTAAACAAAGGCAGCAAATTTCCCATGGAGTCTTTGTATGTTCTCTTTTTTTCTCTAGGGTTTTCTTTTTTTAGTTGTCTTCTACTGTTAACAGTAACAGCTGTTCTTCATTGATTTCAAGTCCATATAGTATGGGTGCTGTCATGCAGATTTCTGAGTGGCTTCCACTGCTTTTTCCTGTTTTCCAAGCAAAGGGGTTTTTGTTCCTAGAAGCACCAAGAATGGTAACCACAGAAATTGCTGTTTACAACACAAATTCTGAGGGCACAGACAGCAAGTCTCTGTCTTGTCAGGGTAGAGAAGAAAAGAGACTTGAGTCCCTGCGTTACCTTAGTGGGGAGGTGACTGGCTGGCTGAGCTAAGTGTGGGAAGTGTCCACCACAAGGAATATGACACTAGCAGTGGTTTTGCTGCTGCCAGTAAGGAGTGCAGAGTGCCACAGAACACAGCATTTCTTGACCTTCTTTTGTTGTTACATGAGGGCATAAAATGAGAATGAAGGAGACACGAAATCTCTTTTGATTGTTGAGGGCAATGTAAAGCAACAAGTATAGACCATGTAGATAAATCAGAAAAGAAAGACAAAGGAAACTTGGCTTAGCTGTTTAGCAGGTGAAGAAGCCAGGTGGGGAAGTATATCATCAATGTGTGAACATCAGGTGGGAAGACAAGGGGTTCTTGGTTGGACTATGAATTTCAGGTAGAATCACAGAATCGTTACTGTTGGAAAGGACCCTCAAGATCATCTAGTCCAACCAATAGCCCTACACTACTCAGCAGTAGCCTATCTCCTGGGTCTGGTTTTATTCAACATTTTCACCAAAAGCTGGATGAAGGAATGGGGAATAGAACAGAAGGTGTTACCACAGGTGCTTATTATACAAATCTTGGATGGCTTTCTTTATCAAGGAACTTGATCATCTTTTCCTGGTTTTGTTTTTTTGTTTAGTGGTTTATTTAGATGTGTTTCTTTATTGTTAAAGGTGCAGAAGTCAATGTATAGTAAACACTAAGGTACTGCAGGATTTGGCAAACTGATGAGCTATTTATTTATACCTAAGCTTCTACAGTTTGCAACATGTAATATCCAAGCAAAGATGAGCAAGCTGCAACTACACCTGGAAAATGCTGTCTTTGTTTTTTTGTGACAAGACTTAAAACGTAGTTGGTATGATTTTAATTAGTATGAATGCAAACATGAGTAAGGCACTGTATGGTCTCTGCCCAATAAATGGCACCACATAACTAATGAGAAAAGCAATCATCAAACAAGTTTTAATTTTAACAGAGCCTTCCATCAGCTCTGGAAGCCCTGGTGATGTGGTGGCAGCGTGACAGCTTATCAAATATTGCAGTGGTGGTTGGCATGTCATGGAGCATTGGTGACACAGATGCCCAGGACAGATACCACACATCACCTGTGTGTGATGAGGTAGCTCAGTCAGGATGTTAGCAGGCCACTAAGTGAGGCCTGAGGCAAGAGGTGAGGGAGGAAGGCAGGGTGAGGAGTAGAGTGCTGCTGGGACCCAGTCACGGAGGCAGGGGTTGCCTCTGGTACAACATGTGGTGACCACAGAGCTGACTTATCTAATGAGGTTTTTCAGAACAGATGCTTTCATATGGTCCTGAATTCCATGTGTCTAGATCATATTTCAAAGTGCCACTTAATCCATTAACTCATACCAGTGTTGTAGCAATGCTTCTCCTATGCACAAACATTACTTAAGAGGCTGTTTTCATCCCCTGTGTCCTTGGGCTGAAAGAAGTATCACAACAAATACCGGCGAAGCAGACAGCCTTGCAACCTTGCAATGCCTAGCTCTGCCACGCTCATGTCCTGTTTAGACTACAGCCTGAATGGATAAGGCCCACGGTTTGCAAGCAGCGGAGGATAAGCCTTTCCAGGTTCGTTTTGATCCTCGTCAAGCCCCGCGAGGTCTCCGCGGTCAGTCAGCGCCAGACGTGGCTCACCCAAGGGCGCTGCGCCCTGTGCAGCTCTCCCCGCTGGAGCCGCGGCGACCTCTAGCGGCTGCGGAGAGCCACATTCCTCTCCCCCCACCCGCAATGGCTTCTATACCGAGCCTGCTCAACGGGATCGTTAACAAAAGTAGTTCGGTGGCCTCTTGTCCCATTCTGAGATTCTGTGGGGCAGAAGTTTGGTGTCAATTATCCGTTAATGAAATTAATCTCAGTTTAAAAAGCACAGACAAATTGTGCTACTGTATGGTAGCATAAGCAAGATGCTTGTTGAATGCATATTTTTTAATAAGCAATTTTGTAGTTACAATACTGTGCACAGCAAACTTTCACTCATCAATAAAGTGCTTTTAGATCAGTTCATAACAAGCATTCTGTAAAGGCTCATCTAAGCTTAAAACATAGTAACCTTTAGCACAAACCTGTTTATTTTCTTCTCTGCATATAAAGTTCTATCTTATACAAGCAGAAAATATGCATTTAGATGATGGAACACATATAACCTCACAGCATGTTGTAGATTTATCAGACTTCTGTTTTGGCTATATTAAATAAGTGTGTTTGTTTAGTGTGAGACCTTCAAACTGAGCATCTTCTAGTATTAATGTGTTTAGCATTTGTATTACCATTCAAAAACATTCAAAACATCTATTTAATGTCTTTGGAAAAAGAAGAAAACAGTGAGATAAAGTTATCAAATCATATTTTAATGGAACCAAAACATAAATCCTTTTGAAAGGGAAACCACATGCATTGGAGAGCTCTTCCCAGAATTAGTACAGCATCTCTGGACTGCAGTCACTGTGACCGAGGTATAGTCCAGACCAACTTAAATTATTCTCTGTGACATGGCTCAGAGATCTCCAGTTGCTTGGTTGTTGTGGTCTGCATCTCTGTGCACACTGCATGGCCTCTGCAGGTGGCTAGAAGAACAATGCTGGTGCTTAGCAGTAAGCTTTCCTTTTTTTTCCTCCCAGTGCCACCAGTGTCAATAGTAGTGCCAGCTCGACCATCAGCAATGGAAGAGGAGAAGAAAATAGTTATGTGTGAATTTCTGTGTCCATTTATATCCTGCTGCTCTAAAATTTCAGTTAATCTTCGATGTGTTTCACTGATTTCAAAGGACACCCTTGTGAAACTCTTCATGTTGATGAGCACTTCCAAAATTCAGTTCAACAGAGTGATGTAAAAAGTCCTTCTAAAACTAGATTAACAATTAAATAAACCAACAGTGTAAATCATCCTCTGATTACAAAAGATATGTCCAGAAAGTCTATTTCCAACCATATTTTACTGGCACTACAGTGTTACATGAAACCACGATCACTTCCTTGTTTACAAAATGTGTTGTATATTGCATGAAATCTTTCCACTTGAAACCTCACAGAGCTAACTCAGCAAAAGCAAAGTAACATGGGGCTTTCTGAAATGCAAAAGAGGCAGTTTCAGCCCACAAACCTATTAAAGCTGGTTAAATCTAGTCCTGTTTCATTTAGATTTGAAATGGCTTTTATAATGTTTTTCCTTTCAAACTAGCCATCAAGCATTGGTGTGTCATATTTCTATAACACAAAGATGTTCAGGAAACTTTTGTTGGAAACATCACTTACCAATTCCTTACTCCAGATGAAATCTGGCTGAAGCTGATTGTCCCTAGGGGGTCACATATGGCTGGGAACAGCCAAAATGCATCTGCTCCTGGTGTTCAGCATGACAGGAATAGGAGTCCACTGGTTCTATGTCTCCTGTGGACTCTCCTACAGCTGGAAACATTCTGCAATTAACTATTTTCCTCTTCCTAGCAGCCACTAGAATACTATCAAGGGGTTACTGTTGCAAAGGAAAAGTGCCAACATTTTTGGATATTCAGATTATCTTAAAAACAGGCCTTCTCTGTGGCAAGTCAGGCATCTGCATAAGGAAACATCCAAAACCTGAAAATTCAGACCAGATAACTTTGTTTGCATAACACACTATACCAGCTGAAAGCTAAGCATCTCAGACACCTCTACTTCTCTAAGCCTTGCCATGCCCCACCATTTCTAAATCTGTGAAGATGTTGCATAATGTAGGGTGGCAATCTCTATTTCTCACTGCAGTGGAACAAAAATAGCTTACTTAAAAGAAATTCAGCCAACTTCACCCATTTGCAACTGTAACCCACGTGATATACACACAAACCTGGCCTGCAACCTACCCTATACATAAGCATTTCTTCTGTCTCACACCTAGTGTTTCAAAGCAGCAGAGGGTTAGCAATTAGAATCTGCTGCTTCTGTTGTAGTTAAGGCAGCCACAATTTCAGGGATGAACCATTATAAAAATTCTTGGTTTAATTACATTAAGAAATACTGAGCAACTATAGATGAAGTACTAAAATGGAAAATTACTGAATATTACATTTGCAGGTATGATCTAGTTGAAAGACAACCACTATGCAAAGCACAGGCACAGTATTTATTTACAGGACAGCAATGTCATTAGGTTGGGAGGAAAGTTTTATTAACACCACACTACCTAGCACAATGACACTGAAGCCTTACATGCTAGTACACTAGCTGTCCCCTAAACTATCAAATTCATAGATAAATAACATTCTTTATGTTATTAAAGAAGGATTATGAACACATTCCCTGATGAACAGTCATCCTTTGGCAAATTATAATGAGCATCAAAAAATAAAATAGCAAATAAAACTGTGTTTTGAAGTTTACTCACTGCTTACAAGTAGCTGCTGACACCTCACATGTTTCCTCATGATTTCAGAAACCAGTGATTTTGCACAGCTATTATACTCACTGTATTGCAAAAATATATGAAGAAGCTCCATAAACTACAACACCCTAATACATGACCAAAAATCAGTTCCATAAACAATTAGGGAAGAAAAGGAATAAAGAAATTAAAAAAGGAAGTCAGAAACACTGGCAAAGGTTAGGCCTTGGCACATAAATGTCCTGGTGGTTCACTCAAGTGCCAGTAATAATTATTGTCTTCCCTTGAACATTGTTAGGCTTGGCATCTTCAATTCTACAAGGACTTTTTTCCATAGTACAGTATTCATTCTGTATGCCATTAATCACCATATGGGGGGGGTGTTGGAAAACCAAACAAACCAAAAAGCAAAAAACCAAACCCCAAATCATATCATTACAGTCAATGAATGTTGACTAAGCCTACTGAAGATTCAGGAAAGGAAAAACATTTCAATATCAAAACTCTGAACTGGCTTCTAGGACAGAACCATTCAAATGCAGAAAACACACCAAAGGCAGCCTGTGCCAATGCCTAACAACTCTTTCTGTGAAGAAACTTTTCCTGATATCCAATCTAAACCTCCCCTGGTGCAACTTGAGGCCATTTCCTCTTGCCCTAGCACTGGTAAACTGGGAGAAGAGACTGACCCCCACCTTGCTACAACCTCCTTTCAACATCCTACTGACTCAGAAAGGCATCAGGAACTTCATTATCAAAAGAAGATAAAGTGGAACTGTGGAGAACAATGAATGGCCACTGCCTTAGGTCTGACAGTCTGGTGATCCTTGGGAAAGGATGGTCCTGAGGCAGGTGTGGCATCAGACCTCAACAACTGTAAAATGTCAAGAGTGGAACAAGCTGCATCTGCAAGGAAATCAAGTGTCACTTGCTTGACGGGATGCTGGCTTTGATCCTTTCTGTAATGGGCTCTGAAGGACCCTAGGCAAGAGTACATTAGAAAACACCAAGTTCTTTCCCAAAAAGATGAGTAACCCAAGAGATATGCTGAGTGGGGCCAAGGAAAGGAGGCAGCCCAGGGAAGAGAAAAGCTCATTCTCTTTTCATTCACATGCATCTCAACAAGCTGTCGGAACAGTGTTCATCCCTTGAGTAATTCATGAAGTTAAATACCAGGTCCATTATGTTCTATCAGTGCCTAATACGATGGGATACAATCCAGAACGATGCTTGCTGCTGCTCCCACTTAGATCAAGTTCTAGTTTCTGTATATGCACACAGAAGCAAAGAAATTATTCATTAAGGTTAAGTTACAGATTAGTCTGGTCCATCTTGCTGGTATTCAGTCTTAGTGATTTTTAAGAACATCCATACACAAACCAAAAAACTAAGAAGGAGCATGACAAAGTACATTTTCTGCTCTCATTTCATACCATTTGATTCATCATAGTTAAAGCTAAACCTGTACAAGTTCATACATATCACATAGAGAACTGTTCACTAGCTTAAAAAATGAACAAAACATCAGATACATTGATTTTATGGCCCTTCTGCAACTTTTGTGCAGTCAATATCAATATATCAGCTGAAAGCTTTTAAGAGATCTGAAAAAACCTTAACAATGGACCACAGTGCCCTCTTTTGGGCCACCTGTGATCAGTACCAAGGCTGAATGCAAAGGAATCTCAAATGCAAAATTCAACTTCTGCTGTATAGAAATGTGAAATTACAGCTATTAGTAAAGAATGAGACCTTTAAACAGTAAAGATAAATTGGATCAAAACTACATATACAGTTAAAGACACAGGTGAACATACATGACTCTTTAATTCAAGATCACATTTTTACATAGGAGAAATATTACATTTCAATCTACCAGTATGGCTTTTTCCATGAACAGGTGGGAGTTTCAGATTTAAAACCCAAAACTGTTAGTTGCTTAAGAACACCAGAAAAAGTTAATTATGTTAGGAAGAATTAGTATCAAGAAATGAAAGAGAGATTAAAGTGAAGTTTACAACACCAAGAAAGTCACCACTGTAATTCAATTCTGGAAGACATTCCACCTTCGATTTTATGTCATATTTCACCTGTGAATATGTAAAAATATGTTGTCACTTTTATTTTTTAATTCAAGAAGACTGAAATGCACCTGAGCAAAGCAAAATTAAAATTCAAAGACTAAAGAAAGTGTTTAGCTGAACCCAGTTTTGGCTTGTGGACATGCACAAAATTAAAAACCAATGAAATGAACAAACAGGTTTTGGCACTTATCTACAGTAAGCTGTGATTTAATAAAAGACAGCTAGTAAGGGTGATCAGCTCACAAGGAAACTGTACAAGCCATTAGTTCACATTTAAACAATAGATCTGACTGCAGTTTTGAGCACAAAAACCATAACTTAATATCCTATTTTATTCAAATTTGAAAAACTATACTGATTTTAAATTAGTCAAATACATTCATCCCCAAAGTTTTACAGTAACTGATGCTTTTTCAATCACACATACAACCAAATTATAAATCCCTGAAACATGGATTTATTGTAGGAATACTGATAAAACCTTAACAGAGATACAAATGATACATCACATTGTGTCTTACACCTTAACAGTACTTCACCACCTTGGATTGGTAGATGCATCACTCCTACTGTTAGACTCTAATACCATCCTCTAGGACCAACTGATTTAAATCGAATTCACAACAGTTTACAGTTACCTAAAAAAAAAGATGATTTTCTTTTAATAGCACTATAAAATATTAATCTTCTAACCAGTATTTCAAAAATTCTGGAAAGAGAATTTCCCAGTTACAATGGAGACTAAACATACTAAGCAAGGAGAGTCATTGCAATGAATTTGAGAAAGTCATTTCAGAATCAGTATCTGCAGAGATTTTGTATGCAGGAGTACTTCCCTTGACCTAAGTTAACTGGTGCATATTAGAACCTTACTCTGCCAGCACTTCTTGGGACTCTTGAAGTTAATCTCATTCTGGCATTAACTTTCTGTGGGGTAGGGCAACTTCCAAATGAAAGGCACAGCTGTTCTGAGTGAAATCAGAATTATAAGCAATGCAAATGGACAACTTCTAACATATCAAAAAGAACTGCTGTAGCCTGCACAAGATCTAAAACTAAGTACTTCTCTTAAAAAAAGGTGGGAAAATATTTAGAACAGCTGTAGTGTATGTGTGTTTGCAAGCACACAGACACTAATCACTGTACAACCAGAGATCTTCCAAGTATCTAACTGCTTGGGGTTTTCCATGCTTTCTCCCCACAATGTGGTTTGGGTTTGTGGGGTTTTTTTTGTTGTGGGTTTTGTTTGTTTGTGGGGTTTTTGTTGTTGTTGTTCAACTTCACTATCAGGTGACTTGCAGAACAGCCATGGACTGCAGCCCACAGCAAGGAGCTCTGGAGAGTAAGTTGCAAGAGTGGTCCTTTAGAGTAGAACAAGAGCAGGCACACAAAACAGGTTTGTTCCAGTCCTTACTCTCCTCACACCTTTTCTTTTGTTTTCCCCTCCTTGTTAAAAGTAGAAAAAAAATCATCTCAGGAATAAAGCTTTCCTTAAGGACAGGAAAACTCATGCTTGCTAGTCTGAATAAGGGATGTGCAAAACAGAAGTCATTTCCCTGAGGCAAAGATCTTCAAGTCATGCCTAGCTTACATTGTCTATTCTTATTTCAAGCTGCTGAAATATTTGGCAAATGAGGCCTTGATCACTGGCTGAGTCTCATAGCATTATCACAGTCTACATAATGTATTTATACAATAAAGCAGAAGTTACAAATGCTTCACTTTCTCATTCTGTTTTGGTTTCTCACATTTGCTCATTAAAATCCTTTTCCTTCTCAAGGGTGGTATTGGGCCTCCTTGGGCAGGAAGGGAGTGACAAACTTCTACTTTATTTAAAGATTGCCATGAATACTGAGCACCTAAAACAGCAATCACAGTAGTTGTTGGACTCAACACATGGAGTAACAGCATAAAAATTAATAGCCTGTTAGATACAGGTCAAAGGTAGGTCATGTAATAGTCTCTTCTTGACTTACATTATGAAAAGCATCCAGGGAGATAAAAAATCATGTTGTGAATACATCCAGTCTAGAACACATCAGAAGCAAAGCTTGAAACCAAGTCTTTCCAGCTTTCCCTTTTAAAATATAAATTGCACTTTTTATACAAAGCAATCCAAAGTCTAAATTGTAGTACAAATTGGAAGCTGCCTTACTGTACCAAAGGCTATCTGCATTCACTACCTGAAGCACAGGCAACTAATTTTCAGCCATTCTGCATGTAGAGCCACATGCTCTACACATTTCTGCTTTGGAAGGGCCTGCCATTAAATGCCATGCCACTGGGTAGGTATTGAACAAAAGGAGAAAAAAAAGAAAAGTAAGAGTTTAAGGCCTTTATCTCCACAAGGAGCAGAAAACTGTGGCACCTCCCATGACCAATAGTTAATATGCAAATTAAGACACTCCCACCCAGGGCTCCAAAAATCAGTCATTCTTTTTACTGTTTGTCACACAAGACAATCACACCATCAGCAAGCAACAGTGCCAGTTAAGTATTTTTAAGGTCTTCAAAAATTCATAGGAAAGGGCACTTCTGAGAAAGATAATCTTAAAGATTTGGTTTTAAAAAGAGACACCACACTCACATTCAAGGGACATTCTTCACTTTTAGGCCTTTGTCACAAATCCAAATCTTTATTGTTCTGAAGCAAATGCTATAAACATGAAACCCAAAACAAGAACTCCAACTTTCAGTCTCAGAAGAGGTGTGGTTCAATGCCCATATCACGTGTAACAAGAACATTTCCTTAAAAAAGGAAAAAAACAATTACTGTAAAGTCTTTAAGAATGAAAATGCAATCCTTTATTTCTCTCCTTGGTTTGTGTAGAGGTGGGCACTTCTGCATTTTCATTTCAATTCTTGCTATGATGCTTGACGAACTTTTTGCCATTCAACAAATTCATCCAGAAGTACAGGCCCTGCAAATGGATGAAACTGGGCAGTTACATTTGCCAATGCCTTTTAAATACCTTCTCTTTAAGTATAAAGGCTAAAATTATTGGGCTAAGTAACATCTTTGTCAGTCCTATGATGCAACTCTTAAAGATGACTACAAAATCTCAGTCTAAGGTTGGCAAAAACTGCACAAACAACACTGCAGAGAAAGGTGGAAAAGTGTTCTTGACATCTGACAGGTGCACTGAACAGCAAGCATAAAGATAAGGTTATATTGTAATTTGGCACAACTAATTCCTCTCTGCTAGAGCTTTCAAAATTGCACATTACAACTTGGACCAAGTTGGGATGCCTAATGCAAGTCAGTCACAGTATGACTATCAGCCAGGTGTGGAGTTCAGCCCCAAGCACCAGCAGATAGCTAGGCTACTTCATAGTTAAACCAGAGCTTTTTATGTATTTGTACAAAATGAGTTTGCTGTTTTAATTCTATTTGTAAGCCTGTAGCTCCACATAGTTTTG
The DNA here is from genome assembly GCA_013399015.1 of Galbula dea. NCBI lineage: Eukaryota > Metazoa > Chordata > Aves > Piciformes > Galbulidae > Galbula > Galbula dea. The sequence goes on from VWZX01009423.1 coordinate 310,047, forward strand.
CAAACAGCTTCACTAGATTCCCAACTGAATATAAGATGGCTTAAGTACACCATTGTACCCTTGACATACTACTACAATTAATATCTGCAGTTTGGAGATGGATGGTTATCAGAACTGTTTTTCTATGCATTTTTAGAGAAGAAATATTTTATACCTTACAGTATGCTTTCTGTTACAGAAATTTGTTTTATGCAAATTGAAAACACGGAAATAACAGTTAAATAAGCAGAATATTGATGAATACTTACATGCACCATCTTCATCATAGTTGCTAAGATCTGCATGGACAGTTCTACTGAACTCTAGCACGTTGTACCACTGATCCTTGTTCATAACTCTGTACTTTGATTGCTAGAGAAAGTAATTTCAGAACATTAAAATGTCAAGTGACGTTTAATAATGCTGTATCCTGTTTCTCATTCCTTTCATTTTATCTTCAGTCAGTTCCTAACAATCAATTAATGTGTAACAATAGCTATTATTTCCTTGGTTTTCCATTTTTAAAAATATTATGCATGTACATATTTCATAGTTCTGGAACTACATAAAATGGTTTCTTGATAGACTAGAGCAAAACTGAAGTACCTGGGCATCAGCAAGTCACCACTATTAAGCTTCTAAAACTGGTACATTTTTGTCTTGCCCTGGGTGGGGCACATCTAGCTCAGATATGTTTCCAGAATGAATGATGACAAAACACATCTTTTCTCCAGGGTACAATACAGGATGATCATAGGGACATCTAATTTGCATCATTAGTAGTGATTTGAATTTCAAGCCTAGCATGCTCCACAATCTACAGACAACCACATTACTAAGTCACTTGCAGCTGAGCTAACCAAAATCTCCCAGACAGCCAGAGCTCAAGGTACTTGCATACTGCATCTGCACAAAGCAAACTTCTAATTCAGCACAGATGCAGCTGAAGAGACTACTGGGGTTCTCTCATTAATTTTAAATGTACCTTTATAGTCTAATTAAGATAAGACAATTTTAGTTGCTTCTGACAAGAGAGAGGGGAGTGGGGCACAGGGAGGGAGAAAAGGATCCATGACACATAGAAGAACATCACTGTTTCATAAGCACATTAAGCAAGGAAAGAGGAGCAATATGGATGCATTCTAGAGCAGAACAAAAACTCTGAAATCTTTTCACATAACAGCCCAACTACAATTCAGAACATCAAGGAAACTGGTACCTCTAGGTATTGATAAAATACTGAAAACAGTGGCCAAGTTCTTCCAAGCAGAAGAGCTAACATGGATTTTGCAGTGTCAATATCAAGACTTCGCTGGTCTTTATCCTAAGGTTGAATAAAGAAAGCACAAAAACCTCTTAAGTACAAGCTCACTGAATAATTAAAATAAGAATTTCTCTAACTTCTCCAGTAGTCTTACCCTTGCAAAATCAAAGGCATATCTGTAGATATTCTTAAAGGATGAAATGTCATTCAATTGTGACCTCAAGAAGTCAAATTTACTCTGTAATTTTTCTGTACAGTCGCACCTTAAAATAAAGAAAAACAAATGACATTAGAAGTTCAAAACAAAACGTTTGGACAATGCAAAAAATGCCAGCAAACAAAAAAAATACAGAGTCATCAAAATGCAACCATCAGATGTACAAGAGTAATACTATGAAATACTTCAAGAACACTGAACATGCTCACCATTTGCAGCTACTGAAATGCTCAATGCCTGGGTTCTAAACCAAATTCTTTTTGTTTTTACAATGTATCAACAACATAATAGAAAATCTGCTTTACTTGTCAAATAGTAGTCTTTTTATGCCATACACTGCAACTTACATTCATATCCAGCACCATCTTATCTTTCAATCCTTATGACAGTTTTGAGAAAACAGTATTCAGTGTGCATTAAGGTGGTAAAATCCAGCTGTAAATAAGGGCTTTGTGCTCTATCTCTTTGGAAAAAAACAAGCCCCAAACACAGACTTCAAGACTACATATTTACAAGTGGCAGGACTGAGTGGGCACTCTGCAAAACATACTAGTCTGCTCTTGTTTTATGAGTGATCAATGCAAGTTCTGGTAACTATCACCTGGATTAGTCAGTAGCTATTCAACTGAAAACTCTCAAGTTGTACAAGAATGTATAGGTCTGCTAGTTGACAGGAAAACCCTTTGGTAAAAATAACCCTCTGGCAGAAAAGGAGATCTCTGCAGACTACCTGGGATGGACTTCTGTTTCCAAATAGGAAATGAGATAGATTACCAACAATGGCAGAGGAGAATGTAATTTACACATTAATTCTCCAGGAAAGACTCCCTCAAAAGAACAGTTATGTTATATCCAATTTTGTTCTTCTAAAAGAACAGCTTAAAAACAAATAATAAAAAAATCCACCCTGTCCTCTATCCTGTGTGAAAAGCAATACTTGAGAAATGCAGATGGACATAATTACTTCCTTTGGTAAAGTGTCCCCCTTTGCCAGCCTGCCCCTCAGAGAATATGTCTGCATCTTTGACAGCTCCTCATGGACTTGTCACAGCAGCCCAAAGCAAGGGTCCTTGGGCAGTACTGCAGCAGGTTGCTGAGATGCTGTATTCTGCTCCCAGCTGACACTTCCTGCTCTCCAGGTCTGCTAGTCTGTGCATGCAGGTCTGTCTGCCTGCCTGCCTGCCCTTCTCAGGCTATGACAAGAGAAACATAACAATTTCAGCTGACAGAGCCTTTTGTTATTTCTTGTCTCTAGCAGCATCTACCTAAAGCTGCACTGAGTCCCAGTCAGGATCAGTGCTAAATAAATAAAATTATCAGCTAATTAGGCTGCATATACAGACATTGTCAGATGACAAGAACTAAAATATTTTGCAATATACCATGCATTAAGTTGAAATCTGAGAGCTTTGATAGTCACAAAACAATCAAGGCATCTGTCAGAAGCCTGATCCCAAATCATACAAAATTTGCACAAGACAGTTAGGTCAGAGCCTCTTACTCCATAGTCTCAAACAACCAGAGGGTATCTGCCCTATAAAATTTCCCAAACCAGTTCATAATTGAACCAGTTCAGAATTGGCAACTGTGCCAATTCCAAGGATCAAATCAACTCCTCTTTCCCACCAAGCTGTAGCTACAACAGTAGCTGACATTTGTAACACTGAATGCAGTCTTGTAACAAGTCACCCTTAAAACATTCATGTACTATAAGTAGTTTCATGAAGAACAAAAAGTAACAACTGAACTAAGCCTCACAAATAGGGGGTTAAATTTCAGGAAAGAAACAACCTTTACACTGGACATCATCTCACCAAAAATTCATACAAACAGGAGGGAGAAAATTATTTATAAATTTAAAGACCTAAGCATTAATCATATGGCTTCTCATCTGCATTTAATAAATAACACTAGTCAGTAAAATTATTACCAATGCAGTCTTCATCTATAAAGCTTAGTATTCTATAAAGTTTTTACTGTTTTCTAGTACTGAGATAGGCTTATGGGTATCTCCAGATCCATTTATTTGTGTCTGCTAACTAGAATGATATTTCAACATTTCTGTAAGAAAAAGAAGCCACTAAAATCTGACTTAGTAGGGTCAGACAGAACTTTATCATTTGAGTGAACTCATCTGATCCACAATTTCACGAACATAAGTCACTTCCAGCTCTCGACTGAGACCAGACTGAAATGCAACAGTTTCTGTGTCTTATTGCCAGTGCACAATAAACTGAGGACAAGGATAATTAAGCTTCTGGTACAAACAAAATTATAACATTCTATAATGGACATAAAAAAACTCTTACTGTAATGAGGTCATTCCTTTTAACCATTCTTCCTTTGTAAAAAATCCCATGCTTTCAGCCTCTAGTTTCCAGGCTAAAACTAGCATAATAATCTAGTGGGAAAAAAAAACAAACAAGGGGAGAAAAAGGAGTCAGTATGAAAGAAAAGCCTGATTTCTAGATATCCACCAAGAAAACTCTAAGCATTGAAACATTCTAGCAACTGTTGTGCATGCTTGCACTTTATATTTGATACCATTTAATAATTCAACTATGTGCAACCTCTCTCAATTCCAATTTCTGAAAATGAAGTATTCTTATAATAAAACAAAAAACCTCACGCACCACCCACAAATAGTTGATGTATTAAGCTGAAATATCTTAGAGCAGCTCATACAATCAGGAAGATAAACAACTCTCTGCTTACTGAAGTTAAGAGTTTTACACAGAACTTAGTGCTGAAGCTTCTAAGTGTTACTAGTATCATGCAACAAACATACATTTTCAGGCTCAACACCGATGTCTTCACAGAACTTTTCCATTCCTTCGGGCCCCACAACTTCATCAGGACCTTTAGAACCAAAAAGAAACCAGACTAAAATCTAAGTAACATTCATTGCTCACAAGGGTTACACACAACAATAATTAAGACTATATTACATACAAGCTCTATTTAAAAACATTCAATTACCCTATTAAGTACTTATGTTACAACCATTCTATCAATTGCAATGTGGAGATGTGTATTGCATTGGAAGTAACACTATGAACTAAAAGCAAAACCAAACCAGAGCTTTGCTGTTTTGCACTGCCTCCCCATAACAGCAGACAAGCTGTTCCAGTTTGTGTATGAGAGTTTTCTACAGACTCAGGGGTGTTCATATTATGGGTTTTCACTAACATACAGGATAATGAATCTTCAAGTAATATAAAATTAGTTTTATGATCTTCAGTAATAGGAGCAGAGTGGTAATAATAAATCAGAAAAATGTTAAGCATTTAGCCACGTACAGTTTCTGACTGCAATGAAAACAACTTATTAGAACCATAACAGTTAGTGTTATGCTGTCATTTTTCCATTTTAATGCAAAGAAAGCTGCTTAAAAAGAGCAAACCCACAAATTTAAAGAATGCAAAGAAAGACACACTCTACAATGCTTATTCTCTCAATCTCTCTGGTTTCAGTTATTTCTGCTAAGCCTGTTTCAAAAGGACTCCTACTAGGTAACCAAGTATTATTAGCAGGCCTGCTGACATGCTACTTTGATTTGTCTTGGATCATTATGTGAACATTTTAGTAATGAATATGAACCTACGTAAAAGGTAAATGCCTCATCTCCTAAAACAGTATGCCATTTCACAATGTTTTGCCGAATTTTACTATTAATAAATAGACAGAACAGTTCCTTTTTTTTCCCCTTTCCCCTTGATGACAACTGTCTCCATTTGCATCTGCTACTGTTATTGTAAGCAGAACTCTTTGTACTTTGAATAATTATGTGCTGTGAGATAAGAACACAGTCATTAAAAACTATCGACACTGGCTATTTTTAGAGGAAAATAAAATACACCTGGCATCAGGAGTAGTTCATTACTGTGGAAAGACTGCAAGGAAAATAGCAGTTCTGATAAAAATACCCAAACCAATTGCTGGCAGATAAATCATCAGCTCATTTGATGCTAAATCCTGGCCATTAATGAGTTCTAATCACCAACTAGTTATGATGGACTTCAAATAGGGTCTAAACAAGAAAATACACTAGTAACAGTTTACAGATCCTGAATTTCTAACCATAAAATTGGTAGATAAATGGCAGTAATAAAATAGCAAATTCTGCAAAATGCACTGCATATTTACTGAAGGCAACTATTACTTGGACAGCAATTTTGATTTATCTTAAAAGAGGCTACTTCTAACATTTCTGAAAGAAACAATTGTTATTTAGAGTAGCAAAAATGTTGAGAGATTCTCAGTCAGGAAAAACAGTACAAGCATATATTATTTTGTAAAACATAAACTCAAGAGGCTTAAGTCATGAAATACTCAGTTATCACCCAATTTGATTATAAACATGATCTAGTTAGATAAACTTCGATCTAAACTATCTTCCAATATCCTGACTTCTACTTATCCTTTTCAAATCAAGAAATAGAATCATTCAGCGTATTCTGGTTCAACACTCTTCTATCCAGTATCAGTTATTTCATTTGAAAGAGTGCCATGGTAAGTTACAAGTCCAAGTGTAAGGTCCTGCATCTGGGTAGGAGCAACCCAAGATATGAGTATAGACTGGGAGAAGAACTCGTTGAGAACAGCCGTGCAGAGAAGGACTTGGGGGTCATGATAGACGGAAAGCTGGACATGAGCTGGCAATGTGCGCTTGCAGCTCAGAAGGCTAACCGTGTCCTGGGATGCATCAGGAGAGGCATGACCAGCAGGTCTAAGGAGGTGATTCTGCCTCTCTATTCTGCCCTCGTAAGGCCCCACCTGGAGTACTGTGTACAGTTCTGGGCTCCTCAGCATAAAAAAAGATGTGGACCTCTTGGAGCAGGTCCAGAGGAGGGCCACAAAGATGATCAAAGGACTGGAGCACCTCCCCTATGAGGACAGGCTGAAGGAACTGGGGTTGTTCAGCCTGGAGAGGAGAAGGCTTAGAGGGGACCTTATAGCGACCTTTCAGTACCTGAAAGGGGATTATAAGGCAGAAGGAGAGAGACTTTTCTCCTGGTCTGATTGCAACAGGACACGAGGGAACGGCTACAAGCTGAAGGAGGGGAAATTTAGGCTGGAGATTAGAAGGGGGTTCTTTACCCAAAGGGTGGTGAGGTACTGGAACAGGTTGCCCAGAGAGGTTGTGGAGGCCCCATCCCTGGCAGTGTTTAAGGCCAGGCTGGATGTGGCCCTGGATGACCTGGTCTAGTGCATTTGGCACCTCTGCCCATGGCAGGGGGGTTGGAACTAGATGATCTTTAAGGTCCCTTCCAACCTGAGCCATTCTATGATGCTATAAAGCATAGAGTAAAGAAGAAAGAGTCAAAAAGAACAAATACTGAAAAGGTGATAGTGAAATCTACACTAATTCAAGTGCATATTATAAGGAAGTGAATGAGGACATATTTATGTCTACATCAGTGTAGAAAAAGCAAAATGCAACTAGTGTTTGAAGCATTTGTTTGAGACAACACCATCAAGTTTTAAATATGAATCCATTGCACATTACCTGCATATTCATAAAACCAGGCCAGGCACTTTTTGCTTGAAAAATGTTCCTCTCCACTTACTACTTTACCAGAGGCTTGTGATCTGCAATAGCTTATAGAAACACAAAGATGATAAGTGTTATTTTAAGATGAGAAATGGGAAGTAATTTAAAATTAAATTCCAAGTTGTTTATTATTAGTTCAGACTATTTAAACTTTTCATGACTTCAATATACATCAACAATGATGCTGATTTGTTGAAGGGCAACTATCTGTCATCCTATTTCAACAGTTGTTGGAACATTACCTTGAAATACAACTCTCTCATAGCCTAATTTATTGCAGCTATTACTTTTTCTTGAATGCAAAAGTACAGTTATCTTGTAGATATTACCATAAAACCCACATGCAGGTGGTCAAAAAATATCACTACTCAGCAATACAGATGCTTTATTATCGACTTATATTTATATATACAGGATTTTCAAGTTAGGTCTGTAATAAGCAGCATGATCTTCAAGAGCGCTGAACATGCACAGATCCCATTTAGGTCAACAGGAGCTGTAGAGTTTGACATATTTAAAAGTCAGGCTATTTATAGTTAAGCATCCATATTTGGCAAGAAAACTTGGTCAATTTGTTTACATTAAACGTGTAACTAAATATCTGTAAATGCTATAGATGTTTGGTACACATACCAGAATAGTAATATGCAATCTATGGTAAGACTAGAATTGCTCAGCACATACAGACTCCCCTCACATTGTATTTAACATGTGAAGCACAACCCACTTTGCCTAGGAAGTCAATTTTGTAATTTATCATTCTTTGAAAGAATACACAGAACAACTGATTTCTTACAGTAAAAACACCAACCACACAAAAGCATCTTTAGTCAGTAAGGAGCAGCAGCACCTTTTCAATGCACACTCCTTTCAAATACATTACAGACTTTTAGAACAATCTAAGATTATTCCTAAGAATGAAGTGAAAGCTAATTGTATGAGAAGGTTCAAAATTATGCAGCTCCTACATTGCAATTCTTAAATGAAAATGTCAAGCTGAAAAAGAAGGGTTCAATCCTGAGAGATGGTGAACAACTTTATACATTATGCTATTGCTTGGTCATTTTAGCCAGTTTAATATATATACATTTGTAATCAGTTTTAATTAAGGGTATTACCAATATGTTGCTATCCAAGAATGCTATATCAAAAATGCTTATAGATCTAATATTTTGTGTTCAGCTTGTAAGAACACCCATTTACATCAGTTTTTGGCCACCCACTAATACCTTCCTGTAGGGTCTTTTTTTTTATTATTATTTTGTTTTGTTGACAGGTGTTTTCAAAAGACTTTGAAGTAAAAGATTATAAAATTTTGGTCAGCAGAGTTCAAGAAAGACAAACTGAAACTAGAAGAGGTATGATGAGGAAGGAAACCGAAAATTGGTACTTCAAATCAAAAGAATTTAGCTTAATTTAACAAGATAAAGTATAAGAAAACACAAGAGCTCACCAGAAATACACTATGAGGCAGAATAATGAGGGAGGAGTCTTAAATAAAGGATAATGCAACAAGAATGGTTATTAACTGAACATGAATAAATTTAGACTGAAATTAAAAGATTACTAATGATGGCAGAAAGCGAGCTCTGGAACAGTTACCCAAAATGAACACCTGAAATAAAAGTCTGGGTTCTTCTAATCTCAAGCTTGGTCAACCTATGTGAAATGCCATATGCCACAGCTTCTTCCAATAGCCATTCCTGTAGCACGAATTTCATAAGTCCTTTGTATTCTTATGTCTTCGGGACATTCGTCCTAGCTACTGATTTACTGACATACTTAACAAGTTCTAGAAGAAGGCATACAGTTAATTTGGGTAAGCCACACGGGAAGCTCCTCCCAGGAAATATTAATTATTCTAATGGTAGTTTTCAGGTATCATGGCCCAAGTGGTCTTTTTATGGTAGTTAAGGAATAAGATGCTTCAGTTTTTATATGTATTAGAAAAAGCTTTCCTGATTTTGTTTTGGAATATGCTGACCTCTCCTCCTATTTCACTGCAAAAACAAAAAAAGAGATGATTTAATGCAGACGCTGAGTACCGCCCACCTTAAAATGAGGAAGGGTGCCTTCCCCAGGCGAAAGGTTAGAATGAACGTGGGGACAAATGCTGGAATTGGCCCTACTGGGTACAGTGAAAGCCAAAACCAGCGGGAACGGAAGCAGTTCTATAGCGTTTCTCCCCTGAGCACGAACAAGCCAAACACAAGGCACTGCAACCCGCACCAGCACATCCTGCTGCTGGGACATGCTTAGCGGATAGTTGGGCAGCCCAGGCCCACCAGCACGACAGAGGCACCGCGCGGAGCCGGTCGGGCCCCACACGGCCTCACCGTGCCCACTGCCCCCAGTGCAAACGCCGCGGCCACCGCACAAAGGGACCCGGCAGCCCGGGGATACGCGGTGCGGAACCGCCGAACGGCTGGGGCTGCCAATGCCCCCTACCCGCACAGTGGCAGCCCGGCCCCGCAGCCGCTCATCCAGGACGTGACACCCGGCAATAGCCGGCAACAGCCGCCACGGGCCCGTCCCGACCCGATCCGCCTCGCACACCGTTGCCGGCCGAGCGGCGCCGCCAGACGGTACCTGCCGAGTTTACATTTCTTGAGGCCGGTTTCGTCCACCGCTGCCGCCGCCGAACCCGAGGACTTCCTCTTCTTCTTCACTGGCATCGTCCTGCCTCGGGGCGGAGGCCGCCCGGCTGCCGGGGTCCGCAGCCGAGGTCCCCCCAGGCTCACCGCCCCCCGGCCGCCGCCTCCCGAGACCGGCGGTGAGGAGACTTGAAGAGACCCGTCCCCCCCTGCTCCCGCCTACCCTCGCCGGACCCTGCCGCCGCCGTCCCCCGCCTCGCTCGCAAGCCCCACCGCCACAGCGGTTCCAGAAGCGGTGTCGCGTCTGAAGCGGGAGCGAGGAACTGAGCGGTAGCAGCTACTCAGGGAACGGCGAGCGACCCGGACACAGACACCGATGGGCAGGAAGTGACGACACCGCAAAGCCCCTCCTTTGAGGGGCGGAGCTAGACTTGTGCTCTTCTCGCCATGAGGCACCACTCCCCCCCGCATGCGCTTCTGGATCTGTTCCGCGGGGCCGTTAGCAGGAGTAGTGATGTAAGGCTAGCTGTCAGCGCTGTTTGCTCTGGCGGGTGGCTTTAACAGTGGCTAAAGGTGGCGGGGGAGCACGAGCAGGAAGAACGGGGGGGATGTGGCAGTCACATACACAGTAGAATAAAGCGGGCAAGCGTGAACCTGCTGTTAACGGTGCCCACGGAGCCCCAAGCTGGGAGCTGTGTCCCGCGGGTGTAGTCCCAAATCGTTCTTTACGCGGTGCGCAAAGATCAATCGACACACTTGAGTCGAGATACTTGCTTTATTCCAGATCTGTGCAGAAAAGGTGCTAGATGGTAATTCATACAGCTAGCACCCTGTCAGTTCGAACAGATCTGTTCATATACAGTACAAATAACAAACTATGATTGGTTATGTGATTTTACATTGTATGCATGCTCCATCAAATAACCTAATTCATTTTACTATTACCTAAGTCATTATACCAAGGTGGTCCCATATTTACGTTCAAATTCTCCTCCTAGAGATGTGATACCGTTAAAATCATCACAGGTTCTGTAGGGGACACCCTCATGGTTTGATCTTTGTCCAAATCTGTCTCTGGTTTATGTCAAGGAGCCTTGACAGAACTTTACTGTCTTTTGATACTGCTCTTCATTACAGTTCTTGTTTTTGACTGTTTTAACCCCTGAGCTCATCCCATTCTTTAGCCAAAGGGCCTTTCATTCTTGTTATCTGGCTTTCAGACCAGTTCATGATAAGCTTATTCAGCCTCAAACTTTTTAACTCTCTCCTTCCAACACCATGGGCACAGTGGCAGCGCAGGGTGGTCTGGACAGGAATCTGGTGTGAGGCTGGGTCTTCCAACACCATGGGCACAGTGGCAGTGCAGGGGGGTCTGGACAGGAATCTGGTGCGAGGCTGGGTCGGCTGTCTGTGAAGAGCTGGTGGCACGGCTAGTGGTCAAAGAGTATGGGGGAACAGGAGACCCTCTTGAGTTTGAGGAAACGGCTGGAGGCGTTGGTTAAGTGCTGACTGAACAGCAGAGAGCTGCGACCTGCGCTGACTAGCGAAACCCTTGGAAATAACAAGCACTAGCCAGCTCACCGGCGGGCTCCTGGCTTGAAGCATGAACACGATCGCGGTTTATCGTGATTCAGATTTACTCCACAGGGTTAGTTGTTGGTATTGCTACTTGCAGGCTCTTGGCATGGCTCATGGCCAGTTGTCCAACTCAGCCAGCATCTGCCCTCAAACCCAGGCTAACTCCAGAAGCCGGAGGCTGTCCCTGAGACGGTAGGAACCACATTCCTCTGTTGCACCCTGCAGCTGCTGGCCGGTGGCTGGAAGCCCTGAGCGTTCGCACACTGCCTCCTGGGACTGAGACCGGGTCCGCAGCCGGAACAGCCGTCGCTCTCTGTCGTGTGGTACCGAAGCAGGGAAAGCTCGGGAAACGCTGGTTAATTAGCGGAAACTGGTTGGTAACGGAGCGCGGTGGGTAGGGAACGAAGCACCCCAAGGACCACGATGCCCGTAACACCGAGTGATAGCAAGGGATGCATTGATGACTCCGCGAGGGGAAGCCCTGCCGCAGGTCGGCAGGCCGCGGCGGCTGGCCGATCCCCAGACAGCAGCCGCATCACTGGGCACAGCAGAGAGCTGCCACCATGCCAAGAGGAGAGGCTACCTCCCTCAGCATCCGACGGCCGCGGGGAGCCTGCAGCGGGCGCGCAGCCAGAACACCGCCCAGCCGCGACCACCCGCTCGCTCCGTCTGGCGTGCCTGCCGATTGCCGAGAGCATCGAGCGCTGCTTTTCCTTCTGTCGGCAGCAGCCGCCCGGCGGTTGCGCGTCGCCACCCGGACCAAGCTGGCAAGCACGCCAGGACCGCCATTTTCAGTCACCATAGTGACGGGTCCTGGCAACGCAGGGACGCCGGGAGGCCTCGGCCCTCTCCCAGGACTGCGACGTGAGCTTGCAGGCCTTCCCGCCCACCGCCCTTTGGGTCTTCTCCCGTCAGCCCTCCATGTACTCCCGTGGGGTTCCAGATCCACACAAGCCTTAATCGTGCCCGGCGGGGTCGCGTCCTGCCAGCATGGCCGGGGAGGGAGACAAGAGGAAGCGCTTTATTTCAGCCACCGCTGCTAACTATTTCGGACTTGATTTCGCTGTGGGTACCGCTGCGGGGCTCCATTCCTGTCCAGAGCTGAGTAACTTCCTCGACGACGGCAACGAGTTCCTCCTGGTTGTACAGCACTCGGGCACCCAGCTCACCGCATCCAACAAGGTACGGGAGTGTCCGGCCGAGCGTGTGCAGGCACCTCTGGATCCAGCGTGTTCGCTGCACCCCAGTGTGCGGGTGGGGATGCAGAAGCCAAGTGTCCAGTCCGGGTTTACTGGTCATAAAAGACTGGTATCTGGCTGGGGAGGAGTCTTCCTACTGCAGATATCTATGGAGGTCGCAGTGGCTGCTACATAAAGTACTGGCCCAAGAGTCTGTGAAGACGCTATGTGATGTATTTGTTAGTGGATTGTGCTCGTGCTGATGCGTGATTACAGTGTGTTGTGTATTGGCGCTGTGTGAATGTAATGCAGCCGGAAGAATGGCATGTTTTCTGATTGCAAATGCCTGGTGGACTCCATGTATAGGCTGCTCCTGTGCAAGGATACATGCAGGTCACTGGAAGGATTACACTGCCAGTGTCCATGCAGGACATGTGGCCTGGTATGTGGCAATTTGTCTGATACTTCACAAGTCCCAGGGTGGGTATTTGTCCAAACCATGCATTTTGCAGATTGATGTGTCCGGCTATGTGAGTTTCATGGTGTCAAATACCCTGCTGTGTGTGTTCATGTTCAGCGAGTGGCTCATCCAAGTGGGTGTGATGTGCAGTGAATGTCACCATATAATCATAACATTGTGTGGTGCCTACCACATAGAGCCTACAGGCAAAGTGTGGGTCTTGACGTGTGGCCCATCCTTCTGCTTTGAGACCAAGGACGTAGTCAGTGACAGGTTTTTTTCTGCCCTGAAGACTAGTCGTTAACATGTGAACTGCTCTGTGGTCAAGTAACTTACATACCTCCTGATGTAGATGTCTGAGTAGTCTGTGAAGTCCAGTGCATGCTGTATTCATGTAAGAATGAACATTTGTGTGTACCAGTTCTTGAGGTGTGCTGCTGAGCCACTGTCAGCATCTGTGGAAGATCAGATGCATATTAGGGCTATAATGTATACCTGTTGTCTCAGTGAAACAATGTCTGTAGCTGTTGGGCTAAAGACTTGGTAAAACTGAAAGCTGTTCTTACCAGCCCTCTATTTCTTCTAACAGAAAGAAAGTTCATAGATGTTTACAGTTGCACAGAATTTGGGATTTTGATGAGTGTATCTTTTTGGTATTGCTTTATCAAATGTTTAATAATATTCTCCTGTTTTATGAATTCTTCTTGGCCACAAATAGTTTGAGTAATCGATCCTATGACATTTTTGGAACTTGGTTAAAGAGTTGGACTGTGAGGGGAGCAATAGTCATGTTCACTCTTATGATTTTACTGATAAAGGAGCATGCCTTTCTCTGTCCTTGAGAAACCTGGGAGCTGCAATAGAGTTACATATTTACAGACTCAGGGGAATAATACTGAATATTTAGAAAAATATTCCTGAAATTATGTGTCATATAAGTGCAATACAGAAGATAAACTTCATGCTTAGGTTTTTTAGGAACAAAGATGGAGTTTCTGGTTTGTCCCTAGAAAGATGTAAGCAGAATTGCCAAAATCAATATAATGTAAGTAATTTTTACAGATAAGGAAAAAGGCATCATATATTTGATACTGGAATTCAGGTTCCTGTGAACTCAGGAATGAATAGATGTCATTTGCTATGCAAATCAGATACTACCAGAATGTTATGAAGAACCCATTGGGTGTAATATGGTATTTTATAGTTTTTTTGCCCCAGTGTAAAGAATTTGTGCAAATGTGATACATAATTTAGTGTAATATGCAGTTAATGACAGTTTTCTAAACAAATCCTGTCTTCTTGATTTTTACAGATTGAAGCTACAGAGTCAAAGAATAATGTGTTGGTGTTCTTTAAGCTGCGGCCTGATGTAATTACAGAAGATAATCTTCATGGTAATATCCTTGTGTCATCCATGCTAGATTCACCAATTGACACCCTTTATCAAGCTGTACGACAGGTTTTTGCACCAGTGTTACTGAAGGTGAGCAATGTACCAATTCAGATGTTCTGTAGGTTTATGTTGGAACATTGAAATTCCATAGGATGTTAACTATTTTATATTTTAGAAATAAAGTACTTTAAGGGCTTCAATAATGGATGATTGTTCCTAATTTCTAAGTTAAAAAGGGTGCTTTACCTCCTATCAGTAAGGATGAAAGGAGAATTCTGGTCATACATATGCTTGATTAGAAATGTGGAATATACTGGGTATTAGTGGTTAATGGAACAACAGTTCCTTTTCTTCTTCCCACCAGTAATTCTAGTCTTGTGTCCTTTTCTTGTGTTAGATATTGTTATATTTTTGTGTGAAGTGCATAGGTCTGTATCATGCAACCTGTGATTCTTTAATATCTGGCAGACAGGTGTGCTAGACTCTAGATTTGTACAGCTGCTTTTTTCATAGTTGTGCTTTTTTAAAATGTTCTGAGGCTTTTCTCTCTGTTCCAGTAAAGGATATATTTCATGTGTGGGTTGTTGTTGTTTTTTTTTTTTGTCAAGAACAATGGCCATGAATGCAGTTCTTAAGCTGAACAAGCAGAGTTTCAGCTTTTATTTTAATTTCTTGTATGTCATAATATTAATAAAATAATTTTAGGAAAACACATAACTTTCAGCATTTGATTCCAGCAATTTCCAGATTCGACTGTTGAAATACATTAAAAATGTATTTAATTTAAGAGAATTCATTAATAAAGAATTTTGAACACATTTTCAGAGTGTTATAAATACAACAGCTGACTTTCAATTTTCTGATAGAAGTTCTTTTACAGCATTATTCTGAATTGTTAAGTGAAAAGAATGAAGTTCTTTTTCTTGACTTTAAGAAGAATACTATATTGGCCAACCGTGTGGTTGGTTACTGCTATTAATCTGAATAACTTCTTTCTCAGACTAATGGGAGAAAAATAGTAGCAGAGTCACAATTTAAAAAATCTTCATTGCAGGATGAGACATGGAGTAAAACATTTGATCCCAAACTCCAGAAACTTTTAAGTGAGCTTGAAGCTGGCTTGAGTACTGTCCTCAGAAGATCAGATCCTAATTACAAAGGAAAAAAATACAGTGAAGATGATGTGCAAGGTTTGTTTTGCAGTTACATCTTCTATAGTTAATTTAGAATTAGGAATAAATCATTTATTTGCAGGCTGAGTTTTCAATCTTCATTATCCCAATGGCTGCAGAGTGAGAGATATAACAGGTCATGGTGAGTAAACTGAAATTAGTGACGATCAGCTCTGATCTCTTGATGTGAACTTAATACTGCATCTAGTCACAGTCAGAAGTTGAAGGTTAATTACATAACCATATAATAAAAATTTCCTTTCAGAGCATGTTCTGACTGAGAATATGTTGTGACCATACATGTATTTCATATTTAAACATCTTTCATTATTATTTGCAGCTATACTTACACCAACAGATGAATTCCAGTTCTGGAGAGAATGTGCTCGTCATGGAAATAAATGGTGTAGTAAAGAGAGAGCTGCTCATTTTAAAGACCTATTTGAAGACATTGCAAAAGTATGTTTTCTTTTGTGTGATCAGTGTCATATTTTGTAGAGTCAGTAAAAAACACTCATGAACTGTATCAGTGTATGTACACTTCTCAAATATGAATACATAAACATTTATTTTCCTAGGCAAAATTTTACTTTAAATGAGATTCATGTTGTTTCTAGTGACAATAGTACAGGGGAATGCCAACATTTGATTGGGAGCATATGTGACCACTGAATACTAAGAGCTGCTGTAGAAATACATCAGTGTGATCCAGTTTAAGAACTAGGAATTGACTGAAAAGGAAAACTGAAAATGCAGATGCTAATAATACATGCTGTCATGCCAAATTTTTGGCACGTGTAAAGTGCTTGCTTGAATAGCATGTTGGATATCACTGCATTCTTCACATCAGTAAACTTACACAAATGCTTGGTTTTGGGGAGGATTATGCAATATTCTGTTAAGTAAGAAACTGTAGAACAATACAGCAATTGCCAGCTTCAGAGAAGTATAAATGTTTCTGCAACACTAGTTGCAAAGTAATCATGCTAAGGGTATTTTTTTTCTAGGATTATTACAACTTGGATAGTCTCTCATTATTTGAAGTTGTGGATTTGGTGGAGGCTACAAAGGAGACTGTTGATGGTGTGTGGAGACAAACAGATCATGATCCTTATCCACAGCCACGCATGCAGAATCTCTTGGATGTAATAGGTAAACCTTGATGCAGTCTTTATTTAGTAAATGGTTGAGAAAAAGTAAAATGAATCCTGAGAAGAAAACTTCCTCCTAAAGGCACCAGTGATAGCCTACAGCATTAAGGTGCTTTCTTTTTGTAATTATGATCCGTGGATATTATTTGCCTTATAGTATTCAATAATTCAGCAAGTTCTGGTAGATGCCTTCACACATACTTGGGAAGATGATAAATAATAACAAGATGGAGTTGAATACTTTCAGCCTGTGGACTGGACTTGTTTGGCTTCTGTTTGACTCCTTCACCTTTCTGTCAGAGAAGAAAATTTATTTACATAAATCATCATTTGAAAGTTCATTTGGTCAGTGTGGAGGTGAGAGCAGGACGTGCAGAGAGGTTGATTCTCTCATTTTTTCAACAGCAGTGACATGTTCTGGGACAGGTGTAAGACAGTGAATTTGTCTGCTGCTGCCAGATGTGTGTGTGCATGAGGGGAAGGATTGCTGGGGGCAACCTGCTGTTGCCATTACTGCTGATAGATGCTTGTGTGTGGATTCCAGAATCCAGAATCCAGATCAATCAGCTTCTGATGTTGGATCAACCTCTCTTTAACTTGGAGCTGTTTAAGAAATTTACTGAATCTGAAACAAAATAATCAGTTATTGATACATCTGTGGTTTGAAATCAAGACATTCCACTAATTTTTAAAAACTTGATTGGAATGTGGGGTAGTGTTTAAAGGAGCAAGCATAACATACTGCTTTTGTATACGTTTTTGTGTTCTAGGTGGCTCATTAGGTAGATGTGTTCAGAGAAAATTAGCAGCATTGAATTTGTGGAAGGATGCTTTTCACAGTGTTAAAGAAAATCTAAAGGCTGGCATCTTGATTTGTGAGCAGTGGGTGTCAGCTTGTGAGTACCTAACTGGACAACTCTGGCAACGTTACACTCTACATCCATGGAAAAATGAGAAATACTTCCCTGAATCATTAGCCAAACTTGGCAAACGTCTTGATGAGGTAGACATTGGAATTGTACATATTTACTTCATTAGTCACAGAATTAAACAAAATTGGTTTCAGTTAAGAAAGGGAGTTAAACAATTAAAGGGAATTAAACAATTAAACACTTCTATAACCTTTTGAAAGTCGGATGGCATTCCATAATCCATGTTTGCCTTGACCCTTTCAAAAGTTTCTTATAAAAAGGAGAGGGATGGGATGTGTTGCTTGTGCTGTTTGCTTCTAAAGGTAACTTTTATGTAAAAACAAACTTTTTATATTTTATATTAAATATTTTTTCCATTATAGGTGCTAACTGTTAGAACACTGCATGAAAAACTTACCTTCTTTTTGCCAGCTGGAGAACAAAGTGCTTTACATCTTGCTCAAGCATTTGAACCCTTTGCTGGCCTAAATCCTGTACACTGTAATCCTTACACAGAGGTATAATGCTTCTTTTAAATTTTTTCAGATTCTTTCTGTGACTTTTTATGATGTATATGGATTGTCCTAAACTAATATATGAACTCATTATCTCTAGCCATTATGGAAAGCAGCAGTCTCTCAATATGAAAGAATTATTGCACCAGCAGAGCAAAACATAGCAAACAAATTGAAGAAATTTATTTCAGAAATTCAGGACAGTCCTCAACAGGTATGGGCATTTTTATAGTCTGAAAACTTTCCTACAGGTAAAGTTACTGAATTGTTACATACTCAGTTTAGAACACAACAATAAGTACCTAGAGCCAAAGACAGTACTTAGGAACGGCACTAATGACTAGTGTCAGAGTATGTTTAATACTTTTAACTTCATATTCCAGCTTCTTCAAACATTTCAGAAATATAAAGAGCTGATAAAGCATACAAATATAAGCAAAGAATTGCTTTTTGAGAAGGAAACATTGCTAGCAAGGCTTCAAGACTATGTCAAAGGTAAACATGTATTTTAAAATATTTAGTTGCATTAGTTTTTTTGCAAACACTAGAATTGTTTATTTACTTTTAAAATTATGTCAGTATCCCTAGTATATTTTTACAACTACAATAATAATTTTAAGCTTGTTCTATTAGGTTTCTGGTCTAAGGTGAATCTTTTTTCTATGTTAGACTATCAGACAGACTTTGAAAGTCGATGCCATGGTGCTCCTGGTGATGTTTCTGGACCACTGTCAGGAAAAAACCTTTCTGAAGTTGTCAATAATATTGTATGGGTGCAGCAGCTGGAGCTGAAGGTAAAGATTCCATTATTATTTAAACACAGTATTACTGAGATTTCTCTCTTTTTGTAATACACTAAATTTCTGGCTTTTACGACTTTATGATGAGAGGAGACATTTTTGCTAAATTTACCTTCCAGTTTGCATTTTAAAACTGTATTTAAGATTTACAGAGAGCCAAATTCTGACATCTCAATTCTCACTTGTTATTCATAACCTATGTAGTGACCCCTTGAAATCAAAGAGATTTCTTTGTGGTACTTTTTTTGAATCAACACCTGGGAGGGAATTTACTACAGAAACTGTAGTAAAAATAAATGTCAAATGATTCTGTGTTCTCTTGCAACAGAATGATATTAAACCATATTTACCTCTATTTTGACTTATTTTTGTTAGTTTGTATTTACACTTTAGTTGGAAACTGTTAACTTTTTTTGGAAAGTAATAACAAGTGAAAAGGAAAATGTTTTCTGTGTTTTAAGTGTCATCATTATAACTATAAAATTGAATAAAAGTTACTTATCCCAGAATAACTATTAGCCCAGAGTTTGGCATTCACCTGTGGTTTGCAGAAATCTCAAGGACCCATTTCAGCTGAATGTGACCAAGGGTGGAGGTCTTAAAGGTTTTATGTGTTGTGTTTATGTTATATGTAACAGAGAACAGCAACATCTCAGGTTTCACAATTATTTCCTCTGCTTGGTCTGCTAAAGACCTAGAGAACAGTTCAGCTGATGTGTCTTAGTCTACCTTAGACTGTGCTAAATTTTTAATTTGCTCTCAAGTCTCCACTGATTGTAGTGATGAGGGCTTTGATTAATTTGTCCACATGTAGATGTAAAATCCCATTTGAAATACCTTTAACTATTGGCATGGGCCTCATAGCTACAACAAAGGTCAGATGGGAGATGTGTGCCTTTATGGGGAGTTAACTAAAGGCCAAGTGGGATGCTCTGAGGCATTGGTATTGGTAGATGTAATGGGAGTTTGAACATCTGGGACACAATTCAGAGTTCACTTCTTTTTTTTCCTGATCTGTTTTTGAATCCCACTTGAATGTCAGAATATTGATTTTATTGTGTTGATTTTTTTTCCCCTTATTTGTTACTGGGAAGTTAAGCTGCTTTTTTGTGATTGTGTTTCAGGTGGATGATGCTATTAAGCTGGCAGAGGCCCTTCTGTCTGACTTACCTGGATTTCAAACTTTTCATCAAAGTGCAGATTCTTTTCTGGAACAGTTAAAAGTATATGAACAAGAACAATTTGATGATTGGTCTAGGAATATTCAATCAGAATTATCAGATCCCAAGTCAGGACTCTGGTAAATAACATTCTTTTTTAAATACTGTTTATGATCAAATCTTTGGTGTGGTGTAAATCAGTAGAACTGTATGAAGGAAGTAAAAAGGTTTTACAGAATTGAGAATGAGTGGAGAAACAAATATAAGAAATAAGCATATTCAGCACTTCAATATATAACAGCCATCTAATTTATTAGTACCATAAAAATTTGTTATTGTGAGCTTTTACAAGATGTGAAAAGGTTAATTGAAAAGAGGTGGCTCACTGCAAAGGATAATGCAGTGGCTATGAGAACTAGAAGAAGATGAAAAAAACAAGTGAAAAAATGAGTTAAGATGAAGTTTTTTATGAAAGAAGCCTAGAAGAATGGTGGTAGAATCATTACTACAGTAGGAAAAGAACAGCTGGAGTAAAACCTAAAGATATGCTGGTGTTCTTATTGTGTATACCAATGTGTTTAACTGATCCAAGTGCTGGTTTTTGGACTGATTACCTCAGAGAATTTCTTCCCTTTTGCAGTGCTGAAGGCTGAGTCCTGTAGAGTGCCTGCTTGAGAGAGTATGATGGATTCAGTGGGTCTGAGAAATACTGGCTAGCTAACAAGCCAGAAAAACTTTGTGAGCTAACCTAATAGGCATTGTTAACTTCTTGTCTTCACTGGCTTTGAATTAAGAGAAAGATTACTGGAATAATTTTGGAGCAGATTAATATGTTAATAGCCATAGGAACATGTAATAGAATGATGTCAAGCTTTTTAGAATTGCTGATATATTATTATAAAATGTACCTGAGAATAGATCAGTATCAAGTTATGTTAAATGATATGTTTACTTTGGTTTTGGTTCAGCATCCAAGCTAATAGTCCTGTAATGGAGTTGGATCACAAATTTGGAACATTAAACATACTTTATTCAGATCGTTTGGTGACGCTCCAGAGGGAAGTACGTCAGCTCTCAGCACTTGGTTTTGCTGTACCAGCTAAAATCCAGCATGCTGCAAACACTGCACAAAAGTTCTGTAAACAAGCAGTCATCCTCAAACAGGTATAAGATTAAATGCCATAATAACTTCCTGATCTGCCTTCCCAGCTTTAATGGTGGAACTTTTCTAGAGTATCATCTTTTCTGACTCTGTGGTTAAGCTTTTTGCTGGTAGTATTCATCACTAGAAGAAGAATTCATCACTAGAAGAAGAATTCATCACTAGAAGAAGAATTCATCACTAGAAGATGAGATCACAACAGCATTGCATATGTACTTCTTTTTTTTAAACATTTCACTAGTATAGTTGATTCTCATTTCTTGATGGTATTGGTTGGGCAATAGTTTCAGAAGTATCCTGCATTACATTTATTAACAAATACTTTTATCTGTTCTTGTAAATTTAATCTCTCCATTTTTACAGGTGGCACATTTTTATAATTCTATTGATCAACAAATGATTGAGAGTCAGAAGCCAATGATGTTGCAATCTGCTCTAGCATTTGAACACATAATTAAGGTGAAAGAATTCCCCTCTCTTTGTATTTTTCATTTCAATGACATCTGTGCATATTCTATGCTCGTTTTGCTGTGTTTGTTGCTGGACTTTTAAACTGCAGCCTTCCAATACAAGAAACACTATCTGTTTAATGAGCCTGTATAGAAACCTGTGGGCCTTTTTTCTGATACTGTAATTTAAACAACTACTTACTTCCTTACATTGATGAAGTGTGGTCTGCCAGGAGTTACTTTTAGTGTTTGAATTTACACATGAAGAACATTGTGGTCAATTCTTAATAGTTGGGAATGTAACTCCTGTTTTAACAGTACTAAACAATGTTATTTTGGTCTACTTTAGTAAAAATGACACATACATACAACATATTCTCCTGTTTGGTGTCATTTCTGCACTACTTCTTTTAGGAATAGGTCCAACTGTGGAACTTCAGATGCTTCTGTCTTCTGATTTTCTACTTAGAAAAATGCATAAAAGCCTCATAATCTTGATAAAAAACCCAGAAAAAGGGAACTCCTCAAAGCTGCTTATGAATCAGTGGAATTTTTCAATTTTTTTTTTTAAATTAGTCATAAATAGATGCAGTTGGATAGCAATTATCAGTGTCAAATTTTGGGTTTTGGTCTGTGCAGAACAAAGAGGAAGGAAGATGTTTAAGGTATCCTCTCAGCTTGAGATATCTGCTTATATCTATGGGGCAGGAATCTCATCATCAGTGAATTTATTTCAAGCTCTGTTAAGAATCTGGCATTAATCCTTTCTGAGTGCATTGATGTAGCTGTAATGGTGTCTGTGACTTGGTAGACTATTATGTCTCTACTCCAGTAGCGAGTGGGAGGTCCTCCATTTTTTACTAGGAGTGAAATCATCTTTCTCATATTGTCACTTCCTGTATGCTAGGTGATAGACTGTGTTTATCATTAAATCTTACAAAGTTTGTATGTTTTTCAAGCATTCAAAATCTGGTCCTGGAGGAAAAGCTCAAATAACATGGGATAATCCTAGAGAATTGGAAGCTTATATCCAAAAACTCCAAGCTGCCGCTGAACGGCTTTCCACTGAAAACAGAAAACTAAGAAAGTGGCACACAACCTTCATTGAAAAGGTATATTTTCCAGGTGAAATTGAAATCTCTTATAGCTTACCTTACCCTTTCTTTCATTTATGTGGTGATGAATATGTTTATTGTCCTTTGAAATTCTTTTTAACAGGTTATATTGCTCATGAATATTGATCTACTTCGGCAGCAGCAGCGTTGGAAAGATGGACTCCAGGAGCTCAGAACTGGTTTTGCCAGCCTGGAGGCACAGGCAGGGTTTCATTCTTATATTGCAAACTGTGAACATTTGACTTTTCAACAGTAGTCAAGATTTAAGACTCAAACATAGCATAATTAAATTACTTCTAAGAAGTATTTTCTGAAACAGTGTTTAAAAGGTAGTTTATGTATCATAAGAAAAGAAAGGGTGCAATACAGGCATGGATAGATCTCTGATTCAACCAGCTCTGTATCTTATTTCTAGCAGAGGCCTGAGCATTTGAGAGTAACCTTGAAGAATCTCATAGTAAACCATTGGGTGATGAACCTCAGTGAAGTTCTTATATTGAACTGCTATAGAGACTTGTTGGATGTGGATTTTTTTTTTATTCCTATATTAATTTGAAATGTTGTAAATATTCTTAATATTCAAACTGATCATAGAATCATAGAATATCTTAACTTGCAAGGGACACACAAGGATCATCAAGTCCAACTCCCTGCTCCTTGCAGGACTGCTTAACACTAAAACATATGACTAAAAGAATCATTCGGATGCTCCTTTACCTCTGCCATGACCACTTCCCTGGGGAGCCCATTCCAGGGATGTGATACTTTGAGTTTTACTTAGATTCTGGTCTTCAGGCATTGTACTGTGCTCAGTTTCATCTTGTAATTATGGTTTGAGGAATAAAATAAAAAACCCCATTGTTTAATTTTAGGGTTTCAGATCATGTGATATGAAAGCCTGGAGGCAGCACTGGAATCATCAACTTTACAAAGCTCTGGAGCATCAGTATCAAATGGGCTTAGAAGCACTCAATGAGAATTTACCAGAAATAAATATTGATCTAATATTCAAGTAAGATACTTTCTTTTCTCCTGTTAAGAAAGTATTTTGGCTCAGGTTACATTCAGATGTTAGTTTTTGTATGATTTGTTTCACTTTTTAGGCAAAGCCAGTTACAATTCAGACCTCCTTTTGAAGAAGTACGAGCTAGGTATTACAGAGAAATGAAGAGATTCATCTCCATTCCAAATCAGTTCAGGGGAGTGAGTGAAGCAGAAGAAGAGTCTATATTCACTGTTATGACTGAAAGAAATGCAAATGGATTTCTGACTGCTTTCAGTAAAGCAGAGGATTTATTCCGAAGGCTGTCAGATGTTCCTAATCAATTCAAGGTATTTTCAATATTTAACTGACTCAAACTTTTCCTTTTTTTATTTTACATTTTTATCATTTTACACTTCAGACATTCTAGAAGTAACTGAGCAATGATGTTTGTGTATTACTCTCCTTTTCTGCAAGGCATATAGGCGAAAGCTTACTGAGTCCAACCAGTTAAGCATGTAGCTGGCTTGAAGCATATGTACAGTTCCCATTGAAACCTCTATATTATAGCTGTCTTTTTACTCTTGTTCAGAATCTATTTTGATTATCCTTAAATGTGTGAATGTGTCAAACCATTTTGTACCTCCTGATTTTTACAGTAAGAGAATATTAATAGTAAATAATGGAAGGAGCACAAATGTTAAAGAGAATGCAGCTTGAAAACATTATTTTCATATTATTGAGAAATAGAGTTTTTTAGTCTGGAAATATTTCTTTTCCATGAAATAAAAAATAATGTTGAAAAGGAATGGATTGTAATTGGCCAAGTAGATATGGAAACTCTGGTGAAGACACATCTTTCTAGCAAACAAGACTGGGAAAAAAACTTCAAAGCATTAAAAGTGAGAGGGAAAGAAGCAGAACGTCTTCCAAGGTATAGTGTAACTGTTCTTTTGTTTGAACAATGTATTCTGGTGGATACTTTAAAAGGAATAGTAAAATCAAATACTCTTTTTATGTGGAGGTAGAGGTAGAAATTCAAGTGTTTTTAAAATATCCATGTACTTTTAAATTGTTTAGATTTTTGGTTTTCAGTTTTGTTTTTAGACATTTATTCCCTTTTATCTGTGCAGCCACCTCTGTAAACTTTTACTCTGTTCCTTTAATATGATGGGAAACGGGCTCAAAATTCAGGGCTGATTCTGAAATACTACAAAACGTGGTGATATAGTAACAATTCCTGTGGCTAAAACCTGTACATGTGGAGTATATGTGACAATTAGGAACAGACTTAGTGAATTTAGGCTTTACTTCCCATAAAACTGCATCTATATGCATGCTGAATATTTCAGTGCTATGAGTAATTTTCTCTCTAAGCTTTGACTTTTATTTGTAGAATTAAGAGGGAAGTTTTTTCTTGTTAGGCTCTAAAATCAGGGTAAGCTATAGACCTGTACAGATCTTAGAGACATTGACATGTAGTTATACTACTGAATGTTTGCTATTTTTTAATCTTTTGTCTTGAAGCACCATCAGGATAGATTGTTTAACTGTTAATTGCAACCCTGTGAAAACTGTAATTGATGATTTCATCCAGAAGTTGTATGATGTTCTTGTCATTTCTTTGAGAAAATCTATTCAAGGTAAATAACTTTAATGAATTTTATTTTTCTTTTTGTTTCTGTTGTACTTGTGGACATTTGTGGTTATGTAAAACCTCTTTAAAACCCTGGAAATTGTACAGCTTCTTTCTCAATCTGAAAAGACCTACCTTGGTATGAAAATACAACATATTTTTTTAATTAGTTTTTTTGTGAATCTTTTCAATATTGAAAGCAAGGTAGCTTTACTTAGTTAGTTTCCTTAAAAATCCCCAACCAAACAAAAAACAGACAACCATAAAACCTCAAAACTTGAAAAACAATTTTAACACCTGTTTCTCTCTGTTTACTCAAAAAAGACCTGTACATATTTTGAAAGTGTATAAATAAATACTTTTCATATTTATGTTTAATTCTCAGAAGGGACTCTGATACTTTTGGTCTAAATCATACACTGAATGCAGTGGATTACATTTAAAAAGCTAAGTGTAAAGACAAACATGCAGTTTTTATTGAAGCAACATACAAGATAGGAGTCTACAATTTTTTAAGCAAATACTTTGCATACATTATCTTATGGTAATGTTATATCACAATACATTTGTCTGACTTAGATATTTATTACTACAAATATTTTCTCCATGATTGCTTTGTTTTCCACCTTTGTATAGCTCACCTGTGTGATATTTCATCATTTCTCACTGATGCCATGGAAACATTGGTGATTAGGCCCCAGACTGTAGAGGAAATAGCAGAAGACAATTTGAAATATTTGAACCTACATGAAAGAAAAGAAGGGGTAAGATACTATTTTGTCATATCTAGAGCAACAACTATCAGAAAATATAATTGTTTTGTAGTATGGAAGCTTATATTTAGTATAAGTAGTTTAGAGCATTCAGTGGCCACATAGGGCAGTGGTCCATATAGCAAAGTATTGTGTCTCTAGCAGCAGAAAAAATTGGCTGCCTAGGGGAAAATATGATATGGGGAAAATAAAATATAGCTGCCTTGCTGTGTCCCTTCTGATCCTCTTGTGTACCTCCAGTCTATTCACTGGCCATGAGGGAGCAGAAGGAGAAGCAAAGATGGCCTTGATGCTGTGCAAGCACTGTTCAGCAATAGGTGAAACATTAGTGTGTTGTCAGTATTATTTTTGTTACAGATCTAAAACACAGCACTTATATAAGCCACTGTGAAGAAAATGAACTCTATCCCAACCAGGCCCAGCACACATATTATAGCTATTTACTGGATTCTGTTGCTCTGCTGCTGTTCTTGAATCTGATTGAGGCATCTCTGCAATCTATAAAGAGGCACTTTCCTGTTTTGTAGCAAACATTCACTTGTGAATATATCTTGTCAGGATTAAGATTTAGAATTTCTCTAAATACCTCAAATACTATTTTTTTCCAGTGTTTTAATGTTATTCTATACACAGTATTAAAAGTATCTGTATGAAAGCATGTAAGCTGTGCATAAACAGTTGATGATTCTTATGTATTTGCTTATAGTTTCGATAAACAGGATTGCTGATGTGTTTTTAATCTGTTTAAATTTAGATTTTTCTCCTGTTTCAAGAGGCTGAAGATAAAAACAAACTTTTGCGAACTGTGGCTGGTGCAGGTTTGGACACTATCAGTAATCTAAGAGCTACATGGGATAAATTTGAATTAATGATGGAAAGCCACCAGCTTATGATTACAGAACAGGTAACAATGACAGATTAATATTTTACCAAAAAAATGTTGAAATTATTTTGAATAAGTCTGGAGAAATAAAATAAAGATGAACTATTTCTTAGGGTACTATATAAAAAGTTTTTTGAAATAGATTTTGATCAAGCTATAGTTACCAAGTTTTGATCAAATTTTCAAGTTAATACTTTGAGTTTGGTCATAGCTGTAGTTACAAACCATTGAAAGAATTTCATTTTAACTCCTGCTTTACAGATTGAAATGATGAAAGGAAACGTGATTTCACGTATTAATATATACCTTCAAGACTTGGAAAAGTTTAAATCTCGTTGGAATCAGCTAAAGCCAAGTGATGAGGTCATTGAAACAGGTGATCAGGATGCACTTGAAAAAAGTGCTGAGATCATAAAGGAAAAAAAAAAGGAATTTGATGAACTTGAAACTGTGAAAGAAAAGCTCATGTATGTATGCTTATTTCCCTGTAAACGTTACTCATTAATGTATGGATTTTTTGCAGCAATAGTATCTCAGAAAATGTTATCTAATTTAATCACAACAGATAATAAAAGGAGTTTCATTTTACTCATATTACATGTTTTTCATTAGTTTTTCAGAGTCCTTTTTATTGATTTTACATAACATGGATTTATCAAGCTAAGTTTTTTTAATATTTTTTTGGAGGAGAAATTTAGAAATTTCCCATAAGGGAGTCTGTACACTGAAGGCTTGATTCTGCCTTCTGCAATTCTCACTGTTGGAATATTGGTCCAATAAGAGGGAGTTATTGCTTCAATCCTCCAGTAGCTTAAGTGGCCAAGAGTTTGCCTTTCCCATTTCTCGCGTAAGTGTCCTATTTGATAGGCCATTGTACAAAATCCAGGTGCCTACTTCCTGCAAGCTCATTATTGCAAATCTTGAGTGGACAAAGTTTTCCACTTAAATTCTTAACTTGGTGCTTAAGTATGATAGTAAATAGAATTAGCATATTCTTTCTACTTAACAGGAAAACCCAATTAATTAAAATTATTTTGTTTCAAGCTTTGTTTTTGGGGGACACAAAGTAATTAATTTTTCTCATAAATGAAAAAGAAGTGAAAGTTCCTGGAAAATAATTTTGAATATGAGATAAGATTGCAATGTAGGAGAGTTATCCCTTGAGTTCCTTCATTATTTCTATTCAAGAAGGAGACTGTAAGGAAATTGCAGTTGGCAGCAATGTTATTCAAAGAAGCCAAAGGCTTTTCTTAAGAAAGTGTGATTATTTCCATACTACACCATTTCTTAAACCATAAATGTATAATACATGATCCTTTTATTCAGTGAAGAATGCCATCATTTTAAATTGGAAGAGCCTGACTTCTCATTGTCAAAAGTTGTACGTCAAGATATTAATTGTTGTGCAGAGATCTGGGCATTGTATGAAGAATTTTATGAAGGTTTTCAGGAAAAAGCCAAAGAAGACTGGATTACTTTCAGGTATGATTTTGTTACTTTATTTTTCATGAACATATATTTTCATGGACATATATGTGTGGTTTTAGTACTGTGTTGTTATCACCAATTTATATTTGATTTTCACCCAGGAGTAAAACATACCTGTTTGAAGAGTTTTTGTTTCACTGGAATGACAAAATACGGAGGATGGAAGAACATACTGTAATGACAGTAAAGTTGCAAAAAGAAGTGGACAAATATAAAGTAAGATGCTAATTACAAAAAGGACTATAAAACCAACAAATGTTTTAGTATTACTGGGTAATTACTTAATTCTGTATCTCATTGTTCAGTTCTTATAATCAGTCTTGTAATCAGACAGATAACGATTTTCATAAAGACTAGGTGGATTCACATATGCATTTTTCCTATAGATGATAATTCCACTCCTAAAATATATAAGAGGAGAGCATCTTTCTCCAGACCATTGGCTGGATCTCTTTCGTCTTCTGGGTCTTCCCCGAGGCACTACACTTGAGGGTTTGTTATTTGGAGACCTGCTAAAAGTGACAGATACCATTATGGAAAAAGCAACAGAACTTAAGGTATGAATAATTCCAAATAAAGGTACTGTAGTTTATTCTATGTAGTATACCTTGTTCAGTATGCATTATAATTTGTGTTATATTTTTGATTGAAAATTTTATTTATTTATTGCAAGTTGTGTAGTTTAAGATGAAATCTATTCATGCTTTTAAATAGGATTTGAATTGTCGGGCCCAAGGTGAAGTCACTATCAGAGAAGCATTACGTGAGCTTGAGCTCTGGGGAGTTGGAGCTGTCTTTACATTAACAGATTATGAAGACAGCCAAGGCAAGACTATCAGGCTTATTAAAGACTGGAAGGACATAGTCAACCAAGTTGGAGATCATCGCTGTCTTCTCCAGTCCCTCAAGGATTCTCCGTATTATAAAGGTTTTGAAGATAAAGTGTCCATCTGGGAAAAAAAGCTGGCTGAGTTGGATGAGTATCTGCAGAATTTAAACCAAATTCAAAGGAAATGGGTCTATTTGGAACCAATATTTGGTCGTGGAGCTCTGCCCAAAGAACAGGCTCGTTTTAACAGGGTTGATGAAGACTTTAGGTTAGTGTTATCAAATGTGACTTATTTTTTGTAGTATCTTTGATACCTGTAGGCTAGAACATTCTTCATGGTGAAAATACGTGGAACAATTGTAATATATGTGGAGATGAAGGTCAGCAACAGGAATTCAGTAGATACAGATGTGTGATACTAACAGATCTGGATAAAGATAGTAATGTTCGTTTAGTGGGGTGCATCTAAAGGAGGGAATCACATGAAAAGTTAAAGATCATGAGCAAGGCAAACACAGGATCAGTCTTGTCAATAGACACAGAGGTGATGTAACTGGTTTTGCAAGAATCATTTCTTGTTGAAGACAAGCACTTTGTTCACTGTGGAGGTACACAGATGGACCTTCAGGAGAAACAGATCGTGTATTTGTTCACAAGTTAAGGAAATAAAAAGCGGGGACATTCTAAAAAGTAGAAGGGTCTGTCTTGATTAGAGTTAAAATGACTTCTTAGAAGGAAGTAAAAGTCAAGAATTGAATTTTCTTGGTTTTGGGTAGAGAAATTTTAGCAAGAAGGTTACAAAATGACATTGGAGAAACACTGCTGTAAAATCTGATGTTTCGCAATTTATACTGAAAACTGAAAGTTATATATCAGACATTTATATGACTTACCTGTGTTTTAATTTATATTTACAAAACTACTTGTATATCATATTCACATTAAAAATGTAATGGTTGCTTTGTGAATTATTCCATTTTTTTTCTGTCAAGATCCATTATGTCAGATATCAAGAGTGACAATAGGATAACATCACTGAATGTCCGGACAGGAATAAGAAATGCCTTAATTACCATACTTGACCAGCTTCAGAGATGCCAGAGATCTTTGATTGAATTTTTGGAGGTACAGCTGACATTTGTATAGTTTTCCTTGAAGAAAGTCAGTAAGTTTGACTTTAAATCAACAAAAATGATTTTGTTTTGTTTTTATATAGGAAAAGCGCTCAGCATTTCCAAGATTCTATTTCATTGGAGATGATGACTTATTAGAAATTTTAGGACAGTCCACGAATCCTCTGGTTATCCAGTCTCATCTCAAGAAACTTTTTGCTGGTAATGCTTTAATCTATATATGTGAAATGTGCTTATTTACAGACAAGGTTCTTGAAAGCTAAGGAATGTTTTGCAGACTTTTTTCTTTCTGCTGCTAGACGCTAAGGAGTTGATGTTTGGCTTTAACAATACATAGCTTTATTGCTGTTTTGTTATTAATAGGCATTAATAGTGTGAGCTTTGATGAAGAATTTAAATACATAGTTGCCATGAAGTCTGTAGAAGGAGAAACTGTGCCACTTCGAAATAAAGTTCTTCTGTCAAATGATGTGGAGGTAAGAAAATCCCATCAAAGTATCATTCAAGCATCTTTGAGAAATTACTTTGTAATGTAACTTTGGAGTTTGTTTCCTCTCTTTGTCAGGTATGGCTAAACAATTTGGCTTTGGAGATGAAGGAGACCCTGAAAAAATTGTTAATTGACTGTGTTGATGCTGGAAAAAAATCACAAGGTTCAATTGATCCATCTCTCTTTCCTTCCCAGGTAGTATTTGATAACAGTAGTGCCACTGTGTGGTCTTAGATTTACTAAATAGATTCCTTTGAACTAAAGAAGCATATTTACGGAGTTGGAAGAAAATAACCCTAAACATACCCATTTTATTCGTTATTGTCGTCCCTTCCTGTCCTTCCTAAAGAGCCAGTAGCCCACCCTTGCACCACTGCAGCCATGGGAACCACACCACCACATCTCCCAACAAGATCATAGCCCTGCAACTGCACACAGGTCTCTAACTCATCATGTTTATTCCCCATATTGCATGCACTAGTGCACAAGCACTTCAGAGATGCACCCCAGCGTGTTAAGTTCCTGGAGAGGATTTAGGGGATTTCTCCATAATGGTCTCTTGTAGGCACTGCCTTGCTGACATTCAAGTGCCAGAGGTGACCCTGCTTAAGCCCCATTTTGTTGTTTTTTTGTGATCTCTTCCTGTTCATGCTACCCTATGCTCTCAGACCCATGTCTGTTGCTCCTTCATAGATGTGCTCCTTACTCTCTCCCTCAACCAGAATGTAGTTACTGTTTCAGATGAAATTTTTTGTTACAGTTCTTTCCAGTTCCTAGTTTGACTGAACCTTTATGGTTCAGACTTGCTTTTCAAGTGAACCTAAAATAATTAGAACATAAGTGGAATGTTAGACACTGGAATGCAAAATGCTGTATTAGGAGATCAGTGACACAAAAAATCAGAGGTGCTCATGAGCCTGTTGAATGTGGGCTCAGCATGCTTACAATATGGTAGTTTCTGTCTGACATACTGAAAATATATGTATATTATATATATATTTATCTGAAAAGATACTTTAAAAATCTTGCTTTTAGATTTTTTTTTGATACTTTTTAAAAGATACTTAAAAATTTTGATTACATTGCAAGCTTTTGCTAACTTTTGTCAGGTTTTAAAATTGCTATAATTTTTCTTAAGAGTGTAGCAAATGTGTGGCTTTGTTTAAAGAGGATAGAGTATTTCAAATATCAGGCATAATAAGCTATTACAAATGGATTCAACAACTTCTTTTCTTTATGTCTTCTGTATTTATAAAACAAAATTTGAACTTTCTCTTCCTAAGATTCTTTCCTTGGCAGAACAAATTCAGTTCACTGAAGATGTTGAGAGTGCTATTAAAGGCCATAATCTGCAGCAATTAGAATTTGAACTCGTGGCTAAACTGGAACATTATACTAGCATTGATACTACTACAGAAGACACTGGGAGTACAGGTATAAAAATGATGATTCAAATATCATTCTTTATAATTCAAATATAATTCTTTATAATGACTAAATAGTTACATATTATTTAACAGTCTGTTTATTTAAAAATGAAATTAAATAAATCTGTCTCAATTTGAGTTCATAAAGTTTAGTTACATAAAGTTACCCACCTATTAGTACCAGGATTAGTAGATTTCAGGCTGAGAAATGGATTTTTATTTAGATTAAAATTTATCTGGGAGCATTTACATATTTGCAAACCTCTTTAATTAATCTAGCTGCTTACTGTATTAAATTTCAGTTAAGAATTTATGAACTGTTAACATCTGATACATTAACTAGGAATAGAATTCACATCACCTACCTTCAGCTGTATGTAAGTGTGGTTCTTTATCTAAGCTCCCTTTCTGTGCTCTTTCTGTAACCATTGGACAAATGTCATCAGTTACAGAAGAATATCATCTCTTGTAGAACCCATTTACAGAAGCTTTTTAGTTTGGATTCTAGGTGTGAGTTTTGAAGTGAATTGCCTGATTATCTCCACTTACTTTGGTTTCGTTCCCCTCATGGAATAGTACAGGAGCACACAAACTGGGTTTCTTTCAAATGAAACTACTTTAAACAATATGTTTAAATATGTTTATATACTCAGAATATACTTGGGTACTCAGAGTACCCAATTTACTAATATACATTCATTTCACATCACCCTTATCAGTCTGAGTAAAGTCACCAGAGTGGGTGTAGTATGGTTTTCAGATCCTCAGCAGATCAATTAACAGATTGTGCCACACTGATTACTGATGTGGACATAACTGTAAACACTCCTGGAATAGACTGTTTTCTAGAACAGCCTCTGTCTGTCTCTGTTGAATGCAGAGGCAGACAAAATCACTTCTAAATGACTGAATTTATATGATGGTTCACATTCTTAGTTAGTTAATAAATAATATTTCTAGTTATAATCAGAGATCTGTATGAAATCTGCTGTTAAGAGAAAGCACAGTGAACTTGAGAATGGGCAATGTGTATCCTTCTTACCACGCTGTTGTGATTTATTCTTTTGTGGTTATTTGCAGAATCAGGAGTCCTTGAGCTCAAGCTTAAAGCTCTGATTCTTGATATCATTCATAACATCGATGTGGTGAAGCAGCTGAATCAAGCTCAGGTTCACAATGTTGAAGACTGGGCTTGGAAGAAGCAGCTGAGATTTTATATGAAAGACCAAAAATGTTACATTCAGATGGTAGATGCTGAACTACAATATACCTATGAGTATCAGGTGTAGTATTTTTAAGTTTTACTTGGTGGCTATTATATGCATGTCAAATGCTTTCTCTTTTGAGAGGGACTGCTGGTTGCCTCCCAGCTACTGCCAATTTTTTTGACTTTGTTTTGTGTATTATTGTATAAATATTTTCTAATATGCTTGCTACTTTTATATAGCAGAGTGCAGTTTCATTTGACCCCTTTTCTGTAGTTCTGTACCAAAAAATGTGAACAGTGCTTTGACATTTGATATAAAATCAGAAAAAATTTGTAACGGTAAACAAATTCATATACTTAATGACACATTAATCTTGCCCATTGTGTTATATTTTAAAATTAATTGCTTATGAATGAAATTATGAAATTATAGCCTCAATAATTTCTGTCTACCAATCAACATAATTTCTTTTGTTTCTGCAGGGT
The DNA here is from genome assembly GCA_013399015.1 of Galbula dea. NCBI lineage: Eukaryota > Metazoa > Chordata > Aves > Piciformes > Galbulidae > Galbula > Galbula dea. Next base: position 344,033 of record VWZX01009423.1, read on the forward strand.
AATTCTCCTAAACTCGTTTATACACCTTTGACAGATAAGTGTTACCTAACTCTTACTCAGGCTATGAAGATGGGCCTTGGAGGAAATCCTTATGGTCCAGCTGGAACTGGAAAGACAGAATCAGTAAAGGCCTTGGGTGGACTTCTTGGAAGACAAGTATTAGTCTTTAATTGCGATGAGGTGAATATGGTTCTGTGTAATTTAGGAAATATGTATATATGCTCATACTTCATAAAGCAATATTCTAGAAATACTTATGATAATTTGTCAGTTTCTATTAGAAATTTGTGAATGTTTCAAATGACATGCTTTTTAATTGATGAGAAGGCAGTCTTCCATTATTTTCTTGTTATTTGATTTTTGACAGTATTCTTTCTAATTTTAAGGGCATTGATGTGAAGTCAATGGGGCGCATATTTGTGGGCTTAGTGAAGTGTGGTGCCTGGGGCTGTTTTGATGAATTCAATAGACTTGAGGAAGCTGTGTTGTCTGCAGTGTCCATGCAGATTCAGACAATTCAACATGCACTGAAGAAACATAGTCCTGTATGTGAGATGCTTGGCAAAAAGGTACAGTAAAACTTACTTATTTTCTTCTTAAAAAGTCTAGGAACAACTGTGTCAGACCTCAGAACTGACTAAACAGTACTTTAGTTCAAAACCTCAAACCAGAACAGGAGTCCACACAGCATTTCTCATGACTGTTTCATCTGACAATTTGCTATCATAATGCCCTTCTTATGCTAGGTTGAAATGGATCATAATTCTGGGATTTTTATCACTCTGAATCCTGCTGGAAAAGGTTATGGAGGAAGACAAAAACTGCCTGATAACCTCAAACAACTTTTCAGGCCAGTTGCTATGACTCATCCAGACAATGAACTCATTTCAGAAGTGATTTTGTATTCAGAAGGCTTTAAGGATGCTAAAATACTTGGTAGAAAATTAGTGGCTATTTTTAATCTGGCAAGGTAAGGTTTGGGGTTTTTTTAAATCTTCTCCCTTATTCATGTTACTTTTCTAACTCTCTTCCCTCGTGCTTTTACTTCAGCATTGGTCTTTGTGGTTATCTCACTGCCATCTTTTTTCTTCTCCATCTAGTCTATGCCAAAGCATGTCTGTAGGGATACAATCTACACATACTTTCTGTTAAGTTTCTGTGATATTTTATGACTTGGATACTGCAGAAGGGTATGTGCCAGGAACAAAACTAGACATAAAACCTCAGGTTTGGAGTCATCTAAGGTTTTACATTCAGTACAGCTCTTAAATCTGAATGGTATCCCATGCAAATCTCTGTAGCTACTAATATAGCTTGTAAAAATATTGCAATATGTTGTGAGGTTCATGTGTGAATATCTAGAATGCAGTTATAATCTGAAGATGGCAAAGTACTGCTCCCCTGTTAATGTTCACTAGATATGAATGTGAGCATATGAATGCTCACAAGCATTGTGTTAAATTTAGACTCTTGAAGTTGTTGAAATGGAAGTGACTATTTGGTGCTAAGTATGCATATTAGAGAGAACAAAGTTCAGAGGTCTTAATAATGCTGTTAGGGACAATAATAAATACATTAGCTGTTGAATATACTCCTGAAAATTTCAAAATGGCATTGCTTATGTCTCTGAAATGGTGCTGTGAATACTCATCAGTTTCTCGTTTGCCCAAAACCATTTTCTGAGCATATTCATTCACCAAACAAAAGCTTCAGGAGCTGTCACCTAAAGCTTATTTCAGTATTTCTGTTTTTAAATGTAGGGAGCTTCTGACACCACAGCAGCACTATGATTGGGGATTACGAGCATTGAAGACTGTTTTGAGAGGCTGTGGCAGTCTTCTTCATCAGCTGAAGAAAACTGAAGCAAAGCAAGGAAGTAAGATTGACCATGCCAAATTTTTGATTATTCAGGATATTGTACAGATATAATTCACTGCAGCTTTCTTGTCCACTGAAATTTCATGGCTTGAATCTGGAGGCAATTTAGAAAAGAAAAAATACCTGTGAATATCCTCCTTCATTAGAAGATTATACAAGACTGTTGTCATAATCTAGATTGAGCTTTTATGTGATAAGAACATAGACCAGCATCATAACCATCTCCTGTCTGTAGAGAATGCACTTGTGAGTGTATTTGATACTTACAGTAAAGTATTCATCTTACTGCCAAGTATATAGTGGTATATGAACTGGACTGTAGTCTGCACTGTGATTCCACTGCCAACATCTTAGCAGTATGGGCTGAAATGCTAATATATTCCAAGGAAAATAAACCAAGTGAACAATTTAAACTGAGCTGGCTTTTTGTTTTTGTTTCCAGTTAATGAAAGTCACATTGTGGTTCAAGCTCTGCGGCTTAATACCATGTCAAAGCTTACATTTGCAGACTGTGCACGTTTTGATGCACTGGTTAAAGATGTATTTCCTGGCATTGACTTTAAAGATGTGGAGTATGCTGAGTTAACTACAGCGTTACGACAAGTCTTTGAAGAAGCAAACTTGGAAATTACAAGCACCCAGGTAAACATAACTACAGCAACAGAAAATTTATTCTGAATCAGAACTGATAAATATTACATTAATTTAACTAATTTTGGTTTACTTCTGAAAGAAATCTATTATTAAAAAATGAGAATAACTGATAGTTAGATAATAATTACATATATATAGAAATAGATACGTGTTTGGAGCATGGCAGATGAGTTGTGCATCTGAAAGAAAAATAGTGCAAGGAAAATCAAGATGTGAACATGTGGCACAGTTTCATTCAAGCCAGGTACAAACACCAGTGAATGTTTGGGATAATGAAAGAATGAAATACAAGAACATTTGATTTATCAAGGTGTTTTGTGTTTTGTTTATTTATTATAGGGCTGGATGAAGTTTTGTGACTAAAGGGCCATTAATTTCTCAGTAAAATTTGCCTGAAGAGGGCTGGTAATTTTAGTAATTTAGTGAAATGCTTCTAACATGCAAAATAAGTTTCTTGAAATTCTTTAGTATCATCATTTTAGTTACTTCAGCAAATATCTATTGTTTAAAAAAATAAAATTATAGAAATAAAGTGGCTGCATGCAAAGTACATTTGAAGAATATTAAATAACGAACATGATTGGTTTAGCTTTACAACTACATACAGCAATTCTCTCTTATTATTATCTAGATCAAGAAGGCTTTGGAATTATATGAACAGTTACGTCAAAGAATGGGTGTAGTTATTGTAGGTCCCAGTGGTGGAGGTAAATCAACACTTTGGCGGATGTTAAAGGCAGCACTTGGGAAAACTGGCAAAGTAGTGAAACAGTACACTATGAACCCTAAAGCTATGCCTCGACAGCAGTTGCTGGGCCACATTGACATGGACACCAGAGAATGGTCTGATGGTGTACTTACAATTAGTGCTCGACAAGTGGTACGAGAACCCCCAGGTATGTTTATGAAGGAGTTAGACATCTGTATGCTTAAATTACTGATGAAATTGTCAATTTTCAGTTACATTTTAACTTTTTGTCATCATTTGTGGATAGCACAAGGTAAGAAAAACTTCTGGTGACGATCGTGGTTGAGAATACTGATCCATACCTTCCATATTTTGTGATAAGAAAGCAAAAATAGACAGCAGAAGATAAAGCACATAGAGAATATCTTCATAAGCTTATTTTTAAGTTATAATGAAAGAAGAGCATTAAATAGTGTTAAAATTTTAGCAAGGAATGTTATTCTTTAAGTATTCTTTTTGGGTTGGATAATTCTTGTTTTTTTGTCTGGAAATAGATATTACTTCATGGATAATTTGTGATGGTGATATTGATCCTGAGTGGATTGAATCTTTGAATTCCGTTTTGGACGACAACAGATTGTTGACTATGCCCAGTGGAGAAAGAATTCAATTTGGCTCAAATGTCAACTTTATATTTGAAACTCATGATCTTAGCTGTGCCTCTCCTGCTACAATATCTCGAATGGGAATGATCTTTCTGAGGTAAGTCACAGGAGTATTACATACTTTTATGATAAGCAAATGTAGTTGCTTTTCTTGAAAGATAACCTGAAGTGGTTGAAGCAATTTAATTACTTGCTTACATTTATGAAGCAAGTCATTGGGGAGGTTTATTTTAGGTTGCATGTCCTTTCTGCATTGTCACATTGTAATCGTTTGTCTTATATAGCTCAGATGTTTTGAAGGAGCTATCATGGATTCTTTATTTCTCTGGTAGAGAGCCCAAATATTGGTTAGAAATTCTCTTTAAAGTATTTCCCTGCACTTTTTCTGCTATTCCATTGTTCCTTTGAACATGTCTGTGTAAAGATTTAGTTGCCTTGTATTTGAATCTTGTTTTGTTTGGTTTTGTCTTAGCGATGAAGATACAGATCTTAATTCGCTGATAAAGTCTTGGCTAAGAAGTCAGCCTGAAGAATGCAGATACAACCTTGAAAACTGGATTGGAGACTATTTTGAAAAGGCTTTAAACTGGGTTGTGAAGAAGGTTAGTAACTGAGTACTTTGTTAAATTTTGATCCTGAGGCTGCAAATCCTCTTTTCTGCTAAAGAGCAAAATCCATGAAGAATCCATTCACAAGAGAGATTTCCACTACACATTTATGCTGATTTCTTACCTGTATCATCAATACGTAGTCTGGAATTAAAACTTTCCAATCAGTGCTTAAAAGTAATTTCATATCAGATATATTTTCTAGAACAACAGCAGTGTTGAGATCTCTCATCTTTTGTGGAAGTGTCAAAAAGTAATGAGTAATAGTCTGCTAGCAATACATCACATTTCATTTTAGGAATATATTTAAATCTACTACAACTTGCAATTTACAGAATGACTTTGTGATAGAAACAAGTTTAGTTGGAACTGTGATGAATGGACTGTCTCATCTTCATGGGTGTACTCATCGGGGGCAGTTTATCATTAACTTGTTACGTGGTCTCGGTGGCAATCTCAACATGAAATCACGCCAAGAATTTGCAAAAGAGGTAATATTTTTTCAGCAGGTTTTTGTTTTTGTTTTGATTTCTTAGTATATGTAGTAGGAGTAGTGATTTTCTGTCTTCTAACAATGTGAGTTTACGATAAGAGAATATCTGTGCTCTAATTCGTTCGTGATCTGTGTTGTCTGTAGGGAAACAGCTGAGAAGTAAAGGAATGTTTTGTACGTCACAGATGTGTTGCTTAGTGCATTCAGCCAGCACTGATAGCAATCCTTCAGTGCTCCACCAAGAGAACAACCTCTGTCCATACTGGTTTATGCAGGGGCTCACTATAGCAGACTTTGTGTGTATATGTGTTGTGTAACATGTGGAAAAGTAGTATGTTACTGTTTACTTGAGAATCACAAAGAAGTTGCATAACATGATTGAATTTTCAAAAGCAGCCTTAAAACTATCAAATCAAAGAATTACATGTTTGATTTTACAGAATTATTCTTTGAACATTCCTTATATTAGCTTGAAATTGTAGATATTGCCATCAGGATTTGGATTTAACAGAGTCTTTATTTTTATTTTTTTAAAGATCTTCAGCTGGGCACAAGAATCTCCTCCAGATCCAAGGAAGCCCCTGGACACATATTATGACACTGACACTGGACAGCTAATGCTATATCAGCTGAAAAAAACTGAAAATCTAACAGCTGATGACTTCAGTAATCTCCAAACACTTCCTGTCATCCAAACCCCTGACATGCAGAGGGGTTTAGATTACTTTAGACCCTGGCTAGACTTTAACAATAAACAGCCATTTCTTCTTGTGGGTCCTGAAGGTTGTGGAAAGGGGTAAAAAGTATTTCCTATTTTAAATGAAATGTACTTCTCAGCTATTTGACAAAGTTTCTTGTATTTTGTTATAATGGTTTTGTCATATTACTTTCTTCTAGAGTGTCACTTGTTTAGGTTACTGATGAAACAAACCTTCTGTAGTGGCAAATAGGTAAATTCATGTGAAGATCTAAAGGGAAAGTTCAGGTTGCCACTATGGATCTAAGATATCTGAATGAGACTTTTAGGTATGAAACAGGACCTTTGGAAAATTGGTGTTGTCATGGAGCAACAGCTGAAAGGCACAAGAACCGCATCTGAAGAGGCACTAGATGCCTGTGTTCAGGCAATTGAATTTAGTGCATCCTGTTGCCTGTCTTAGGTTCCTTATTTAGATGGGTTGTATCACTGTATACAAGGTATTTAGGCTAGGTATTTGTTTTGTGTAACTGATTACTACTTTTTCATTGAATTTCTTGAATGGAAAATACAACAGTTTTAATATCAAGAATGTTTAATTGACCAAACCTTTTACCTGAATACAGAATGTAGTATATAATTTTAATTCAAAAAACATATAGTATCTTTGGATAAACAGTATTTCAATGCATTTATTAATGTATTAATCTATTTATTTATTACTTATGCTTATATATATGTACACATTTACATTTTTAGGATGCTGCTTCATTATGCATTTTCTCAACTCCGATCCACTCAGATTGCTACCATTCACTGCAGTGCACAAACTACTTCTCAACATCTGCTACAAAAACTAAGTCAAACTTGCATTGTCATCAGCACAAATACTGGGCGAGTGTATAGACCAAAGGACTGTGAAAGGCTGGTTTTGTACTTAAAAGATATCAATCTACCCAAACCTGATAAATGGGGAACAAGCACTCTCGTGGCTTTTCTACAGCAGGTGAACACTTACATCTTATTTATAAAGAGATTTCAGTATACCACAAAGATTTTAGTGTATTTAATAAATACCTACATTGTTCATTTTCAGAGTTAACATCCTGGATCTGTATTGACATTGGTTTTCTTTGTACTTTGATAGAATGTGTAGGTGTCAGCTAGAAATAAGATACCATTTTTGTTTTGGCTTATATGCATAAGTAAGTAAAGACAATACACGCCTCAGTGAGTTATAATGCAGTAAACATGTGAATTACATGAAAATCATCAGGAATACTCAGCATGGATTCACCAAGGGCAAGTCATTACCAGCCTGATAAACTTCTATGATGAAATAACAGACCTGATAGATGAGGGGAGAGCCATGGATATAGTGCACCTCGACTTCAGTGAGGCCATTGATGCTGTCTCCCAAAACAGCCTCAGAAAAACTATCATTATGCAGGCTGGATAAGCAGATAATGAGGGGGGTTGAAAACCTGCTGAACAGCCAGGCCCACAGGATGGTGTTCTGTGGTACAAAGTCTAGCTGGAAGCCAGTACCTGTTTAACATCTTCATTAATGAGCTGAGCAATGGGGCAGAGTTGAACCCTCAGCAAGTTTGCAGCTTACACCAACCCATGAGGAGTAGTGTACTTCTGGCAATTAAGAGAACAGGAGTAATAGTATACTTCTCACCAATTTAATTTCTTTTTGTGTGATACTCTGTTGCCTTTCCTTTAATTAAATAATTTTGTTTAATGTTAAAGGTTCTTACATATCAAGGATTTTATGATGAAAATCTGGAATGGGTTGGTTTAGAAAACATCCAAATTGTGTCTTCTATGTCTGCTGGAGGAACATTAGGAAGACATAAACTTACCTCCAGATTTACTTCTATTGTTCGTCTCTGTACAATTGAGTAAGTATATGGAAATTAGTTTGACTCTCAGAAGTCAGATTCAGCCTCTCTTTATAGGGCCCTTGCTCAGTTTGTTTTTTATGAAGATGTGACTGTTCTAGTCTTTCTTCTTTTCTGGAAATTTGAGATCTTCAGATTTTGTGCTGTTTGATGCCTATTGGCAGTAGAAAGCACTAGCTTCCTATTGATAGTGAAGTGTTTGAAATACATTTCCTGTTGTATGATTTTGCTTTCAGTAAATCATTTTCTGAAGCTTTATTTTTAGGTGCTGTTTGGTTACATAATTGGAGAGATTGAAAAAAAGTTTTTTTGTTTGATTTTAAGTTTGAACACATTTGCAGATGTATTTAGAAAATTTCTGATGGTGGCCTAATGCAATAAAAGAGTAATTTTACTTAGTTACTAGGTGGATACACTACTCAATGAATATTTCTAATAAAAAGATTAACAGTGACAGGCCATAATGATTATTTTTTCTGTTCCTTTGTAGCTATCCAGAAAGAGACCAACTGCAAAATATTTATAGTGCCTACTTGGAACCTGTACTACAGAAAAACCTGAAGAATCACCCTGTTTGGGGTTCTTTACCAAAAATACATCAGCTAGCAGGATCTATGGTTCAAATATATGAACAGGTATGGAAGACTTAAATTTCTATAAGAAGTATTTTGTAGTGATTAAATATTACTGATTTAAGTGATTTTTATTATGCTTTTATGTTTCTTTTGCATTTTGTATTTGGTATTGCTTAAAAAAAGGTCTAATACTCCTCTACTAACAGACCTTGGTGACATGCAGGTTTTTACATCAAAAATAGTACAGAAAATGTTTCCAATTACAAGATTATCCTTTGTGACCAGAAAACAAGATTTAAACAATCTTTGTGCTTTTAAAAAAAAACTAAAGAAAGCATTTTTTAAAAAAATATCTCAATACAGAGACCAAATAGAAAACTAATTTATCTGATATTTTAGAAAAATCTAAAGCTACATTTCCAAGTGCTTTACATTTTAAAACATTACTTTTTCCCCCCTGCCCCCTTAACTTCCGATTTTAGGTACGAGCGAAATTCACGATTGATGATCACAGTCATTACCTTTTCACACCATGTATTCTTACTCAGTGGGTTCTTGGTTTATTCAGATATGATCTAGCAGGTGGTAAGTCACTTGTTTGGTTTCCATTGATACAGCATTCTAAAATGGCTTAAATTATTATTGATGTCAGTCTTACTGTTGACTACATGCAACTTGTTCACCTATGGTACTCCTTCTGAACTGTGAACTGTCTGTAACTCACTAGAGGTAAAAATGCCTAACAATTCATTCCTCGACATGTAGTAAACAAGTTTAAAATACTCCAGTGATGCTATAAAACATGTATGAGAGCTATTTATAGATAAAGGGAAGGTAGAAGGTTGTGACTGCATTCTCTACTGTGGGAACTTGAAGTCTACACCCCACTCCCCACATTTTTTTTCTGGTTTTCTTTGAGTTTTGGGTTGGAGGTTTTTGAGCAAGTGTCTTGTATTCTGAATTCCCAGACACTTGCTTCTCATGCTTGTCTTTTTATACCTGATGATATAAATCTGTTGAGGTGACTGTGGAACTACAATTGATACACATCATCTATGACCTACTTAACAAAAGAAGACTATAATCACCCTTAAACATATAGAAAACATTTAAAAAACTATCTTACTGTGTGAGAGGTTTCAGATACCTACAAAAGAGCCTAAATATTCTCGCATTTGGAAATGCTTTCAGTTTTATCTGAAAGTAGTTGTTTCCTTAACTTTGGAAGTGGCAAAATTTGTATTAAATTTTGTGTGCTTTTCCAAGCAGACAGCATAGGCTACTTTCAAATTCTGGTTTTGACTCTGAAATTGCTGTTACTAGATCACAAGCAATTGTTATGATTAAGAACTTCATTATGTATCTAAAGGTGACATTCACGTGTGCTTTTTCAGTGATAAGCTATGTGGCATATCATTTGGTCATCTCACCTGCCTTCTTTTGTGATGAATATTGGAGTTCTTTTTTCTCTAGTTACATTTTATAATACAGACTATTTGGGGTATTTATTTGTTATTTTAGTATTTGTTATCAGTCTTTCTCATCCCTTTTAAAACAAGTCTCCTGGATTTTCTTGTTTTCATTGGCTTGGAATTTTGTCTTTTAATTTTTACTTAGTGTGCAACACCTGTTCATTTTCATTAGAATGGTAGCACTAAACTGCAGAACTTGTTTTAATAGAATGTGTTTCATTTTATCTTTTAATGATCCATAAAGATATTGTTAAAAAGCACTTCTTAATGCTTACTTTTTCTCTTATTTGTTCCTTTCTGATGCTCTCCTACTGGTATGTAATTTCACTTATTTTCAATCTCATATTTTGAAATGGAAAATTTGAGGAATGTGAAATGTATTATAAAGTTAAAACTGTCCTTCAATTGTGTAGGATCATCAACACAATCTGCAGACTATGTCTTGGAGGTTGTTGCTTATGAAGCACATCGTTTATTCCGTGACAAAATTGTTGGCATGAAAGAACTTCATGTATTTGATAATATTTTGATGAAAGTGTTGCAAGGTGATTGGGGCTCAGATGTTCTGGACAATATGGCAGGTAAACCATTTGAGGCTTACTGCACAACCTGAAATATTTGTTTAGGAACTGCCTAATCAAATCAATCTGATCAAGTTGCATAGCATATGAGCTGAACACCTGAACTTCCGAATGTTTCCTTCTAATTTCACAGATATCTTCTATGTAACCTGGGGAGCTTGTCAAGAGGCATTCATCACACCAGGACAAGCACTACCACCACATGGGAGGCCACTTGGAAGACTAAACTCAATAGACCTGAAAGATATTATTCAAAAAGTGAGACAAGATTAATGAATATGCACAGCAAGGATTCACAGGAGTTATTTTAGAATTTTTTTTGCAGGAAGCAACATGTGAGCAGCTGGTTTAGAGTGGGCTCTGCTGCTTGTTCAAGGAATCATCTCTTGCATTTGGTCAAGTTAGGGAAAGTTTGTGATGCTATGTGGCATGCAGTAGAAAGTATCAAGTTTTTTTTTCTGGCTACAAACTTACACTGGGCTTCAAATATGAGATTTTATTAACTATAACAAGGCCAGAATTTAATCTTGCAATTTGTTATTGTGATTTGTTATTGTGTTTCACTAGGAAATTCCATAATCTGCAATTATGCAGCAATCAGCTGCCTAAAACACTCTTTCTAAGTTATCTGCTAATTAATGTGTAATCAGAGACACAGCTCAGACTTTGTTCTGATCCTTTATTTAATATTAATTAATTCAGTGGTAGTTTTCTATTTCAATATATCAAAGACTTTTAGAGTATCCTGTTGCTGGGGTTAGTGTGATCTGTTCATTACTGTTAAAGGCTATGCAAGATATCTAAATTCTGTCACATAAATACCTTATTTGTAATAAATACCAGCATGATGTCTTAATCTTTCAAGCCCTTCTGCTCTTAACTTTTTAAGTGTTGAATGCTTTCATACCTTACTGCTTTTATTTATTTAGTGAACATATTTCTTTTTTTCTTTTTTAATAGGGTATTATTCATTATGGGCGAGACAAGAAAGAGGTAGAGATTTTACTGTTCCAAGAAGTCCTCAGTTACATGTCTAAAGTGGACAGAGTGCTAAGTTTTCCTGGAGGATCACTTCTCTTGGCAGGACGGAGTGGTGTAGGTCGTCGAACAGTTACCTCTTTAGTCAGTCATATGCATGGAGCTGTTGTGATTACTCCAAAAATTTCTAGAGGCTATGATCTGAAGCAGTTCAAAAATGATCTTAAATATGTAAGTCACTCAGTGTCTTCTGTTTTGTACTGTTGTAGGTGTGTATCTAAAAAACAAATAAATATGGGAATTTTGAGGGAGAAAAGTGTTTTGTGAAGAGCTGTTTTAAGAAAAGCAAAATATCAAGTGTCAAAATTAAACAGGTAGATTTTTAGACGTTCTCAATGTCTAGATGTGTACAATGTTTTTTGTAGTAATTACCTGAAGCTCCAATTTCTTGAATACAAGAGCTGTTTTTGAGAGTGTTGAGCATATTTGGCACCTTATAATCTTAAATTTGTTTGTGTGATTTTTGGAAAGGTTTTTTCATGTGTATATTTTCATAGTTGTATATATTTTTATTTCCTGTCTCTAATGTGATCTGCCAGTTAATAGGATAGTAGCTGAATTTTAGTGATTGATTAAAGCGTACAAATGATTTAAAAACAAATGGAAACGTTGAATCAGGAGTTTCCTACTGCCTACAGCAATGCTAAATAAAATTCTAGAGCTAAGCCTACACAAAAGAATGATAAACTTTATGACTGAGTCACATCTGAAAGATAAGTATACTGTATGAAAGACTGTTTTAATTATTTTTTCATTACCAAGCTGTACATCTAGGTAAAAGTTCTTTATCTTTGATATCTCATATAACTGAGTCACACAGTAAACTTTGTAAATACATAGTAATATAGATGCTGTGGAGAAAATATGTATATACTATATAATCAAGGAAGATTATAGTTCTCTTATGAGCAATACATATATTCTGTATGCTGAGATTTAAATGTCTTCCCTGCTTCTAGGTGATGGAGCTTGCGGGCATTGAAGCACAGCAGGTGGTGTTGTTGCTTGAAGACTATCAGTTTGTTCATTCCACGTTTCTTGAGATGGTCAACAGTTTACTGTCTTCAGGTGGGACAAATCTACAAAGATTATGGTACTACTTTTATCACACAGTTAGCTCAATGAGGCAGAATTAGATAATGTTTTCTGACTTCATGTCTGTACCAGAAGAGCTAGTTAGCTTTCTTCACTGTTTTAGCTAGGGTATTTGTACATGAGGAGCTGACTTGAAGTCCACTGGGCTATCCTTTAACCTTCCCTACAGTATGGGTGCTTTCAGTTCCTCAAAGTTGCAAGTCAAGTAACTTATTTCAAAGGAGTTTTTCATAGTAGTGTAACAATAAAATGCTAATGTATTCTACTTCACATCTTCCCTTTTCTACTAAAATTCAAAACTGAGAGCTGTCCCAATGTTTTACAAGGTTGTATAGCCCCAGTCCTTTACTTAAATGTGCACCAGCAAATCTCACTTTTCTGAACATAGGGGGATGATAAATAATAATAACAAACAACATAAATGACCTTATTTGATTATCTAGCTTTATTTCTTGATCAGAATGATCACTGAAGGACTGAGTCTAGCTCACTAAATGTTTTTTGAACAAGAGCTGACTGATGAAAGCACTAAATTTTCCTTCTCTGAGAGCTGATTGACGAGAGCACTAGATTTTCCTGTCTCCCAGGTGCAAATCGAAGTCCCCTTAGAGTATCAGTCTCATCATCCAGTGGTAAGCCTCTGTATCTGAGGACCTCAAACTACTCATTTTCATGTTTATGTTTTCTGGTGTATGAAAAGACTGTTTTGATTTGTTTGTATGGACTATGGATCACTGTCTTTGGGTGGATTTGAATGAGGTTTTGACATATATTTCAGTAATATAAACAAAGGATGTCGTTTAAGTTAACTGGATTGTGCTTAATTTGTGGTTGTCATGATCTCATGAAAAGAATGGTGAAGCACATGGGATGATGCTCATGAACTGCCATATTCAAATGCTCTATACAGAAGGTTCAAGGAAATCCTTCAAAGGAATTTGAAGAATGATAATGTATTTAATCTGGCATTTTAAATTCATTCTTGAAATAGGAGAAGTTCCTGGACTATATAAAACAGAGGAATTAGAACCTTTACTATCTCCTCTGAAGGATCAAGCTTCACAAGATGGATTTACAGGACCAATTTTCAACTACTTCACATACCGTATGTGAACGGAATTATAAGTGTTAATTTATTGCAAAGTTAAAAAATGGTATATTAATGGACTAATAATTTACAATGTGCTTGTTGTTTTGTGTGCATTTTTAACTTTCATTTACTAATTACAAGCAGGCAGGAATAATGATTATGGTGTGATCTTTGAGGGCACAGAACCCAGAGGGTTCTTTGAGGGCACAGAAACAGCTTAAAATTCATTCTTCTATCTGAAATTTTGTATCCACGAATACAAAAGCTCTTTTGGAATCTGCTGTTAATAGTAATTTGATGGAAGAAGGATTTTACTGCCATTGTTTTCTGCTTTGTTTAGCTTATATCTAGTATACATAATGAGAATCCATGGTATTAACTTGTTTTAAGTTCTTCTTATAAACATTCCTGCCCTAGTGTGATGTGTGAGAGGATCTTTTTTCAGAAATTACCTTGTGATAAGTATTTGAAGAACAGTGAATTGTTGTATTTGCAATAAAGCTACCATCTTGTAGTCAGATTCTTATCTACTAATTATTTAATATGTTTTCTTAGGGATCCAACAAAATCTGCATGTTGTCTTGATCATGGATTCTGCCAATTTAAATTTCACAATAAACTGTGAAAGTAATCCAGCACTTTACAAGAAGTGTCAGGTTTTGTGGATGGAAACCTGGTCAGAAAACAGTATGAAAAAGGTAAATTGCATTAATTAAAAACTGTGACTTGTATTAGTATCTCCAAAACTAACTGAGCTTTGGTAAGTAAGGTCAAAATATTTAAAGTTGTTAAGGAATAATTGTCACTGTGCTTATTTAATGCATTTGTGGAGTCCTACAAAGACAGAAAATTCTGCAGAACATTTAAGTAATAATGGCAGTGTTATTTTACCAGTAACGCTACACTTGTTCTCTCTCTGGGCTGACTTGAACAAAATGCTGACTACTATGACTCCCATCAAACAAGAGCATTTGAGAACAAAACACAAATAGATTGAAAGCAAAATGTTAAAGCTAGTGATATTTTTTGTTACTAGGGTGCTTGGCAACTAGTTTAAAATAGGTTTATTATCTGCATGTGAGCTGCTATAGATCTAAGATTGCACTTTAAACCTCATGTTATTCTTAGATCTTTAGGTGTTTTACTTGATGGAACAGAGTCAGTTTGTTCTCTTTTTTTAGGATCAAAATCTGCTTATTTCAGAATGTTCACATTGTAAGAGTCCTCTGAGAATCAGTTACTCTTTTTTGCATCCAGGAAAAGCTACTCTGCTTGAGAAAACAGGAAGTTATCAGTGACATGGAAAGGCAAAATTGATCTTTTTAATGCTATAAATATTCTGTAAATACCTTATTCTGAATAAAACTATCATATTCAGTTTTTTCAAATGAGAATTTAGATTGAAGGTTCAGGTTCTTTTAGCTCAATTGCTGATTTTTCATAATTTTCATACAAAAAGGCATGTTTATTTTTTTAGATACCTGAAATGCTTCTCTGTGATTCAGATGAACAAGAAAAGACTGGAAAAGCATCCAAGGAACTTAAGAAAAAACATTCAGGTAATATTTAAGTGAACCCATTAGCTCCTGTTACTTATTAAATAACACTCAGTCCTGTAGTGGGCATAGATAATACCATATCTGCTTTGAGCATATTTTTGCCAGCATATTCACAGTCCAGTATTGTTCACATGGCAGGGAAGTTGCACAATGAAACATTCATCTGGAACATGCATCCTGGATGATAAACTCATTCTCTTCTGGCACAAGCAATCACTGCATATATTCAGCTTTATAAACTAATTAAGCTGCATCTTGTTTTGTTTTGTTCTATGCCTTCCTTCTATGTGGATGTTATTTCACAACTGCAAAGTTTGATGTTTTGAGAGTTTTTCAGTCTATGTGCTTTCATTATTCTTTCCCTGGACCTACTCACTTTAATACTTGTTTATCTCCAATAACTGATTTCTTGTAAATAATGCCCCCTTTTCAGAACAATTTATTTTATAATAAAACTTGCTTTTTAACAGACTTTGCAGCCCATCAGTATAATGACCAAACATAGGTTCGTGCTACCATCCATCATTATCCTACATCATGGTCCTTAATCTATGCCTCAGTACTTATTAAAGGCATTCATTTACAGCTAGATATGCTTTAGCAATTGTTTCTTTTGTAGGGTAACACAATTTATTTTACAGTATCTTTGGGCTTCTTTTGAGAAACCATTCAACAAACTGAAGGACCTGAAATGTTAAGGAAAAACTTGTAGTCTGCCTGTCATCAGAAACAAGGGAGAAGACAAAACCACGTGGGCTTCCTTTCTAGAAAAGTCCAAATATTTTCAAATTCAGTTTCTGTGGAAATTAAGTTTCTTTTATTATCATCCCTCAGTAATCTTAATCTAATTACTTTTGCCTTCTTTTCCAAGCAACAATGAAAAATTTTACAGCTTTGAAAGAATTTCATTGTTTTTCTTTCTAAGGAATATGTATTTCAAATGTAATTGCAGAGAGTGCTTTCAAAAAGGTATATTCTTTGTGATATTGTGAACACCCTTAATTCATATGTAACAAAGAAAGACACTGCTGTTTTTTCCTAATTATTTTATGTGAGATGAGAATATTATTATTTGTGTAACAAATGATGTTTTACAGGTGATTCTGATTTTCTGAAGTCATTTCTGGTGATACATGAATCATGCAAAATGTATGGAGCAACACCTAGCAGGTATATGACTTTTCTTCGTGTATACAGTACCATCAATAACAGTAAAAGAAGAGAGCTAGTAAAAAGGCAGAACCACTTGCAGGTATGTATTTAAAACATTTTTCACATATGGCTTTTCAAATTTCTCTCTGCCTCTGCTATACAAATTTTCCCTCTATATTCCATCCCTTTCTTTATGTCTCTATAACAACTTCTTGCTTTGTATGATTCTTGTGTTGTTCTAGTTCAACAAGATGTTCTCTTTAACCTCTTGGTGCTCTTGTGTAGCATTGGCCAAGATTCCCCTTTTTTCTTTTCCACACATCAAATGCAGTTCTAGACCAAATGCAGTTCACCTCATAAGTGTCACTCTACTCTTACTCTTTATGCATAACATGCTTATTTTTGAAACCCATTTGTCATGTTTCCAGTCATATTTCCTTCCCTCCCCTCTCTCTCCAGTGTATTTTTGGAAAGATCTGTAGGACATGTAACTTTTGTCTCTACCCTTCTCTTTCTCTCTCAGCTCCTTTTCCCTGTGACCCTTGCCACTATTCTGAAAACACATTTTCAAAGCAATATTTCTTCTTAAAGTATCTGTCAAAACCAAGTTACTTTCTTGCCTTGTATTCTACCCTTTTTTTATTCTGCCTGCCCTTATTTTTCCATCACTGTCGAAAGCAATTTAAGAACATTTACATTAGTAGCAATAGAAATTGATTTTTAATTTATTTAGAAAGTAGCTATGGTTTATTTGTGACAAACAGTCCTTTACCTGTTAAATGCTCTGGTTAAATAAAAGTAATAATTTACATGGAAATTAGAGATATGTATCCTAAATCAAAATATTTTCCAGTTAACATTTTTCTTTCAAATATATCTTGAAATAATTCTGTTATCTGATTACCTTGGATTAAGTACTTCAGAAAAGGTGAATAAAGAAACTAGTTAATCTTAAGCATAATTGAGCTTAGTTTTATGTACATGAATGTTCTTTAGAGAATGTACCAAAATGTAGAAATAGGATAATTTATTTCCATTTGTCTAATTTTTGTAGATTTGCTTTTAGTGGGGATACAAATATATGGAGCTAATATCAGTTAACTGAAATGCTATTAATGAGAAAAAGATTATGTACTAGTTGCTGTTCCATAAGTTTGTTATTTTGAGAATTTTGTTTTCAAGTTTTTGATGTAGTAATGGATCTTAGAGCAACACATCTAGAAGTGTCAAGTCTCATTTTGGGTTAAATAATACCAAGAAAGTGTAAAGAATATTGAGAAAATGGGGAACAAATTAAAGAGGAATATTAGTCTACATGACTCTTTGTGCATATTGTTTGTGACTAACCTTCATTTAAATCTGTTTAAAATTCATTACTTAATAACTGCTGTGTACAAACTTTTATAGGCAGGTGTTTCAAAGCTGAATGAAGCTAAAGCCCTGGTAGATGAACTGAACAGAAAAGCTGAAGAACAAAGCATTTTACTCAAAACGAAGCAGGATGAGGCTGATGCTGCCCTTCAAGAAATTACACTATCTATGCAGGTGTTGTATACAATCACATCAAAAGTAAAACAAAACAAAACAAAACAAGATGCAAGATTAGAAGAGAGAGCTTTTCTGGTCTCCATAACCCTGAGGCTTGCAGCAGGACAGAGTATTGTATAATTTAAATCATTTGAACTGGTAGAGTAGGAAAAGATAAGTGCGGTTTTTACACCTGAGTAGTGTCTACTCCTCTGGTTCAATCTGAAAGTTTTCAACAGTGCTCTAAAGGTTCATTACTTCCTATTTTTATGTCTGCTTCTGTTGGCTCTGTCTAATATACATGAATTTGTATGGTGGTGATTGGCTTAATGTGTTCACTGCTGGCCTCAAGAATTTATTGTGGTGTTTTCCCTGATTTCTGTTTTGCATCTGTGTCTGCTGTTGTCCAGGAGAGTTTCAGGTTGTGTAGGTAGCACATATTCCATTGTAGGACAAAACCAAAGAATAGTCCAAAAGCAATGAAACATGATGGACCCACTGACATCAGAAAAATTACAATAGAATTCTGATTATTTAGCTTAGCTTAAAGTGTAGGTGCCATCTAACATTTTAATGTCACTTCAAATGTTCCTGCTTATGTAAGAGAGAGGGATCCAATACCTACAGACTCTTCTAATCTTCTTTCAGAGCAAAGCTTTTGACCTACAACTGAATTTTAAGATTTTCTTATTCAGAGCTATCATGCAGTACATTTACATTTGCATGAAAAGTCTAATCTGGTTTTATATAGCTAATGTTTTATGGATTTGAATGTGATCAATAATACTGGTGTATAGCTTGTGTTAAGTGCTTAGAAAGATAATTTATTATTCATCTTAAGGTTTTCTCTGATTATAGAGATCTGTTGCCTTCTGATACAATTTCAACTCAACAATTACTGATTATAATAATGTGTTCTAGATGAAGTGCATAGGAGTCTTGGAGATGGCTACTGAGGCTCAAAGACAGGGGTACAGATCTGGACTGTGGTGAAGAAAGGGGGAGGAGACACAGTAAAAACAGAATATGATTATTTCATAGAATTCAGTTACCTAGTCAACTTGTCTAGTATCAAAGAGTCTCAAATATTTTATTGTAATTGATATTGTGCAAATTATATTATAATCAAGATTAAAAGAAATGAGACATAAAGCAATAAAATCTGTGTCTATTTTAAAACTGGAATTATTCTTTTTTTTTTGCAGAGTGCTAGTGAGCAAAAAACAGAAATGGAAAAAATAAAACACAGGATAGCAAAAGAGGCTGCAGAAATAGAAGAAAGAAAAAGAAAAATTGAAGATGAACTAAAAGAGGTTCAGGTAAGAGCTGATACAGGAAAAGTAGCAGTTTGCAGTGTAATTTTATTTGGCTTACACAAGTCCTGCCATGCAAAAAGTTTCTGCAAAGTTTATCCCTGTATTTCTAAATTTTTTCTCTAAATATTTTGATATTAAAACTTCTATGCATTAGCAATCAGTATTCTATTTGCTGGATTTAGGTTGTCTTTTAGCATTTGTCTTATACTAGATCTTAATTACTGAAAGAATTTTCAGGCCAATTCTCTTACCTCCAGTTGTTATTTCTATACTGCCATGGTCTACAGCTAGTTCTGCAGATTTTATGCAGTGTATTTCATTTACTAACAACTCATGTAGACCACCTACATTACTCCACCCTGGTCAAGCTGGTAATGTCATAGGACTTGGTACCATGAGCTTAATGGCAATAGCTTAATGAAAGATAATTTCCAGTTGTTCTGAACTGTGAAAATTATGCATCCTAACAGCATTATAGCAAACTGCTTGTTCAAGAGGCCTTACAGCTGTTAAGTGTCAAGTTTTTGGGAGGTATCTGTGTTCAGTCATTGCGTTTAGCCTTTATTTTTCATCCCATCCATTTTAAAATTGTACTAAAGGATAAGGGAAAAGTACAGCAGGTTAATTTTTTTCCCTGTAAATGGCATAGGTGCCAAGGAATTATATTCCTGTGTTGGAAGTGACATAGAACTATAGGATTAGGGTAAATCCCTTTCTGTGGTCTTTAGTAAATATGAAGGATGTGCAAGATGTGCATATTTAGTGCTAATTTTTAACTTTCTTCTATTTTTCTGTCATTTTTAAATTTTGTTGATAAGGGCAATGACTGTCTGGATTTGTTTAGTTACTGAATATAGAAAGCTTTTGAGACCTATACTTGTAGATATCTTTACAAAGGTATCCTCAGGCATGCCTATAAATAGTAATTCTCATAATTACTAAAACATACCTGTATTTCAATTAACTTTTAAGCAATGAAGATGCAAAGAAATTTGATTGTCACTAATATCTATATAACGTTTATGAATTGCCATGCTGAATGAAAATATAGTGAATGTCAGGATTATAATATGCTGATTTATATGGAAATATATGTATTAGCACTGAGTAAACACATGGAATTATTTCAATAATGTGCACATGAATATACATCAATGGCAGTTGGCAAGGTAATAAAATATGAAAAAACACCAAGAAATGGTATGAAAACTGAAATGGCAAATGTTTAGACTCTTGTCTCCTAATCTCTTTTTAAATGTGTTTTAAGCCACTGGTTAATGAAGCTAAATTAGCAGTTGGAAATATAAAGCCAGAATCCTTGTCAGAAATCCGGTCACTTCGAATGCCCCCTGACATAATCAGAGACATACTAGAAGGAGTTTTACGGCTGATGGGGATTTTTGATACATCATGGGTGAGCATGAAGAGGTGAGGATTTGATATAAGATTTAACCAGTAATTTACAGGATGAAATAACTTTTTTTTTAATATTCAGGATTAACATGTATGCAGTATTCTTTGGTTTCCTAGGGAAATAACCTCTTTAACGTGTGTTCTTTACTTTGTACAGTTTCTTGGCCAAAAGAGGCGTGAGGGAGGACATAGCTACCTTTGATGCCCGGAATATTCCAAAAGAAATAAGAGAGAGTGTTGAAGAACTTCTTGCTAGAAACAGAACATCTTTTGATCCAAAGGTAATTCATGATTGCATTCCATAAAATGAAAAAAGACAAAAGAAAGAACAAAAAAGATTTTGTCAGTATAAAGAGACAAAAGTGTAGTAGAGATTACTCTGTTGCATACTGCCTCTAACAGGGAGAATTTTGTTGATGACAGAGGAGCAGTGGGATGAGAGGTGATTATGAAGTCAAGTCCTCAGAGATTTTTGTCACTGGTATAAATGAGAACTCAGAGCAACGAATTGCAACTAGCTCCTTCTGAACTCCTTGTAGCGGGAAGAGTTTCAACAGTACACTTAATTAAAAAAAAGGAGGACTAATGATGATTAAAGGTATAAGTGATCTTTGAGAACTGATTTGGCTATAGCTATAGAAAGAAATTCTTAGATACTAATTCCTTATTTTTAGAAGGAAGTTGTAGTTCTCTGAGAAGGAACACACTGATAAATTATGCATTAAGTTAAGACTTAATAACTTCAGTGAAACTTCATAGTTGTATAGACACTAATTATTTCTTTTTTACATAGATTAATGGCCTGCAGTATAATCTCTTAGTTACAATTTAAAAGATTAATTCAGTAGAGGAAGTGGCTAATAGGCATATTAAGTTGATTACTCATAAATCTGTTGCAGTTATTTATCCTGTATTTATCTCATTTACATTATGCTTCAAGGAGTGGTAACTGTTACTGCTTTTTTTCAGAATGCTAAACGAGCCAGTGCTGCAGCTGCTCCCTTAGCAGCTTGGGTGAATGCCAATGTCCAGTATTCTCATGTCCTAGAACGAATTCAGCCTTTGGAAAAAGAAAAGGCTGGCTTGGAAGTGTAAGCTAGACATTGTTACAAAATGAATGTTCATAATTCCAATGCTGGTGGGTGAAACTGAAGCCACCAAGGAGTAAGTTTATTCAAAACAAAATGAATATTTTTTGGCCAATCACAGGTTACTTGTCTCAGCTGAAAAGTGTCAGGGAGAAATGAACATCACAGATAAGCATTTATACCATTTTATGTTGTGTGTCTTTCCTCATTTTTTCAGTCATGTGCAAGCATAATCAGTTTCTCCTTAGGATCAAAAAGATTTGACATAGTCTTACAACTTTCCATAACCTGAGGAATCCATACTGATTGTTTAACAGGTCTTTAAGTTCTTTATTAGAAGAATTTGTTCTGATCTTTAAGAATACATGTGAAAAGGGTGTTTGGTTTCCATTTTTAAAGCTATATGATGAGAAATAATCCAAACTTTTACATATGAATACAGATTTTTGTTAGTGTAAGTCACAACAAAGAACTGTCTCTGAACTATCTCTGTGTAAATGACTTTGCTGTTATATTTACTTTCTTTTTAATACCTTTGACTCCATAGTCTTAAAATAAATGTTACATTTTTGTAGTAATCTCAGGAAAACTGAGGACAGAAGAGAGAAGTTAGAAGATCTTCTAAACTCTGTTGGTCAAAAAGTACTGGAGCTGAAAGAGAAGTAAGTTAGCTTTGTTTATTTCAAGATACAAACAAAAACATTGATGATTTTACAGTATGAATAATGACATTTATCTAACCAAATGTAAGTCCCTGCTCAGCAAGATATTTACATCATAAGTAGCAATAATTAGGCTATCTGTACACTCAGTGGAGGTAAGTAAATACTGTTGAAGTTCATCTCATTAATCAGATGAAATGCTTCTTAAAAATTCCTGCTTCTTACTACTTACTGTGTTGGAAGACTTCAGTGTAGACATTGTAGATGTCAAAGATAAGTAGCTTGTCTCTCACGTTTTAAATCCAAGAGAACTTTAATGTCGTTTTAGGACTTTGAACATTCCTATGCAAGACTTCTACTGATCACAGCAGCTTGAGTAAAGGCACTTCTGTTTCTTGTAGGATGGCCTACTTTTCTGACAGCTAGTTAGCTATTTTTTTCTTAGCATCTCATCAAGTACATGACTAACGGTGACATGAAAGTTGCTGAGGGGGAACATGATACTTTCTCCAAATCCAATGTAATTCCAAGTCCTTTAGTTCACTGTTTCTATTAGGTAGTTAGTATAGGAGATACATTACACCCTGACATATATGCATATTACTAAAAACTCATAGTTTGTAGTCTGCTGAAAAAAATTAAATATTTGGAGAATTATTCTTGTCATTCGGCTACATCGTGATGTCTTAGATTAACTAGGTACAATATACTATATATTACAGATAAATTATGGAACATTAGTTATTTTAATTAAATATTAATGAAACTAAATAGATATTAAACATTACAAAATAGAACCTAAAACTTGCCTGTGGTTTGGGGCATGTTCTTACTTCACAGTAGTTTACAAAATAGAGCACTGTGCATTGAACTAGGGTCACCATGACTAGGTGCAGAAGAAAACTTAATGCAGTCACTAAAATTAAGTCAAGCTATTTAAGTAGAAGGAGGAGTAGTTGGCAGACATTATAGTCTATATTGCAGATGTATTTTTAATCTCATCTGTGCATCTGTCTTAAGGTTTTTTTTGTTAAAAGTCTAACAATCTCATCTGCCAGTTAGAAGCATAAGGTATAAAAAAAGAATTGTAGTTGTGTTCTTCAGTAGGGGAAAAATTCATTACCAGTTTAGCCAATTAAACTGTTCTTCAGTAAGGGAAGAATTCATTACCAATTGA
The DNA here is from genome assembly GCA_013399015.1 of Galbula dea. Taxonomy (NCBI): domain Eukaryota; kingdom Metazoa; phylum Chordata; class Aves; order Piciformes; family Galbulidae; genus Galbula; species Galbula dea. Next base: position 367,368 of record VWZX01009423.1, read on the forward strand.
GTCAATTAAACTGCCTTGAAAATAACTGTCCATAAGTTTAGTGGTTCACAATAGCAATTACAAACAGTAGTTGTTTTACAGGTTCCAGAGTAGAACAACAGAAGCAGCAAAACTTGAAGCAGAACTAAGTAAAGCTCAGCAAACATTGAAAGCTGCAGAAGTGCTGATAAATCAACTTGATAGGGAACACAAAAGGTGGAGCACTCAGGTGAGTGAAAATTTTCATAAATACATCTCTCATAGCTGGAAATTAGAAAATGTAATTTTTGCAGTGTTTGGAGAATGCACCTCACGTTGCCATTCTGTATGTCTCCTAAGTGTACATTTATTTGATTTCTCATTAGAAAGAAAAGCTTTTCTTCTTTCTGGAAATTCCTTTTACTTCATTATACAAGTTACCTTACCTATATCACATAGCTACAGAATGTGTAAAAAAACCCCCAGTATTAAATGTAGAATATACAACATAAACTTTTCTGTTTCTAAAGCAGGGAAAGTGAACATATCTTACATGCTTAAATCATATTTTTTGGGAGAACCTGGCAAGCCTTTGGACACACAGCCCCTTCTTCATTCTGAAACAGAAAGGAAAATTTCATGATATATACAAGCTGAAAATACCTGTCATCTCCAGAAAGCAACACCAAGCTTTTCTGGATATCTTAGAATGGAAAAAAATCTCCCTACTCTTCCTGTTTTTTCCATTGACACTGAAAAAAGCCTGAACAATTAGACTAAATGCCTGTATTTGAAAGAACCAAAGTTAGAGTTAGATGAATCCTCCTTGTAGATTGAATAGCATAAAGGAAAGAAATGGCAGATTTTCCTCTCAAAGTAGCTTTACAGCTATTATTTGAAGAGAAATATATTTTATCATGGCAGTCTGCAGTGAATCACATTAAGTGTACTAGATACATATAGTGTTTAGTATCAGTATGCACATTGTGGTACTCACTAGCTGATTGTGACTGTGACAAGGGTCACATATTTCTTATTTTTCTTACTATAATATTCTTTATATAGTTACCTTGTTCACAAGGTAAACTGTTCATCAAATCAGTAGATTTTTGGGAGGCAAATTCTCAAAAACATCTGTCAGTCCTCTAGCCCAGAACTAGAAAGAACTCTTATCATACTTTCATGTGTATGTTGCTGTGTGTTAGGTAGGAGTAGATACCTGAAATGCAAGAAGAGAGACTGTCTCAAGTATTTTCAGTGGCAGGTAATCTAATTCCAACTTTTTAGTAACTAATGGGAAGTATCAATGTAGTTTTTGATGCAATAGACCTATATATTCTGTACTTTATGTTTTCTAAGGTGTCAGAGATAACAGATGAACTAGCTACATTGCCTAAAAGAGCTCAGTTAGCAGCTGCATTTATTACCTACCTTTCTGCTGCTCCTGAGGATCAGAGGAAAACCAGCTTGGATGAATGGACCAAAGCAGCAGGCCTTGAAAGTAATTTTGTATCTGTGTGTTTGTGTGTGTGTGTGTGCACATATGTTTGTGTCTCTGTGTGTGCAAGTAACTAAGCTTGACTGAGACAGTGAGAAGTATCTGAGTTGTAATGAACAGTCTCAATTGTCTTGGTTCCCCAATGAGAAGAGTCATTTGCTTACTCAATAAATACTTATATACACAGACAGACTACTTCTTAGGATTATTCTATTAGTTATCAAGGTTATAAATACTTCTAAACTCTTAAGATTTAACTCCCTTCTTTAAAAGTCTACATGAATGAAAGTATTCACATTAACTGTTGGAAATTCACCAGTGCATTCTGAATATTTCTGCTTTTTCTGTAATCATTCTATTGATGTGTTAGTTAACACCATTAAATATTTATTATAAAGTCAGCTAGTTAATACTACTAAGTTCAAGCAATAAAATAATAAATTTAAGGGAAATCTACAGACTTACACTGTGTTAGAGTCCCCACTGTATATAGAGTGGTAAATGCTAAAAAATCATGCAGACTGTAAATACTAGCACAAACTTAACACACTTTCATTTGCCAGAGTTCGATTTAAGGCGATTCCTGTGCACAGAAAGTGAGGAGTTAATCTGGAAAAGTGAAGGTTTACCTTCAGATGATCTTTCAATAGAAAATGCTCTTGTCATCTTGCAGGTAAATTTGGGGTTTTTTATCTTGTCTTGAAGTAGTTCAGTTTCTACACGTTTTGGTAACATGGCATCTTTCTGGGATTTTGAATGATTTCAGTTGATTTTTGAAATTACTATTAGCTTTGGGGAAACAACAAAAGACTCCAATTTTATTCTTAAACAAAATTGATTTCACTAAATACATACTTTTTTTTTTCCCTCCCCCCTAGAGTAAAGTTTGCCCATTTTTGATAGACCCTTCTTTCCGGGCTACTGAATGGTTGAAGACACATTTGAAGGAATCACGCTTGGAAGTTATTAACCAACAGGTGCAGTATTTACTCTTGCTTGTACAGTTCTGTTCTGCTTGACCTCTCTCTATTCCAGCCTTTATAGAGAGCTGTTTTTAAAGGGATGTTACAGCAATCACCAAAAATGGGGTTATATTCCATGAGGCCTATAGTTTCCAATGGAGTTCTAGGTTACAGTGATTCTTACATGGTACTGAAAATGTCTTTATTCAAGGGGGAGATCATAATATTTAAAATTGGAGGGTCAACATCTGGTATTAGTTTTACAAGTTTGCCTCTTAGTGCCACCCTCTTCAAGAATATCAGTATTTCCTGCTGAAAGGAAGTTGGTTGGAGATTTTGTAAACAGAGAGATCTTTTGTATTCCTGGTTGCAGTTCACTGCATTTCAGGAGTATGTATACACTTCTTCCCTATGATTTTTGTATTGTGTTATCTACATTGGAAACAGTAGGTTAGATTTTATTTGAAATTAAGATTCCTAAAATTGTCTGTATGTTGCTGTTAACATGGATGGTGAGGCTCTGCTCAGTTGCAATCCACATAGGCAGGAACCTAGTGCCATTCAAAAGTCCCTTATTGAATCCCACCTGGCTCAAGATACTATTTCAACAGACTGTAGGTCTTCTGCAGATCTCTGCCAGCTTTATGCAAGCCTCTTACTCTCTGGTGGTACTAGATACATATCTTTGGGTAACTGAATGCTTTCCCTACTAGTCAGTTGGCTTGATTACCTTTTAGGCTCTGTTGTCTGCATTGTCTAGATATCCATTGACTCTAAGGAATCTTAAACACCACGTGCATGTTTAAACACATACAAGCAAAATGCTTCATTTGGATGTCTTAATATCAATGTGAATCCAGTACTTAGGTCTTGATTCAGTTTTGAGACACAGCTACCTAATAATGTTTGTGATGTGTTAATAGCCAAGAGTTCATGTGCACCTTACAGATGTGACACAAGCCCTGTGGTAGACCTACTGTCTTCTGGTGCAGCACTTGGAGAGCTAGACTTGTTAAATAGGTTGTCTGTGTTCGTTAGCTGAAGAGATCAAACTTATTTAAATTAAACACTTGTGGCTAAACCCTGAAATGTCATATGATGCTTGTAATAGAATTTTTCAGCTATACTACTGATTTTTTGGTTTAGAGTCCTGGTATAATGCCTTCCTGTTCATTCCAAAGTGTTAATAGTGAATCAAAGGAACTTAATTTTATTTGCCCAGGACACCAACTTCCTAACCGCTCTTGAGCTGGCAGTGAGATTTGGGAAGACACTTATTATACAGGAAATGGATGGAGTGGAGCCTGTGCTTTACCCATTGCTAAGAAAAGATCTTGTTGCTCAAGGTAAATGACCAAGATCTTTATAGATCTTTGCTCAATGCTTTCATAGGTTAGACCTATATATATATATATATATATAAAATATACAGAAAACGTTGTGTATCATGTGGTTTTTTTCCTCTTTCATATTAGCCTGCTCCTAACACTTCAGTGCCTGAAATATATTGGAGATATGTTCTTGTTGAGTAAGTGGAAAGATACTGAAAATTACTTATTTGGCTGGAATTGGAATAAAGTGTTTTTATCAACTCTTCCCCATTTAAATTTTTAGTTTATTTCTAGTGCAAATTTCAAGTGCATAGTTTTACTTAGGAACTTGTGCCCTAAAGAGACCAGAAATACCACAACTGGTTGCACAGTTAGAAATCAGTGTTTTATTATGTTGTATTGCTTTTTCTTTTTCATTTGTCTGAAACTAAAGGCTGCACACAGGTCTGTCCCTGATGGGACTTTGGAGTGGGGAGGGTCATAGTGGTTAGCAAAATGGTGGAATTTGGTGAAAAGAGTCTCCCTAACAGATGCAATGAAAAGAAAAAAGACATTTTCCAGTATCTCTTCTTTGGAGAAAGAAGGATAATTACTTACTGGGTTTAATTACTTACTTACTGGGTTTAATTACTTCAAAAATGCTGATATGAAAAATCATATTGAAAGTTTATCCAAGATAAAAAGTAATGATAAAAACATCTCAGCATGAGTTATGTTGACTTATTCTGAAAATTTTGAAATTATATCTGAAGAACTGAGTGGATTAAAAAAATACAATAATATATGTTTTAAATACTTTCTAAATTATTGTAAGTAAAGTATATTTATGTTATCCTTAGTAATTATATTTCTGCCTGCCTGAACTCATAATTCCTCAGAATGTAATTTACAGTATGAACTTTGAAAGGCACTGAACATAGCTTAGGACTCCTTTTTGCTGTCATTTCCTTTAATCTTGAGATCTCATCGTGGGTGAGATAGCTGTAATTCTTGAAATGTAAATGCATGGTCAATATCAATGCAAATGCTGTGTGGTTCTTAGATATGTTTATCTCCAATAGCAGAAGGGTCTGTTTGGTGAAAAAGAAATGTTAGTTTAAATCATTCTTCCATTACAGATGTGTTTGCTTGTTTATCCTCAGTAAAATGTTGAGAGCACAACAAAAGTGGTGACTTCAGGACTATGTAGGAGGCTAGGTGGAACATTTACAACTTTTTTTGTTTTGTTCAGTATCTTCTGCTGAACTTCGGAAAGCAGAGATACAGGATACAGTATTACAGGCATCTTAACTGATTTTACTCAGGGAATCAAATCAGGAGATGAATAGGTCTGCAGAACTGTGGAGAAAGCAGATTAAAATAACCTGTGTCAGTGCTAGATCTGTGGAAGTCCAAACTAGGGAGGTGTCTTTTGAAAAGGGAGAGTGGGTCACTGTTTGAGTGTCTTCAGTCACTTCATAAGCAAGCACACGCTCCTTGCCTTTGTCAGAACGTGGAGATGGGGGTTGGTCTGCATTATTTTGCTTCTGATGACTGTACATCTTTTCATTACTTGGAATGGAACATTAAGAAAAATGTGAATATAAATACTGCAATAAATTTATCTTTGTACAGCTTCCATTTTCTGTTTGACATTTTTATAGCATAGGCCTAAAATTTATTCTGATCCTTGGCACAGAAGCAAAATTGATGTATGATTTTCATCTCTACCAGTGTTTTAGCAAGAGATTTATACATAGAGCATTTATGATCTGCTCTCAGCCCTAAAAATAGTGAAGCACCCAACTATGCCACTGCAGAAATTTCTCTGGAAAGGAAATTTTCACTTTGAAAATTTTCATCTTATAATTCTGTTCCTCATTCTTTATTAGTATCAGGAAGCAAAATCTTACTCTAATCATGTGATTGATTGAGTCTATTCTTTTCTGACCCTGATAGAATGGAAATCAGTGGTGGAAGAAGGATAGTAAGAGGCCATACATGCAGTTTCCTGCTGTGACAGACATATTGAGAAATGTCAGAGTATGAGGAGGATAAACAGAGATTGTAATCATGACAGCTGAAGTTTAATAAATTAATTCTTTCCTTCATACTGTAATTAAGTTAACTGTATTTATAATAAGGCAAATTTATGGGATATTTCTTGATGGAATATTTTTCTTTTAATCTAATGGCTATATATATCATGTCTTTAGTTTCACAGACTGTAACAATTATCATAGTAAGTAATACTTCAGTAGAATTATAATTGTATAGCAATATCAACCTTCTACAAATGAACAAAGATAAATGGTTTTGGATCACATTCAGAAAGTGTTGAACCATCTTATTTAGTCACTATGTAATTATGGGTAGTGTCTTTTGGAGGAGTGGTATGCCTATGTGGAGATGTAAATTAATATGTTTAAATTATGACAGGGTTCTTACACAGAAGGGGAATTCTCCAGTGCATCATCTGCAGTGTTTTGTCTCCTACTCATTGCTTGAAGATTTCAAAGATTCATTAATATTACTTTTACTTAAATGCATTTTCAGCCGTTTTTGCTTTTTGTGCTGGGTAAGGATATTTAAACTACCCTGATGTATTAGGTATTCTCACTAACTTTATTACACTAGTACTATGTTACTGCATTTTTTTTGTCTTAACTGTAGGATAGGGGATGTTCCTTAATTTTTTTAAATGTATTTTGCTTTCCAAAAAAATCCTCAATAAATTGTATAAATGTATTATTTCCAGGCCCCCGTTATGCTATCCAAATAGGTGAAAAACTGATAGACTATAACGAAGAGTTCCATCTTTTTCTGTCAACAAGAAACCCAAATCCCTTTATTCCACCTGATGCTTCTTCTATTGTCACAGAAGTAAACTTTACCACAACAGGAAGTGGCTTAAGAGGACAGGTAGGAATTTAGTGTAATAAAAGAATGCATATAGTGGTCATTCATAGCCACGGGCTGGGTTCTGTTCACGGTCAGGGAAGCTTTGTTGTGACCTAGTCTAGGGAATCCTGCTCTGGCAGGGGGGCTGGACTGGATGATCCTTCAAGGTCCCTTCCAACTCCTGACATTCTGTGATTCTGGGACTTGAATTGTGTGTCCACTTGTGGTGGATGTGATAGTGCTGGGTTAACAGTTGTACTTGATGATTTTAAAGGTCTGTTCCATCATAAATAGTTGGGTGATTCTATTCTATGATTCTGTGTAACAAAGTGAATTGACCTCTTCTATGTGGAAATACAGGAAGAAAAGTGTTGGGTTTTGTTTGTTCTCCTTGACAGGGAAGAGTTTGACTTTTGATAGACTTGCTGAAAAGCAATTCACTGCCATACTTTTCAGTTTGTGGTTTCTGTCATGTACTTCTTTTTATATTTGATACCACTAATGAAGGCTGCCAGTCATTTAAACACAGATGTGATTCAGATTGAATTACAAAGTTTAAGGTCGCAGCATAAAAAGATGTGAATCAATGTCCTTAATAAAGTGATCCAGTGCCTTTTGAGATGTTCTTGAATGGCTCTCTTGGCTTGCATCTGGTGTTATACACAAGGGCATGGTTCACTGTTGTGCCTTGGTTATAATTGCCACTTGCCACTGCAGGATAATCAGAATGTCTACATAGATTTAAAACAGTTAGATGTCTGGTGCCACTGAATAAACCCTCAGAAGTGTACTTTCAAAACTATAGACTGTAAACTGCTGTATGTTTAATGAGTATATATTATGCTATGTAATTAATGAATATTTATTATGAAATATTAGGGCTTTTTATTCTGTTGAATAATCTTCTTTCTTTTATAGCTTTTGGCTTTAACAATTCAGCATGAAAAGCCTGATTTGGAAGAGCAGAAGACAAAACTGTTACAACTAGAAGAAGATAAGAAGATACAGTTAGCTAAGCTTGAGGAATCTCTTTTGGAAGTAAAATAAATTTGCCTCTTTTATATCTTTTAGATCAATAAGATAGTGTTCATATTATTGTACATTTGAATGAAGAAGGTGAAAATGTTGGAATAATGAGCCCTCAGAATTTTTGATTTGAGAAAATAAAAGCATTATTCATCTGGGGCTGTTAGGAGAATAAAGTAGATAAAACATGTACATCTGTCATGAAACTGTAATGTTTCAATACCTTAAGTATTGTCAAAGTTGAATTAGGACTTTAGATAGAGGCTGGCTTATACTGATTAGAAATTTCATTAATTTTAGTGCTTTACAAGAGAGAAAACTGTTAAAAATCATACAATTTTTTTTCAAAGTATGAGTTTTAAAAACCTCAAGTTTTTAACCTTATGGATCATGTCAAATGATACTTTCCTAATTTGAGAAATGATTCTGTGTTTGTTCTGGTTTGATTTGGGTTTTTTTTAACAGACACTTGCAACATCACAAGGCAATATACTAGAAAATAAGGAGCTGATTGAATCATTGAATCAGACTAAAGCAAGTAGTGCACTCATCCAAGAATCACTTGCTGAATCTCACAGACTTCAGAGTTTTCTGGATAAGGTAGAAGGGTATTTTAATCTTTTGTTGCTGTTTTTATTCTGCTAAATATAATCAACTTGTATAGAGAGAGCATATATACATCCACAGGAGTATAAGATCAGTAACAGACTAAATTAATTTTTTTGAGTAAAAGATGTTTGGGATATGTAAGTACAGAAAGTATTTTCAGTAGTTAAATGTCTTTGTTTACACATGATGGATAGCTACACAATATAAAGTCAGCCAGTTTGAATTAAAGGAATTTTCACCAAGGAACTATTGGCAAGCAGTGGGTTTTGATTTTACTTTTGCCATCTGCTATTGCACACAGTATGGCCATATGCATGTTCTTACTTAACATATCCCTTGCAATTGCAAAAATTTAGATCACTGGTGCTGTTACTCATCTGGCATGACAGAATTATCCTCTAAGTTCTCATTTGTTTAGTTTAAAATTTTACATTGAATTTGGGACATGTTCTGTGGTGGGAAAAAACTTCAGTGCCCTAGGGATTAATTTCAAAAATATTCTTCAGAATTTAAACAACTTTTTTCTAAAACTTCTTTCATCCAATTTCTATGTCTAAAGACAGTGCTGAAACCTTGAGTGCATGTTCTCAATTTGAAGATGCTGAAAACAGGAAGGATTCTGTTTTCTCTCAATTTGAAGAGTGGGAAAGGATTCTGTTTGTTAAGAAGTGGGTCATCCAAATGTTGGGCTTTGGTTTTCTGTTGATTGGATTTTTTGTTGGTTTTTTTTGGTGGGTGTTTGTTGGTTTGTTGTTGTTGTTGGTTTTTGTTTAGGGTTTTTTGGGTGGGATGAATACATGTTTATGCAAGAACCTGCAGATCACAGTAAGGTACTGGCTTTTTATGGATGTATGGGTTTTTTTTTTCCTCCACAGGAGAGGGATGCCTATCTCCCATTAGCTGAGAGTGCTAGCAAGATGTACTTTATTATCTCTGACTTGTCCAAAATTAATAACATGTACCGGTTCAGTCTGGCAGCTTTCCTGCGCCTTTTCCAAAGAGCTCTGCAAAGCGAGCAGGTATTTCATCCTGAAGCTCTTCATGCTGCAGAATAATCAATCTGCTTTCATCCTTAGAATTTGTTAGTTGCTTGGACATTTGTAGAAGAGAATATATAATAACTGATGCTGAAATGTATAATAAGTAATGATGCTGAAATGTGCTTTAGATATTTCGGAATACGTGCACATGGAATTTTGAGTGATCTTGTGTTACATATGAAGTGCAGAATTGCTGTGACATCTGAAAACAAAGTAACTCTTGTAATTTCACTCTTTGTCTGTGGTGAATTAGGAAAACAAGGTTGATTATAACTTTACTGAAGGCTTTATTAATATAAATTATTGATCTAATATGCAAATAAGACTAATTCTATCAAGAAGTGATAGAATAAGAAAAGATCTGTATTTTTACATTGTTCATTTACCTGGGGAAAGATGAAAACTTATCTACTTTTATACAGTTTGTAAGCATGTGAGCAGCCTCTCTTCTTGAAAATGAAATTTTTATTTTCTGTACTCTGCTGTGCTTTTTACTGAGGCAAAGAATTCTGTATTTATCCCTTATCACCTCGCTCCATAGATCTAAAACCCCACACTGAATAATGATGAATTTTCTTTGTATGAAGCATCTCCAAAATTAATCCTATTTCTTTTTGTTGCCACTTTAAAAAGGCTTTCATCATGTCATTTTCTGCTACCTCTTTGGTCTGGCATCTGTGCTTACAACTTCTCTTCAGCTCCAATCACTACCAGAAACATGGTTCTGACTATGTGAACTTGCCCTCTTTAAAGTTCTTTACCTATTGCTTCTTTTCCACAACAGGAGTTTCTTACTGCTTGTACTTTCCACATGAATTTTTGATACCCAGACTTTCTTTTTAGGAGTCAAGTAACACTGAGGAAAGAATCAACTTGCTTATTGGTTCTTTGAAACATACAGTATATGAATATGTTTGTCGTGGTTTATTTAAGGTAAGGTTGTATTTTGTTTTATTTTTATACAGTGCACTGGGTTTGAAAGTGTTATTCCATCAACCAACACTTGGTCTACTTCAAATAAACAATACTGAAATATATATATTATGGAAAGATTTTCACAGTAAATGATCAGACTGGAGTTTAGAAAATACTGAAATGTTACCATGCAGCCTCAGACTAATGGTCCATCCAGCTTAGTATCATATTCTAATTGTGGAAAGAACAAATAAACTAGTAAGGATCTGGTCTCTAAGCCATATGTGCCTTTAGTCAACTATAATTGGAACCTCATCAGCAGGTAAATTATGAAATTAGCCATCTGTATTATTCAAATTACAGATGGAGATGCAGTTCAGGTTACTTTTACTACACATAATTTAGTATTTTTTAGAGTGGTTGTTCTCTGAAGCTAAGGACAATCTGGCTGTCATTTTGAGGTACTCAGTAAGTCATGTATGTGGGAAACCACATCATGGAAAATTCAGCAGATAGCAGAAAATTGACAGACAGCACTGTCAAGTGTAGAACTGGTAGCTATAGGAGTGCTGGGTGTCGTATTTATTACCTGGCTGAGGTGCCTATGCTGTGAAGACTTAACCCAATCCCATGGATCACTGATTTTTCTTCTGTTCTTCCCATTCACCTATGCTTTATGCTTTTCAGTTATGGTTCACTTTGTTGAAAGGAAGAGGTGCCACCCTCCTTATGCTTACTTAAAATTTGTAAGACAGAAAATGTGTATATCTCTTATTGTCTAGAGAAATACATCTTCCAGATTTCAGCCAGACTTTGAAAACTGGAAGCCTCAATCTAGGTTTCTGAGTGGTCCTGATTTTCCAGAGTACCAGCTTCTCATTTTTCATGTTGACTTCATTACATAATACTCTGTGCTTTCTAGCACTACTTTGGTAGAGCACATCTGTTAAGGTTGATGAACATATAAATACATTTTTTACTGCTTTTATTTCAGGCTGATCAGCTTATGTTTGCTCTACATTTTGTACGAGGAATGCACCCTGAACTTTTTCAAGAAAATGTAAGTGCCAGAGGAGAAAATCCCCAAGTGATTTACTTAATATGAAGAGTAGATAAAATGTTTTTATCAGTAAGTGTAGGACTTGGGATTTTAGATTTATATGCTATTGTTTTTCTATGACAGTTATTTTGGGATGTCAGCATTGTAATTATTAGGTTCAAAGTGGAGGTAGATAAACAGTTGCCCTTTACATTGTATTACTGCTTCTTGACACCACGTGGCTAGACTTTTATCCATCCTTCCAGTTAAATAAGGATAATCCTTTATAAGTATAATGATGGATACACACCTGTTTCACTGTGACTAAAGGGTTGCTTGCACATCATGACTTTGCATTGAAATGCAAAACAGGAGTGCAAGGCCTAGGCAGAAATTAAGGCATCTTAAGTCTGATATGCAACCCGCAGCATAGATCCTGTAGTTATCTGTTCTGTGTGGGCTGTTGGTGTCCTATTAGGCAGTATGCATGTCCTTGACAACCACACATGTTACTAGTCTATAGTTAGGCAATCTGGGTGGGAGCTGGATTCTCCTAAAGGAATTACATACTGGTAGTATTACCTAGAAATTTTAAAATGTCTTCTAACTCTTCAAGGATATAGACTTTGATTTTTTTTTTTATCTTCCTGTTTTGTCTACATGCTAGAACATTAATTTTTAGCCTTGAAGGTGTCTTGTGACTTACCAGAATTGTTCATTTGTTCCCCATAGGAATGGGAGACTTTTACAGGTGTGATCATTGGAGATACCATAAGAAAATCAGTAAGCCTCTTTCATTTATGTATTTTGAAAAAAGGAACATTTACTTAAATCCTGAAGAGTTAAAATTTTGTTCTTACTATATTGTATTAATTGTGTTCATTATTTATTTTATTTGTATATTGTATTCATTAGTAATTGTATTAATACATTAAAGGTAAAAATAACTTCTCACATAATTTTATATATTTTATATATTTTAATATATTATATATATTTATATAAAAATATAAACATTTTTTAACTTTTTGAGCATGGCAGCTTATTTTCTGATTTGCATAACTTCTTGCATTTGTTGCCTTTTTTTTTTCTATTACTAGGATGGCAATTTGTTTCTTTGGTGGTATGTTTGAAGAGGTTTTAAGTTCTCTTTTGTAACTAAAATCAGTGTTTTTGAATCACTCTTTCTCCCAGTATCATATCTTTCCTCATAGGAGAGATTTTTTTGCAAAAAATGATGCAGTGAATACAGAGATTCCACTTAAGCTGTGTTGTTCATCTGTAGAATTTCCTCCACCCCCAGCATCCAAGGAGCAGAAAAACAGAGCTGTGGCCAATGCAGAGATGTCCAGAAGTGGTGTTCTGCTTAGTGAATTACCTCAGAATTTCAGGCTCAAGTAGTTAAGCAAATGTTAATGTGAACAGTATATCTCAAATTTAAATCATCCATAGCTTTTGTTTTGCTATGCCAATGATGAACTTAGCAAAAGACCACAGAAAGGTTCCTGTTGTGAATGCTCATTTTATTAAAAACATAGATTTCTCAATCTTACTACTGAATATCATGTTTCTCAAAAAATTGTGTGACTTATATGTGTAACATAACTTGCTTCAACAAGGATTCACAAAGAAGTGTTCGTGACCAGATTCCCTCTTGGATAGAACAGGACCGAGCCTGGGCAGTAGCATCATTGAAGGTACACATCATGTGGTGGGATGAATTGAACTTAAAAGGCCCTGGGTTTTAACAAATAGTAATTAGAGCTTGAATACTCAAATATGTATTTGTCAGATGAAAATATTTTATTATTTTAAACTCTTTATCTTCCTGAAACCATGGCTTAATGAAAACAGTTGTATTGTTTTTAGATTTAATCTCATTTTCCTGAGCCTTTTAATGTACATCTCTACTCTAACAATGAATTTCTATGCATGTGAATGAACCTATCATCTTACTGAGATTAGAAAATACTGTTAACCTACTCAAAGCATTACATTTTTGATATGTAGAAAAATACATTGCAAAATAATTGCAAAGTTACTTAAATTGCAGGTTTCTCTTATGTAATGGTGTTCACAAATTGCTTCATGTTGTATTAAATACCATAAATTAATTGGGAAACTAGTTTTCTACTTACCAGGTTTCCATGAAGATCTTTAAAGGTATTTCAGAGTTTATTGCTCAGATCAAGTAATTTCAAACTAAAACAAAAACCACTTTCTTGCTTTGGTTCATCCTGCAACAGTCAGGAAGTTCTCTGAACTTGAAGGGAACTAAATGAAAATACTAGTCCTTGAAATTCTGTCTAAGACTTTTCTCTTCCTGCATATAGCTCAGCAGCAGGAAGGAACACCTCATTGTCAGAGATCAGGAACAATTGCTATGATGGTGCAGCAAGTGTTATTATTAGGGGTTTAAACAAACAAACAGAGTACCTGGGTTGATCAGTATGCATTATTTGTTTTGTAGATTTCTCTCCCAGTTCTCTATCAAACACTTTGCTTTGAAGATGAAGGTCTGTGGCACACTTTTTCTCAGAGCTCTGTGTGTGAACAAGACTTTCCTTCTACTATTGTAAAAAGAATTTCCTTATTTCAGCAGGTAATCTTTTCATATTAAATTGTTTAAAAGTAGTTATGAGTTCAGCATTGAAAGTAATCTTTACATCTTGGGAATTTAGGCTTCAGGCCTGGTTGAATTATAAGCAGTGATTATCTACATTGTCTTACAGCTTAACTAGTATATTTACTCTAAGGATTTTACTTTTTTTCCCTAATGTATACTTAGTTTTCTCTTACCCAAGTCTTTTTTGTGTTGGCATATTGGCTGCAAATGAGCATACCCTGCAAGGTAATAAGCTGTTTGCTAATATTCACAGAATTATTTTAGGGATAAGTTTTAAAATTCTTTCATGATTGCTTGTTAATGCAGAATTAGTTGAGAATCATTAATTTAATTAATCATTAAGTGTGCAAACTTACACATGTAACTAAAACCCACAAAGCATAGTAGAAGAGCAATTCTTACATGTGCAATGTGTTATCATAAAAATTCTGCATTTATAGGAAAATAAGTTTGGAGTGACAGCATATTACATACCTAGTTCCTTCCATAGAAGGTATTAAGAATGTTTCTGTTGATGAAATATGTTGAAACTACCTGGTTAGATTCAGATGCCACTCGTAAGTTAGTTTCTTTCAGACTGTAACATTAACCTTAAAAGTAGTCCAGTAGCACTTAATGTAATCTCAAGCTCAAAAACTAGTACTTTCTTAAAAATTCAATGCTGTTAATTTTTTCCTCCAAAACTGAACTATTATGGCAGGTTCAGAACTGTGGTTTACAGGTCTGCAAGGAAGGGTGTAGGAGAAGAGCTGGTGATTTTAAGAAGTAATTTCTAGTGAAGTTACATTAGTTGCCTGCAATTGCCTGCACTGAACATTTGCAGGAAGTTAACTGAAAAGTGGTGGCTGATAGGGAAACTGCCAATTTGCTTTGGATTTGAGTTTATTAGCTATTCATGTTCTGTAGTCTTTTAAAGAATTGGGAGGTTTGAAAGGTAGAATGTCTTAGAAAAAGAAATGAGATGTAAAACTCTAAAGATGTGCTTAAGCAAAGGAAATTCTTTCAAAACTGATTATTTTACTTTGTTACTGCACTGAAAACATTAGTATTCCAGTTAGGATGTTAGTGCCTAAATACATAGATTGCCAGTATGAGGCTAAGTTTGCTTTCTGTCATTCTAGATATCCACATTGCTGCCTTTTTTCTAAAACATTGTGGAAAAAATTCCGAGTTGCAAGTAGATATTAGGTGCAGATTTATCTCCTGATTCTATTAATATGACAAACTACTTACAAAAAAAAATTGATTAGATTACCTTGAAAGGAATCAGGTAGCTCTGTATATTCAGAGAAAATAACTTTGTTCTAAAGAGAAATATAAAACTGTCATAATATACTTTCATAGCATTTCCCCTGCATATATTTTCTTTTAAGGTACTTGTGGTCCAAGCTGTCCGACCAGACAGGCTACAAAGTGCCATGGCTCTTTTTGCATGTAAAACCCTAGGTAAGTAAATTTTTCATCAGAGTGTTTCCACATGAGAATTAGATTTTTTTTTTTTTATCCTGTGTTTCTCTTTTATTTTATAGTTCTTAGGTATATCCTAAGTTTTAGGATTTGAAAATACCCTGTAAATGGATTTGCTGAGTTTGTTCTTTGAAAGTGTTGTTAAAAAGTGCTTTTAAAATTGTTTGGTTTATGCTGCATATTAATTAAAAATATAACAAAGGATCTGTCAGATTCTTTTAATGTGTTCTTGGGCAGTGGAGTAATTAAGAAAGTAGTGCAGCTAGTTTTCTGTAAGTTTTGCACTGCATCTTTTTCCTTAAGACACAGTTGTTCCAAAAGGTTCTTTCACATAATGTCATTTAGCATTTAAGCCATTAGGTTTGAGATTTTGTAAACTGAATCTGAAAAGATTATTTCATATTGTCAGTCTTTTGGGCTGTAATTATTTGTTATTAGAATAAGTTGCAGTTGTACACAGCATCGTCTCTTGCTCGATCGTAGCTTTTTATTCTAGTCCCCAGTTACTGCAAGGCCACAATATTAATTAGTGGTCAGAAAAATCTCCATTTGTTTTTTGTATCCTTGCTGCCTATTGACTTCAACAGATATTTTTAGTCCTGTATCTTTCACAGGATTTGAAATGTCAGTGAAGATTTTCAAAAGTCTTTGAAAAGTCTTTCAAAAGCTTTGGGCTTTGGGCTCATGTCATTTGGTGCTTGTGTCTTTTTCTTATCAATATAGGGTGCCTTCTACCTGCATATTGTAAGGATTTTTTTTCTCATGGTAGGGTCACTGTTATGGTCTCCATTCAACAGAACTTTGACAGCCAGTTGACCTCTGAAGTGGTTAATGAAGTACTTAATCCTGTGTAGTCACTTTATTTTCATAATAATTTTAATTCTAATTACAGGAATCAAAGAATTATCTCCATTACCTCTGAACCTGAAACGTCTGTATAAAGAGACGTTGGAAATTGAGCCCATCCTGATAATTATTTCTCCTGGTGCTGATCCTTCTCAAGAGTTGCAAGAACTTGCCAGTGTTGAAAGAAATACTGAGTGCTATCATCAGGTCAGTCTTAGATAAGGATAATGATGAAAACCCACAATGTATAAATTTTACAGTAGTCATACATATTTTACTTTGGTTTTTAAGGAGGTTAGTACATAAAAGCACAGTTTGATGTTTTGGGCACCGCAGTATAGGAAGGACATTGAGGTACTAGAGAGAGTGCAGAGAAGGGCAACTAGGCTGATCAGAGGTCTGGAGAACAGGCCTTATGAGGAGAGGCTTATGGAGTTGGGGTTGTTTAGCCTGGCGAAGAGGAGGCTGAGCGGATACCTTATCGCTCTCTTCAGCTACTTGAAAGGTCATTCTAGGGAGGCAGGTGTTGGCCTCTTCTCCCTTGTGACTAGTGACAGGACTAGAGGGAATGGGCTTAAGCTGAGCCAGGGTAGGTTTAGATTAGATATTAGGAAGAATTTCTTTACTGAAAGAGTGGTTAGATATTGGAATAGGCTGCCCAGGGAGGTGGTGGAGTCACCATCGCTGGAGGTTTTTAAGAAGAGGATAGATTTGTTTCTTCAGGGGATGATTTAGGGGTAAGAGTAGTGTAGGACTACTGGTTGGACTAGATGATCTTGAGGGTCCTTTCCAACCGTAATGATTCTGTGATTCTTGTTTATATGAACTCTAACTTAGAAACAACATTTTATATTTCGCTGTTAAATGAGGTATGATATACTCCTGGTACAACTGTGTCTGTCATTTCAGATTGCAATGGGCCAAGGCCAAGCTGACCTGGCTATTCAAACTTTAAAAGAATGTGCACGCAATGGAGAATGGCTGTGTTTAAAGAATCTGCATCTTGTTACATCTTGGCTTCCTGTATTGGAAAAGGTGAGGGTAACTAGACAAGAATGTCTGGGAAGACACACAAAATTAACATGCAACTTTTCTGAAGCATGTCAGGAATTTCCATGATGATGTTTAAAACTCCAACAGTTTGAAAATAAACCTTTGCAGTTCTCAATCCTGAATAAGGTGAAGTGCTTCAGATCTAAGCAGCTTCTTTCTTTGTGTGAGCACTTCAGTTTTCATACCATATAGGATATTTCTGCTACGACAAATGCTTATATTAGGACTTCTGATACTTTCTTTGATACTGCCCATACATGCTGGACTCTGAATCTGTGTGCTTAATGTATTTTTTTTTTTCCGGTTGTAGGACTTTCTTTATTGTTAAGACTAGCTTGTATCTGAATCTCTTAAGAGGTTTTTACTAACTTGAAATTAAAATATCTAATGTTTTATGGAAAAATACTCTTACTTATGACATATAAAATCAGGAACTTGCTAACTATATCTGTGTGACTTTACATGTATGTCACTATAAAAACTAACTCAAAAAAGAGAAGGGTGGAGAATTCCTATCAACAGTTACTACAATCTTAATTTTCCAGTTTCTAATGATTGTCTGTGAAGTGTACTCAATGCATATGAGCTTGGACTCCCCTTTTGTCTAGCACTGACCCTGTGGCATGCATGTGCCTTTAACATTATTATAATCCATTTAGAAAAAATGGAAAGGCAAAGTAACATAACACTGATATGTGTCATATAATCTGAATATGACAACAAACAGTAAGGAGTTGTTTCTAAGCCTCTTAGTAATTATAAAATTTCAAATCTTGTAAGTAATAAAATACAGATATGTATCAGAAGTTTCTTATTCTTTCTACAAGAACATAATACTGAATGTGTTAAACTTCCTGCTGAGCTCAGTGTAGACTGAAGTTTGCTGATGTTTGACTCAGCACATCCCCTTGTCCGTTTTACACACCGTTAGCCAGTGTGAGGCTATGCAATTCATAGGTTTGTCTCTCTTAGGAGAAATCTGCCTATTTAAAATTCAGTTCCATCCAGGTGCATAAATGTAATTCTTGCAGTCTTTCAAATTGAGAAGTTGAAATATGCCTTCTGGTCGGTGTGAACTTCATCAACATGAAAAGATGATCCCTTCACAACTTACAACTGACTGCCTTTAACTGTCTTCTAGCCAAACACGGTGTATCTGGAGACAATACATCTTGAACTATAGTCTTTTGAATAACCTTATTTGTAAAACTAACAAAAGAATTTTTAGATAAGCACAACAACAATATTCTAATTTTGTCTATACTGTTCTGTACATAAAAAAACCCCAACCCAAGCACTACTTCAATGTGTCACATCTCTTTAATAGGAACTGAATACACTGCAACCTCAACCAAACTTTCGCCTTTGGCTTACTACTGAAGTTCATCCAAAATTTACTCCAATTTTGCTTCAATCAAGTCTGAAAATAACTTATGAAGTAAGACCTGTTTGGAAGTTTTTAATTACATGTTTACAATGAAGGAACTTGGACATAGAGTAATCTGTATGTTTAGAGAAAGTTTGGATAATGTGGGCTATTTACATAACTGGTTTTGCCATATATAAAAATGATATCTAATACAAAATATGCCATGAATTTACCTTGAAAGGTCTTTGATGATAATTTTTAATGTATATGTGGAAATTTGCAGAAGCTGTGCTTTAAAGGGAAGGTTTGTAAAATTTCTTTTCACATATTTTTTTCCAATTGAAAGCCTGAGCTGCAAATAAATTTACCCTGGAGAAGTATTTGTTCTGTGCTCCAAATTCTTTTGTGCATTTAATCAGTGTTTCTTAAAAGCCCCATAGCTTTATATTCCCTAGACCCTTTCAGCAGAAATGCCTCTTCTCCCATACAGCAGAACATACTGTTAAAGGCCCTTACTGATAATTAAGAGCTTTGTTTTTAAAATGGCTCAGCCTAAGGGATAACTGGAACCATGCTTCTCCAACTTGCTGGAAAAATGTTCTACTTACACATTAATGTCCATTATGGAAATCATAGGTGGGGTGCTACTAACTCTTGCTTTGGTGGTGGAATATGGAGGTTTTGCCTGCAGCTAAACCAAGGACCTCTCACCTTTTAGAGTCCAATGTTGCTGACTTTCCAGAAGCCCAAAATTTTATACTGTTTTATTAACTGTAGGTATTCTTAAACTTCTGGGGTACTTTTGTGCTTATTTTGAGGTCTTCAATGATGCAGAAACTACAGAACTGTGTAATATTGTTACAGTTTTTTTCATCTAGCTTCTTGAAGAAGCTCCTGGTCCCATTATCTTTGGAATAATCAGAACTTTGCACTGAAGCAATGTTTTAAATCCTTTTGTTACCTTTTCATTTGTAGTAAATATTTTGTTACCACAACAGAGCAATGATAGTTTTCTTCAGTATGTTTAAGATATTTTCAGTATGAGGTCACTCTGTTGTTAAGCTGTGTATTGCAAACAGATTTTTTTCTTGTTAAATTTTGTTTTATTAAGTACTGTTTGTTATTTCATTGGTATAAATGGTAAGTAAGAATTTAAGAAAATAGCACATATGAGTATCAGGTTTCCTGTCTAGAACAATGTTTTTCCTTCCAATACAGGCACCTCCAGGCCTCAAAAAGAATCTTTTGAGAACCTATGAGTCTTGGACACCAGAGCAAATTAATAAAAAGGGAAATCTGTCTCGAGCACATTCTCTCTTTTGTTTAGCATGGTTTCATGCTGTATGCCAAGAAAGAAGAAATTATATTCCTCAGGTAATAACCTTTTTTGTTACCCTTTGAAAAATGTACCCCATTTATTAGATTTTATACTTAGAAGTATTTTTCATCCATTGTATGTTGGGTCATGTTCAGAGATGAGAAAAACTTGGATACTTCTAGTGCCTGCCTTCATTGTTGTCTTTGAATAAATTGCAGAATAAGATCTTGATAGCCAAAATTCTGTCCCTCTGAAAATTGCTGCTGCCTGCGTGGGGTTATTTTGTGCTTTGTCTACTAACTGATACTGATGCAGGAGTGAGGTGCCATGGAAAAGATTCAGTGAATCCTGTTTGTCTGGGGCAGGGAAACTTTGGAAACACAGACGATTGAATGGAAGCCATAAGAAAAGAGACACTTTATTTGGAAGGAGAGGATGACATTGTCTGCTCTTTTTGGACACAAATCCTGTTCAAGGAGAAGGAAGAATGAGGGAATTTACTCTTTCTTATGAGGATTAGGATTGTTTTTAGAGACTGTGATGTCTTTTTTCTTTAGATAAAGATCAGACCTGTTTGTGAAAATCCAAAGAAAACTGAAATTCAAAAAAAGCCCTCAAAAATAAAATCATAATTCAATGTGGGATCTAGTCACAGAAGTCAGCAAGTTTTAGTTTAAGTAAATACTGTTACAAGATAAAATAATCTTAACTTCACATTCCTTGTACTCAATAGATTCTAGTTTGTATAAATATGTGAGATTAAAGGCACCAGTAGAGCTGAATTTTTTTTATACTACCTTCACTGACTGTTCCCAAATAAGCACTTTATAACACATAGGTCCTCTCTTTTTTAATTCCGTATGAAGTATTATACAATATTCAGTAACCACATAATAATTTGTATTTTACTTCATGGTCATCATTGTGTCACTAATTAAATTCTTTGGATTCCTTTTAATGGTAGGGTTGGACCAAGTTCTATGAATTTTCTTTATCTGATCTCCGTGCTGGTTTTGACATTATTGATAGACTCTTTGAGGGTAAGTCACTTCTAAAGGATAATTCCTCATCTCAGTAGCATAACAGTTCTGAATGTCTCATTAAAAAATTCTAAGAATATTTAAAACTGTCACAGTAATTATAATAAATCAGTTATGTCACATGATGGTTTTGTTTGGAGTTTGGAGTGGGGCTATTCTGTTTATAGGCTGCTTTGAGGATATTTAAATTTTATGTTCATCTTCATTGGAACATTCACAAATATGAACACATGACCAGGTGGTTAGGTAGCTACTTCAATAGAGAAAGTATTTGGACCCTGAGTTAGCTGTGCTTAGGCTTATTAGGCTTTTCTGGATGCAGATCCAGGTTCTGAGAATATGTCTGTATTAGTAAACTGCAGTGACAAGAAGAAATGCTTATAATCTGATGCTATCCATTGATACAGAACTAATATTAATTCATTGATAGGTTCCAAAGATTTTCAGTGGGAATTTGTGCATGGCTTGTTTGAAAATGCAATTTATGGAGGCCGTGTAGATAATTACTTTGACATGAGAGTTCTTCGGTCATACCTGGAGCAGCTTTTCAGTTCACGGGTCATTGGCAGTTTAAATCCTAGAGGCAAGAAGATGACTGGTTTCCCATTTTCAATGCCTTTACCAAACTCCTGCAGTATTTTGGTATGTATACATCTTCTATCACCCAATATAGAAACTAGAACAAGTTATTTTCAAGAATTATTATTGGAAGTTATTCCACAATGAAAACCAGAGTTACAATTCACAAGGTACTTCTGTTTA
This sequence comes from Galbula dea, assembly GCA_013399015.1. Lineage (NCBI taxonomy): Eukaryota > Metazoa > Chordata > Aves > Piciformes > Galbulidae > Galbula > Galbula dea. Next base: position 389,107 of record VWZX01009423.1, read on the forward strand.
TTTAAGACCTCTTTTATGTGAAGCACTAATTCTTGAGTTGTCAGAACTATTCTGCTAGTCTGTTTGGTCAGTCTCCTTTTTCATGATAACTGCTAATACTGTGCTGCAGAGAAGCATAGCTATTAAGAACTAAGGAAAAGAAATTGGGTCAATTTATAGCAAAGAAGAATATCATTGCATTTTTATATAACTTAGCATATTAACATAACAGCACTTTTTAGTGGACTGCTAAACGTTCCTAAAACTTCTAGGTAAAACAGGAAAATCTAAAAATATCCTCTTTTTTACAAAACATATCCACATTGTGAGATAATCTGCTAACATGCCATGGAGGTTGTATGACATTTTACTTGGTGATAAGTATGGATTCTGATTCTCCTTTAATATTCCTTTAGTGTAAATGAAGAGAATTCATCAGAGTCTGAAGAACTCCTCTCTCTCCCTCTCCTTTCACATACTATTATTATTACAATTATTAAGATTCATTTGCATTTTGATGTAGGACTCCTTAGTAGACCTCTAATGTGAGTTGAGGTAAATGGAATTATGCCAGTTAAAATAAATTACTGTTCTTTGGCATTCTCTACCTGGATTCTGACTGTTTTGGTTTAGGCTTGTTTATTTTTTTTACTTCAGACATTGGTTATTTTCTACAGATGTTCTGAGTTAGTACCATAAAGAGGGAAGGAATAGAATAGTCTCTATTCTTGTCAAGAATATGGTCAAATAGATGAACCTTTTTTTAACAGAGGTATTGTAACTGCTTTTCAGAGACAGTCTTAGCAGATTTTTCTTTCCAGTTGATATCATCACTGCAATCAGAACTGCTTTTTGCTTTTTTATACTGGAAAGACTATGTGAAAAAAATTAGCTATAAAAAACTATCTTTAAAGAAATTTATAAAGAAGGTTACCAATATATGTCATGTGTGATATACTTATTTTAATCTTTGTTATGCAGTGCACTTAATGAAATTCTTTTCAGCATAAACTGTTAATTTCATGAGCCAAACAAAAAGTGCCCTCTGTTGTTTGTTCTTTTCTTCTAATGCAGGATTATCGTAATATTATTGAAAGCCTTCCAGAAGATGATAAACCTGAATTTTTTGGCCTGCCTGCTAATATTGCGCGTTCATCACAACGTATGTTGAGTGCCCAGGTAAAGTTATATTTTTCATTGACCTCTCTGAGTCTTCTCTGCATCCAGTGTAAGCTGGAGAACCCAACCACCTCTTCATAAATACAGATTTTCTTAAGAAAGTCAGAGTAAATGGAGGGATTTTTGGAATATATTGACTTTTAACTGTAGAAAATTTTAATATAATAACAATTATCTTTAGTTAGAAGGATAACGTTATGGGACTTAAATAGACAAAGAATTACTGAGGAAGTTTGCAGTAATTCATTTCATGTTGAAGAGTATCCACATACACAAGCAGTTTAACTAATGCTGTTTATAACATTAATCTGCCTCTTGTCAGTGGGATTGTGTTCTTATAGCTTTTGGGGTTTTTTTTAACTGCAAGATAAGCTTTTAGTTTTGGTTACAAAAGTCTAATACAATAGTTTGACAGATAGAATGTGAGTAACAGTATATGCTTTTTCTTAAAGAGAAATTCTAAGCATTCTCTCAGTGGTCAGAAGGGACCTAGAAAGGTCATCAAGTCCAACCCCCCTGCCAAAGCAGGACACCTTAGATAAGGTCACACAGGAACGAGTCCAGGCAGGCCTTGAATGTCTCCAGAATAGGAGACTCCACAACCCCCCTGGGCAGCCTGTTCCAGTGTTAGGTCACCCTTATAGCATTGATTATAACCTATAAACTATCGATTATAATCTTGAAAACATGAGACTTTTTAGTTACAATTCTGTGAGATGCTTCTTTGTCATATTTACTCATCCTTCTAATGATAGTTTGTGGTACTTATTTAAGTCTTAGCCAATTTCAGTAACAGAAATGGGAGACTTTTCTTGAAATTCTATTTCTACCTAAGTATGAATCGTATTCCTGTTCCATTTCTGACAGTTTGGCAGCTGTCTTAGATCCGCAGGTGATCCCATAGTTCACAAGCTGAAATTGAATCATTGCCTTCTAACAGGAATGTTTCTTATAAATCCATCACCAAGCTAAAGCAGAGAAAATCTGAATGAATAAGGTAGAAAGAAATAAGTTACTACCAGCTCAATCACTGTGTCACTACCACCAGAAAGGTGAAATTGAATACCTTATGTACTACTTCAGTAATTCTGTGATATGTGCCATATTCTCTTACAATTTATGTCTCCTGTCCCGTATAGTTTTTTGTCTACTAGCCATTATAATTTCTTAATCTGCATTTTTGTAAACATCATGATGCTCATGCAAATACGTACAGAACTGTGTCATCTACACCAGTGAATTCAGAATTAGAGGAAGCAGGTTTTTTTGAAATATACATTCTTTGAAATTACTTGTTTAAACCAACTGACAACAATTTTGACTTTAGGCATATGTTTAGGCTCAGAGATTTAAAAGAGTATTTTAAATATATCTTGATTTTAAGTAAATTGTAGTTAGCAAACTTTTATCAGTCCAAAATCTTTTAGATTATAAAAACAGGTAACTTTATGATCTTTTTTATTAACCATGAAGTTAGAAAACTCTAATTCTATTACAAGAAATCTGATATCATGACATCTTTTCACTGCACAGGATGGAATACTTATATAGTAGAAATGTAGATTTTATAAGGACCTTCTATGAATAGTACTTACTTTTTACTTATAGGTATGATAGTTTCTATTGCTGCAGCAACACACTTTTCTGTAGCTGAAAATTACTGCAGCATAGTGCAGCATTTTGCAGTCATGTAGAGGTCTCTTCTGTGACTTACTGCATTAGTAATGTTTGGGTAAACCTGAAACAGCACTAAAAAGAAATGGACTTTTTTCAGTAACCTTGCAAATACTGATTATATTCACAGCTTTTCTTTTTTCCATCTGAGAGCTTCAATGCTAATTTAAGAGCTGAGTATCAGTAGCTGCATTGTTTTAATATTGATAGTTGCTAATTGAATTGTGTGATGTTCTATAGTGTAATTTTGAGACATGCTACGTGAATACTGGTAAAAGCCATTTTATTGTTAAGAAAATGTGTGAGATAAATTGATGTGATCTCTGCAACATTAATTAATTTTTTTTCTGGATTTTGTCCTTTAGTTGCCTTATGTAGGTAGAGCGAGGTGGAATTTTAGAGGCTGGATTTTGAGAGTTCACTGTGGCTCTTTGGCTCTGCCTTGCCTACAACTACAACAAGCCTTTGTCACAACATCCCTTAGGTTCAATATAGTCATAAATAATCTCACATCTCTTGCTATGCTCTCTCTGCAGAACAGTGCAGTTAAAATAGAAAAGAACTCAGCTGACAGTGCAGCTGCAGGAGTTAGCATAGCTCATCCTATTTTACACCAGGTAGAGATTTTCTGCACAGCTGCAACTCCAGCGTCCTCACACTCAGCAAGAGTCCTCACCATTTGGTTCCTGTCACGCTCCTTTTTTCTGATCTGATAAATGCTGTATTTTTTCCTGCATATTGGCCTGTATTCAGGTGGTTTAATCTCCCAGTCTAGCCTGTAAAAAATTATTAGAGCAGTCAGAATATGTGGAGGTTTGCTTTGGGTTTCCTGTGGATAAGAAGGGTTTGTAATTTAGATCTATCCCAAGTCACCTTCTTGCAAAGTGGGCTTTTGGCTCCAGTGTACTTGTCCCTTATTCTCAGGACCATGTTTCTATTCTTTTATGAATTCATATGAACCAATTTCTTCCTTATTATAATTTTTACTAGAACCATACATATAGTATCTTAGTCACAATAACATTTATCATAAAGGATAAATGGAACTTTACAGACTGAAACAGACAGGCCTATGTATGTGTTTTTACACCTTGGAAAAGCAGTAAAAGATCATACCTGCAACTAATATGACTTATTGCCAGTAACCACCTTAGGAAGATGAAATGAAAATGTAGAGCTGTTCTTTTGTCTCCTTCCTTTGTTTGCAAAGCAGACTTGGTCATTACAGGCACTCCTTAGAGACTGTAGCTTTTAAAGCCTTCTCTTCATGTTGTGTGATCCCATCAAATCCTGTTGAATGGCTGTGCCTGCAAAAGACTACAACCTGTAACTCGTAGCCATTTATGATCAGTGTGATCAGTCAACTGGATGATCTAGACATTCTCCAATAACATACTAAAGCATTTTGTGAAATAAGCTATTCAGTAACTGGCAAGTTATCCAAGGCTCTTCACATATGACTCTCAGTGAAAATCAATATGGCTAATATTTAGTTTGCTTAATCCTGTTTTCTGTATAGAACACTGTAATTAATACCATCTTGCATCAGGAATTCAGCATTGTTTTACACATACTGATTCATAATGCTTATGAGAGAGGTAAATCTCAGTAAGTTTGAAGAACAGGGGTTTTTTTTGATGTTTTCATGGATGAATGAGTACACTGTCTCACACATATTGTGCAAGGATAAAGAACATTTATAGTCTCTCTGTATACTGGAACAGCATTTTGATTTTAATGTCCACCATCCCAGTAATGGCAAGTAGAAGACAAGTCTATGGACTTGCAGTTCATTTCTTAGAACTTCTTGGGGGTGATTGTGCATGCATAACTGAAACTTACTTTTCTAAAGTTTGTGAAGAACTGTCCCATGTGAGTGGTACCCCATGCTGGAGCAGGAGGAGAGAGTGAGGAGGAAGGAGTGACCTTTCCTTCACTAATATTATCTTAAATTAGTGTTTTAGTAATTCTTTAAATAGCTTCTGTGTTAACACCAAATATTTTATTTAGATGTTAAACTGTAATACATTTCCCACAAGTCAATGGCTTTTTAAAATTCAATTTTGCAGAATAAAAGCTTATCTTTGAAATACACAGAGAGGTTCTGTCTGTTTTCTAGTTCAACTCTTAGAGGATATTTTGTTTAAATCCTTCTAGAAATGACTTGTGATGTATTTATTGATTTAAGACATTTCGAATTCCCCTGATCAATATTGGAATGATTTCATGTGAGTTTGTTTTTATTCTGAATATCTACTGGGATAGAAAAATTGGTAAGCCCAATTCAGAACCAACTGAAGTTAAAAAAACCCAGCCTCAGTGTACTTCTCATCTAGCTTGACTCATGTGAATATTAGCTACCTGATCATAATGAGTTATCTGTTTTTTCCTGTTACTAAAGAAAGGCAAGCAGCTACAGGGAATAATTTGTGCCATTCTTAGATAGGCAGCTAAAATAAAGGGGTGAATCATCTTTTGGAAGTAGCTATTTTTTCCATTGAACTTTGGATCAATCTCTGTGATAATGTCCACAGCATTTTTAAGAATTGTATAATGAACATTTTAATGGCTATTTAAGAAATGAAAGGAAACTGTTGTAAGTACCAGGTTGTTGATTATGCAGAAGTAGGAGTCTCTTTTCTGCTGGAAGCTGGACTGTTTCTTTCTGTGTGTCTTTCTGTCTTTTTCTTTCTGTCTGTCTCTCTCCTTGATTTTGCGTCTTCTATGTTCTTTTTTTTTTTAATTTGTCTTTCAATCCATTGAGATATTCCCTGCTTAGCCAAAGTTATTCTGCTGAAAATCCTGATCTTTTTGCATGATGAGTTGATTTGTTCTGAACCTCACTCAAAAATACTCCTTTATACCCCTTTTAAATCAGCTAAATGTAATATGCCGTCCACTGTACCATCTCCAGTTTTCTCTCTCCCTTATGCCCAGTTCTCATGGGATTCTGCTAACAGTTCCATGAATAAACCAGTGTCTGCTTCCCTTAATTCCAGAATCTTAACTCTGCAGTTTACCTCATGTGTATCTGTCATGTTAACAGGCAAGACCCCAACCCAGCTGCTTTCAGACAGAAGTCTAGGCCTTAATGGCACATTATCCTCAACATACATATGGAAATAAATATAAATAATAATTCCTGCTTGCTTGTTGGATGTTAACCAGCACTTTAGAATTTCCTTCAGTAATGTCATCATTAATAATACTGATTTTTCACATGCATTTTGAAATACAAAGATACACAGTTACAAATAATGGTATTAAAGAAGCTTATCTGACTGAAAGGTAACTCTTACTTTAAGTTACAACTTATAAGATAGCAGGTCTCTCATGAATTTTCTTCAAGCTTTTAAGATACAATTCCCATGAAAAAATCGTTGATGCAGTTCTTTGAAGTAGTATAAAGCTTGTGTATGCTTTATTTCTCATACTCAGTGAAAGTCTCCTCTTGCAGATCACTGCTATGAATAGCAATTTGGATGTGTAGAGGACTAGAATGCACATTGTTAAAGAGAGTATTTAAAAGTGTGTAGAAATGACCTCTTGCTGTATTAATACTTATTTTCATGTATTCATACTGTGACCTTTAATACTCATCATGAATGGCAGCTGAATCATTTGAAAATGTAGAGTTTCTTCTAGCAGAAACTCAACATACAGAAGTAATATTCACACATTACATCAAGATGACCTAAGCAAATTGTGAGGGTAGGAGGAATGGAGAAACTGAAAGTCAGAGAGGTTTTTTTGGCAGCTCAGGTCTTAGGCTCCTTTCATAGGCACGTTGGTAACTAAAGCCGAACTATGAGGAACAGTATGGAAGCATGTAGTTTCTGTCAGAAGGCATACCCACCTGAAGCCTGTTCCCTCTCTTGACATCATGAAGACATAGATGTATTGCACTGTTACTGCTTTATCAATATGGACCAAAGTGACAGTGTTACAACTTTGTATTTTAATTTGAGCTGTAATGTCTTAGAAATACAGAAACATCTCCTTGAACAGCTGTGTAAAGGGATATATTTTTTCATTCAGAGAAATGAAAGAAATTGTCTCTGTGCAAAGATTACATCCTTTTAAAACTGGTAGATGGCAGTAGAGTATCTGCTTTCACATTGTCTGCAGATTTACTGAGAGGAGTTCGTTAGATTTGTGTATAAAAATAATAATCCTTTTAGCTGCTCCACAGTCTCAAATAAACCAGCAGCTATATGACTGGCAAATCTCTTCTGGTTTGTATTATTAGAAGAGTAATCATATTTACTTCAGAAATTATTGATCCAAGATTTTTATTTTTTTTTATATCATTGACATAGAATTTCACAATATATTTTTTACTTTATTACTTTCCTCTTTTTTTAAATTATAATACTTCATGTTGGATGTGATTTATTGGTATGGTTTGTAATAAATTGCTTCTGAAATAAATATGACATAGATATATAAGCCTGTGTTTATTATATATTTGTGAAGTAACAGGTTTTGCAATAGCTGTGAATTACTGAAGGCAAGACTTTTTCCACATCTTGTGCATGAGTAAAGAACAGAAGTAGACTTACATTCCCAGAAACATGTTTTATTGTAAGTTGCATAGAAGGAAAGGTTAAAATCCTGGCATTTCTGCATTTTTATTTTTCCATGAATTTTTGTTTTGATTTCCAGGTCAAACATGACTTTCTAGTAGTTCCATATGAAGCCCCATGGATTCATTCATTCTCTTTATTGCTTTCCATTCTCTTGATTATCTCTCTTAATTTCTCTAAATGTGTGGCTTTTTACTGTAATGTGTTGGTCAATATCATAGCAGAATATGTCCACAGAAACCCATAAAGTATGCAACAGATTAAAAAGCTGAGATGCACAATTATTTTAATAACTAGGTAAATAAATACTGACATTTTAACTTTGAATACCCTCCCTTTATTAATATAAGCAATTTATATTTTTTCAGTGCTTGCAACACTAAAAATCCATAGTGTATGAATTTGCCACTGAGAATGGAGAAAGTATTCACTAGCAGTTCTTGTATGCTGTTCATACACTTCAGATGCACTGTTCATATATAAATTACTGTATTGAATTTTTAATAGAATTACTGTTAAAATTAGTTGACCTTACTTAAAACAGGCAGCTTCTACGAAATCTCATAGTTCTAAACTCATCTTTCGTTAAACAGACCATTATTGGTCTTTATTATTGCTTTTCTATTTAGATTGCTTTTCTTTCCATCCCTCTCATGATGATATTGTTTTTCTGCTTTATGGGAGATTTTTTTTCAGTCTTACCATTATTCAGAATATTTAGATGTATATTTGGAGTGGACTGACAAAACATGCAAGAGCTTTAAGTCTATAATATATTAAAGGAATATGTTGTGATATGTCAAGGACTCAGAGGTTAGGTATTGTAAAAATATTCTTATTCTGAGAACTCTGTATTGTACATCTATGATTAGATTTTCAGGTTTGCTGGTCTTATAAGTACATAACTCAATACCTTTCCAAACTAGACTACAAAGGATATGATACAACAGACCGAGATGTCTGCATCTCAGCTGGTCCCATCTAGTCTCTTTGTGGTCATAGAAGTATTGTTATTAAACCACAATTAATTTTACCCTAGAGTAAGTATCTGAAGTTTATTATAAGTTGACCTGTTGTCAGTCGTTGTGTATGTAGTGCAGTGAGAGGAGCTGAACTGAGTTTCGAAGATAGGTTTCTAGGAGATAAAAATCCTTCTTTTAATTTCCACAACATAGGCTCGTCTATCTGAGGTAGATATGGGAGGAACTTAGTTGTCCTAAGAGGAAAGGGCCTCAGATTCCATTGGGGGAGGTTTAGATTGGACATCTGGAAAAATTTCTTCACCAAAGGGGATGTAAAGCACTGGAACAGTGCCCAGGCAATTAGTTGAGTCACAATCCCTAGTGGTATTTAAAAGATGTGTAGAAGTGGTGCTTAGAAATGTGGTTTAGTGGTGGGCTTGGCAGTGCTACCTTAGTGGTTGGACTCTGGAATTTTAAGGATCTTTTCTAACCTAAATGATTCTATGATTCTATGAATCTATGTTATATGGAAAGGTTTTATATATTTCTACCTGATGTGTATTTTTTGGTTTGTATCCTGTAGGACATTTAATACAAGAATATAATAAATGTTGTGGAAGTTAAAATAAAGGTTCATTGTACTATCATCATCCAGTGCTGTCCAGTCCCTATGAAAGCTGATAAATAAGAAGCTGCTGTTTCCTTCAGAGAAAGGAAATTAAAACCAAAAGAAAACACTATATCATTGCACATCTTTCATGAGTAGAAATTAAGTGAAAACCCAGCAGAAACAATTTTCCTTCCTGCCTCATTCCATCTAAATTAAATAGTCCAGTCCTGCTGAACAATTAATAATTTCTTTTAATTCTTTGAAGTCAAGCAAAAGAGGAGAGAATTAATAAGTTGTTCTCTAACACATCTTGCAAAAAAAATGCAATGTGAAAACTAAATGAAATGTAGTTAAAATACCTAAAAATACCAGGGGATTTATATGCAGTTCAAGAGGTAGGCTGCAATATCACTGAAGAATTTTAATTTCAGTATTATTTAGTTATAGATGTATACATATATTTGATCAGTTTATGTGTGGAGTTACTAGTCTTGCTAAAAATAAAAGCAGTTGGACCTAATGAACTGGAAACTCCCTTCTTGAAGTTTTACAGTTTTTCTTTTACATGCTTTCTTTTAACTAATAAATATGCATTTAAATAATCTGAGGTAGCAAAAACTTAATTACTTACTAAGTAAGTAAGAGATCTATAGAGATCAGAGTGAACAGACTATTAATTGTCATGGGGTTTTGATACCTGATAGGTACTATATGTATGTAGTAATGTATTATGGCTTTCTGTTTCTCTTTTTAATTACAAGTGGAGCCTAGTTAAAGGCAGAGCTTGAGTTTTGTCTGTAGCTTTTGTGGAAAACAGGTTTTTAAATTAATTATTCACTTCATTAGTTTCTAAATTGTAGATGAACAAAGAAAATTACTGTGATAAGAAAAATATGGATTTGTTTGTTTGGGGCTTAATATGAATGAGGCTCATGTGTGTTCTATATTTGAGTATAGATATTGTTTTTATTTTGAGTAGGTCATGATCAGTAACTAAGTATGCAGAAAACTCTATACCATAGATAAATCAGAGAGTATTTGCTATTGTATTGCATTATTGTACTAAAAGAAGTTTGTTTATTCTTCTCTAAGATTGCATTTGTATTCTCATCACTCAGGTCATTTCACAGCTTCGGATCCTGAGCAGGTCAGTAACTGCTGGCTGCAAATTTGACAGAGAAATATGGTCTACTGAACTTTCTCCTGTTCTCAACCTGTGGAAGAAACTTAATCAGGTAGGAAAGTAGCTAAACAGTGAGAGACTAATATCTAAAATAATAGGCAGAGACACCTGAAGAAGAAGGCAGAGTAGGTGCATCAAAAGGGCAATAGAGGTTTCTAAAACCCAGCACCACCACCAGAATTGAATTCTGAATCAAATGCAGAACTAGAGGAGATGTATGAGTTTATTTTCATTATATTTGTTACATTTTTGAAGGGGCAATTTTCAGAACACAGTGGAGTTTGAAGAAGCTTGAGTGTAGGAATATAAAAAAGGAAAGCTCTGGAGTTGCTTAGGTGAGACTACATGAAGTCTTACATTGTACTGAGATTGTAACAAGTACAAAAATGAGAAAGGGGAAATTATCAAAGTCTCAAAATAGACCTAATTTAATGTTGGTAGCATAATGTAGTATTTAATGTTAAAAATTTGAACTTATCTTCAGTTTCCTACTACTAGGGAAAGCACTCAGTACTTCAGCAGTTCTTCATCTTAATTCCCAAGCAGGTCATGAGGCTATTTTTAAAGCTGATGTGAATTATATACATAATGGATTTTAAGGGAATGTAATACAACATTAAATGTATAAGCTGATACCAGTATTCATGTTTAATTTACCTATAAAAATGACAGATGGGTTGTTTTACCAAATTCTCAGGAGAAAGCATTATAAAGAGTGATAAAATGAATATGCAATTCACAGGAGACTGTTATGTAAAGGACACTATTGAGGAACTTAGAGGCCTTCTCTTTCAGTAAGTTTTTCATGAATTAAGACTATATGTGAAAGACTGAGCAAAGCCTGCAGGTAGCAATGTCTTTGTTCTTCCTTTTTTGTGCAGCTACATACTCCAGTAAGAAATTATCAACTAGCTTGTGCTAGTTTTACATTACATTTTATATATACTTAACAAACTGTGGTCTCAGAGCAATTGAAGTGCAACTGATACTCTTAAAAAAAAAATAGCAAATCTGACTTTACCTTTCATAAATTACTAGAACTTGAAATAGTAAAACATTTTTTTCCTAAAGACTAGGGTTTTCTTTTTACATTTTTGCCTTGTAGAATTTTCCAGTAGAGGTTTAAAATCCATAACTGAAATTCAGTGCAGCATCTTGTCACATGTCAGGTTGGCAGATTCAGAACACATACTAAAGCATATTTTTGTAATAAGCTGGATATGAAATTAAGATTTGCAAAATTATACCATCTCTTGAAATTATTGAATACATTGGATTTTCAGTGGCTGTAATGGAATGGAAATAAATAATAAAAATGTCAATGTGAAAGCAGCAGTACATCTCAGAATCTGAATTACTCAGGATTTACACATAATATTTATGTTATTTATTAGGGACTAATACAGAATGTCTTGACATCTTTGTATATATATTGGATTCATATGAAAACACACATTTTAATTATTGCCATTTGAAAACAACCTAGTAATGAATACTGTCCTAAAACTGCTTCTGCACTATCTTACCAAAGGAAGAGCCGTATCTGGTAGCGTGGTTTATAGTACCCAATACAGTCTTGTTATACTGAGTACACTACTGCTTTTTAATTTGAAACATTAACTAAATACTAAACCAAATGATTCACCTAAGTGAAGTTTTTTCAGAAATTACCATACTTTGGAAGTAATTGAGTAGACAGAGTTGTTTCAGAAGACTGGTGTCTTTTTTGAACACCTCATGGACAAAACCAGAAGCATCATGGTTTTAATCCAGTGTCAGAAAAGGGGGAAATATCTGAATTAGTTCAAAGTTAACAAGAAGTACTAGGGTTTAAACAAATAATGCATTGTATAACAATTCCCAGAGTTTATTAACTAGACATCATGTGTTCTTTTTTAGAATTCTAACCTGATTCATCAGAAGGTGTCTCCTCCTGTAGAGCAACAAGGATCTCCAATCTTATCATTCATTGCTCTGGAACAATTCAATGCCATTCGCCTTGTGCAAAGCGTCCATCAGTCACTGGCTTCTTTAAGTAAAGTTATCAGAGGTACCTCATTACTGAGTTCTGAAGTACAAAGACTAGCAAGTGCTCTTCTAAATCAGAAGGTAATTTTGTAATGAATTTATATGCTAAGCAGTGACAAAAAAAAAGGAAACTAAACTGCTCTAACTTCTTTTATTGAGACTCTAAAATGGAGTTCATTTATTGGTAGTGACTCTAAAACAGAGCTGTGTTTTTTCTGGAATGAAAACCCAGCATAATTTTGTTTCAACTACTTGCAGAAGCTTCTAAGCATATTATAGGTATTATACATGTATAATATATTATCATGCTTCCTCTTAAAGACAAATCTGGTAAGATTAGAAGTTGTAATATACTGTTTCCATTTCAAATACCAAGTCATGCTAGATTAGTCAAATATATTAGCCAGCAGAACATGTAAATCTCTCCCTTTTCTTAGTTTTTACAGTTTCTTAAAATTTAAGTTTTACTGCCATTGTAATCACAATTTACTTTCTGCATTTATTCAGTGTGGATTATTATCACACCAGAAAAGCTGTGCCTACCCTTTCATGTCACCCTGTTTTCTTGCTATACAAGAAAAGCAACAAAAATTTGTACATATACCTTCTCCATGTTTTCTGGAATCAGACTAGGTCTGTTTATGAACAAGTACTAGTGACTGCAAATTTACATGCTTTGTCATTATATAGCTAGATAATTGGATTCCAGAGATAGTCAAACATTGACATGAGACTGTGGTTTTGTTTCACCTGCAGCAAATGATAAATTGTGTTGGTGCTAATTCATAAGTGTTAGGCTTGGCCCTCCAATGGATGGTAATTCCTATTAAGATCTTGTTTATCTTCATGTGAGGAACAAATATGTTAAAAATTGTTGTGCATTTATTGATCTATCAAATTTCTAATTAAAGCAATAATTAAATTCTTTGTCTTTTCAGATTCATGAGGCAGCATTTGTTAGCAAAATCACAGTACAATAAGAATAAATCAACATTTTTGTCCAATTGCCTTTATAAGCACATTTTGACTGTGTGGTAGAAACTGATGCTAAGTACAAATCAAAGTGAATGCCAGTGTTACATGTATTAGCTATTTTTTTACCAATATTGTAGTTCTGTTAAGCTTATGACACCTGAAGAAGCTGCTAGATTAACAATAGAAATGTGAAACTCAATGAATGTGTGACTTCTAATGGTTTCAGCAGTGTGTCTTATTTGTGCAAAATGGATGTTAGTGTACATCTGAAATATGCTTCCATACTAACAGTTAGCTAAGCTATTACTTTAAACTTAAGAGTAATTTGGGGTGATATATTAGCAACATTAGGTGAGTGTCTGCTAAATGATAGATTGGTGAGCTGCCTTTAAATGCATATCTAGCAAAAGAGTCGACAAAAAAGCAAGAATAGTTTCAAACACAGAAAGTTCTTATCAAAACATCATTATGCAAAAAAGCATGCATTGAGCTGTGATTTATTGTCTTGTTTGTAGTCTAGTTTATGCAATTCATTATGAATTGATGTCTCTGGATCCAGATATTTTCTGGGTTTTATCTATAAAAGGCACACAGTATGTATTTTGATAGATACTTTTTTCTTTCGAACTTCTGTGATCAGATTTCAAAAATCAGTTCAGCACATATGCTAGTAGATTGTGAACTTTATTTAATTATTTAATTTCATACATATTACTAGCTTAAAATGTAATTATGATGGTTTTTGAAATGGGTACTTTCAGTAAACACATTTTTATTTCAGTGTCCCATCACGTGGCAAAGCAAGTGGGAAGGTCCAGAAGATCCTTTACAGTATCTTAGAAGTCTTGTAGCTCGAGCACTTGCTATTCAGGTAATTTTAAAGAGTCATTTTACTTCAATATACTGGTGTTCAATGACATGATATATTATGTGAATTGCACTGCAGTAGTTCTTTCCAAACTCAAATCTGAAAGACTTTTAGATGTGTGAAAAGGCATGTAAAAATTTAAAGACTGATGTGAAGCCAACAAACTAAGCAATTTAAACTCAGTAACTTTAAATACAGTAATGTCAGGTACCTCACAATGGATTTGCATCTCAGATTTTAGTCATCAGTCTTTCTGATGAATTGTGGGGAGAAAAAGATTTATTTATTCAGATGAATCTTTCTGTTTGAGTCAAGACACTCTTTAATCTGGTAGGGAGTTATATAAGAAGAGATAAAGCAAAGCAATATTAATAGGGGAAATATATAAAGCATCTTCTCATGGCTATGGATACCAGAGAGAGAGAATAGACCCAGAACTACAGGTACTAATGAGGCAAAACAGCAGCTGGCAAATGTCAGGTGAATATTAACATTGAAAAACTGTTTCTTGTCAACAAATTGGAACTTACTTTTGTTTCCACAAGAAGTAAATGAAGAGCTTTATTTCACTTCTTAAAAAACAAACAAACAAACAAAACCCAAAACATGTTCTCTACAAGAACTTATATTTTAAATATAAATATTTATTTCATACTTCCAGACTGAGTCATCTGTAAAAACAGTTGTTCCTTTGAATGGCTGTTTGATTAGATATCTGCTAAAAGGCTTAAAGAGTACACTGAAGATGAAGACTATTTGACCTCAGAATCATAACATATCAAATTTTGGGAAAACAATTTGCTTTATGCATGGAAAAACAGTTTTTAAAAGGCAGCATTGGAAAAGGAAAGACACCCCTGCTTGCATTTTGTTTGGTTTTATTGTGCACTGTTGAAGCTTAAATGTCAGGGTTAAATGTTTTGAAAAGTAATCTGTTTCAACAGAATTCAACTCCTGTTGATTAAACTCTCAGAATTCTAAGGATATTTTGTGAGGAAGGCTATTCTTTTTTAATTATTTAATACTACCTTGTAATCAGAAGTTTGAGCAGCAGCCTTTATCATACTGGTAGCAAGTTGTTCAGACCTCTGCAGAACATTGATTGGAGAAGATGAATTCATTAAAAGATTTTTATAACTGTTGCATAAAAAGAAATACCCAAGTCATTATCTCTATGCACTTTCTAAGAAATTACCTTATTTTAAAAATGATCTTTTTTTTCTAACCTCAGTTTAAATTTAAAAGAACTAGATTTAGTGTTCTGTATTTCTTCTATGGATGCAAGTTACTGTTTATACACTCCATAAGTCATAAGAAGCTGTACCATGTATTATGTAAGATTTAAAGCTGTAGTTGATATACTTTATTTAATCTAATAAAATAATCACCATTCATCAGTTTTTCTCTTTAAGCTCTAAGATCTATTTCACAATGCAGGAAGAAATCTGAAAAGATACAATGATAAAATACTAATAAACTGCCTGAGTTTGGATTTGTTTAAATTCAAAGTGTAGATTGCTCAGTTTCTAATAACTTGTGATTTGTTGTATCTTCTTCCTTTATCATGAACACAGCTGTCAGCAAAAGAGAAAGCAGAGTAAAATGGATAGTCATGTCTGGCAAAAGCTCAAGCAAAAAAAGGTTAATTACAGTACAAGTGATAGAAAAGGATGTTAAAATTTGCATATGAAATTGAGTCTCCTTATGTTATGCTGTCAAAACTTTGTTAATTTTAAATTCCAGCCATTAATAAATGAGGAGACTGCAACACATTCTAATACACCAATTTACATGTATATTCCATCAATCTGCTTTGGTTTTTTCTAGACAATTCAGTTGCACTAACTTGCTCTTCTGATCATCACTATACTGACACAAATATGTCTACTAATAATAAGCAATCTATTCAGAATCCTGTCTTGTTTAATTTAGAATTGTGATTTCATGGTCTTAGGTGAATACATAGAAAAAAAAAATTCTAAGACTAATAAGACACCTTTATAACTATAAAAGGTAACTAGATGTGATCATGATTCTGTTTTGAACTGTAGATGTTTTGGTGGGAAATGACTTGGTGAAATGGTTTACAAAGTACTTCAACTCTTGGTTTGAGATTTTAATTGGTCAGGATCAATGGTAACATGATATAACTATTCCTCAAATAGGATTTGCATATATATATTAAAAAGTAAGTCCACTTTCCAATAGAAATACATTGCCATTCTAGAAGCAAACTTATCCCTATTTAGCAATCTATTTTTGTCATTTCTTTGGGGGAAGGCAGAAATGTAGCTGCATGTTGACCTATGTTTCTCTCTTCAGAGAAGATTCCATATAGCAAATTTGAAATGATAACAGTTTCATATTGTACTCCTGTACAAATATAAAAACAAGATTTAAGGTTTCAGAGCTGTCATCTCAGATGTGTTGTAAAATACATTTTATTATCATTTTTATTCATTTAAATCTTAAGTTACTTATTAAACAGCTGTGAATGAGCTATGTCTTCAGCTTTAGGCAGAGCAGTACAAGCAATTGCAAACTTTTCTTTTGAGATCTAATGGAAGTTGTTGTTGTGTATTTCCTAGTGCTACTTAATTATATGAGCTCAGAATTAATATCACCCATGGTGGTCTTCTAATTGGATGGAATATAAGCATTCCTGTTCCTGACAGTGTTTCTCTTTAGCAGTAATATTAGAAGTTGATTTGATGACAGCAGTAGAATGATTATATTAAATAGAAGTTGAAATGATTGTGTCTACTTTTATTACACAAAACAATTTACAAAATCTATCCTAAGCAGAGTGCAGAGTTACTGCTATATGATAAAAGAGATTGTTATATAAAGTCATTAAAAGAATCATGCAGACAAGAGTCATTAACTGTGTACATTTAGCTAATGAAAATGGAAAGCAAAAGTCTCCTAACTGATACATAATCATTTGGGTTGAGGGCTCATAATCAGTGATGTGACAGATAAAAAGATCACCGATTAAGTGTTTGAACATGATGGAAACATTCTGGAGATGTGTCTGACACACTGACAAAATACAAAATTCACTGAGTGAAATTTACTTGTATTTTGGATGATATTGTCACTTCCAGGATTCTTCTGTGAAATTATTTGTCAGTCAGCAGTTCAGAGAATACAGTAAAGTACTTTTTAAGCAAGGTATGGAAGCCTGGCAGATGCATCGTGCAATGAGAGTGTAGCTTCCACCATTTTTCATTCAACAAGTAATTTCTGATAGTTGGTATCCAGAAAGGAGCAAGGTTTGTCTCTCTCTGTTTGGTAATAGCATGTGAAACCTTAGTCTTTCATGATTTTCTGGCTTAGTATTAAACATTAATCTTTCTGTGCAAAAGCTTGCAACTACTTATAGAGTAGGTTATATGGTAACTTAGCATTTATAGTCAGGACTGTGACTAGACTGGGTGAAGAAATTATACCAATGAGGGTGGTGAAGCACTAGAACAGGTTGCCCAGAGAGGTGGTAAATGCCCCATCCCTGGAAACATTCCAGGTCAGGTTGGGCAGGGCTCTGAGCAACCTGATCTAGTTATAAGTGTCCCTGCTCACTGCAGCGGGGTTGGACAAGATGACCTCTAAGGGTGTCTTCCAACTCTAACCATTCTATGGTTCTATGATTCTGTGCAGAGTATAAAAGTTTCAAAACAGGATTTTGAGTGTGGACTGTTGCATAACTACTCACATATGTAAATAATGATAAATAACTCCTCTGAATAGAAAAATTTCTTCAGTCTGAGACTGTTAGATTTCATTCCTTAAGACACATGGTTTGCCAAGATTACAAGGTGCAATGTGTGTCTCTTTTGTCATGTTGGCACATGATGCATTGTGTTGATGTGAAATTAGGCAATAACTTCAAGATTCTTTATTTTCCTTCTTTTTATTTTTCTTTTTTTTTAGAGTTGGGTAGAAAAAGCAGAGAAACAGAAACTGCTGTCAGACACCCTTGATCTTTCAGAGCTATTTCATCCAGACACATTTCTCAATGCCTTGCGCCAGGAGACTGCAAGGTAAGGGAAAGATAATCTACCTATTTGTACTAATATGCCATTGTTCCCTCTGTGTGAAGGTGTTGTTTCATTTTCAGGACACAGATCCAATAAATTAGTCATTAGTCATCTCATTTTTATTACTTGGACTGAGTGTAGCTGTGAGTTGCTTTTTTAAATGCTGATTTTTTTCTCTTATAGATGAAATAAAAAATGATATGGTACACATTGAAAATGCATTGGTTTTAGTTTTGTATTTCATTTTCTTTGTTACATGTCTTTTAAGATTTACTGTATATATGTTTCCTTTGCAGACTAATGAGCTGTTCAGTGGATAGCCTTAAATTTACAGCATCATGGAAAGGGCGAATACAAGAAGGCAAACTCCAAGTCAAGGTATTCTGCTAGGACATTTTAGTAGAATTTTATGAAGATGTTTTATGAGCACAGTCCAAGTCATCTATCCATAAACTTTCTGGAAAGCTGAGCTATAAATATCTTGGTGTACCCGAGATGCAAATGCTGGTTAATGGTATGGAGCTGCAATAATGGTGGTGCAAAAGTTCTGCAGAAACAGGAGAAGGAAAACAGTTTTTACCCCTCCTTAGTCAATGCTTGTTTAAAATTTAAAATAGAAAATTATTCTTGCTTCATTCTCTTCATCCACTTCTTGGGTAAAAATTGAAGATGTAATTACATTAGTTAATACCTGAGTGTTGTCTGGAAGGTGGTTCTCCAGAAAGACTTGTGGCATGTATCAAGAGGAAATGCACAGGTAAATCTGTAATTCTAAGTATTTTCTTATTAGTTAGGAGTGAAATAGAAGAAAAGAGGGTTTTGTAAAAACAAGGTGGAAAGTGCTGTATAAGAAAATAACATATCTACTTTTGTTGGCTTAGGCTACATTGTTAAATTCACACAATCCTCAGTGAACCAGGCCACTACAAGTTTGACATTGTATATCTCAGCCTTACACTTAACTGTTACTTCCTCATTGGATGTCCTTCTGTCTGCAGATAAAGATGCTAAGAAATTTTTCCCATTTAAAAATTAGTCCATAAGCAAAAGATCTATTTCCATTTCAGTTGTCTGCAGAATAACTGAAATAAAGGTAAAATGTTTCTTGGCATCCTATTGTGTGTACATCTATGAATATATTTAGTTAATAGTGTTTAGGCATAGACACTGAAGTCTGCTGATGTTTGTATCATTTCATGGGAAAATAGGACATTAAATAGTAAGGAAAAACTAGTTGCAGAGAATTTCAAATTTTGGAAACAGATACTTTGAACTA
The DNA here is from genome assembly GCA_013399015.1 of Galbula dea. NCBI lineage: Eukaryota > Metazoa > Chordata > Aves > Piciformes > Galbulidae > Galbula > Galbula dea. Next base: position 408,467 of record VWZX01009423.1, read on the forward strand.
TAGTATCAGCATGCTTTCTACAAATGTATTTTAAAGAAACAACCTCAATGGTAAAAATAGCTTTTTTGAAACTAAGCTAGTACTAATAGTCACAAAATGCCAAATACTTCCTAAGAATTAACATTTTAAAAATTATGGTCAACTCCAGCCATTACTCTGAGCTGGGTTGTGAAAATATTATACAGGGTAATTATAGCTACTGTGAAATCCATGTCCTTTAAAGGAGTTGTAATTTCTCTACATCATTTATCACAGCAATGGGACCAGGGCATTGGGAGTACTGAGCCAAAGAGTATCTGAAAGTACATTGTTCTGGTGTTGTATTTTTTCAATGTCTTTTAATACTGTATCAAAGTAAAATGTTTGGTTTTCATCTTCAAAGGAGTTTTTGTGATTGAATGAAGTTTTCCAGGAGATTCAATGATGTTATTTTACATAACTATAGTGTCAAAGGAACTGCCACTATCAAAAGAAGAAATGTGTGTGCAGTAGAAGGATTTTTCAATAGGTGACCCACTTCTATAGAAACTTCTTTTAGAGATATTCAGGATGGCCAGACCTTTGAACACCCTAACAATAAATTTTAGAACATCTTTATCAGACCAGTCTTCCCTTAATAACTTAGATATATTTATCACACTAAACTCCTGCAGAATGCAGGAAGGACAGAAAGAAGAACATTTGAGATGAATCTTTGTAATATTTGTGTGTTAGAGATAAATAAGAGCTTTGGAAGTATCCCATCAGAAGCAGAGTGAGATAAAGTGTAGTACTAGGACCTGTGATATAATAAAGTGAGGCCTTAAGTATCAATGTTAACAGTAGAGAGCAGTAGGAAGGAGTCTGTATGGAAAGACTCAGTATAATCATTAGTAACACTTTGTTCCTTTTGTGCTTTTTATGGTATTTTTAATTCATATTCTTTATTCTTGCAAGACAGAAGTGGTGACACTGAACTATATGTAGTTAAAGACTGTTGACACCCAAACTTCTCTTTTACTAGACAAATCCAGCTTTTTCCAAAATCTGTGTGGAGAGATTCTGAGTTTGAAAAGAAATGATACAAAATACTGTAACATCATACTTTATCCACTTTTAAAAATTTAATACACTGGTTAAAATTTGTTGTGAGAGAAATGTATTAGAAAATGGTGCTTTTCTTCCATTTTGGTTGTGTGGTCACTCCTCTAGTTTCCAAAAGCATTGAATTTCCTAGGTCCATCACCACTTTATGAACCTTGTATTTAGTGAAAGCCTACCTTAAAGATTAGGTACTTAATTCAGGGCTTTAGTATGGTAATATGATGGTATTCAGATTGTAGCTTCTGTTAGACATTTGGTCCAACTTAAGACTTAGCCTTTTCAAAAGCTGCATGAAAATTATTACTAAGTTGAAATTTATTATTTCTAAAATGGAAGTTCTCACTTCAGCAGGCCAAACTGACTATTATTATAATTTATACTGGCAGACTTATTGTTTGTACTGTGAAAATAAAATGATCAGCAGATATTGAAAATTTTATTTTCGAGAAATGCAGAATATTAATTGTCATTAATTTATGCAGGACTTCAGTGAAGAAGAGAGAATGTTTAGTTCAGAGGCTGTGAAATGTACTTAGTAATTAAAAGAAAGCACTTAAAAGATGTTACATGTAAAGCAGTGCATAGTTACTTATAGAAGCATATTGGATTCTTGTTTAATTTTTCCAAACAGTGGTTTGTCTAAGAAATCTTGAGTTGTGTTAAATGAAATTTTCTCTCATATTATTTTAATACATTTTGTTTGCCTCTGCAGAAGCTGTGTAATCACACATTCCATTCCTTGAAAGCTGTACTCAGACTTCCAAGCAGGATGTCTTGCTTATTTCAGTGATTGTTCTTCTTTTCTTCTTGACATTCTAATGATTATTTGCTTGGCTGTTGCTGTCATATTTTCATTAATGTAATTCCAGGCAAGTGCAGTTTCATAAATGATGACATTTACAGGTATTTTTCTCTAACTTTTCAAAGCATGTGAGTCCAAATCAGGAAGTTCATTGCAAAGTGTGGTCCAGGTCTTTCTTTTAAATCATGTTTCCTAATCTCACACAGAACATTACAATGATTAGTTTCCTGTTATTTAAAAATCTGGTCACAGTAAAAAGGATCATCATCTATTAAAGTACAGTCTAATCATTACTGACATTTCAAGTCTGTTATATATGTTTGAATATTTTATGTTTCCATGGCAGATCAGTGGCTTACAACTGGAGGGTTGCAGTTTTGATGGAAATCGACTTTCAGAAAATCTTCATGATTCTCCCAGTGTGTCATCCATTATCCCTTGTTACATGGCCTGGATTCCACAGGTACTAAATTATTGAAAGCCCTAAACATCCAAGACCCATAATTTGCTTTTTTTTCTGTGTAGTAGCTTTTCAGTATGATGTTGCTGACCTGTTTTCCCCCTCATTTCAAAAGAAAAATCCCTGTCTTTAATAGGAAAAGCAGTTATTTCTGTTACATAAAACAAGAACTACTTATAACTTTGTCAGGTTTTTTAGCTTCTGTTGTTTAGACTAAGACAAGAGCTTTGTTTCAGCTATACTTTTTTTCCTTGTCTTTTAGAAAACATTAGTGTTAACATATTTTCAAAAAGGTATTTATTAAATGTATAGATGAGTTTGAGAGTTCGTTCCTAAAATGTATTTCTTTGCATTTAAAACATGAAATTGAAATGCAACAGCAGTTAAAAGATAGAGAACGTGATGCAGTCTGTAAGCAAAGAAAGCCTTTCCTCTACTAATTTAAAAAATGCCAATGCTTGCAGAACTGTGTAAGATGAAAGTGAAGTAATCCAAACAGCAAAAATTGTTGCTGCTTCTGCCCTCCAATTATAACAGCAATCTCTGATAAATAAAGCAAAAAGTTACATAGAACTTATTCAAAGAGGTGTAAGAATTACATATTTATATACTTGCACTTTTGTAACTGAAAGAAAGCTTATTGTAGGATTCATGTCATCTAAATTTAGCTGTCTGAAAGTTAGTTGCCTAGTATGACTTAATTGCCTTTTTAGTGTTTGACAAACTGGAGAGAAAAGTCGAGGCTTAGTTCTGGAGCAGCGCCGTGAGTTTTCTCAAGTCTCTGCTTTGTTAGTAATCCTTCTCCTTTTGTAGCCTGGTCCAAGAGTTGCCTTATCCAAGACTGCAGTATCTGAACTGTATCTTAGGATTCAGCTTTAGTTACCATGTCATTGGAGATTATTTCTTTCCTCATGTTCTGTTGCCTATGTGATAACTAAGTGCTTGTTTGTCGACAGGATGCATATGGCCCATATTCTCCAGAGGAATGCATATCTTTACCAGTCTACACTAGCGTGGAGAGAGACCGTGTGGTGACAAATCTTGATGTACCTTGTGGAGGAAATCAAGACCAGTGGATTCAGTGTGGTGCTGCTTTATTTTTAAAAAATCAATAATTGGAAACTGCATTAGATTAACTCTTGAAGTTAAGAATCATTTAAACATCTGATTTGTTCATTATTAAAAGAAAACTTTAGATTGATTACTTCTGCATTTTTAAAGCAATTCCCACTTATTCCCAATATCATATGTCTTTTTTAAAGGTACATGAAATTCATTTTACTTGAATAGAACTTTATTATGTCTTTGTGGGATATTGTAAAAGTTAACATGGCACTATTCAGCAAACTTAATTTGGGTTTGTTTAGATTGTAATGTGTTGTATTCCTCTCTCAGACATGCTGAAATCTCTTACATTTTGCCTATACAGACAGAACTAGTCGTGCAAATTAGTCTTTCCCCCTCCATTTCTTTATTTCAGCTTTCAGAGAATGGAACTCAGAAAAGCAGTAATTTCTTCCAAAACATCAATGTAATTGTTAGAGCTGAAGGGGGAAAAAGAACCTGAACTGTATGTTCAAAAGCATCAACTATGAATCATTATATGACCTCTTAAGGTTGATTGACTGTCTTTTGTTAAAAAAAATGGGTTTATATAAATAACACTTAATACTGGTTACCATGCTAAAAATGGGCAGGCTTGACTAGGGCTAGACATTCTTAAAGGAAGTTTTATACACACATTTTGTGTCTAGTGGAGTTCCTCAGGGCTTGGTACTGGGACCAGTACTTCTCAATATATTCATTAATGACCTGGGTGAGGGAACTGAGCGTGCTGTCAGCAAGTTTGCTGATGACACTAAAGAGAGTACATATAATTTGAGTATAGTGTAAATATACTGTCCAGTGTTCATTCTAGCTTGATGATCCCATAAAGGAAGTTACCTAAAGAGCAATAGCCAGATGTTCAAGTCCAATGTCAGATATATGTACTCTAAGAGTAGTTTCTAAAGAAGAGTGTATCAGAGTTATTACTGGCTTTGCATCTCAGGAGAAAGCAAGCTCCATCTGTTATCTTCAAAAGAAGTCTCAGATATACTCTTCATATCTTCACCCAGTGTTACATTCACTACTTTTTTCAGAGCAGCAAACAAGAATCTTCTTAAGAGCTTGTCTTTGGGAAAAGTAATTAGTAATCATGCTTCTGAAATGTACCAGATAGGCAATTTCATCGTCAGAGCTATCTGACTCCTCTCAGTCCTTGACAAGGTGGTACCACGTGGTACTATTTCCAAGCATAAGAGGGTGTTTCATACACTTTTATCTCTCTGCTGAGATTGCTAAGAAATGTCAATGGTCAAGAGTATGTTTGTGATGGGCATGGTCATACCAACATCTGCCACTAGATGGTACTGTGGACTAGAACCTCGTGAGAGACTAGCACTGGCGAGTTGGGGGGGGGGTTGGAAGGTAAGGACAATTTATAGTATATGTAATATGCCATCAACACCCTGTTCCAAAGAAAGTTTTCTTATCAGCAGTGCTGAATAAGCAGCTGTGATGTACAAAAGGTGATTGCACTTAGTTGTGATGTAGTTGCTTTTAGAAATAAGTGATTCACCAAGTGAATTTCTTGGTATTTAGAGATGCCTTGGTTGTGGAAGTGGATGAAGCACTGACTGACCACTCTGGTCCGTTCACAGCTATTTCTGTACATCTTCAGTATCTGCATGGGGACAAGGAACAGTGAGGAGAAGGTATGCCCTTGCAGCATGGAAGACCAGCTGCTTCCAGGGCTGCATCAGGCAGAAAGTGGCCAGCAGGTCAAGGGAGGTGATTTTTCTCTGCTCAGTATTGGTGAGACACATCTGCAGTTCTGGGTCCAGTGCTGGGCTGCCCGGTACAAGAGGGACATGGGCTTGCTGGAGTGAGTCCAGAGAAGGGCCACAAAGGTCATTAAGGCACTGGAGCATTCTACATACAAGGAGAGGCTGTGAGAGCTGAGACTGTTCAGTCTGGAGGAGAGAAGGTGTGGGGGACTTATATCAGTGTATATAAGCACCTGATGTGGTGGGAGTAAAGAAGACAGAGACAGACTTTTCTCAGTGGAGCCATTTAAGCTACAAGTACCAGGAACATTGTGATGTGAGAATGGGAAACTCGTTTTAGGGAAGACAAGTGTCCAGTAGATACTGAGCCTTCTAGATCATTGTAGGTAGGTTTCTGAAGCTGTACAGAGCAGTTGTACAGTCACCATGCTTGGAATTTTTGAAAGCTTGATTGGATAAAACCATGAGCAACCTGTTGTGACCTCAGAGTTGACCCTGCTGTTGGGGACCTCTCAGGGTCCCCTCCATCCTGAATTATACTATGCTTCTATCTCTGAACAAAAGCATGGCATATTAGTTCCATGTTGATTGTTCCAAGCAAAGTGTGTAAGTTACAGTAAGAAAATAATGTCACTCTGCTCGTTCTACATTGTGCTACATATAGAAATGACCTGCAAGGCCTTCAGTTTTACTGCTGCCTCATAAGCTATCAGCAAGTTCAGGGGTAAGTCAATGGAAAATGAAACAGTTCAAAGAATAAATGGATGAATGAAATGTAAAACCATAACAGGGCAGTCCAAAAAAAACGTAGAGGAACCTCACTTAAGGCATAAAAACCAAAACCAAATGTTCTGAACACATTGGAAGCAGGACTCCTGCCAAGGAGACTATTGGGTTATTAGATGACAGAACTGTAAAAAGAGTACTCAGGGAAGGTAAGACCACAACACAAACCTAAACTCTTTACATCAGTATTGATTTGAGAATAGCTGAAGGAGGTTCCCACACTGATTCCTCTCTCTCTGTCTCTCTCTCTCCCCCTTTTTAAATAAGGGATGAGCCTTAGGGATCACCTTAAATCGACCTGTCAAAATAACAAGTTTTAGAAGAAGCTGAGAAAATGACTAGTAGATAACAAGTTGTCAGGGCCAGATGGTCATCATCCAAGAGTCCTTAAAAGGACTCAGGGAACTCAAGCATAATGTTGTCTTAATACTCACTGTGATGTCTAATCCATCCTTTAACGTGGGCTATACTTCTAGAGCAATTATAAGTTCATAGTTTTTTAACAGTCCTCCATAAAGCCTTTTCTCTGTCTGCAAAACTTAATGCAATTGTAAACCAGCAAAATTTGATACTCAACTATTTCTAAATTCAAAAAAGATCAGCATGGATTTTTAAGTCATATTTTAGAGGAACCATTTGTGATCTTTTTAAAAAGCTTTAAATTTATTGATGGAGTCAGGAAACTAATTTGATACAGTGTACAGGGATTTGCACAGTGTGGGAGAAGTTGGGAAAAAGGAACAAAGATGTACTACAAAAAGTTTGAGAGCACAGGAGGGAGAGAATGAGTAGTGTTCTGCCATTTTACAACAGCTGAGGATCTCAGTTTCCTACTTAATCTTTACCAGAGCAGGAATCCCAAGCCAAGATATTTGCTGTCACTCTTCAGTACAATGGCATACTTCTTCAAGGAGAAGTCTGCATTAATTTGACTGCTTTTGCTGCATTCAGGCATGCTGTCCCCAGGGGTAGGTTATTTCTTAACCTGTGCAACCTCTGTGCCTCTCTCTCAGATGCTGAATAATTGATCATCCTGAAAGGTGACAAAGAGGTAAACAACCAATTTTTACTTAGCAGATGCTGCTGCTTTGTCAAATAATTGGTGCAAAGGCGTATTAACAGCAAGAAGGGAGATCCTTCCTTCCTTCCTGTCTTTCTCCCTTCTTCCCTCCCTTCTTCTCATCTGATATCTTGTTGGCCATTAAGGTAATTTAAAATGAGGGAAGACTTAGCTGAAGTGTTAGGAGAGAATGGAGAATCTTTTCTCTTGGCAGTTCGTAGAGATCCAGTTCATATAAAAGAACAGACTGTGTCACACCTGCTTCAAGGGATCACCTGGAGGAGCAACAGCATAACCATAGGAATTAATAAGAATAGAAATACCCTGGCTACATTTCCTGATGGACTCCTGAAGTAACAGGGAACAGACCTGAATGTTTCAAGCTGATCACTTCATAATACAGAATCTGCTTCCTGGAGTGAGCTGATGAGATGTGAAATTTGTATTGCCACAGGCAAGTCAAAATTACTCTGTCATGTGTCTGTGATGCCAATGTAATTAATCCCTGTAAAGCTCATTTTTCAATAGCTTAAACTAGATTTTTGAAATATATTTTATTCTACTATTCATTGATTTCATTCTTTTTCATTGGGTGGAAATGAAAAGGTCTAAAATGGTGAAACTGGAAACCAGCCTAAACTGAAATACAAGATTGCTGATGCAGACTTCAAAAAAGCAAATGAAATATGGCAATTAACAAACCAATAAAAGTTGACTGTAAATCAAATTTAAAAAAGCTAAAAAATGAAAAAAAAGAAGAATCCCAAATAATGAATCTGCCATGCTTGTTGAGGGATGGTAGAGAGTGCTTCACTGCTTGAATCTGATGCAGTTGCTGTCTGGTGACCCAGTCAGCCACTGGCATCCTGCCAGTTGCTCTGATGAGTAGAATTTAATACACAGGATGGAAAACATCAACTTAATGAAGAATTGTTAGCCTTCCAATACAGAAAATACTTGTGCTGTGGAATAATGCAAAGGTGAGTCAAATTTAGGCAGCTGTGCTGGGACTGCTAGATTATATTCAAAAGCAACAAACTAGAGCCTTTGTTAGCTTGCAGCATGTGGGATTTTTCCTCATTTTTGTGTTTTCAGTGTCTTTTCTGTACCATTTAATGGTTCACACACCTTTCAGCAGAGAGGGACTGACTGTTAACAGCAAACAGATTATGCATATCAAACTTTAGTAGTAGGAGACAGACCTTTTAATGTACTTTTAATCCCAGCATAGATGAAATGAACTGGCTTTGGAATGCATTTTCTTTAATTCCTCATGCCTAGCTCAGAACTCTGGAGATCTCATTGCAATAAAGGGAAGATTTCAGCCACACTTCAGTGGTTTCTCCTGATTTTCTTGGGCATAGAAGGGCATTCTGCCAGTAATAGTTGTAAATGGCACCATTCCTACAAAGAACAGTGGAAATTGTGTTTTCAGAACCCTTCAGTTGTGACTAGTTCTTCCTAAAGACCTCTTGGGGGTTTCTGCAGAAAGAAGAGCTGACAGGGTGTACAGGGGCTGTAAATGCTCCCATTGAAACATCATCAGGACATCAGGCTGCAGAACCACAGGAGCAGCAAACCCCCAGTAGCACACCCAGACCATACATTTTGACTGGAGTCCTGCATGGCTTTAGAACCAGTAAATGGTACAGGAAAAGGTAAAGGCATTAAGTGCTATCATTACCCAACAGAACAAAAAGGAGTGAAAAGAGGCTGAGAGGCTTCTCTGAAATGTGTGCACTGAGGAATGCAAAACAGGAGAAGTAAAATGCAGTGCATGCTGTTCTCCTCTTGTCCCTTTCCAGGAGTATCTCACCGTGAAGATGACTTGGCTTAACAAATTGCTCTATTGTGATGGTTTATGTTGTATTGAGTTAGATTTTATGCTCTGTTTAACTGAACTAAAATAATAGATTAGAGGATTCATGTACACAAATAATAATTGAAAGAGATGGCATCCCTACAAATGGAATATCCCTGGCCCTAACAGACAGGGAGGTCTCAAGGTCTCAGAGGGACACTATGTTACAATTCTTGAATAATCATAATATACAGTAATTATTACATAACCCATACTGCTGCATTAATGCTCCCTAGTGACTTTATTGGACAAAACAGATAGTAGCTAGGAGGATAGTACCTAAGAATACAGCAGATGAAACCATATTTAGTTCTCCATCAGGCAAATGCTATATTGCAATCACAGGGACAAGCTGAGGTCATGTGTAAAGCAGTACAAGCTCATGGGTCAGAAACAGAATGCCATCTCACCTCCGTGGTTGTAAGTGGATTAACTGCTGTAGTCAGTGAAGTTGTGCTACAAAAATCAGTTTGATGTTGGTTCTGAAAAGTTTCTGTACAAGGTATTGAGCTGTACTCCAGCTAATATGAATCAGGAGCACACTGTAGGTAAGTCAGGCTGGTTTTCACCAGCAGATGGTCTGACACACTGTCCAAGTAGAAACTTGATGAAAACAAAGGATTGTAAGAACATACACAGTATTTAGGATAACACAACCACAAAGTACAGAATGAAAACAAAACCCAGCAAGGCACCTTGGAACCATATTTGCATCTTGCAATACTGACTATTTCTGTGTTATATGTCTGTCCTCATTCCTACAGCCTCACTTTACTTTTAGTACACAAGCAGAGCAAAACAGAGATTGTATACACTGTTGATTGTCCATGGTTAGGATAACTGTTCCTCATCTTACTGGCTGTCTAGGTACTGTTTTAGTAAACAACAATATTACAAGAAGAGCAGGTTGCACTGTTTTTCTTCTGTTATAGGTTTGGGAATACATAATTTGCTGTATATATTTTTTTTTACTTGCTCAGGATGCATCTATTCATCTTTGCATGTTGTGATCTAAATTCTGATCCTAGCAATTGTTAAGTCTTCATCTGTGTCTGGATGATTCAATTACATTCAAGCTGTCCTTTAAAAAGCAGAAGTTAACTTCTTTTTTGCAGAAGTGGAGGAACCTGACACCTGGAACAAAAATATTCATAAGCATGACTCTATATGGATGTGCTCAGTGGAGAAATATTTTTATCTTGTTAAGGAAAATGCATTAATGCAAATGTGAATACAAGAAGTTATGAACATTAAAGGTAATTCCATCTCAAAGCTCCTTACAGAGACAGAAGATATTACACAGTCTTTATAATGCTGTAAATTATGTCTGATTTGAACTTCATTTTAAACTCCACAGTGAAAGAGAAATCAGAATTTCCAGTTAAATACAAAAGCTTAAATGAGAATTCAGCACACAGGAGACAGCAGGCTGACACTATGCAATCTCACTGAAGCTTGAGTGTGCATAGACTAGCAGAGTTAATCAAAAACTCCACTCATCTGCCAACTCTTTATGCATTCATCAAAGCTCAGCAGAGAGTTATCAGCTCAGAAGGTTCATACATCAAGGCTTCAGCTCCAGCTTCCTTGACATCCCAAGAAGATTAGTTCATGACAGATTTCTGTAGCCCAGCAAGCATCCCAAAGTGAAGCTGCAATAGAAATGACAAGCATATCCTTGGCATCTGATGTTATGTCCACTTGTTCCATCAAAGCCAACAAGGCTCCACTAAGGTTATTGAAGTCATGCAGGTTGTGAAGCTGTTTCTTGATTTAGACAATGTGACAGGAGAAGTCCTCAGTGGCTCCATGCAGGAGATACCTACTCATTCTCCGAGACCACATGAATAAACAAATCCTGTTCAGACTCATTTCAAAACAGCCATGTGTCTCCCATGCAAACAGACCAAAGGAGGGCTGGTTCACAAATAGCTGTTCACAAATGCTCTTTCTGTCCTAACAAGGTACCCTGAAGGAAATCAACTGTGCACTTTTCAGTGCCACAAGGAAGCAATAGCAGAGCAATCATCACCCCACACATCTTTGCTGCTGTATTTGAATTTGCTTGTTATATTGGTTTGACTGGGACAGAGTTAGTTTTCTTCATAGTGGCCTGTAGGGTGCTATGTTTTGAATTTATGATTAAAACAGTGTTGATAACAAAGATATTTTTGCTGTTGTTAAACAGTACTTGCACAGGGTCAAGGTGTTTTCTGCTTCTCACAACACCTTGCCAACAAGGAGGGTCAACAGCTGGGACAGCTGACTGCAACTAACTAAAGAGAGATCCCATACCATGTGACATTGTACTCATCATATAAAGCTGGGGGAAGAAGGAGGAATGGGGAATGTTTGGAGTCATGGTGTTTGTCTTCCCAAGTAACCATTATGAGTGATGGTGCCCAGATTTCCTGGAGATGGCTGAACATCTGCCTGCTGATGGGAAGTGGTGAATGAATTCCTTGTTTTCCTTTGTTGGTGTGCGTGGCTTTTGCTTTACCTATTAAACTGTCTTTGTCTAACCCTTGAGTTTTATCACTTTTACCCCTCCAATTCTCTCACCTACCCCACAGGGGAGGAGTAAGAGTGTGGCTGCTTGGGGCTTAGCTGCCTACCAAAGTTGAACTACAGCACTAGTTCATAGTGGTCTGGATGCTGCTCAGAGGATGAGACAGCAGCCATACTTATTTTGGTATTGCCTTGTAAGGCTCATTAATTGTAAGAGATGTCAGCTATTAGAAAGGGATGATAGATCAAGGTACTGTAAGAATCCATACAACAATTGCTTTCCTCTGCAGCTGACTGACCAAGTGTCTCCACATATGGAGAGAATTCTATGCCCTGTTGCTTCCTGCAACACAACAAAGAAGTCTGGATTACATGAGTTGCATCAGTCACATCAATCACCCACTTCACTTGAAAGAATGGTACAAGTAAATACTCTGAAATTGACATAAACCTCCTATTAAAAACACAGTGCATACAGAAATACCTTAGATACAAGGAGTTCTGCATTTTCCTTTGGTAAAAATAAAATGATTGATACCTAATCAATAATCTTAGGAATGCTTCTGTGCACAAACTCAGACTTACTGTAAATGCTGGAATTAAGAAGGCAGCCAGAACAGATAACCTCCAGATTGTCATGGAATGTTCTACAGACAGCCTTAGAACATGTCAATTCCAAATAGACAGAAATACCCTGTGAAAGTTCTTGCAAGAACAGACATAAAAGCTCAAGACCCTCAACAGACTTTTCCCTAGCAATACTCTGCAATGGACTGAATAGTTTTTACAGGTGCTTTCTCCTCAGAGGTAGCTGCACTTCAAGGGCTTCTGACTGGTACTGGTGTAGCCCATGCAAAATGGAATTTAAATGCTCATGTAATTAATGTAAAGAAAATGGTTTCCTGATAATAATGAGGATAGATATATTTAAAAAAAGATATGTTCTGGAGTCATCTCTATTTGCAAGGAACAGGCTAATTGCTGCACATATTTACTAATTCAGTTAAAAATGGAAATGTAAGAAGGTCTAGGATTACTTCAGTCCCCCTGTAGGAATGTAAAGTGCTTGAAGAACATATTTTGCTTCCCCAGCTCACAGGAACCTGATCATAAGAACGGTGGCAGCTGTTATAACTAGCAATAAATCAGAGAAGCTGAGAATCTGAGTCAACTGGGCTGATAATCCAATTACCAGAAACTGGCTTTTAATGGTTTGAATTGCATACATACATGCATGTACACACACACATACATATTTCACTCACAAGGCAACTACTTTAATAAATTTCTTTCATCCACCTGAAAGCTGCAAACATCCTAGCATGCTCAACCTGCAGGTAGTCCTATTTAAGACCAGATACTATTTAGGGTTATCACAGATGTCCCTATGAGCAAGTGTGGACCACAACAGCCATGGCACAAAATGGGGTGCATGGCCACTAGTGATACCCAAGATTTTTCTGAGCCTGGGAGCAGGGACCTGCCATGTAGGTGATATCTGGCTAAAGAAAAATGAGACCTTCTAAATTAGGCATTTCTTACCCTGAAGACATGACCATGTTTTCATATCTCCACAAACAAGCAGCTGGATTCATGTGAACTTAGTACACATCTATCAAAAGGCAAGTTAACTCAGTTGTAGGTGCTAGTGGGATCTGGCTCCACCACTGAAAGCAGAGCAAATTGCAGCCAGAGTGAGCTGGCAGTTGAGCAGCAACCCTGGCAGACACAAAGGGGACCCTCAAGTACCTCTGGCAGGCTCAGAAAAAACAAACAGGACGTGTTGGTGTCTGTGCCTGCTTTGTCTTGGCTGCTCACAAGGGAGAGGTTAGATGCAGCTGGCATGTGGAAACCCCCTGCACAGCTTGTATCCCAACTTCGGGCAGCAACTTAAGTTTCAAGGAAAGACCAAGTACTACAGTACCATCATAATCTGCTCTGGGCTTTTAAGGCAGCCATCAGGGAGGTGAATTCTTGCCTTGCACGCCAGATCAGCTGATGCCCTCAAGCAAATATTCTGATTACTTTGTCTTCATCTGCCTACTTGCAAATGCTTAAACGATTTTTTCCAGCCTTTCTAAAAAGCCAGTCACAGATTTTGCTAAGGTGAGCTCCTGTGAACAGACAGGGCATCTCCCTGCCTCTGCTTCACACAGCTCATACCCAGGCTGACCTTCCAGCCAGGTGAAGAGGTTCATACTGCAAGGGTTTACTTTAAGAGCAGCTCTCTGAAAAAAAGGAGAGATATAGTTTTTTATAACCATAAAATACTTCAGTGCTGAACAATTCTGTCATTGAGAATATTAAAATAAGATCAGAGATATTTTATGCAGCTGTTATTAAATAGTCATTAAACATTTCTGGAAATTATACTCCTAGGGGATTTGACATTGAATAATAGACTCTCAGGGCCCAGTCTGAGTCATGACTTATAAAAATATATACCAAATGCACTAAACTTGTCTTCATCATCAATTATCTCTGAATTCAACAATTTTCTACATAGTGTGCAGAGTTTGCTCCAGGGCATCTATTTCTGTCCACACCTCACCAACCAGGGAACACTGTGTCCTGTGGGCACGTGTAGTGCATGGCTTTGCAATGTATCAGAGGAGGCTGCAAAAAGACCACAAGAATTCCATTCATTTTATCTCAAGGCTTGTTTCTGGATTTAAGGATAAACTGGCATGTATCTCTTCAAATTTGAGATCTCCACAAAGCAGGGCTTGTCCTCTGCTCTTGTGCAGATTGCTCTGCTAAGGGAGAACAATTCTCTTTCTTATAGAATATGCAAAAAACCAATTTCCACAGTCATAACTCTCTCAGCTTGTTAGTTAAAGGCCTCCACTGGTGGTATACAACAGCAAAAATAACAGCCTGATTAATCCCCATCCACTAGTCTAAACAAAAAACCATGCCATTTCGTCACATGGCAGTGACAGAGTCATCATCAAACAATACAACCTGAAATGGCTCTAGCAGATTCAGAATAGTATAATGGTATCCCCACTGACCCAAAATATCTGGAGGTATGTTAATTTTCCCTTTGCTGAAATGAACAGGAGACTGATTTGGAGATTTCATTGTTATGGAAATATATTCTGCTCAGGACAATTATATTTGACTTTCTCCCCCTGAAGCATCAAGAGTGTTTCATATGCTATCCTGATTAACAGTGTTAGTCTTTTATTTATGGGGTAATTTGTCTAGGTAATATATGCACAGAGTATGTTGCAGAAGAGGAACTACAAAGTTTCACTACTGATCCTATTATCAAATTCACCTGAGAAAACCCTGATTTTCTGTTGGGAGGATCTCAAAGCACAAGCAATGGTAGCCTTATGACTCCATTTTGGGCTCTGCTTAATGATATTGATGCTTCTGAATTACCCCAGGTTATGGACACACTCATGCCAAGAGCAGGCCTTAAATTGCATGGTGGGATATAGGTCTGGACACAAGTTATCCATGTTATCTTCACAGATCTCCTCCCAAACTGTGCATGTTCTTGGCTCTTTATACTCATCATAATGCCTTGGGGAAGATCTGGATTGCTATAAAAACCACTGTGCGTGGGACTGAATAAAGAACAGAGCAGTTAGTTACTTCACCAGTGCTATATTTATAAGCTTTAACATGGTTTGGAGGGCATTTGTGAAAAAAAAAAAACAAAACAAAACCAAAACATCAGTGACTGCTTAGTCAGAGCTATCTGCATATAAACACTGACAACTCTTTTTGTTTCTTTTGGGCCATCTGCTCCAGCAGTGAAACTGGATTGTGCCGGCAGTACTGGAGCCACTGCTGTAACCTGGCTGCAGGTTCATGCTTTGCCTTTCATGCTGATTTCAGCAAGGCAGAAGTATCAGGACAAAAATATTCAGAATATTTGCTTTAATTATTTTTACCATTTATTGTTTTGGGTAATATGTTTGCTGCCTTAGGGATAAACACAACCACAAAATGTGAATCATTTTGCCTTTTGTATAGTTTTGCAGTTTCCATGTAAAAGCTGAGTTACAATTCTCTTCAGAAATAAAAGACAACATTTCAAATCCTTTGTGGTTCTAAATAGCTTACCTAACTATGTCTCTAAAACTGTTGGTTATACAGTATATGTACAGATAAACATACATATAAAATACATATTTGAACCTGAGCTGCAGTTCAGTGGCTGCCTCTACGTGAGGGACGTTCACAAGTGCATTTTCCACCCTGCAGCTTGTATCACTGTGTTCATCTCTCTTTCTCCTACAACATTTTGCTTTCAAGTGTTTTCCCAGAAAGTAAAAACCCACAGCAGTTCCATTGAAGAAAAAGGGAAAGTATGTCCTAAGCAGCCATTCCCTGTCAATTCCACACCAGCAGTGTGCAAAAATAATAAGAAGAATTTAAAAAACCCAAAGTGGCTTTTGAATGAGAAGCAGACTAGCACATGGAGGTAAGGACAAAATAACATAAAATAAAACCTGCAGCAATAGAGCATGCCACAGTAAGACTTTTTTTAGGAAACAATCTTAGCAGTGATATTTCTTAGAGGCAGTAGGAGGGAAGGATGAACAAGAGCAGAGAAGGCCTGGTTGAACAAAGAGCAACCTACATGGCTGTGAGTAAGATCAGACAGAATAATTGGTGGGTTTCAGACTGCAAAAGCAAGGGATTTTTTTTTTTTAAACTAAAAAACTGGCAACTTGTACATTCTATTGTGGTGTTTCCTACCTAAAGTATCTTCAGAATGAAAGACTAAAGATCACATCCTTTTGGATTTTTACAGTATACACTACTGCACTGATAGTAATCCAGAAAAAAACATTTGATTTTCACTTTAAAACACTACAGAGCTGTTTGAATTTTCCATGAACACAAGTCCTTACCTGCATCTCTGCATTCCATGATAATTTGTTGCTGCTTTGGCCTCATTCAGTGTCTTCTGTGGAACATGCAAGTTAGTAAGCGTTAAAAGCACCATTGATGCTATTTGTGTCAGTGATGAGGTGAATTTGCTGCCCCTACTAGTGTGGGAAGGGGCAGGCAATAATGTCCTAATGGGTTTATTCTGTTTGAATACTCAAATACTCAACTCTGGCCTCTTTTTTTTTTTTTTTTTTCTTTCCTGCTCTATTCTTCTCCCTCAACCTCCTCTCCTCAGTGCCAATAAATTTTAAGTGTGATGAAGATAATGATGAAAACATGCTGATGAGTAGGGGTATAGATAGACAAGCTGTTTATTTAAAGCAGCTGTGCAACACCAACCAGGTGCCTGTAGATGTATATCAGCTTACCCTGTAGTAGCATCAGCCACAGTGTGCTCCTGGTGTTCTTAACACAGAGGAAAGGGTGTTTCCTGCTTTGAGAGCTCATGGGCTTTGGGTTAGATAGAGGAGGAGGCAGTAACTCCCAGAAATTTATAATTTAGTCTTCCCTCCTCTGTAGGAGGGGATGGTGATGCCTTTGAAGCTGGCTTTGGCCTTGGCTGTAGTTCTGGCTTGCTGTGCTCCCTTTCCTCTGCCTTTTCCTCTTCTCATTGCTCGATTTAGATCACAAGAGTTAGTGGCTTTGTGGCTGCACAGCTGAATGGGACAATGATCGCTGCAGGCTCTGGGCATTTTTGCAGGATGAACAATATTTTGTGCAAAATTGAGCTCTCTTGGAGTGGTCTGTTGTGCAGAAAGGACAAAGAGCTGAAAGAAGAGCTTTCATGTGGAACAGGGCATGACAGGCTGTGGAAGGTGCTTCTGTGAAGTAGGGGAAGAGTCCTGGCCTTGGTTGTATGAGAAGCTGCTGCAGGGTTAAACAGTGCAAAGAACAGGGGTCTGAGCAGGCACAGTTCAGTCAGGACCTGAAGGAGGTAACATATACACATGGCTGTGGGTCCAGAACAGACCTATCCTGCAAAGCCACCCCTTGCTGCCTTGATGGATGGCAACCCCTGTTAGCCAATGCATAGGGATTATTCTCTACAGAACCCAAAGAGTCCAATTCATTATAGCAAGGCCTATTTTTTTCCCCTTTTTCTACTCTAGTGGAGCATAAATGACCCAAATAAATCCTACTCCTTTGGCACAAGTAATGCACAGAATGTGTTCCTGGTGCTGTATCAGGATTTATCTCTCGGTGCATGTTGTGAACATGCATTTCTTTCCAGTCAGTAGAATTGTTATAGCTATAGAGCTTGATTATTGAAAGGGGAGCTGGTTGGTGTTGGGAAGATATAAATGTGATATGCACAGTATACATCAGCCACACCAGCTGGAAAAATCCATTTATTTCTACTGACTGAGTAATTCACTTTTGATTCCAGTTTATACAGGTAGGAACATGATTTCTCAGTGCCTGTCTCCAGTAACTCAGATAGTGCTGAGCTTTGTCTAGTCTTTGTGGCCAGAGCCAGCTCCTCTCTAGAGCCTTATACCAGCATTTCTACCGGTGTTTGGGGGTGGGAAACAATACAGACCTGCCCTGTTCCAGCTTTGACACACATCCCAGGGCAAATGGCAGGATCTTGTGTCCACCGGAAGCAAGGACCATGTAGAAGAAACTGGACAGGGGCATAAATGGATTTGTCTTGTACTTCCAGCCATACATAAACATCATATATGTGGTGGGGTAGAGGTTGTGCCACAGCAAAGGAGAAATGGCCTTTAAGGTGTCAGAAATAGCCCCTGAGTTTTGCAAATGTCCATTGTGGGGTCCCTTGCTTGAACAGGGGCTGTGAACAGAAAGATCTGGGAATCACTGAGAAACCAAAAACCTTCACCCCAAGGCTTTAGAGTCCCCAGCTTTCTTGGAGGAAGAGCTCTGCTGTTTGCACATGGATTTCTGTGAGGGTTCAGCTCAGTGCTGTGGCTGCCCTGAGCAATAAATGGCAAGTCACCCAAATGGCTGTAGGGCACCATGCAGGATTCCCACCTCCAAACAAGGGTGACAGCTGAAGTCTTGTGAGCCTCATTTCTCCCTGCTGCTCTGCCTCTACCCAAACTGTCTGTAACATGTCTGAAGTTATTTCCACTTTATTTCTTCCTTTTCCCACTCTACCCTTCCTCCCTGGCTAAAAAATGACCTCCTGCTGCTTTCTCAGCCAAGGCAGAGATGCCTTCCAAATGCTAACAACTCCAATCACTGAGATTTTCAGACAGCTAGTCCTCTGTTGAGCCCCATGGAGTGGTCAGGGTAGAGCATCAATTCTTCAGCAGTAGAAAAGCTTGCACACAGCAGGTGAAAATCCTCACAAGGATTTTCAGCCCAGCAATCACCAGGCCAGGTGTCTCATTACTGTGTATAATAAAATAGTATCCCAAGGAGGAGGAAAAGATAAACATATGTCATTCAAAACTCCCCTGATTACCTGAAGTATCCACCAACAGGGTGCCCAATTAGTCTACCCAGCTTTATATTTTGCCCATCTCTTTTTATTAATCTGGCCTCAAGTGTGCTGTAAACCTTGGGTCAGGAATGTTTTATTAAACTCTGTGGCTTGCAGCATCAGCCTCCAGCTAGGAGAATGGTTTTGAAAGCCTTCCAAATCACAACATTGCTAGTTATATTTTCTATGTTCTGAACAAACACACCCTGGCCTGTGCCTCAGTTTCAGGGGAATATATGCATATATCTGCATGATCTCTTGGAAAGAGGGACTCTGATCAGCACTGTTTGTTCACTAGGCTCTCCACCTGGCTGACTCCCCCTGCTTGGTTCTGCCCTCCATGCTGGGAGGACCTGGGAAGCAAAAGCCACCAGCTTCTCAGGCCACACATGGTCTGCTCTAGGCACCCCCACTCAATCTTCTGCATATATTTTGGCTGCAGACAGATGAGCTTCCTGAAAGCACTTCTTGGTGCTTCCTCTTCTTCAGTGACCTCCCTGTTGTCACCATGACCAGAGCTTGAAGGTGATTGTTAGAAAATCTAACAGCTGAGAGACAGAGACAGTTAGCATGGTCTGTCAGATGCAGAAACCAACTTCATGATATGAGGGATGTTTTCTCATGCTTTGCTGTTCTTACTGAGCTTGTGTCTTATAGTAATAGTAATTCTTTGTTATCAAAATATCTAAGATAGGTACTCCCACAGTCTTGTCAATTTGTCTAGCTGGGAAGAAAATACTATATTGCTTTGGATAAACAGAGTTCCTTGCTTTGTAACAGAAAACTCATCTTGCAGAAGCTCTGCAGGTGCTGCTTTGAGACAGCTTGCTTTCAGATATAATGGAGATACCAACTTTGACATGTTCATTACAGTTAGCTGTGTTGTAGAGATACAGCTGAAATCAATGTCCACTGCTGGAGCCTTTTTGAGGTAGAAGAGCTCTTCTTTGGGAGACAGAAAGCAATTGCCTAAGTGAAAATTCTCCTGTAGAGTCACATTTATACAAGCTCTCAGTAAGCTTCACACTACTTACATCTTCTCTCTGCTCTTAAGTAATTTAAATTTTTATTATCTACTTGGTGAAACATAGTGTCACATAAAAGATTTAAAATGAAATGTATCTTTCCTATCAGAAGGCATATTTGAAGGCATTTGCACATCTGTTTTTACAGCATTAGGAAGGAAATTGGATATAAATGCAGAAACCTACTTGGTGGTTTACTGGGCAGCTGCTCCATTTGTGATTTGCTTCAGAAAGTAACCCAGAGAATCAATTTCTTCTCCCTGGGTATAGCTTTGCACCATGAAGAGGCATCAGACTTTGTCTGTGCCACTTGTTGATCCTAGCTCACTGCCAGAGATTAGCAGCAGCTCCTGTGACAGCTGGCAGGAAAGCAACATGTGTCAGTGAATTGTCTTTATATGGCTTGTATTGTCAATAGACAGCAGGAAGTGAATAACATCTAAATAGATGTTTGTGGATAGTACTTTGCAATATTTCCTTGTCTCTAGCCTGAACACAGATGTTATGGATATAATTGTCCATGCTGAAATACTTCCCAGTACTCACAATAATCAGGGCAACAGGAAATATTTCTGCATGGAACAGAGGATTATGTCTTATGGCATATATATGCATAACATGTGATCATCTGCTTTTATTAGCTGTCATCTGTGTTTAAGGTCAAATGAGGAATGCCATTTTGCTATGGACACCTGTCTCAGGAAGGAATTGTTCATTCAGGGCTCACAGATGTGAATAAACTTCTTAGACCAACATCTAGGAATTTAATGAACGAGTTGTGATAGTGCACCTAGACAGATGTCAGCTTGGATTATTCAGCTGTACTTGTCTCAGAGACTACTACAGTCCTGATGCATTATAACCTTTGTGATCAGTATCTACTGGAGAATTGATATAATGCACATTATTTCTTCTGTCATTTCATAATTATTAATTTTTTTGCTGTACTGAACTCTTGATTGTATGATAAGAAAGATTTAGTTTTCTTCAGTCAATAGTTTCCACAATATTTTATGATAATAACTCACTTACTGGATAATAAATGTTCCAAGACACTGGCAGTGTTGTCCTGAAGGGAAGAAAAGTATTCACTATAAGACATATGTCTTTGACAAGCAACCCAGCCATTTAACTACAAAGGCAGCCATGCTGCCATAATAAAAGTTGCCCAGCCACATCGAGTTTATGGTAATGGCTGTTTGGCAGGATATGCCAGTGCACAGAATCTGAGAGTGACCACAATCTGCATAGTATGGGATAGCATCCCTTCTGCTCAGGGCATTGTCATCATGAGCACACAGCTGTGGACCAAATTTAAAATGCCCAAGAGGTACCTCTACAGGGAGCAAAGAGGACTAAACCCATGATACTTACCACTAGAGGTTACAGGACCAGAGAGGTTTCCCATAAAAGTTGCTAAGACATGTGGAACTACTACAACAAGAGAGGAATAGGAATACAAGAGCAGAGCTTATGAAATGTACTGATTTTTGCCAACTTGAGAGAGAGGTGTAACAGTAGGGACCTAGCCAGGTCTGTGAGTCTGTCCATGTCACAGTTGTGTGAAAACATAATGTAGTGGTAAAAAGATGAGCTAAAAAAGAAGAAATACAGTGAGCACTGTGACCATATTAATGATAAGGTCAGTCCAGTTCTCTGGGATATATACATTCTGGTTAGGTTTCCAGTCTCCATCTGAAAGGCTGCCTGTGCTTATGATTTGTGTTAAGCTAGTCCTGCAATTAAAAGTGACTTCTACTCTTGTCACTAACTGCTTCTGTAACACTTGCAAATTTAATAGCTGTTTAGCAAAGTCTGAATGAACTGTATAGATCTTAGAAAGGATCTTTAATTCAGAAAGGTTTGTATGCTAAGGTGTTTTCTCCTAGCCAAATGATATGTGACTGAGAATTCACTTTTAATTAATACAAGTAAAACTAGTGAAGAGGGAAATTAAATTCCTCTATAAGTAATTTTGTAGATTTGCTTAGCCTTAGGTTAAAGTTTCAGCTGAGGAAAGGGGAGGAGGAGAGGTCATCTTACTGTCCATGCTCTCCTAGAATTTTGATGGAATCCACATTTAGTGTTTTATAATAAATGATCTATGTCTTGTTAGCCATGGGCTGGGGCGTGGTTCAGGATCTTTCATGTGAGAGCTGACCTGAGCAGCAAAATAGAAGCTGGAAAGCCTTCAGACCATGCTTGAAACTGTCATATGTGGATTGTCATCAGCCCTGTCACAGTTTGTGTTCAGAAATATATTTCAGAATTTAAAAGCAAATTATTCCATCCAACGTAAAATCTGTATTGATGTTGCAACTATTGGCTATATTTACACCGTTGGTATGGACTGCTCCCCAGTTCATTCCAGGACTCTGTTCTTTTGATTTGCCATGTCCTGCATGCTGTATTTCTCCCCAAAATTGCTTTGAAAATGGAAGAAATCAGTAGGCAAAATCTGTGAGTGGTTAGCTGGACAGATCTGGAGACTGCTCCACCTGCCAATATGAATGGGAGTGCACCACATCCTGGTGCTTTGGCTCAGAGTGGTCCTTGAAGACTGTTCCAGAAAGCCTTTCTTTTCCACATGCCTACATGATCCATTGACATTTCACCCATTATGTTACAAGGGTAAGAACTTGGCAGGTTGCCACATGGTCAGTCCTCTCATTGTTTCATAATGTAATATGAATTCCAAAAGCATTTTAAATGATAAACTGTCTGTGACTCAGAAGACCTCAAAAGGGATAAAACATGCCCTCATTTATAGCTGGGGAGGGGCCAGCCCAGGCACTGACCCCTGTGAGTCACAGCTTCAGTGCTCTCTGGGTGTCTCTGCCACACCTAGCCCTTTGTGCCACCCACCCATCCTTTTGGGAAACAGCCCAGCTTCACGACTATTGTGATATGCAGTCTCAAGCCAAAGTTCATACAGTCCCAAGCCAAAGTCAGGGACCCTTTGGCGGGTTCCAAATTATATTTGATCAGGTGCTTCACATATTATTAGCTGCAGTCTTTCTGTTGCCCAGCCCTCAAAGCATCTGAACCTGCTCAATAACCTCATGTAAATCACTCAGCTGCATTGTTTAGCTCTGAGTGTTGTTCCACAAGCAGCCATTCCCAGCCTGAACCAGTTGCCCTTTAGGACTTGGGAGGAATTACTGAAATAATACTCTGCTACAGAAGAGATGTTGTAGCTTTTCTGGTTTGCTGTGCTCTCCTAAGTGAACAGAAATACCTTAAGGCTGGCAGAGATGGGAGGATGAAGGGCTGGAGGTCCCCAGGAGTTGCAGGGTCACCCTGGTCATAGAATGAGAAGTAAAAGGTTCTTAACACTGCAAGCCTCATTCAAGGGTGTTTAAACAGGAAAAAGGTCTGTCAAGGAGCAGGGTGAGCCATCTGGGCAGGGTGAGCCACCTGGGTGGGGTGAGTCACCTGGGCAGGGTGAGTCACCTGGGTGAGGTGAGTCATCTGGCTGTGGTGAGTCATCTGGCTGTGTCACCACTGTCTGTGTCACCACTGTCTGTGAGGTCAGTGTCCTGTAAATCTCTGGGCATGGTTGTAACTAGGCTGAGGGCTGCTGTCAGAAAAACTGTGGGCACCCAAACTGAGGCCCCACGCAAACATGTTGGTGTCCAGGTCCTTGGCTGTGGAGAGTGCCAGAGCCCGGGGACTGACATGTTGGAGAGCAGTGAAGGGAAAAGGGATCTGGGGATCCTGGGAGATGGAAGGATGACCATGAGCCAGAAGAGTGCTCTTGTGGCCAGGAGGGCCAATGGGATTCTGGGGTGGATTAGAAGGGGTGTGGTCTGTAGGTCAAGATAGGTTCTGTGTGAATACACATAGAAATTCTATGATTCTATGATTCTAAATGTTTTCCCAGTTCAGGTGCCAGAGCCCTGGCCCAGGCTGCCCAGAGAGATTGTGGAGTCTCCTTCTATGAAGGCATTCAAAACCCGTCTGGACGCGCTTCCGTGTGACCTGGCGTAGGGAATCCTGCTGTGGCAGGGGGGTTGGACTAGATGATCTTTTGAGGTCCCTTCCAACTCCTAATATTCTGTGATTCTGTGATACAAGATCAACTGATACAAATACATCACTTGAAGGCTAATTGCCAGTGAAATCCTATCTTCATACTTTTTTTTTTTTGACCTAAACATTGTCTTCTTATTGAGAATAATTTACCAATGAGGAAGACAGAGAGGACATGTATGTCATTATTTAATCTATGTCGTGTAGTGTTTTAAATAAAGAGCATTTGCTTTTTTATTCTAGAAGTTTCTTGCTATCAGCACTTTGAAAATGTGACTAAGACTTTCATCTGCCTTTATTGAAGGTAGATAGACTTCTCCCTTTATTCCAAAAAGTGATGTGCCTGAGGATATTTCTTTTCACAGACTTAGTAAAAGCCTTTTTCAAGGACTGACTCTTTCTTTGATACAGTAAGCAAAATATTGGAGGCCTCAGCAGGTGTAAAATAATGCAGCCATGCATGCAAGTGAGCCTTTGATATGCAATATAGCCTTGTTCTTGCTGTGTTAGAAGAAGGAAACATGTGACTGTAGATGCTTAAATTTGTAAAGTGAAGCATCCTTCTATGCCAACAGATTGCACAAAACTTATTAGTATGAGAAAACTCTGCTCTGATGGGAAAGTCAGTTAACATTTTCTTGCAAGCCCAGCAGTCTGGCAGGTGACTTATGCTGTTTGTTTTCATGAAGATCTCACCAAAATAAAACACCTGTGCTTCGGACTTTTTCTGCTGAAAAGATGCTTTCAAATATAAATGATTTGTATTAGTCTGTTCACATTCCCATGTGCATTTGTCTTGCTTACTCAAAACTATAAACATAGAAAATTACACACTCCAGAATCCAATTGATTTCACTTTGGCTTCAGTTATCATTGAAACCATGACTAGGATTCTTGCTCCACCTGGGAGCCTGTGGGGGAGCTTGAGATTTCTCTATATCTAGAGGCTACATCTAAAATTGGCCTAATGATTGCCAGTGCCATTGCCAGCCTCAGTGCCAATTGCTGGCAGGGCTTGAAGGAACTGCCTCATTTAGCTGAGAAAATACTTGAAATTTTGGAAGGCCTACAAGATGGTGGTGAGACAGGTAGCCAGGTGGCCCTGGAAGCCTCAGCACTTCTAGCTGCTATCACATCTTTGCCATGGAGCACCTCATCTCAACAAATTCCCCAATTCTGATATTTTGTCAGATCTTTTTTCCTAAGAAATCCTGCAAAGCCTGTCTCTATTAAAAGGCATTGACCATCTCTTGTGGAAATCCAGGGCACTTTGTATTTCGATATGTAACTAACTGTGACATGTAAATCAGCTTTAGGTTGTAACCTGTGGCCTGTGCTGTGCAGCAAATCATAGTAAGGCATCAGATCTCCCTTGTGACCTCTAAACTATGCAAAAATGATGAGAATTCATTTAGAATTTGTTAAAATAATTGATTCGAGGCTGTTGTTTCTTACAATGTTCATTCTTTCGATAGATCTGTGTCTTCCATAAGAAATGGGCACACCATTAAGAGCCTCAGTTTAAGACATTACACAGGGAAATGTTTAAACTGCAGGAGACAAGCAAATTGTGTTTTGCAGGTGGTCAGACCTTAGCTTCAGAAGTTCATTATGTAGAAAAGAGGTTTCTGCATTATGCAGAGTGCCTTGTGTATCATAAAATCAAATCTGCATATTCCTACTAACCAAATATTTTGCTTTCTGACATTTTTAGCTATTGTACACAAAAATATTACAGAAAATAAAGATATGCTATTTCACTAAGACTGTATTTTTCCAAAGGAAAGTAATTACATTAGCATTTTTCCTGTCTTTACTCTCAATGGAAATCAGTCTCTGCTAGTCATAAATTAAACCAGCATTATCTCTCTGTTCCATAGCTTTCCTGGTTTCATTGAATCACACAGTATGGTTGTGCTGAAAAATGTTCTTTTATTTCCCTAAGTACAAATATTCTGCCAGCAGTGCAAAATCAGGTATTGCTAACCTTCATGTTCTTCAATATGTCTCATGACTACCCCCCACTTTGCCTGAAAACATCTTGTAAGTAACAATCACTTTCTTTTTATATTATCTTGAATTTCAATTCAATTTTTCGATTTTTATAATTCATTTGGAAAAATATGCAGACTGTTACCTGAAAGGCATGACTTTATAATGATGACTGGTGACAAAAATTTGTCAGGAAAGTGAATTTGCTCAGATAAAACTTAGGAAAAGAGAAAAGAAATGCAATGAGAGAGAAATCAGTATTCACAAAGTAGAGAACTCCTGGATGTACAGATATATTGCTCAGTAGGTCTCTCTTACACTGCAGCCTGCAAAAGGATCTTAGCATAGACCTGTTGAGAAACACTAGCAGCAATGTGGGGACACAGCGTACACACATGGGTACAGGCTGCTCCCTGTCCCAGCTGAATAGATGCTCAGGAGACCAGGGAATGACATAGGCAAAGCACTTAGTGCTATTTCACCATGTCTTCCCAATCTCTGCTAGTTATGACAACTGAAGGTTTTGAGAGATCTTCAGGTTATGGCATTGGATTTGAAGCATCATGCACACAAGGTAATTTCTGAATGTATCCCTTTCATACAGAGACTTTTCTTCCAGGAGTGTCTTTTCAGGTGATGCACAAGCGTGGGAGAGGTGTGTTGAGTGTTGGTGGATTTTGTTGGGACTTGCTTGCATGCTTGCTTGCTTTTTTTTTTTTTTCAGGATCTGATCTCAGGTTGGGATTTTTTTCTAGGAACAAGGAAAAATAATGTGGTTTGTCTGACTGTTAACAAGATGCAGGGCAGTTAACAAGATCCAGGGCAGGTCTGCCATTCAGAGTGACTTGGAGAGACTGGAGAAATGGGCTGACAGGAATCTTATAATGCTCAGCAAGGGCAAATGTTAAGTCCTGCCCCTGGGGAGTAACAAGTCCAGGCACCAAGACAGACTGGTGCTGACCAGCTGGGAAACAGCTCTGCAGAGAAGGACCTGAGGGACCACAAACAGAACAGGAATCAGCAATGTGCCCTAGCACTTTCCATGTACTGAGCTATATCAGCAAAAGCATTGCCAGCAGGTTGAAGGTGATTCTTCCCCTTTGCTCAGCCCTGGTGAGATACATCTAGAGTGTTGTGTCTAGTGCTGGGCTGCCCAGTATAAGAAAAACATGGGCATACTGGAGTGAGTCCAGTGAGGGACTGTGAGATGATGAAGGAGCTGCAGCATCTTAACATGAAGAGAGGTTGGGAGTGCTGAGGCAGCTCAACCTGGAGAAAAGAAATCTCAGGGGGATGTTATTTAGTGTCTACAACTACCTGATCAGAGGATGCAGAGAAACCTAGGTCTCTGTTGAAGTGTTCTATGAGAGACAATGAGCAACATATATGAGTTTCATTAAGGAAAAAAGATAGTCTTTACAGTAATAGTGGTAAAGCACTGGCACAGGTTGCTCAGAGAGGCTGTGAATCTCCATCCTTGAAGGTACTCGGACCTTAGCTGGCTGAGACCTCAGGCAACCTGATCTGCATGAGGGTTAGCCCTGGTTTACATGGGAAGATTAGACCAGATGACTCCCTGGCTTGCTTTCCAGACTGTGTGATTCTATGATTTTAAGATACTGTGAGGTCAGTTGTCAAATATGAGGATCCAGGTGTTGAGGAATTTATGAGCTGAGTGTTTTACTTCTCATGAGAAGATTTTTCAAAACAATGAACCTTGTTTATCATGTCAGGAGGCTGAGTGAGAGAACTTGAATTAATAAGTTTAGCAGTAAGTTCCCTAAAAAGATGGCTTTGGTCTGAAAATTTAAGCAGTATGAAGCATGAATTATTAGTCTTCATTAATCATTCTTAGGTCCCCAGCATTGACAAGGGATATACTTCAGGGGATTCATCTTGCAGTTTGTGCCTATGAACTTCTGCAGTTCTCTTTCATAGAGAGATGATTTATTAGCGACCTTTGGCATGCTCTCTTTTGCTGATGTGACCTAAGAAAGTCTATTTTTGGTACAACTTAATTTTGTTTTGTTAATGAAACTTTTCATGCTGCACTTAGTCCTCCAAGACCTTTGTATGTGCACCACAGCACTGAATTACTTCTGTGGTCCTGAGATGACTCCATTACTTTTTCTCTCCTCCAGATTCACAACAATAGAGTCTTTTCAGTGGTGAGTAGCACTTTATGTGCTTGGGACAGTATTGCCAATAATCTATATGATCTCCTGTACTGTGTTCCACTTTCTTGTGGCTCTTTACAAAATTCCATCACTTTCTGCTGAGATCCTGCATTTGAAAAAAGCAATGTGTTCCTTTGTCACCCCTGGGATGTGCATCTGAGACTTGGAGCTGATACTTCTCTGGAGCATAGTTGGTCAGCCTGGAGGAGGAGAACAGCCATGCACTGTATGGTTTTGCTGTCTTGTTTTAGGACTCCAGGCTATTCTCACCTGCTGCCTGGTTTGCTAATCCATTCACTCGGCTTAAGCCTTTGATGGATTATGAACAATTGTACCTAAACATTGTGAGCCTTACTGATAAGCACCAGTCTGAAAATAGCCATCAGCTCTGCAGCATGTGGTCAGCATGCTCTTGTGCTTCCACAGCCTGAAGGTTAAATATAGCACACTACAGTGTGTGTAGCCTATCTCTCATGCAGCTGATGCAATTCTCCATAGCCTATTAATTTCGAGCTTTTATTTTGTTTTCACATTATGAGATAATATAAAAACCATTGCCCATATCACATTCTTAAAAGGGAAGCTAATCAAATCCCTCTGTGTTCTGCATCCAGCACCACAGTCAAGATGCCCTAGCAGTGTAGTGACTCAGGGTAAAGGCTGACATCTGAAAAATAATCACGTCATGCTAACTGCGAGAGGGTAGCTTGTGCAAACAGGAGAAAGCTGAATATTGAGGAGCATGAAGGGTTTTTAAATTGACAAAATGCTATTTGAAAAAGCTAAGGAAAAATCTGAATCCAAAGTGCTTTCTGTAGCTTTTAGATTTAGAGGAAAGGGGTTTTCTATCTTTGATTTTTACTTTTTCTTGGGGCAGGTGAGTGTTTGTGTCTTGGGAAGGCTGTTCTTGTTAGATTTTTCCAAAGAACAATCAAGAAGTTTAGAAAACAATTATCTTGATTGCAATAACTCTTGGTCTGGAGACCATGAGAAAGAAATGTTTCTCCTTCACTTTATATTTCACAATTGAACTTTACAGTTACTCTGAATTTATTTTGCTTGTGGTCTTAGCCTTACACAAACAAAAAGCTAAATAAAACAAATCCCGAAGCATATAGCGTTACATCTCCCAGGCAGATGTAATTTACAGAAACAGTAGGCACCCTTCAGGAGTTCACTATGGTTTCAGAGCATTTCCAATTCCAGCTATATTTCCCATGTTTAAATTGGTGCTCCAGTAGTATCTCAGTAGCCAGAATTAACTTTTCAAGTGCATACATACTGCAGAGCAGCAAAGCTTAATACAAGCAATAAATCTGCTGCAGTGAGGTGGGGAGACCCTGGTGGGAACCTGACACAGTGGAAACTTAAGCCTGGTTTCCTAAGAATCTGAGATTTTGTATGGGTTGTCCAGGAAATAATGGGGTACATCTGTGTGGAGGCATCCATGTGCACACTAAGAATGTGTCACACTTTGTGTGGTCAAGGCTTCTTGAAGCTACTGACACAGGACAACTCCCTTCAGAAAACATGATTTTGTAGCATAAGTAAATCATTTCTCTGACCAAATCTTTACTTTCATTATTTAAAAAACAGATCTGATGAGAAAAACAGAAATGGAAAAATTGGAGCAAACATTTCAAAAATGAGTAAGTCAAAAGAACACACCATTCATTCACAGGTTTAAATTGATTTTCTTTCAGCAAATGGAATACTTCCATTTGTACAGAAAATGCCCTTTTCTCCACAGACCTTCCCTTCAGCTGTGGCTTCTATTTAAATCATGGTACATGGGAAGTGATAAGGGAGAACAGAAGGCATGATATTCTTTTCCAAGAGAAGCTTTAAAGGATGATAAATATTTGTCTAAGCAGAGCTTTCAAGCCATATGTAAATTTGCATAATGGTACTCTGGGTGATGTGAGGCATAGTAATTGCTTGTAACCTGATAAAACTGAGAAATGCAGGGGGATGCTGATGACTGCAAACATTCTGAGAAAAACAACACTACCTCTTCACTCTTTAATAAGGTTATTATGGGAAAAGACATGTCTTTAGGCAAGGACATGAAAGACAAGTCCAGCTGGATGTGAAGGACATCTCTGCCCTGCCATTCAGGACCATGGTCATTGTATACACCTGCCCACTTCCTGACCATAGCCATGCCTTTCAGATTTTCAGATTGCATTGATTCCTTAAAGATGGACCTGATCCCCCAGGATTGCACATATTGGCCTGACTTTTCCAACTCTCACAGCAACGTGCTTTGTGTTGTAATCAGCTACTCTCAATTAACAGTGCTTGCATCACCAAGGGGAAGAGGAACACATTGGACTCACCCTTAGGTAATTAAAATGAACAAACAGCACCTTGATGCTTGAGACATGGCAGGGAAAGGTCAATAATTTAGAGCAAATAAATAGTTGATTGTAGCAGTGCAGAAAAGACAATTACATTTCCATTTAACGTGTTTAAAGAGCAGAATAGAACCTTGTGTCTGGTTGACTGTGAAGAGATTTTGCCATGGAGATGGCTTGGGCCAGAATTTCATTCTGAGACAGATTATTACCTACTGGGGTATTTTTTTCTGCTTCTGTCCAAGCAAAAGAGGGAAGAATTTAAAATGGATAACACAGTTGTTTTCACTTTAAAGTGTTCTTACAGGGTGAAAAAAACCATCAAGGTCTCAGAAAAAAGAGTTGTGCAAGTAGTTATGGTAGCAGTTATCTCTCAGTTCAAGTGCAGAGTGAGAAAAAGGGTGTTAGGGAAGCAGAAGGAAGTGAATTGGTAAAAGCTCATGTGAATCATGCAAAATGTGGCCTTCAGAGAAGAGAGTTTTTAATGTGCTCATGTCTACATCATTTGCACAGGCAGATCCACTCTTGTATTGACGACACCTGGGAATCTGGAATATCTGAGTACACGTCTCATGCTGCTGGTGCACTCCTGGGAGGCTCTAATAAACATACATAACACTGAAGGTTGAATCTTGGACTCTATACTGGAACAAGAAGAGTTTTTTTACTGACCCCCTTTGTTACCAGAGTCTTAGACTCCTATCTGCTTCATCTGTCCCTTCACACACACACCTCTGGCAAGTGAGGAGGAGTGGGACTATCTTTAGGATTACAATGGGCAGTTCTGCTTGCTTTATTCCTCCAAAAAGTGGAATCATTACTAGAAAAAATCAAATATAAATATTCAGTTTTTAACCAGGGTTGCCCCAGGCAGAGCTTTAACTCATGCCTCTGTCTGCCTTTTAAAAATACAATGTCATTAATATGCATTATTTTTAGGGGAAGGATTGTCATATTTTATTATATCATAGGGGCAAGAGTACTTTGTTTATATATAAAAACATAATTAGAGAAGAAATAATTCAAACAACAAATCCCTCATGAGTGAGGAAACAGTAAGTGTGAAATTATGAAAAGTTTTTGCATATCATTTCTTTTGGAAAGCCAAACACTGAACAGACTTTACAGACAGCATAAGCTCACTTGTGGGCTCGAGGTAAGGCAGAGACCTGAAAACAGGAATAAAAAGGACATGCCTACACTGACAAGTGCTGTTTATCTGGTATTGTTCTTTGACACTAGGGCCAAGAGCTGTGGAACAGCTTGGAACCATGCTATTAACCTTTCATATCTTTCTACACCATGAGAGTATCATACTTGTCTGTGGAGAACAGTTCTTGGGACCTCCCAAGGGAAAGCTCCTGGCCAGAGTAAGCAATTGCAGTCTGTGCTTCAAAATGAACAGGGTCAAGAAGGTCAAACAAGATCTGTTCAGTTTTTCTCACTGTTTAAAAACAAAACTGCTCTGTGCTTAAAAAATACAGGGTATTATCTCAAATCACAGAATCACAGAATCATTACTGTTGGAAAGGACCCTCAAGATCATCTAGTCCAACCGATAAATATCGATGCAGCTACTGGAGTTTGGGTAATGAAGTTCCCCCTTTGGGAACCTACCTCATGAAGTACTACTGCCAGTCTTAGGTCTCTGTCACTGTGATGTGCTCTGCACATACTGTTTGTGATGCAGCTTTTATGTGGGGTTAATGGATTCCTCAGACACAGCACAGGATAAGAGGTTCTGAGCACTCATTTTATATCCATGAAGAAATACCACAGCCATAGCAAAATATACATATATTAACATTGTTGATATGAAAATATGATCTAAAAGCACAAAAGATGTTACCTGGTCACAACTCTGGAAAAGAAACTAAGGCTTTTGCTGCTTTTGTGTACAACCAGAAAATGATTGTCTGAATGGCTTTTAAATTCAAGTGAAAACAGAGAAAGAAACATCAGAAAAGGAAACAGCAAAGCAAGTAACTTGTGGAAAACTGTCATACTAGAGAAAATAGTCTGAAATCCAAATAATGTATAGGAATGACATTTATGGGTAAGAATATATATGAATTATAACTAATAAAACTATTTTTATTACTTAAATATAAAGAGGTCTGTCAGTGATTGCTTTAACTTACCTAACAATTCCCATATTAAAACAACAGACATAGGAAGGGGCCTAGGATGTGCCTTTGTTGCTTATTATTTGAATGTTGGTCTTACATTTCCATTTCCTTTTTTTTTTCTCTCTGTTATTTTTTTTTTGCCCCAGGGCAAGAAAGTCTCCCTCTTACATTGTTATAAACATAATAAGTACAGAACTTCATTTGAAAATTAAATTCACCAAGTCAGAGTTACAGTTATATGGGCTTTGGCAGAAGGGCAAATGTTCCAGAAAGTAGGGTCTTGTTATGACTCTTTGACTTCTTTGACAATAACAGCATTGTTGGCACACTTAAATATTGCCCAGGAGGCAACAGGGCATTTGTTTTCCAGATATGACACCAGTTTCTCTAGATATTAAAGCAGCAAGAATCCTTCACATCTTCCTTTTCTAGTTGCAATAACAACCATTTTTATTGAAAAGGAGATTGATACTTGTCTCTTAGTTTTGCTTTCTCAAATTTATATTGCTTCTCTGTCTCTTAGATTTTTCTTTTCTTCTTTTTTTTTGCCATTATATTGGATGAAAATATATCTGTCCAATAAAAGGTTTACTAGTTTGATGCACACTAGTAACTTTGTTCAGTTAAGCATGTCATCTAGTGGAGATGACTAAATACACTACAGCATGGCACTATATTCTGTGTAAGGCCAGCAAAGACCTAGTCTCAGGCTCTGGTTGGAAGGGAAATTTATTATTCTCATACAATAGGAATCTGAAAGAATATTTAAGATGATTAAAGTAAGTGATTAAAAAGTTTCAAAAAGTTTCTATCAAGGATCACTTGAGGGATAGCTGCAAAAGGGAAATGATGGGAATCCCATCACTGCTATCAGTGAGTCTGTTGTGCTTGGTTAAAAGGTCTGTAGATAAGTGCCTGACACTAGCACTGACAAAACAGATCCAGCTGATCTTGCAGCTTGTTGTTTTCATGCATTTGTCAGGCATGTGCTGTAGAAATTCTGACTGTGAAGCAGAAATTATAATTAAAAAAAATTAAACAATATAGTCCTTGCAATGAAAGATTAAAATCTGAGATTGTCAAACAGAAATAGTTTTGCTTTCCCTTGAGTTTTTAACCATCTGACTTGTCTACCCCTTAAACAGCCATAACTGCTATCTGCAGTGCAACTACCCAGCTGGCTCTGAATACACAGTTTCTTGC
The DNA here is from genome assembly GCA_013399015.1 of Galbula dea. Classification (NCBI taxonomy): domain Eukaryota; kingdom Metazoa; phylum Chordata; class Aves; order Piciformes; family Galbulidae; genus Galbula; species Galbula dea. Next base: position 442,133 of record VWZX01009423.1, read on the forward strand.
TGATCCAGTAATTGATGGATAACAGGAAGCATCTGAACATGGATGTTAAATTATATTCACTGTAGGAATAGATTGCATTGCCACCACTGTTGCTATATTTATTTAAACCAGTAATCATTGTTGCCATTTTACATGCCCTGAGGAATTGGATGTTGCTATGCTTGCCCAGCATGTCTCTTCTTCCAGAGACATAACACATGGGTGGGACAAGGGATCAAGGCAATTGTACAGAGAAGACTGAGATTTGCCCACTGCTTACATAATGTAAGCTACAAATAGACTGGTCAAGCAGAAGCATGCACACTTTGACAAGAATGGCAATAGCACAAGCCTTTGAAATGACATGAATTGTCACTGACACACTGCTCACAAACAGCAAGTGCATCTTGCCAGCAGAATGGTGCATCAATTGCCAGAACTAGCTCTAGACACTAGGCAGAGCTTGAAACGTTGCCTTCTGCTTATGCTGCTGATCTTATGTGTTTCTCTCTCAAGCCTAATTGTTTTGACAATTCTGACCATTAGGAATAAAATTTTCCATAGCTGAATACCTTGGATGGGTGAGGAGGTCAATCACTCGCCATGATCATGGATATTAGACATCTTTTTTTGAGGAAAGGAGGATTTAACAAGAGTGAAACTAAGATCTTTTTTACCCACCATTCTTATGTGAGTAGTACTGTCACATGCTGCATGGGGTTGAGTTATCTCACCTGTTACTTGTGCCCTGTTGATAGCTAGAGGTAACCAGAGACAGGTAGGGGAAAACAGAGGTAATCAGGGTAGGAGGATTATAGAATAAGGAAAACACTGGAATAAGGAAGGGACTGACTCTTGTACTCCTATCTCTTTCTTCTTTTTCCCTTGCATTTTGTAATAATTCCTTCCACAAAGGGTTTCCCCAGATCACCATTCCTCTGCTGTGTCCCTCTGTCCCCTCTCTGTAGGACTGTCCAACACTGACAAGCACTTCAGTCTCCCTTACTGATTTTGCCTTGTGCAGAGCACAGGAGTGCCTGAATCCAGCCCCAGAACTCGACTAGCTCTTGGTGACACACTGAGCTGGGCATGAAATGTTAGACAGAACCTGAGGAAACTCTGATGGGGGCATGCAAGAGACCCCACAGAGGATGTCAGACATCCAATGTAGCTGTTCTGAGCAGCTGGTGACACTGTTTCTGCCACCTGTACTGCCAGTGAGGAATGTCTCTTGTGAAGAACCACCTGCTGGGGATATCCTTGGCATGACAGGGCCTGAGTGATCCTGAAATAATCTGTCCATCACACTCTCAGCAAACTCATCAATGACAGCTGGAGCAAAGGCACAGCAATCCCACACATACACAGCCTGGATGGAGCCCAGTCTTGGTGGAGGGCTTGGGGCAGGTGCTGCCATTATCACTGCTGGGGCATGAAAGCAGCTGTAGCCTTTGGGGAAATTTTTATCTAAGATCAGATTTAACAAAGATACATTAACATGATTCTTTATTCCTCCTAAAGAAATAAAAATGTTGAGGACTGTAAGGGGAAAGATATTGCCATGTTTTCCTGTTCCCCTTGTATCACTAAGGACCCTTCCTGACAACTGGTACTACCTAGTGTAGTGTGCCTTCATTTTAGATCACTGCTTTCTGGAAAGAATTTGGAAAAAGGATTATTATCTGAATTGGATTGAAATCAAATTCTTAAAGACTGAAATTTTCAGTGAACTGGAAAACCTACTCTTAATTGAGATTTATTCATTAAATTTATAAACTATTTTAGAAATAGAGCACAAATAATTTTTAGATGCACATAAAATTATCCAGTAACACAGACACTTATGGTCCTATTTGTTCACAGAGTCAGAATCCATTAGTACAACTTTTTTGGTAAATGACCTGGGAGGTGATGTGAATTACATTAAAGCCTGTCCCTAGGTTCAGCAGACCTCTGTCTAAATTTAACATAATCTGTCTATAGTACTTTATCTCCCTTTTAATTTCAAGGATAGCAAGAAGCTAAGTAATTATTAATACATGTCATATTCATTGTTCCAGCTAAACTGATGGTTTTACTCTAAGAGACTTGCCTGTTTGTATGACATTGTAACCATGAAGAAAACTATTTTCCTTCTTTCTTACTGGAATATCTCTCAAACTTTCCTTATCTTTTGTTGCACTTCATTAAATCAGTTACATCCTTGCATTAAATCAACCATAGGTGAATCATAGAGAAACTATCCTTTACTATTACAGTATATCAAGCATAATCTGTTAACATTATTACATTTGACAAATATAAATTTGTTAAATTACAGGGCATGAATCTTTGCCTTCCTAAATCATTTTGCAGTCTCTTTCTTGCTGCTTCCCATTTCTTTCAACAGCAGTCAAATTATCCTTGCCTTGCAGTAAAATATAGCATTTATTTGCCTAAAATAATAATCTGCTCTACAAATTACTTTTAATCTGAAAATCATGAAGTGCTTTACTTCTTGGAAGTTGCACATTCATAGAGAGAAAAAAATAAGGAGAACAGGAAAGGACCTTGGGAAGTGATTATTTGACTTGCCCAGAACATCCTCTGTTCTGACACAGAACTAAGGTAAGATAGTGAGAATAGTGCCACATTATTCAGCCAATCTTGCCTCTGCTTGTATTTTTCTCCTAGTGATATTTTGACATGTAATCATTAGCCATAGAGTTACATCAGCTTAAACTAGAGTTACTCCTGATCAGTTCATTTGGATGATAAAATTTCAGCTACAATTTTCCCCCGGTTTGTTGAGTAGAAAGAATAAAAGAAACACAATTGCAGCTTGCTTTTCATTCTGTCTTTTGGAAGAAAGTGCTATCCCTTTGACTAAAATGCTCTCATTAACCTGCAAAGCTTGTTTGCAATAGCCATGGGGTCATAGAGAGTATGGCTCAAAGCAGAATTTGGTTTGTTACATTCACAGCAGTTTTTCAACAGATATTTGTTAAGACAAGAAGCATAGCAGTTCCTGGTGTCATTCATCCATGAGAATGGCAGAAGAGCCTTCAGACAGTGTGTTGCTTCAGAATTTCCTTCTGCCTGAAATGTGCAGAGCTCTGCCTGTTGTGTTTGCAAAGCCAGGGCTGAAAGAAACTATCTTTAAGCATTAACTTTTTAATGCTTATTTGGTTTTATGCCATGAGTGTAAACTCTGTTGTTTTATTTGCTGATCTGTTTTACTAAGTGCCTTCTGATGAACAACAAGAAGCATGTAGTAAAAACCATCTGCAGTATGTCGATGACTTCTTTCTCTCAGTCACAGATCTTAAAGTAGTCCCTAGTGTGCTGCTATAGACAACCCTGCCTTGCTTCTAATACTTGGTACTAAAATGTTCATTTGGGTCCTGGCTGGCATTTTTGGCTGAATTTTCATTGTGTTGCTATTAAAGGAGACCCTCCCCTGGGCATCTCCTTCTGGTTCATTTGTAATTTCCTCTACAGCAAACTCCACTGGATAGACCCTCACTGGACTAAATGTCATAGTCAGATAAAGGCATGAAAGAATGAAACAATTTACATTTGGTAAGAATCTGTCCCTTATCCAATGGGAGCTGATGTTGAAATTTTGATTTTATTTTTCTTGGTCATCACTTGTGAACCACACATAGTGTTCTATTACACAATGAAGGCCCATTTAGTCATAACTCTACTCCTTGCTGCAGAATTTCCTGCTATAGTGTACTCTGCAATCAAATTTTAAATGCTGGGGTGTTTTTATGACTTCCATAGAAACTTCTACCCCAGAAGTTCCTGGCCTCTTTATGGGCATGTTCTGCACTGGGAAGAGGTGTGCATCACCTGGGAGTGTCAAGTAAGACATTGCCTGTTGTGCTGTTAATGGTAGGACAGCCAAAGTGATCTTCAAGAAACCTGAATGCTGCCTCGTTGAAGAGGCCTCTGACATTGATGGACACAATCACTTAGGGTAAAGAACTGAAGGTGTTAAAAGTAGACAGTGGAATTTATATGCCTGGGCTTTACAAGGGTTTCAAATTTTATTGAAGACCTAGTGGCTGATGTAAATTGTCCATTTCTGTTACTGTATCTCCACAAGATGGACCTTGCTTTCTTCTTCAAACTTTTTCTCAACTAAATATTGGGATAATGAATGAGATGATACTCTATCATAGTCCAAAATTATCTTAATTCATGTTGCTGGTGTGTGCACTTAGCTCTTAGCATATATTTTTTTGCTACATTTTCAGAAAGTTTGAGAAGCCTCCAGAGGTCTGGAATCTAAATATCAAATGATGACATTTAAAGTTTGGAAGAAAAAGAAATATACTGCTGCTTGCCATAAAGGTCCATTAATAACCTTACTCTTTCACATTTAATAGCTCTTTATTCCCTGTAAGCCACTCCCAGAGGCTGGATCCAGGTTTACCATTACTTAAGTGTGTTTGAACCATCATTGCTTCGTATACATATAATCCCTAACAAGGAATTATTCCCTGCTTATTTGTTCCTACCTACTTTCCTTTACACAATAACAAAATACAAAGATATAACTGTGAGCCTTGTGTGTTTAGGACATTACAGAGCTCTAGTGTATGTTTTTCTGAAAACAACTTCAGAATTTAATGAACAGTCATTTTGCTTATGTAGCAGTTACTAGCAACAGTAGCTAAATTCTCTTTGCTGTGACCTCAAAGCATCCTAAAACATGTAATGCAACTACAGCTTTTTAAGATTGACTCTTTTTCTCTTATTTTAATGTTACTACTAGATCAAATTAATCTTCAGCATTTCAGTATTGCAACGTCTGGATCAGTTTTTATTTTTATGCTTGCATCACTTACAATTACATTAATTAATTTGCTGCACTAAGCTGTGAAAAAAGATGTTGATGAGAAACTTTCTATCATTAATAAATAACCTTAAGAGATTCTTTTATCATATAAGTTGGTTTCAGAATTAGTGGCTCAGATCTGAGTTGGGACCTCCTTCTTCTCTTCTGTCAGCAAAACCCATTTGACTTCAATGATTTCTACCAGTGTACCTGTATTCATACATTTGTAAACCAATAGCCACTAGTAATGATAGTGTTAATTCCATTAGACTAGAGATTAGAAGAAGGTTCTTTACCCAGAGGGTGGTGAGGCACTGGAACAGGTTGCCCAGAGAGGTTGTGGATGCCCCATCCTTAGCAGTGTTTAAGGCCAGGCTGGATGTGGCCCTGGGTAACCTGGTCTAGTGTGTGGCATCCCTGACCCATGTCCTTATCAGGATAAGCACTTAACAAGCTCCAATGCTTTCTACTTTGCAGCAAATAACTCTAAGGAACTTTGTGGTGTGGGCTGTCCTCAACATTGTGCCCTGCAACCACACATAGCTCAAGTCTTCACTCAGGTCCTCTAGATATCTTGTCATCTCTACCTGTTTCAGTCAAGGAATGGGAAGAACTTTGAACATATGATGGCTGATAGAAATCATGAGATGCACGATCTTCCAATTTATTAGGAATTTACTTCAAAACCACAGGAGACCCTGCATTTTGCTCATAGATGCTAGTATGAACTTGAGGGATTGTTTTCACAAGCCAAGTCCAGAAGTCCAGATGGAAACACAAAACTCTTCTGGTACTGATTGGAAGGGACTTCAGTTGTCATTTCATCTTTCCTCTGGCTCAACTTGAGAATGTCACCAACAGCAGACCAGCTCAGTAGAGCCTGTAATCAGGATCTACCACCAGTCTGCATAACATGCTTCTGTCTGGATAACATACTCCTAAACTGTTCCATCTGTGGTTCCTTATCAATTAAGTTTGTAAGTTAGGCATTCTAATGTCTTACATGTAAGTTCACAGAGTGCCAGTATGATACAAAGCACATAGGTATGTGCCTGGTGTATTCTCTGGATAAAAATGTTACTTCATGTATCTTTTAACAGAAAATGTATTGTATTTATTTGCAGCAAGCTGCTAGCAGCTAAAAAATGTTATTGCAATTCTTTTGAAGTAATTAATTTCAATATTTTTAAGGTGAAAGTCCTATGCCTTTACTTACTCTGAATAGCAAATTGCAATGCAAATAGAAGATTACAGGTATATTATGCAAACAGCCTAAAAAGATGGGGTCTAGCAGGATTGCAGGAGAGATTGGAATTAGATTAAATTTGATATATATGCTCCATAAACTACACAATCTTTATTATGAATTTCTCATGTGTATAAAGGCTGTGAAAAAAAGTAAAAAATGTTTTCAGTTATATATTTAAAGCTTACATTGTTTCACTACTCATTGCCTAAATTAAACTATGTAATGGAAATTTTGTTTTCCAGAATTTGATGTATATTTTCATCTGTCATTGGCCCATGAAAGATTTGCTTTTATTGATGCCTCATGTAGTGAATTTCTTCTTGGATCTCTGTAGGTACCTTAAAGTTATGAGAAGTCTTGTACAGTATAATATTAGCTTATATATAGTTTAAAAAATCTGAAAAAGTGAAAGCCCAAGGTGGTATCAATTGAGAAGAGATATTTTCAACATCAAAAGCTGCAGTAGCTGTTTATAATTTACCCACCTTACAAATATTCTCATATGCACAAACATTTATTTCTAGGTATTTAAAATATGTTCTGTTGCTGCAAGAAAATTTACATATTTAATTCAAACCAAATATTTTGGGGCTATATACTATGTGATCTTATCTAGGCCAGGTAAAGTAAAGTAATTAACCATCTCTGATTCGTGAAACCTTCAATGTCATCTGGAGCTTGATCTCTCCTTGCTCCTGGGCCATATGGAGATTTGGCTGTAGTTGCACTGTCATGTGCATGGCTCCAGAAAAGTCTCTCTGAAGTGACTTCCTTTTTCCCATTCTCTAACAAGTCCTATATTACTTCATACATTTCTTAATTTTACCTGACTCAGCCTTAAATGTAGGTTTTCTTAGTCCTCCATTGCTCCCTTAGAAATGATTGTTCAGTTCCTGTATATTGTAAAGCTTAACACTTTTTTTCCTGATTTCCAGCCTAAGTTTTTTCATAGCTAATTTATACACATTTGTTCTTGTGTCAGCATGGCCTTTAGCTTAAATAGTTGTTTTCCTTGCCTGATATTTACATCCCTGAAATGCTTACAAAGACTGGGAGTGAAGACAGATGGTTATCGCTTAGCCTGAAATTTATATTAATTATCGTAATTAATCAGTTTTTTGGAGTTCAAGATAGTGTGATTGAGCAGGATTTGGTATCCAGCTAAAACTCCTTAGCAGAAAAGCTGATGGAATATTTTGAGTTAGCAATCAGTGATCATGGTAGAAAATATTTGCTAATAGTTGTTATTACCGAGCTGGATCAAAACAATTCTAACAAGAGAAAAGTAATACACAGAGGCACTGTCTGTACTGCTTTTCAGTCTCTTGTAAGAAAACCCAAATGGGCCACAGAGGCTGCTGATGAATGGTTGCCACTCTGGAGAGTTCCTTTTTTTTCCCCTGGGTCATTGAGGAAGATTAGATTATAGCATCATATCATATAAATTAAGAATATCTTCACCGTTGGTTTATTTCCTTTCATTTGGCTTAAGTAATGGTAAATGGATGTTAATGTTTGGAAAGAGCTTCTCATTTAAACTAACTGTGGTAGAGGAGTACACAAAGGGGAAAGATTTCTTCTACTTTACTGCTTTTCTCCTGACAATGATGTTTGTTTAAAGACTAATCCAGAACGGATTTGACTTTAATTTAGTGGCAAATGCTTATCAGGTAACAGGTAGTCTCTGTTTTGGTGACACAGTACTCCTTCATTCCTAACTAACTGAATAGTAATGCCTCACAGAGCTCCTCTCAGAGAGTCAAGAATTCACTGCAGGGTTTAGTCAGAGGAAGCACACAGTGGTAATGAGCAGAGCATCCTGTTTTGAAAGGAATAATTAGTAAAGCGTAATTGTAGGAAAAATGTGGGTTTCTCTAAGTACTGGGTCATCTAGCCACATAAGGAGTGGACATGAAACCAAGAGATGGATAACTTTTTCCTAAGTCTGACCACTTTCTAAATATGTCAAGGAAGGGGAAAAAATCCTAATGTATTAAACATGTCAAATGCTTGTTTGTTGCACAATGGGAGGGGCAGATGTACTTCCCTAAGAAGTGGGGGCTGTCCTGCTGGCTTCGGCTTCTTGTACCTTCACCTTACCTTGGGATTATGTCCCTTTCTGCATTTCCTTTGATGTTTACTGGTAACAGAGGCCTTATGATTTTCCATAAATGTGTTGGCTGATCCTGTGGGAACTCTTTCAAAAGCTAGAAGCATTTGCCTGTTTTACTCTGGAAAAGCAAAGAAAATTGAGAACAAGCAGATCTATAAGCAATTCAAATATTTTTGTTTCCTGCATGATAATTACAATTATCTGATGACAGTGATCTGCATGAGAAAGGGTGTGAATGAATGTGAACCATCAGGTGAGAATGTCCCTGGATTTTTAATGTGGGATATTAATGCATTGGGAAAAGTGAGAGAAGACTAATGAGAATTTTAAATGAAATTTAGTCAAAGCTGCTTGGGGAATGTCACCATGGCTGAAAGCTTTTTTAGGTCTAAAATTTTAGTCTAAAATGCAGTCCTCTGAATACAAAGTCACATGCAGGGGCAGTTCCTTTTATAGTCAATGGAGAGAAGTAGGTCAGATTACCTATTTTTTTCAGATTTGCCCCACATTAAATGCTGTGGTTAGAGTGAAGTGAACCCTTTTTGGAATGTCTCTTCCTCTCTTTGGCTGCAGAGACAGCACTCAGTGACAGACTCAGAGACAACTGTTTGAGAAGAAATTTCCCACTACCCCTAATCTCTAATCCCAACTCTGTACCAGACCACTTTACCCTTGTCTTCTTGCTTGCCTTTCTACATATATTCCACTGTGTAATGCTTGATAACAGTAGCTGCCAAAATTAATTAGGAGCAATATATAGAGACAAATCTTATCCTAAAAAATCACAGCTGAAGGGTAGATGGAAAGGATGGGACTTGTGTAGGCATTTCAGGTTTCTTATATTTTTCTTTCGAAATTAATTAGACATTAATTAATGAATTAATTATATTTACAGTCCACAGTGTCTTCTCTGTAAGTAGCTATGAGCTAGCTTTCCCAACCACAAGTCATTTTCTTTTACAGAATAAAACCTCTTCCATACTATTCATCTGGGGGAATTGAAGCCTTGTATTTTAAACTGTTCCTTTTCACAGGCCTGGTGGGTAGGCTGTGGGCATTAATGCAGGGAATACTAGCAGTGAGGACCACAGTGCATTAGAGCAACCCCAGTGGTGTTTAAGCCTGTGTTTAGGCAGTAGAAACACTCCCCCAGGGTTTACAGATACATTTCAAGTAATGAAAATGGCATTTATTTTCCTTGAGTACAAAGCATGGTCAAAATTTTTGAGTGAAGTGAAGCTTTTATCTATTAACAATCACTCACTGACGTGCAAAACTGCATCTCACAGAGTACAATGTGTCTCTTAAAATTTTTTGTTATCAATGCATTGGAAGTGCTGTGGCTTCCTGTCCCAGTGCATGTGTAGTATAATACAAACAAGAATGCCTATTGAGCCTAACTCCAAAGGAAATCTGTGTTTGTAGCTTTGTGAAAAAAAAAAAAGTAGTATGCATTTTCAGTACTACTACTGAAAGAGCCAATATTTCCTGCACAAGGAAATACACTGCACTAGGAGACTTTGAATTCAGTTCTTGACTGTGCCTCTGGGGAGGATGGTAAGATTTTGTGGAAGATTTTGCTGGCTGGAAGCTCCCTTTGCATTGTCTGCTCTCTGGTTTAGCTGTTCCTCAGTCTGGCCCTTAGCACAGATCTGCACAGCTTGACTTCGCTCCATCTTCCTTTGCCATTGTCAGGAGCCACAGTGACGCGACTACTTTCTGACATAGGGCTGCCCTGGCCTTGACTTTCTGTCTGATGTTAACAGCCAGAGCACAGTGTGGGAGACATCAGGTTGGCATTGAGCCACAGAAGAAGTCCCTGTGCTCTTGGCTGCCCACCAGCAAAGACCTGTTGTCTTATCATTACCTATTAGTTAGCAGTAGGCATTGCACTGCACAATTGCACACAGCTAAACTAAAGCTAAAATGATTTAGGATACAGCTATCTGACCTCTAGACAATTGCTGTCACAGCTGTGACATGCTAAATCAACTCAAGTCAAGAGAATTGCAAACAAGTCTGGAGAACCTGGATTGTCACTACAGAGTTTGTGGCCTCTTATCAGTAATGGCAAACCCATTTTTACTCAGCTACAGGTAAATTTTGGTAAGGAAGTTCATGTGAAGTTAAGGATTTTTTTCTGAAAGTACTAATTATGAAAAAAGCACAAGTTAAGTGATACAAATGCTTCATGAAATATTCCTGGAAATCTTGAAATTGTGTAAATATACATGGTTTTGATAAAGTTATTCCTATGAGATTTGAATATTAAGAAACACTTATGGATGGTCTGCTTGTGAAGGCTTAATCTTGTCCAAGCTTCAGCTGTTGAGCCCTAAGAAAATGAGTATCTCATTACAACTGCAGATTGGAATTTTTATGGTCTAATCACTGACAGAAAATTCCATTATTACAAACGTGATAAGTGAATGTACTAATCATCTATCTCTTGACAAACTAAATTTAACCTTTAACATAAATTTTATCTTCAGTGGTGCTCCAGCCTATTTAATCTTATTTTGTGGTTTGTTCTAGATGTGTGAGCACAAATTCAACCCTCTACCACACATGGCCATTTCCTTTGATTCTTCTTGGCATACTTTTTTCTTTTTTGAGGTGCTAGGATGTAATTTTGGCAGTTTATCTTAACTTTGGCATCCTTTTATAAAAACACTAGGTATATTAGCATTTTCACATCCTCTTTGGCATGATATGCATGTACATTTTAAGCTTTTTGTATTAGCAGCAGTCTTTGACTCTCTAGTCTAAGAGAATTTGGTTTTCCAAGATACTGATTAAGTAGAATTTGTGCCCATTAGTGTGAAAACCATAAACCAGTAAAAGCTCTGCTAGAATCATTGGATATCTAACATAGTGTGCCTTAACTTGAGGAACTATTGCCAGTCTGAGGCTACTGAGGCCAAAATGAGTCCCCTCAGAGGGCCACCTAGCCTATGTCATGCAGTTATAAGTGAACTGCCCATCAAGCTATCCTAAGCAATCAAATAGTCATCCAGAACCAACCTTGCAGCCTCGAGATTCTAACAAGGTGGATTTGCAGGTAGATTTTATTTCAAATATACTCTTATAAAAAAAGTCAGTAGAGACAACATTCTTCTGAGGTCTCAAGAGCCCTCTAGGAAATATCTGTATGTGAATGCAACACCGTTGTTTGAAAGAGTGTCAGGAAATTACATTTTAATGGATCTGTATTGTTCCAGTTCTCTTGTTTCTATGAGGCCTGGGGGAACACTCCTTCAGATTGTAATTGTCCTTAAGCTTTTATGAATTGTTTTAAGAGCCCATTAAGTATCCAGCACACCAACACTTTTACACAACACAAGAAACTTTACTGAGCAAAGTTGCTTGTCCTCATAAATGTTGCTCACTCTTGTAAAAATACTGTTCTGAGACAGGTTGGTTGATCACTTCAGGAGTGATCTGATTATTCTTTGGTGGTGAGGGGGCATGATTGAAAAGGAGATTCATGATGCTACTTGATTTCAGCATATTTTTTTTAATATCTCAGTTGCATTTAATGGTACAGGATTAAGCAGATTCTTGAAAGTCTTCAAAACTTTAGCACAATGAAATCACTCATGGGTATATTTGTACCAACTCCAAATAAAGTCATTTGTCTCTGATGCTGCATTAAAGCTTTTATGTCAATATGTCTTGTGTTGGTGAGTTAATTTGAATAAATAATTAGAATCTTTTCTCTCTGATGACCTGCAGAGTTACACACACCTGGCTTGTATAGGTTACTGCTTTTTCTTAGGACTCTAATGATTCCCTACAGAACCATGGAATATGCTATAATGAAAATATTTCATTCATTTAGAGGAGTTCATTTGAAGTAAAAAGAACAATCAGTAACTGAAAAATTCAAAGTTTACTTTTATTCTACCTTGTGAGGGAAGAAGAAAGGTTTTGAAGTTTTCATTATGAAGATTGAATGGTCATAGGGTTATATTTTCAAATTTGTTTAGACATGCAAATATCTAGCTGTCTGCCCAGTATGACTACATGAATATATATATGCATATCTAACCACCTCATTATCCTGAAATTTTGGCCAAGTGTGACTTTGGCCAAAACTTAACTAATTTCTTTTAATTCTGATATCTATGTGATATTCTAACCTTGTTTTCACATGTGATAGGTGTATCAGGAAGAAAAATGTAAATTCATTTAAAAAAATGCAACAGTTTTGTCCTCCATTATTTTCAGTTAATTTGCAGTTTTCTGCCTAACAGAGTTTGAGACAATCTCAAATTGAAACATGAACAAGGAATGTGCCATTCTTCAGTCTCTAAAGTATCAATAGAAAAAACAAATTTCTAACAATGTATGTTAACTTGTACAGTCTCTCAAATAAATATAGATTATAAAAGACAATACACTATTTTACTCTGCAATCTGCTAATTTACAATAGATGGCAAATAAATATATTTAGATGTTATGTTGAAGAGGCAAATTCTGATTAAAATGATGGTTTAGATCAATTGGCCTGAGTCAGTCTTCCCTGATGATAGAAAACAGCTTTTTATAATTACCTATAAATATTAAACATGACCTGATGGCTCATGCTTCTGTGTTTGGGAAAAAAAAATCTATACAAGGCTCTTAGTAGCATGGAGGAGAAAGTTGCACTGAATACATTGGTGCAATTCTCACTTACTCATCTGAAGTTAAAGCTCTGACTATGCATAGTACCTGACTAGATTGTAAATGGTATTTTGCAATGCGTATCTGGATTTTAGGGAGGCAGGGGTTGTGTGGTTCTGCAGCAAATCAAGCAGTGATAAAGGGGGCTAGTCTCAATGCAATTAGTGCCTCTCATTCTAATTTTAGCTGGTTTTACTAGAGTGTTTGTAGGAGGAAAGTATGTCTCCCTCCCTTGCTTCTTGTTCTTCACCTGATGGAAAATGACAATGCCATATGCTAGTAAAATATGCTGAGACACATTTCAATATGTTGAAAAATACATGAGGTTTCAGACTATTTCCAGGTTCCATTAATATATTACAGTTCCATTGCATAGTAATAATGGACTGAACATTACATATGGAGGCAAGAGTTGCTATTCCTTACTAAGTAGGAAAAGGTGTGCAGTTTACTCAATATTTGTGTTCTATTTACCTTACCTCATTGTAACAACCCTACAAACCTAGCTCAAAGGAAATCAATTAGAGTAATTAAAAAAAGATTCAGCACTTACCAAGGCAGACTTCTATATAATGACCATACTTGATCTTGTATCTCTGCATGAAGCTTTTAGATCCATAGAGATCCAGGAGAATGCTGTGGGAGACAGTATCAAAGGCTTTACTAAAGTCTAGGTAGACAACATCCACAGCCTTTCCTGCATCTACTAGGCAGCCTACCTTGTCATAGAAGGAGACCAGGTTGGTCAAGCAGGACCTGCCTTTCCTGAGCCCATGTGAGCTGGGTCTGGTTGTTGTCCTGCATGTTCCATATGATCACACTCAGAATGATCTGCTTCATAACTTCCCCCAGGACCAAGGTCAGGCTGATAGGTCTGTAGTTCCCAATATCCTCCTTCTGACCCTTTTTGTAGGTGGGCGTTACATTGGCTAGCCTTCAGTCACCTGGGACTTCCCAGGTTAATCAGGACTGCTGATAAATGAGGGAGAGAGGCTTAAAAAGCTCTTCCACCAGCTCCCTCAGTACCCTTGGGTAGAACAGCTCTAACTAGCTTACACCTAGCAATATGTATTATCCTACAAACTGTATGTGTTACTGATACCCAGCAACTATGCTAGTGTCTCTCTTTTCTGCACATCCTCAACGTGCAGTAGTCGTCTCTGGCATTATGTTGCAAAGCCATTTTTCTTTCCCAGTTTTGGAAATTCAGTTGGTCTCCTAATGAGCTCAGGAAACTGACAATATTATGGATTGCTGCATAGAAATGCTTCCAGACTACTTATAGAAGCTAATAAGAGAAGAAGGCTGATTGCAACGAGCAAATAGTTGCTTACTGTGCACAGGTGGCTGAGAAGTCAGATCCCTGATGGTGAGTCAAATTCTGACCTTCCAAACAAATGCCTGTAATAAAGTACAGTTTTTGGATGCTAAGTGGGATTTTCTTTCCTCTCTTCAATAGCTTTGCCAGCACTTTCTGCATTTAACATATGCCCAATGCCTGGCCGGGAAAGGTCAGGGTTGTCATGATTGGTATCACACTGCCCCAAGATAAATGCTGTAGGGCAGCCTTATCCTCAGCAGAGAGCTCTGAGTAGTCTCATGCATGTCCTGTGTGTGGCTGAGCTGGCAATACTGGTATGTAAATATACCAACAGCCAGGGATTAGTTACATATAATTACAAACTCTAGAAACTGAACAGTTGGTAATGTTTATTTAAAATGTTGAAACTGTTGCAAATGATGATAGATTGCAGCCAGACGATGATGTTTGATGTCTCAGTGCCCCTGCTCCACAGGAAAAAAATTAAGTCATTGGGGAAACTATTTTAATTCTAGCAACAAAAGGAGTAGCTATTTACAAGACTGCAGTTGGTCAGTCAGGCTATCTGTTGTGCAGTTCTAAAAAGGAAAAAATAATAGCCAAATATTCATTATTTACAGTTGTTTCACCCTGTCAGTCAAGTAAATTCTGTTATTTTAATTAGGATGTGCTTATTAGAAAAAGTCCAAAAGAATCTAGTTCTTTACAGCTATGAACAGGAGTGAAGCACAAAATGAAATGCATTCATATGTCAAAATGAAAGTTTCATCAGTATTTTTCTGCTTTAGTCCATACCCTGTCAATGCTTTATCTTACCCATATGAAAGTTTTAACTTGAAATGTGTGATACTTCCTAGTGTATCAGGTAGAGAAAGTTATGTGCACACATTTTTGTTAAAAACTTAGTCTACTTGAATTCTGGTTGTTGTCATCAGTTTCTTCTGGGTGCACAGAGGTGTCACCTGGTATGGGGAACCTGTTTTAGCAGAACACAGAGGTCCCTTCCAACCCCCTACCATTCCGTGATTCTGTTATCTAGTAATATTCACCCCAAAGACAACTACACTCCAGAATGTAGAAGAAATCAAGGATGGTATAACATAGCAGTCTGATCTGTTAAACAACTGTTAATAACAGTTTTCATATGGAATATCTTTTGTCTGCTCTTGATGTTTCTGTTGATTATTTGTACTAATGTAACTTAAATGAACCATTGCCAGATCAACGTCAACTTAGAGCCTATCAATGCAGAACCAGTTCTACCTACATGCAGGATACAGCAGTGTGGTGGGTTAATCCTGGCTGGCAGCTAATCACCCACACAGCTGATTGCTGACTGCCTGTCCTCCCCCCTGTTGGTGTGGGAGGGGGTTGGAGAGTAATGAGAGAACTTGTAGGTCAAGATAAAGTCAGTTTAAAAGTGAAGGAAAGAGTAAATCGAACCAACAACTAACGCAAAGGCAATCACCTGTCACCTCCCACAAGCAGACCAATGCTCAGCCAGTCGCTGAGCAATAGCTGCCATAGAAGACAACCAAAACAGACCTTTTTATGTTTATTGCTGACCATGATATCACAGGGTAGGGAATATCCCTTTGGCCTGTTTGAGTCAGCTAATCCAACTGGGCCCCCTCCCAAATTCTTCCCCACACCAAACCTTGTTGCTTGTGGGTGTAAAATGATAGAGGTCTTAATGCTGTGTAACCACAGTTTGACAACAGCCAAAACACTGGTGTGTTACCAACACTGTTTTAGTCACAGATCCAAAACACAGAAACTGGGCTGCTGTAAAGAAAATTAACTCCATACCAGTCAGATCCAGTACAAGTAAAGAGAGTTCTTAGTACCTAATCTATTGGAAATAGACTTAGATTCAGTCAGTGAATGGACTGCAGAACATAGTCTTAAAAAGGGAAGTGCAGTTCATTTCTTGGAGACCATGACCTTAGTTTGCTATTTTTCTGCTAAGTATGTAGGCAACAGCTGCTCAGAGTACCCAGTGCCTCCAGGCAGGCTCCTTGCATGTGAAGACTAGCATATGTGTTCTGAGGAATAGGAGAGAATCAGCAGGAGCCTGTTTGTACTCAAGTCTCCATGCATGGTGAGGTTAGGAGACAGCTCTATCATGCACTTGGTTCCAGGAACTAAAAAACACTTGTGGGTGTTGTGGACAGATGTAGTCCCCAAGCCCCCTTTGTTTCCTCTGAGTCTGGCAGTGAGCTAACATCCTATGGTAGACTAAGAGCTGGATGACAGTCTCATCCATAGCTGAAATCTACTGGGCTGCCTTTATCCACAATGCATTTAACCACACAAATAATTTAAGTGACCTAAAGTCAGGTATTAACAGTAGCCTCTAGCTAAACCAAAATGAAATTCTAAGTTTGTAAACAGGGAAAGGAAAAGTAGATTCACAGAACTGAGGAGTCAATGTAGTGTGCTTAGACCTTGTTAAATATCTTCTCTACAGCTTGACACAGCTATACCTTTCATTAGCAGTTCTGCAGATCTGTATTCACTTGCATTGACTTTCATTTCAAGAAGGATGAGCTGTTCCTGCAGCAGTTGTGATCTAACTGTTATGAATGTGATGATGTATAATGCATTCTGTTAACAGAGAGAGGCATTATGTTTTATTGGAAGTGCTGGCAGAACTCTGCCTCATCCCTTTGTACAATTTCTACACAGCAGTCGATAAAGAATCACGCTTTATGTTCATGAAAGCACTGCATGGCTTCCTGAATTGCTTCTTACGTGCATAATCTGAATGCAAATCGCAGCTCTGTGTTCATTATGGGTACTATAAAAGAGCAGTAAGGTTGACATTTATAACTGACTGGATTTGCTATAAATGATGTGTGCTTTATTGCCTGTTAATGCACAGTTGCTGCAGTAAACTTTGCAGTCTTGTTATTTTATAACATTTTACCATCCGTATTAGAGCAGCATGCTCATAGTAGCATCGTTAAGAATGAGTTGCAGTTTCCGTTCCAACCTCTGTTTTCAGTTGTAAAGCCTCACTCTCTGCTCTAACATAGTGCGTGAATTTTAGGTCTGCACTTTTTCCTTAGAAGCAGCCAGACTGCCTTATTCCAAATAATTTATGCATGAATACAAAGGAGTAGGTCATTTGTTGGCTTTTGGATTAATTTTCAATCTTGTCTTTAAAAATGCACGGGGCTTTAATTTAAACAAGGAAAAGAGCTGTTTACAGGAGTTGTTCTGGTTTAGTTAAGTAAACCCTTTTCCACTCTGTTTTCCCAAAGAGTAACAGAGGGCCTACATGTTGTAAGGTCATAATGACCTGATGTAGACTTGTATTTTAAATAAGCCAGTCTGAACAGTGGGGCTTCTGCCTTAGTGAGGGGTACAGGACCAGCTTTATTGAGCTGAAGTCCATGTTTCCCACAAGCTGGGCTTTTATGAATGCTTAATAAGCAGGAAATCCAGATAATCTTTATTAATAATCATGTTGCATTCTTGTTACTTTTTGCTTCTGGAGATTTCATTGCACTATACAAAGAAGGATCCTGGAGGCACTGCTCCCTGTGTTTATTCTCTAGAATGGAGGATACAGGTACTATGGAAGAAAGACACATGGTATTCTGGCAATTCTATGAGTCTATGATTCTATATTGAGCTAGAGACTCAATATCAGAGAAATAATGAATGTAGACTGCTGGTTTGTTACCGGACAGTATTGGGTTTTAGGCTAAGCTCTGTTTTGGTTGTTTGGGTTTTTTGCTTTCCTACCTCAGGCTTAAGGACTTTAAAAGAAAGTGCAGAAATCAGAATTTCTTTATCAGTAAATCTAAATGTGGATGACAAAGCTCGGAAGACCCATTTTTAGTAAAATCTCATGAAAATTATGTTGGGTATAGAAAAGGATGGGGCAAGACTAGAGGTCCATGATCCAAGACATGTTCAAACGCAAGATTACTGGGAGAATTTAAGCTTACACAAATCTCACTTTGAAAGTCTGTCAGAAACCTTCCTACTTCCTGGCTGTGTCTTGTTTGAAGGTATGTGATTTATTTTGGCAAACAGGAATAACTCTGTGAGATTCTTTGGCAATCTATTGAAGCTACAGGTTCACCATAGACAGCATCAAGGTGAAATAGGGCATAATGTTCCACTGAGATGGAAAATGAGAGGAAAAATGGAAAATAAATGGAAAATGAGAGGAAAAATGGAAAAAAAACGTACTTGCCAATAAAGTCGTGTACTAACTGGGTAGAAGTTCATGTGCTTGGCTGCAGCATCTTCCCAAAATGTTAGTGACTCTTAAGGAAGACAAATCAGGGGCTGGTGAATGTGCCAAAATATTCCTTTAGGCAGCTCTGTTTGTATATATTAAGAAATGGTGGAAGTGATTAACCTATAAAAATGTTTACTTTCTGAGAATATTTCAGGCAAAAATGAAGCACAAATCGCATTCCCAGTTTCTGCTGCTGGTTTCCTTTTCCTCTGCAGAATACCTGGAAAACAACAAAAAGAGGCAACATCTCTTGATTGCTCAAAAGGCAGTGAGACATATGGATGCCCAAGAACTGCATAAAACTCACACTAAAGTCATTGTTCAAAGGGCCAAATGTTTCCTGAACTGAGAGAAATGGAGGTGGCACAGCCCTTGCAGAACTTCTCACCCTTCCTAGAAACTGCATGCCAAGCAGTAAGGTGGTTCTTCATCCTCATCCTCACCTTGCACCATTGAGTGTTCATTAAAGAGGACATGTTCTTTTTAAGAAGAAAATCCCCTGCATTGTCTTCTGTGTAAGTCAGCTTCCCTTGGACTTCCCCTGACTTACAGCATTATGATTCTGGGAGCTGCTGACAGCCCTGGAGGCAGACTTAGGCTGAGCTGAGAACAGCTGAAAAAAGAGGCAGTTTCCATCTGCACAGGCTTTTTACTGCATTTCAACTTTGCTCTAAATACTTTTCCTGTTCAAAAGGATGAATTAAGCAATGCTTTGCAGTGGCAGGGACACCATCAAAATAAGCATTTGCTGACAAAGGCAAATCTTTCAGCATCCATGACAGGGTGACCCGCAGAAGGAGGTGTGGGTATTATCAAAAGGGGCTACAACTTGTGTCCTGACTTAACCTTTTCACCCAGCATTTAATAGCCATCACTGGAGGAAATGGATCAAGTAAGCCCCTAGGAAACCCTGCAGTGCTGTTAGCCAAGTAAGTGCAGGGTAGGCAGTACTAGGGGGAGCAGAGCTAAGCAGCAGCACTGACCACTCTCTGTGCCACCAGCCCTGCTCCCCCAATACCAAACAGTACTCAGAAAACATGCATGCAGGGTCACTGAACAACGTGGGCATTTTCCAGTAGAAATCTTTCTCTGTCAGGAGAGCAGGAAGAGTTAATCTATTTAGGACTTTGAATTCTTTGTCCATCTGCTTGCACAGCTCATCTGCTTTTAATGACACTTTCAGTAACTGAAGGTGACACACAAGTCCCGAGATAAGTACAATTTCTTGCCCTTTCCAGTTGTTTCACAGTAACATGATTAGAAGCAGTGATAGCCTTCATGGCACTTGTAAGATCCACATGTAACTTATTTTCCAGCTACCTCAACTGTCATCTGGCAATGACAAAAATAACATTGTTGGTGTGGCAGCAGCGCTATAGCCGTGAAGGTCTAAGGATGTAAACAGCGCAAGGTCTGGGTAGAGTGTTATAGCTTTTATCAGGCTTACTAGATGCAACTAAAAATACAGATAAACTTCCAGGCATGCAAGACCTAATATCATATACAGATATTTGTCTCCTCCATCTGTGAGTAAGTCTAATAAAAATAAAAAAGGAGGGCTCACTGTGCAAACTTTCTCCTTTCTGTCAGAGGTTAACAGTTCTTAAGGACATTGCAGTTTGGCTCAGACTGACAATAAGCTAAAGAAAAGATTTCTTGAGGATTAATGTGTTTTCCACTCTATGCTGTGGGGCAAACCCTTGATGACTGCTTGCTCCCTCTCTGCATAGAAATCATCTGTGCAAGGGATGCTAAATTTCCCTCCAGCACAGCTTAGATGAAAAGCCCTATTTGCAGATGCAGCCTGAAAACAGTGGTACTGCCTTTGATACTGATGGTTTGGGATTGACTTCAGGAGATGTTAGTGTTTAAATCCATGGCTTTGGCTCTCCCCTTGCCTACCCTAGGCTGCAGCGTGGACACTGGCAGCCCAGCACAGAGTGATGTACTGTGCAGCCCAGTAGACTCCAGTTTCAAGTTATTTCCTCAGCTGTGATTTCTACAGCACAAATCCTAATTCAGTTGCCATCGGTTCTTCTCTGGCTCTTCCACAGCACTCAGGTGTGGTCCTGTGCTTAATCCCATGCTTAAATCCTGTGTCCAATCAAAGAAAAAATAAAATCAAAGCAAAATGAACACAAACATAAGTACAAGGTCCTGTGGATACTTAGTGCACCAGAAAAATATGACTTCATTATGTACCTTACAATATCTCTTTGTAAACAAACAAGGTAAAAATTATGCTGTTGTAGAAAATCACCCCTTGGAAATATTGTATAAATTCTTTAGATGTAAATGATCTCTTCCTGAAAGCATGAATGAGTTAATCTTACTTTAACTTCTCTACCCAAGACAAATTTCTGCTGTGATCAGACACAGCTCAGGAGACACTTTGTACATGCTGCTATTGAACTGTCAATTACAGACAAGTCAGCACGAACTGAAAGGAAAGATCCAAATTTGGGAAATGGATGAAAAAAGTACCATGGGAGTATTATCACAGTGACACAGAGAGAAAAGTGAGCAAATTAAAAGTGTCAAGAGAAGTACAAGTTGCAAAGAGGAACTGCTGCATAATGCCTGCGTTTTTCAAGTATCTGAATTTGAGCTCTAGATGAATGTAATCTTGTAGTTGTAGGCTGACAGGACATGGCTTTCCAAGAGCATTTGGAAAATAAAAGCTTGAGGAAAAACATGGTGCTTTATCTGGGACCAGATAAAACCTTCAATCAGGGTGCACACACACAGGGTGTGCAGCAGCATCTGCAGTGATGAGGGGTTTAGGGTAACAACACTTGGGCACCTGTTTTGTTTCAAGTTTTATCTTTTATTTATTTATTTATTTATTTCATTTGCCACTTGCCTGGGTATCAGTGGACTTTGGTTTGGCTTTTGGCCTATTTTTTTTTATATATACATGAATTCATAAATATTTTTATAGTTTTTTCCCCACACTGTTGGCTTAAAACATATACTCTGCTGGAGAACAGCACTGAATGAATTTTGCCAAAGTTGCAGGGATTGTCCCCACTCACTCCTACCCTTATCTACCTTTTTTGCTATGCCAGATCTGAAGTGACTGAGCAACTGTAGACAAGAGTGTAAGAAATACAGAGACTTCTTTACTGAAACTATAGACAATGGATAACATTTTCTCTAGTTTTACAGATAAATATGAACTAAAATTCTACATCCAAACACCCTTCAATTTTGAGAAAATTCAGACCTCAAATTAAATTGACAGATCTACTTCAAGATTTTCTCAGGCAGGAAGAGGCATTTTAGGCTGGAAGAGATATTACTGCAAAGATTGTGGCTTCAAATTTACACAGTAGCTGAGCCAGAAGCTTTCAGGATTTACATTTAGGACTTTGCAAAGTGCATTCTCCCTAAATGCTCCTCTAGGTGTCTGAGGTTTGGGGTTGTTTTTTTTTTGTTTGTTTTTGTTCTTTGTGGGGGTGATTTGTTTTGATTTGATTTTTAGTTTCTAGCTATCAGTTATATCTGAAAAATGTATACACTCTCTTTTCAGCCAAAAGAATTTCTCAAAAATTGCTGGTAACAGTAGATTCTTATCTTTTATATAAGCCAGTCACTGAAACAGAAAATATAATTTTTGGCAAGATTGTGGCAGAAGGAAGCATGCTGTTTATCCAGTTTGGAATGCTTTTCACATTTAGTAAGAGTGTAATTTAGGTAAATGTTTCAATTAGTTATGTGAGGTATGTTATAAGCAGACATCATAAAAAAGGAAAGAAAACCTAGAAGACTTAGTGTCTGGAAAAATACTTCCTAAATATGAAGTTCATTAAGCTGTGGTAAAATGTTCCAAGAGTAGCAGTGGTCAGCCACTCAGCTCTCCAGCCAGATAAAAGTAGACTGGACAAAGTATTGCACAATTGTGTAGTGGCCAGGAAAATGAAGTAGGTGAACTAATAGGTCTTTTTCATCTCCATGTTCTATTACATACAGTATGGTTGTTTGAAGCAAATTTGTGTATTTAACCTCCAGCTCATGAGTCTGAGAAAGCTGTTACAAAATCTTGGTAACCATTAAAATGTATGCAAAGGTAGACTGGAATCTAAATTTAAATGTAAAGGAAACCCAAAAAGACTTAAGTACAAAATATATCTATCATTTATGACTTATATGGTAAATTCAAGAAGCTTCTGGCATTTTGCTGGGGAATCATTTCTAGCAGCTTTTTGGAAAGCTTTGATAACTAATAGCAAATTCTCACAGCAACCAGCCTAAACCAACATCTTTTTAATGCCCTGCTGTCTTTTTAATTGGCACCTTTAGAGCTGTGAACAGAACGGAAGCAAACAGTTTAACTGTCTCTCAGCTTTATGTATTTTTCAGGGCACGTAGGGTAACAAATTGACTAATGCCTGTGCAAATGAGGGGATTTGTTAGTGTGGGCATGACTGCCTTGATTGTGGTAAGGGTGACAATGACTCTGAGCTGCAGAGGTGCTGGTGTGGGTAGGGTTTTGAGCTGTCTGTCTGTCTACCATACAGATTATCTGTCCAGTTTACAACCTTGCTGTTTCATCAAAGCTTCTTCATTAGGCTCTGTTTATAACTGATGCCTTAAATTGGCTTTGTAAGGTCCCCTCTGTGTTTGGACTGCATGGCAATAACTGAGCTACAGAGGTTATCACCAGATTACACCAGCAAAGCTCCCATGAACATGATGTGCTTGCTTCCTACTTGATACTTCTCTCCAAAGAAACTTGGAAATGATGTGTTGAAGTGCTTTGAGGGCTCCTGAGCTGTGCAGATTGCTTCTCTGCTCTCTGTGTCAGAGTGTGCAGCTCTGACTGGGCACACATCTTATACAAACACATAATCCTGGAGTCTGTGTTTTGCATTGAGTCTCAATATTATGATGTCTCAGTTTCATATTGACTGTGTTCAAGTCAAGGGAAAGAAGTGTCTTCCTGGCTGCAAAACACACTCAGAACTGAGCTAGACTCTGTCCTTCTGTTGGTGCCTCCATGGGGACTGAAACTCAGGATGTGCTTTACTGCAATACACACTGCTGTCAGGAAGTCTTATAGGTGTGAGTGACAGGTTCATTACCTTCCAGTTGTAGGGTCCTGTAGGGCTTCTCTCAGTGATGCATAAGGAGGAACAGGAACAAACATATACATATTTTTAGAGGTTCAAACTCTGCAGGAACCCTTCAAGGCAAGAATAGCCAAACATCTTTTTGTGCTGATGTCAGCAGTAGCTATCCAGTAACCCAGCAATTTTTTCCAATAATGAGACCAAGGAGTTGCTGAGTGACTTAGTCAGAGCTGTTACACAGTTAATTAAAACAATGATCCCCAGCTTTCCCTACATGCCAGAGGGAAAACAACTGAACTTGCCCCTGCTATGCTTTCTTCTGACATGCTGAAATTGCTCATATGCCTTTCCCAAGAATGAGACTTGTTACAGGCATTTTTACAAGAAGATTTACCCCATCTGATTTAGACATTGAGAAGGTGTAAAGCTTGCTTTTTTATGTTCATTTTTGGCAGAAGTCAGCTTCTCTTTCATTTAGATACATTTATTGATATTTAGAGTTGCTCAGTTCCTCCCATGGAAGTGCCAGCTGTGGCTACTGCAGTCTATCTTTGCTTTCTGTTCAGGTTTTGATGCAGCTCAAGGTTCAGCTCTCTTACTCTTTTTGCCAGATTGTGTATTTTCTTTTTGCTTTCTCTTCTTCTGGTGCCTCTGGACAGTAGTATAATTCTGACACCTATAGTTGTTATAAATACCATAGTTGCTGCTCTGGGGAATGAAGACTTGATGAAGGGAGGCACTGTGCATTGAAAAGAGCAGGAATACAGCAGATCTGTCATGCAAGACCACCAGCCCTAGGTGACCTATGGTGGAAAATCACTCAGCTTCAGTTTGGCTTCTGTACTTCAGCTAGAAAAAGATAATGTATTTTAGATTATTCTATAGACTTTAGGACATACAGATTCAAGTGTTTTGTGATATATGTTCCTGATAAACCAATGTATTTACCATAGATCTTGGCAAAAAGACTCTTGCCTAACACTTGAGGCCCTTTTTGTTTTATAAAAGGTGCAAGGACACACAAAGGAAGACATTCCTTAAAATCTGAACCCTAAGTCTGGCTTCTTAATTTTTAGGTTTAATTCTCAGCATCAGGGAACTTTTGGGCCTCAATTTGTGCTTACCCCTTGTCACACATCAGTGAGGAAACTCATCTGTCCTTCTTTATGATACAGAAATTTGGTGACATTCCAGCTCCCACTTTACTCTGAGGACTAGACTTCAGTTTTAAGTTTCTCCCATTTATATGCTTGACCTCTGGCTAGAGGAGTCTGCAGCAGGATGTGTCTCCTTTCGTGCCACAGTTCATTACATTAACCATTTTTCTGTATACATTCTATGTGCTTGTTCCTAGAGAGACTGTGGTGAGTATTTGTTTTAGAAGTAAACAGTGACAAATATTTCCATCTGAAGAATAATAAAAAAAGTTGTTTCTGTTAAGCCTAAAGTTTTACTCACAAAGAAACAGACTTTCACCATACTTTGAACTTCTAAAGTGGAAAATCAGAAGACAATTTGAGAAAGAGGATTTTCAATAACTGCTGTGTTTGTCAGACACCTAATTGTCAATAACTTTTCTCTGGGAAAGTTTTAGGGTCCTGGCTGGTGTTTAGTGCCTTTGAAAATCTCTTTTTGCCTACTCCTGTGTCATACATGTTGTGTGGAAACTATTCTGAGTATCCCAGAGATGCTTTTCTTAGGTTGCCTGAATGCAGCTGTTTAAAAGGCACATGGCTCCAATGAGCACTCTCTGATAGCATATTTCTGTAAAGACTTAAAAGCATGGATGAATCCCCCATAAAAACCCATATAAGACAATGCACTGCTGTTTGAATAGCAAACCCAGCAAGGTTGTTTGAGGAAGCAATGGAAGGTGGCAAATACAGTGTGCCAGAGTAAGGTTAAGTGAGCTAAAGACTGCAGAACTATTTAATTAAATAGGCTATCAATCACAAAGAATAACAGTCCTAAATAATGGTTATAAAGCTTGCAATCTTGCTCCATGGATTCCAGCATTGTCCTATTTTCATTACATAGGACTGGAGATTTTCACTGAGGAATCAATTCTCAGCAGGACAGCAGCTACAAGCTTCCAGCAATTTAGGGGAAAAGGTGGCCAGATACCCAGAATAGGTTTGACACTTAAAAAGAAGAAAGAGATACAATATCACCAGTATCAAGTGAGCCAAACTCATGGGTGGCTTCAGAATTTTATGTTTCCAGAAGGTAATATATAACCTCAGGACTTTCCTTTGTTTTCTGAATTCTGTAATTTCTTCGTTCCTGTTTTCAGGCTTGAAGGGTGAAGCTTGCTTTATATATTTTTAACTAAAACCTGAGCTTCTGCTATAATTGTGCAGCTTTTGTAGCTCAATTCAAATAAAAACACCAAACTGCAGAACCTCTGAGATAAGACCATGAGGGTTGGTAACAGATTGAGTTGTTTACCAAATTCCAGGGAGAAGGCACAACAATAAAATCAAGATTTTATGAGCCTTTTAAAATGGAGATTGTCTACATCTGATGCTAAATTCTGAAGTATTCAAGAGATATAACTAATGTACAATTCACAAATGCTTCTTCCTTACATCCCACAATGATGCCACTTCTCTGTAAGCACTGAACTCCCTGATGGTGGGGTTCCAGCAGTCTGAGGTGGTCCCTGGGGCTCCCCACCTGCCAAGTTTGCCCCTCTGTTCCTTCATGTATGGGGATTAATATTAAATCACACAACCTGACAGTAATGACCATGTAAAAAATCAGACCTCAGCTACAATTCCTGTGATTATAGGATGGCAGAAAAATTGCCTTAGGACCTTTGTCTGCAGTAAAGAACTAAAAATATGTGTAGATAATTCCTCATAGATGTTTATAGTTTGTTTGTTTCTTAGATTTTAATCCAAAGAAGAGAATTTACCATCATTCTTGGTTAGACTTCACTGCTTTTTATCTATTTTAGGCTACTATTAAAGAAACTTTCTAATTGTAGACTGCTTTGCTAAAGGTTAATCTAGACAAAATGCTAGGCAAAACTTTTGCATTATCTGACAAGCATGTAAGATTGATTCTGCACCTTCAGACACCTGATTGCTTTCAAGACTTGCTAAAAAATAAAATGCAGTCCATTTCTGTGGTTTCTGCTAGTACCAGTGCAAAGATGGCCTGGGTTGTAGACAGGTGGCAGATTCTGCTACCTAGATGGATGGATCAGTGACAGATTAAATACAATCCAGAAGAAAATATTCACAGTCTTCAGATGAAGATGAAGAGAGCAGCTGCTCTCTGCTACATACCTACAGGAAAGAAACGGATTGGAACTGGTAAATCAGGAAAGACCATGGTCTGAGCATCTCAGCTCAATGGTTGGAGGAGCTTTCTTAAGAAAAGGCTTGCTGTGGTCTGTAGCCTTCATTATCACTGTTGTTTGCCAGGAAAAGTTACCTGCATCTTGACAAGGAGGGAGGAACAGGCAGGCAAGCAGCAACAGCATTTAAATGCAAAGCGCATACTAGCTTAAACTGTCAGATAGTGAAATACTACTCTGACTGTATTTCTGCTGCTGCTCCTGACTGTAATCAGAGTTGTTACAAATTTGCAATCTAGCTTGTAAGTTAATATGTTGGTTACATTTCTGCCAACACAAGAACTCCGTTAATGTTCCTTGTAACCAGCATATGCTACATTTTTGTTACTCTTTCTGTTACAGAAGTTTCACTGGTTCCAAACAATTTGCATTTGATCTCTTTTCCCTATGACTTCAATAGGTGACCTTAATTCTTCACAAACCAGTGTAAAAACATGCTAATATTTGTACACAGCAAAAGCTCTGCTCATGATTTTTGGTTAAGAAGACATTTTCTTGCTAGGAAGAAATAATGTAAGTTACTTTTTTCAAGGAAAATGCCTCTGAATAGGAGTTATCTATAGAATATCAAGAACAATTTAGCTAGTAATCAGTATTCATTTGCCTGCAGATAAAGCAGCCCTGATGAAACTGCCTGAACCTTTGTCCTAGTCCAAAGTTTAAAGAAAAATCCAGTTAATTTTCTGCTTTTAATTTCTGCTGGATCCATGTGGAGATGAAGGAGACATTCTAATAAAATGACTTTGATCTCACATTGGAGTCGGTGCCTCAGTACGCCACAGATCCATACGTGCAGTCAGACTTGCATTCTGTGGCTTGTTACACATCCCTTATGGGAAATCCATTGGAAGTCTTCTGTGCTGAGCTATTGCAGTGGGTTTCTGCTTGCACTGAAACCCATGGGAGTCCTTCAGGCTTATTGTGACTTGCACCAGTCATGGAAAAAAGTGCTTTGTTCCATTGCTTGATAGTCCTAGGCTTTTCTGCAGTGTGGAAAATTCCTGTGGAAAGTGCCTGCACTATATGCATATGACAGACTTCTTAATCAGAAGTTCAGCTCAAGGATCAGGGTTTTCTGGTTTTAGTCAGGTCTTAGTTCCCACTAAACCGCTATTTTAAGATTTCTCATGCTGCTTGGTGATTGCTTTTAAAGTATCCTGCATTATTCTTGTAATATATAAGTAAGTAGAAACAGACATTTAATTTCATTATCTAAGAAGATTTTGATTTGGCTTTAAAACTAGAAATACTGAAAACTTCTAAGAGAGACTGCTTTTCCAAGATTTCCAACCAACTTCCATGAATGTACCAAGCTTAAAAATTCTAGGGAATTATGTATATCAGACATGGACTCCACCTTGTCTAACTTCTGTAAAAAAAGTTAAACAGTGATTCATGGGAGTCTCAATGGCATAGTCACAAACACAAACCAGAAAGTTCACCTCTCAGTCCTTATGAAGCTGTCTGCACTAAACAGCAGCATTTCCAAAAAGGTGTGTTCTGGACTGCACAACTGAAATGGAGCAGAGCACAGCTATGATAATTAAAGCTCTGTTTCTTGCCACTGTGTGAGACCCCAAGGCTTCTATACAGTGATCATTATTTAGTAGGCAGTACTAGTCACAGCCATCACTCACAAATGTTAGGGTAGCTCTTTCTTCTAAGCATTTAAGAGGGAGCAAAACCATATATAATGCTTCCATTTTGACTGCAACTGTACAACAAATATCAGCATAGGAACCTTTAGTCTATATTTTCACGGGCAATTTACTGCCTATAGAAAGCTTCAGTAGCCTTGCAAGATTTTCAGGGTCTGATGGTGATCAGTCATTTGACTGTCATCCACAGCTTAACATTCTGGCTCAAAATTAAGAGCAGGAGGATGAAACCATCATGAATTACTTATAATTTTTATTATTATTATTTTAATATTTTTTATCATTACAGGCATGGGTTCATTTGAAGATGAGGCAACTTGTCACTGGCTGTTCAGCTGCTGAAAGATAAATGGTGAATATATGTGCATATACATATACACACACACACATTTTTAAAATGATAAAAAAATCACTGAGCAGGAAATCTTGGGTTCCATGACTTCCTTACATTGATTTTTTGATTAAAATATACTTCCTGCTTAACCACATATTGGGACCAATCCCAGTTAACTCCAGGCAACTAATCTAAAACTATTTTCTTTCTATTATTAATGGGCAGAAAGTGGGCACCATTAAAACAGTGTTTCATCCTCTAAATGTCTACAATGGATGCATGGATACAGGAAGTCAGAGCCTTCCTACTTTAGCTCAGTTGTCATTGTCATTGCCATCATCTTCTTAAGTAATTCTTCCAGAATGTGAATATTCCAGGTTCCAAAAATTGGGAAATTTAACAACATTGTGTGATATCTTCTGCTTTCTTCTTGATGGTGACTCACACAATCTTAGTAGACTCTGTCTCTCTTCATAAGACTTTAACTTCTCTATCTTCAGGGTTCTATTGCGAATAGTTGTTTCTGTTTAATTTTATATTATAATGATTTTGTAACTACTTTTTTTTTGCATGCTCCTTCCTTTTTTTGAGAACCCTCATTTAAATTCAGTTATCAAGTAAGAAGCAGAAGCCAACTTCTGTTGTCATAAATCAATATATATTAACAAAGAAATTAAATATTGATGAGTTCAAAATCAATGCAAACATTAAGGAACTATACATCTTGCTATGTACCAAAACAAGAAGTGAAAATAGAAGTTTTGCCCTGGTATATGTGCAGCTATCACTGGAATTCATTCAGTGTGCATTTAAAGATAAAATCTGATCAGTTATGCCTTGCTACACATATTGATGACCATATTCATATTTCTATGTGGATGCATCTAATTTGGACTTCCTAACTGAATTAATGAGCTACTTTACTTATTTTTCTAAATGAAAATTCTAAAGAAGAGGTGAAATTAAAACCATGGAAAAAAAAAACAAACCCAAGACATTTCTCTCCTGTAAAGTCATCAGTAAATTTGATAAAGGACTGAGTATCATGTCTAGAAGAATGTGTTCCCACAATCTCTTATTGACCATTACTTATAAGTTGAAAGAACTAGATAGTTTCAACTGATTTCAGCTAGTCAAGAAATATGCTTCATACATGTAATAATACTGTTTCAACAACCATTTGTATCTATGTGAGGGGTGTGGGCTTTACCATTACTTTTTTTTGAGTTATTTTCTTTATTAATTTCTGTATATCCATACTTTCTGGGACTTTATTTACTGGAAAAGACATAATAATCATGAATGAAATGCAATTATGGGAAACCTGACTCATTGGAAAATGTACTTAGCAAAATAAGGATGACCAGAAACATACTATAAGAATAAATTAGCAAAGGTAAAGCAACATAAGAGCAAAGATAAATTCTAACAATTCTGTCCAAAATTTCCTGGTTCATGCAAGATAACCAGTGGCTATGACTCAGGGGAAAAATGTATCTGCCCTTCCTCGGAATTAGCCCCCTTGTTTTGGAGCTAAGGTTTCTCATTTGTCAGGAACAGCATTTATGCTAGAGATGACTGGTTTACCCCTGTGGAAATTGTTCCAGTGGTAGCAGGATTACATGCCTTCACAAAACATTCAGTTCCCACATGCTCCCCAGTGGCTTGATGCCTTTTAGCAGCTGTACTCTCACTGCATTCCAGGCAACTTTGAAAGCCCTTCATCCGCTTTGTTTCTCTAGACGATAAAGCTGTTATCACCTCTAAATATACTTCAGAAGCAAAGTTGGACCTTCTTAGTACTGTCACTTCCTTCTGATCTGTGCCAGGGTGCTGCTATATATCAGAACAACCCAAGAAACTCTTTCTTCTTTAATTTTCTGCTAAATAAAAGTATCAGAGTGAATTTGAGCCCTTGAGCTTTGATCATCCACATTGTTTTATTGGTAGTCTATCACTTTTTTTTCCATTCTTGTGATGATTTTACTTCAGGCTGATGGTTGAGGTCAGAAAGCCTGAAGAAATGATACTGGAATGCATATCTGGCTCACTTTTCAATGGGTTTTTCAGGATGGCTGAGTGAAGGCATGTCATATGGAAAATGAAACTTTTCAACAGCTCTTGTTATTAGAAAATATGAGGATAAAATTAAACCCAAGAACGACAAAAGCAACTCTTAAAAAACTGGAGCTGCACCAGCTCAAATTTTCACAATCTTGTATATTGGAAAATGCTCAAAGAGTTAATGTACCTTTTTCAAAACAACTACTGCAGGCAACATTTTGACACCTTTTTTTTTCTTATTCATTCTACTAAAATATTCACTTGGAACTCTTTCTTCCAGCTTGTTATAGCCCCCTTGCAGATTGTTCAGATTTTTTTCTCTGATAATTTTGTATTGTCCTTCTTTGCTGAAATGTGAAAGAGATTTATCAATAGAAACAATTATTGAAGCTTTCCCTTCCAACTTCAGAGCATAATGATTATTCTTTTGTTTTGTTTAGCTATGGAAACTCTTCATTGACTTTTAATTAATAGCCAAGCTAGCTACAACTGAATATTCTTTAACTGGCATAAATACCTTTAGGATTTCCAGACTGCCACTAACCCACTTTAAACTGTGCTTGAGCATGCTAACATTATGCAGAATTATTCACAGAAAGGAAAGCTAAGAAGGGCAAAAGTTGCAGCCATATGCTTCCTGGGAACTTATCAAACAGAAACAAAGTCTATTAAAAAACCCCACAAGGTTATTCCTTTGCCCAGGCTAATCTGTTGTGCTCTGACAGCTCAAAACTTGAAGTTACAAATACAATTATAGAGCAAAGAACTGTCATAAACCATGAATTTGCAAAAGTAGAGCTGGCAAAGCAGGGAAGGTGAGCAGGTTGGGTTTTGCTTTAGATGTGTGTTTTTAGGCTACCTTCCTCAACTTCAGTTTCTTATTTAACAATGTGTTTATAACCATGGAATTTTTGCATGAAAGGACATTACTTCAAAGCTTTGCATAATTTGCATTCTTCTTCCTCTGATCTTCGTGTCAGCTACTTACAAAGAAAACCATAGTCACTGGACTATTCAGGAAAAGGCAAGAATGCCAGGGCTTCACTTTGACATTTATAGTATCTCTTAGATACATCAACCTTACATCCAGTGATCTCAATTGACTTCAAACTTTTTCATATAAAGCAGCCTTAAGGTGTACCCAAAAAGCTATTTTTGTAACAGTGTGTACAGGAGCTGTCAATCTCTGTTCAGGATCCTGGTTTCAGCCTTCCAGAAAATTTCATCTGCATAAGCCTGTTTCCTCATGCCTTTTTAGTTCAGAAGCCCTCAGATATGAGTAAGGCATGAGTTCTTGTGTTTTGACCATGTGATGAACACTCAGCCTGATGTAGTTGTTTGAAGTACCAGCTGGATAGGAAGAGCTTAGTCAGCATGATGTAGAGTCTTTTTTATGGATAATGGCAATGCAAAGCAAGTGCACCTGTAACAAAGAGTTACACAATCATGTGCTATTTGTTATTAAGCTGCAAAATTCAATGTTTCTGAATACTGTTTGTCACAGGCAAATGATCTCCATTTGTACAGTTACTCAGCCAAAGCAATCTGAATTTTCAGGAGAGATTCATAGGAACTCTGCTTCTGTAAAAGAAGCTCAGTGGATGACTAGCCATTCTTTGTGTTTGAGAGCCTCTTCCTCTAAGTTGCACAGTGGCCATACAGTGGTTCAGCAGCACAATATAGAACCAAGAACTCTACTCCACACACTCCCTGTAACCTCTTTTCCTCATCCATAGGGCTTCCTTATCACATTTAACTGCTCTGCAACTTTAACTGGGATGATTCTCTTCTGTAGCTTTNGTAACCCAGTATCTCAAATGCATTTTGGTTCATAAAACTCAGAAACTTAAAAGAGTCTGGACAATACTTGCAGAGTCCAGTGTGGTATGTATAAAACAGACCTGAGGGGTTGATCATCCCTTGGAAAGTCTTTCTGCTGACTTTAGAAGTCTCTTTTGAACCTTCATGGAAAGGGGACTCAGATGTATTATGAAATGATCAGAGTTTCTTTGATGGTAACACTTCAGAAATATTTGTTGCTATCAGAGAGCCTAGTTAACTAACCTGTGTCCCTTCTTTTTTTACAATATTTAGTTTTTTTTCATTACATAGGTCAGTTTAACCTGCAGTGACTGATTATTACTATGACTTGGCATGGTCTTTTGGGGTGTGAATTTTGATTTCATGGTGTGCCAGTTTCCTTTGAATTACTCTTCAATTTGCACTGGTGAAAAAGGAAATCAGAATGAGCCCAAAGTTTTATGAACCAAAGAGATTTTCTTCCATTTTGATGTGACATGCTTATATATTCATAGGCAGAATTGGCTGTGCAGTAATCATCTGGCATTTTGCAGCTCTCACACTACTTGAATACAGAAAATGAGAAAGAAGTTTCTGCTACTCAGATAGGTCTCATTACTAAGTGATGCATGAATACTCTCGTGCACAGTCTGCAGCACCTAGGAGATATGAAAAATTAAGAATGGCATAAAATTAACACAGAGCTTACTGTTCCTGTATCTCTTAGGATGTAATTTAATGATTAATTCTCCTGAGAATAGACTGTGTCAACTCATCAATGCAAATGAAAATTCTTGACTGGCTAGTACCTGCAGTGATGTTTTTAAAGGAAGCTGTGGCTTGAAAGTCTTAAGCATCAGAATTAAAACTTGTATTCCATTAACACAGACCTTTTCATCCTCCTTTATCCTTCACCCAGAGGATGTCTAGTGTGCCTGTGGAAACTAGGCAGTATTCTTCATTAGGATATATAGGAAGTATGTCTTCATTAGGAAATTTTCTTGATTAGCATTGCATTATTGATCACTGCTACTCTTGTCCTTTATTAGTTTGTCTCTATCAGCTGGTGCTACTCTGAATCTCCAGCTGCTTATTTCTCATTCTACTGCTTCCTACTTTTCTTCTGTGATCTAGTCTTAAATTTCACTGATAGACATTTTGTAATTTTCCTTTTTCTTCACTAAGTTTATTTTATATCTTTATTTTTTATGTTTATTACTCTCCTGGTTGAAGATTGCAGAAAGCCAAATTATTCAGAAAGTCTCATCTGATATCAACAACTTATATATGTTCCCATTTTTTCTGGAAAATATTCCTTGCTTTTAGACCTTTAATAAAAATCTGTATTCCTTATTTTTTATGCTTAGGAGAACAAGGGATATGTTGGAATAACCTCTGGCATGTGTGATTATTACTGTTGGATGGGTCACTGCAGGACTTAAAGCTACATCCAAAAGTCAACCCAAATATTGCCTAACAGATGCAAAGCAAATATTGAGGCTAGTTTTAGAAAAAATTACATGGCAGGAAATCATAAAGAGCTGGTCTGAAACCTACAACTGCTGCATCTGCTTCTGAAACTCTTTCCAAGGATGATTATATTAGGAAAACCAACAAACTTTATATGCTCTCTGCTTGCCCTGGTCATATTCCTAGTTTAAGTGATACAAAAGTTGTTTTGGTTAACAGTTCCTTGAACAGGAAGCATAGATTATGTTAGGTATCATAGTCTCCATCAGTGGCAAGATGGCTCTAATGGCAGTTTGCTGAGATCAAACCAGGCTGCTTTGTATAGAAAGCCTACAGTTTTGTGTCAATGCTAATGAATAGCATCCTTAGCTTGACAATAACTATGCATGCACAGATGGAGGCAGTTTCTATAAAAACACTGGCTAGAGAAACAAGTCAAGACCACAGCTCAAAGGCTGGGAAAACATATTTCAATTTGCAGATTTACATGGCTCAGTATCTTTGTGATGATGTGACTGTCAAATAGATGCATGATTTGATAAGCCTGTTGCCTTCTTAGACAACCTAGGACAAATGGGGTTCAGTGTCTTCATGATAACCTGGAAAGATGGGTAGATACTTGATCCAGGCAGCAACCTATCAACTACACAACTTCATTAACTTCTCTGTCTGATTGTTGTTGATGAATGTTATGTTTCTGAAACTTATGACATCAAGGACTCTAAGGGAAAGGAAAACCTTATAGCAGCTGGCTTGGTCTTCTTTTAGATGTCCTGGTCTGAGTGATACTTTTGTGGAAGAGAAACTTCTGGAATCCTAAAGTTACACTGGATAAAATGCAGAAAAACAAGAATCATTTTTACAGTTTGCAAACTCCTGAAAGTGCACCCAAGGCAATAAAGATCTAAGCATTCTTTTATGGATTTGATAATAACACTCGACACAGTGAGCCAAGCTGGATTTCAGAGCACCATGGTAAGACTGCTGTAGCTGAGAAAATTTCTTTCAGCTCTTGAGATAAAGAGCTCTGTGGTGATATATATATGGATTAGACCTTTCTAGTATAGTATTAACCCAACAGTAATTAGAATAAAAATTTGGTTCTTATGTGAAAATATAGAAGTAATTGTGGCTTGTTTTCTAGTACTAAAATTCAGTATGATAGTATTCAAAATCCTTTCTATATTTTCTTGGCTTTCATTAAAACTGTTTGGAGTCCACAGTGGCTCTTAGACAAGACTGACAAGGTTTTTTTGAAGCTCCAACTCAGCAGATAGTTTTGATTATTTCAGCAAGCCACATCAGGCACTCCAAGTAAAGCCTATAAACTACACTTAACTTTGAAACTCCTTTTTTCTGCCCTTGTTTCAGCCACTACCAGTATGTAAAATCTGTACAGCTGAGGAATTTTTTCAAAGAATCCCTGTGTAGAATATATATAGATTATGAGTTTGGAAAAGAATAGTGTAAGCTTCAAACACATCAGTGGGCAGCATATTCCCAAACGTTCCCTCCAGCATAAATATTGGCAAGACTTAAACATTTTATTATATAAGAAAAGTTTAATTTGCATGTACACATTTGCATTATGTTTACTTCTATCATATTGCTAAATATGTTAAGATCCTGCTGTAGTCATAACAAGGCAAGATAAAGGCTAGTTTTGGGGATGTCTTCAAGGTCTGTGGAATGTTCTCATATTGCCATTGGCTATTACTTCATTAGCTAAGTTTCCCATCAGCTTCAAAATAAAATAAGTTCTCATATTTCACAGACATATTGTAGATACCAAAAAATGATGTTTATATGAAAACAGTAAGAAGGTTCATGTCAAACATTTCTTTTACACTTCCTGACTTGGCTGCTCTCACAGTGTTGGATGTGTTACGTTTACGATCTTGCAGCACTGAAAAACACATTAGATGCTTTCCAAAATGCCCGAGTTCATGGTCTTTCTGATTCCAAGACAAAAATGTAGTACAGGTGTTTAGGCCTGAGGATTTGAAATAATTCTGCATTGTTGTTAAACAAACTAGCTGATGGAATCAAGTGGTTGCATATGAATTTAATTTTTCATATGAAACATCTCTCAGATTTTATGATGGTAAAGATATAAACTTAAAAGCCAAATGTAGTCTGAAATACTAGAGACATTTGTTTTTACAAAGTTTCCTCAGAATGTGTAGGCTTAAGTCATACTTTTTAAACACCAGAGTGTTTAAGACTATTAAGAGATCATACAAATATTTTGCAAGAAAATTTATGGCAGTGCCCAAAATATGATGATATTGAGGTGAATATGAATATGTAAGATCATGGTCCTCCTGTTCTGCAATGCTCCAGCATACTCTTGCATGTATTCATAACACTGCTATACATAGTCTTCTGCTGCTTTTGTCTGAATATTCATTGCTATCTATTGAAATGCAGAAGATAAGAGGTGTTCTTTCTTAGAAAACTGAGCTTTCTCTTTCAAGGCTTCATTTCACTGTAGGAGGGCTGCCTTGGCTTTTCTTCATCATTCTTCAGAAGCACAGGAGGGATTCATCTTACCTAACTGTAGGCATCTATACTATTAACAGATAAAGCTGAGTTGGTCTCTCTAGTTTTTCATAATGACTGGAGAGAAATGGTAATGTGTGATGCACATCAGCTGGTCCATCCTAGACATTTACTCAGGATAAAATCTATCACAGAAGCACTAGAGATGCTAATTTCTTTACTGAGAGGAGTTTAAGGAGACTGTGTCTGAATTCAATATACTGGCACTTAGATGAGTTAGTCACTCAGTGTATATTGTCAGCAGAGGGTTTTTTCAATTGCTTAGGGTAAAGCAAAGTAGTACTCAGTATGAACATCTTCATGTCTTTCAGGATGATAGATGGGTTGGGTTTGAATGACAAAAAAGGCTGAAAGGAGGATTTAGCTTGGAAGTGTGGTTAAAGAAAAGACGCAAATGACATTTTTAGCTATATGTACTAAAAAAATGACAGTGAGCCATAGTTTTTACATGGCTTTGGATATTCTTCAGTAACCCAAAATATTGACATCCATACTTTTCAGAGTGCTTTGAGTTTCAATTATATTTACTTAGTTTTTAAGTCAAAGCAGACTGACACTTTGAAATACGCCAAGCACTTCAAGCACCTTTATGATTCAATGGGAAGCGTTAGCCAGAGTATCTAATAGCCATGCAAAGGAGAGGTTTAAGAACCAATTTTAGGTAATGAAGGCATAGTTTGGGCCACAAAAATCTGTAGTGTTTCTAAACAAGTATAGTTTTTGGCCATAATCAGAACTGATGCAGAAATCCAGGGCTTTCAGAGAGACTTGGGCAGATTACTGGCCTTTGGACAATGGAAACTGTTATTCAGCTACTTCAGCACATATGTGTCTAAGAGCAGAACTAATAATACATAAGAGCTGTAACCATGAAACTACACATAATAGAGTGCCTATAGTATGCTACAGTAACTTACATTCAAAAATTAATAATCCAATAAATAATAACATTATCCTGAAGTTTGACAAAAATAATTTAAGAGACTAGTACAAAACTTTAAAAAAATGGAAATGATTACATCTGTCTCTCACCTACACTTTGCAGACCCACTGCCTCATACAGAATCTAGAATGGAACCTTGCACAGGTCTAGAATACAGGTTTACCTGGTAGATTACAAGTATCTCAATGCATCCCTCATAAACATTACTGTAATAAAGATTGAATCATAAAGACACATTCTATGAGCTTTTTTTTATGAGCTTATATGAGAATTTTTGAATCTCATCTGACCAGTGTTCTATTCACAATGAGAACAACAGGCTTTAACATGTCCTCAGGGGATGTTTTTTTATGGTTCATTAATAAGGGCTGTTTTCCAAAGAGTTATCTGTTATATAATTATAAAGAGCATTAAGAAATGACCTCCCAATTTCTTTGATGGGGTTGTTCAATATTTTCTGATGGCTTGAGAACAGATGAAAACATCTCTGCAGCCCTTGACTAATTAGGTAGCTCTTGGGTATTTGCTTTTTCTTAAATCATACAATAATGTTTTAAAATTACATTATCTTACTTGTAATCTGTTGGGTGCAGTGGTGAAATGTAAATTACAGTGGTTAACAGTCTTTCTATCTTCAGACATGTAACATTTCTCCTTCTTTTGCCTGGTTGTGAGTGACATGCTGGGTATTGTCTGAGGCCTCAGCATTTAACTCGTCTGACATGTCATTAAAGGGAATAATATAGAACAGAAACAGCAGTTGAGAGATGAAACTGCTTTCTTGTGGCATCTGCATCACATATGAGAAAAGAAGGAGGCATGAAAGTCCTGAGACTGGGCAGGAGTCTGCTCAGTAGGCTTAGTGTGTGAGGTACAACTTACTGATCTTCACAGGCATGAAGCACATCCAGCAGCTGAAGCTTTGCTCTGAATCACTGCTCAAAATAGCCAAGGCAGCCCTCATCTGTGAGTTTGAGCAAGGTGCTGGTATCCTTTGCCTGTCTGTGAAATAGTAGTGCCATATATAATTATCCAGCCCAGTGTGAAAGGGTAGTTCTGTTTCTAACAGGCCTTGAGCTTCTAGAATAAAAGTTACCTAGGAAACACAAAATATTACAATGGCTTTAAAGTTGAATGATATCTCAAAACATGTAAGGGAAAGCACCCTACTGGAGACTGCATAGTGCCTCCAAACACACATTTCTGTTTGTGTTTTCCAGGAGTATTTGTTGCTTTAAAGTTCTTTATACAGATGTGAGGAAAAATGGGGTGACCAGATCTTGTTTTATTTGTGCTAGCAGGCAATATGATTACCCACAAAGGAGTCTTGCTTGTTCTTTTCCTAACTTTGCTTCTATCTCATAGTATCTCATAGTATAGTTTTTAGTAATGAAAAATGAACATGAATACCACCATATTGTGTTTTCTTTTTCAGCTCTGCAAAACAAATACTTATTATTATACAAATAGTTACTATTACTTAATTTTCAGTTCATCTCATAACATGGACTACACTGCTCCATAGTGAAAGTTACTAAATGGCAAGCTATGTTCTGGGTCATTACTGCACAAGTAGGAAAGGAGATATTTTTTCATGCTTTTATTAAACCTTCATATAAAAATTAATGTGAAAAGGCTTAATAGATGATAAATAGATAGTACAATAAATAACAAATTATTATAGACTGCATCAGGTCCATATTTTGCCAATTACCATGGTACTTATGTATATGATGCACTTATAACCATCTGGTACATGTACAGCTTAGACTTGTAACGTGTTCTTAACACCTATTAATGACTTTAAATAATTTATAAATGCAATATTTGAATTATGCATATTTTTTAACATATGAAAAATAGAGATTTCAGGTTTCTTAAAAGGAAAGAACCATTTAGTTCTTGGCTGTGTGCTCAATATGCTATCCATCTAATTTGATTTGTAGCTTCTCTGGGTTTATGACAACATGGTCTTTCCCTGACAGCTTTCCTTTGATAGAGCAAATACTTCCATTTGCCTGTTCATGTGTGAATACTATTTGATAAGTCTCTAAATTCATATGCTGTCATTCTGCAGCAGTAAAATAAACTACCATCTTTTCCAGACATGAGTAGAATCAGATTAGAGCTTTTCACAGGAAGCTACAGGAAAATTCTCAGGGAGAGTACTGCTATGGTTTTGGAGCATTGTGAACTGAGCTGATGAGGAAGTAATTAAAAACTGAAAAAAACAATCCCACTGAATCCATCTGATACAAATTGCAGGAATCAGAAAAGCTTTTCATATGTTGAGGTCTGATTTAAAAGCTTTCAGCAGAGAGGGGTAAACAGAAGCTTTATTTGTGAGCAATGCACAAAATCAATGGGTTAGTCTGAACAGGCATTAGGTCCTGAAGCATGGAAACTGTGATTCACCTCTATTGTGTCGCAAGTGTTTTGAGGAGTTAAATCCTCAAGTCCTTCCAAATCTGTGTGCAGAATTTGAACAGCAAAGATGAATGATATTATGATTGCAAAATATTAAATGTTTCCTACTCACATTTCCTTTAGGGATTAAAGGCCAACACTGCACCCTTCCAGACAGAAGCAGAAGGCAAAAAAGTGGTACTGACATAGGTTTAGAAAGTTTCATTCTCTGCACGCAAAAAGAAAGGGATCGCGTTGTTTATTAAGGACTATATATAATTCTCCCCTTCAAGATGACTTTTAGGGACACACACATGATTTGCCGTGAGACAAAGTCAGGCAGTTGACTATTAAAGTGAATACTGCCCAACAGTTCCTAAGCTGAGACTCACACCACCAGAGCTTACTTCTGCTGAGAATGTCATGTCTCACATAGGAGTTTGTAGAGTCCTCCACAGACACAGGGAGGATTAACGCAGCACAAACACACAGTTTAACTCAGAGGACTGAGTAAGAGAGGAAGTGGGGATGGAAATGGCTTTTAACATTTTTCAGTGTAGCTAAGCTATGTATAGAAGTCCACTTCTCCCTGACAGCTTCCACAGGGAAATACCTGTTGTAAGACTACCACAAAGCTTGTTGCTTCCAGGGTAGCACTGATGGAAGCTCTACTATAAAGGGAAGTTCAAGAATTTAGCAAGTGCCTCTCCCCTTCCCTTGCTCCATCATAATGATTGTGGATTGAACAAGTGATGCAAAACATTTATGGGCACAGGACCTTAACTGACCTGTCATTGGGGTCTCCAATATGTTTTTTTTTCATGCCAATTTATCCTCACTCACAGTATTCCTGGATATAGTACAAGAGCTATTTCCAAGGAGCTGTCTGAATAAGCCACCCAATGTTGGCAGCTCTGAGAGGTTGCCCTGTGGATGCAAGCTACTCTAGATCTGCTGGTCTCAGGGCCAAAGAAAGGCCTTGGGAACATTTAATTCACTAACACATGTGCACTCTCTGTGCTTACCTTGTATATTAATGAGTCAGGTCCCTCAGTAACCTCTCACAGTGAAGAAGGTGGAGCAAAGTGTTACTCCAGCTCTCCCAGCTGCAGGTGACTTTCATGATGAGAAGTGCTATCTACAGCTGTGTAACCAGGATTCTCACATGCTCTTCACAATCTCATTAGGCATTGTTGCTCTTGTTAGTCCCTCTGGTAAGACATGATTGTGTAAGAGTAATGAAAGCAAAGAAGAGAACAAAGCTCCTGACTGTAACCAAACTAACGAAGTCAATGAAAAGCTGGTGAGTAATTTTTTGTGAAATATAATATTGAGTGCATTAATTTTGTTAAAGGCTTAACAAGATACAATTTTTCTGGAAAGTAATGCAAAGCCATGTGTGCTTCAGCTTCAGCTGCTGGATGTGCTTCATGCCCATGAAGATCAGTAAGTTGTACCTCACACACTAAGCCTACTGAGCAGACTCCTGCCCAGTCTCAGGACTGTCATGCCTCCTTCTTTTCTCATATGTGATGAGGCGGTTCCAGCAGAGGGAAGTCAAGGGGCAGGATGCCACACTGTCATGCAAACATACCCATGTAACATCAGAATTACCCAGCTGGGGAAGTGCAGAAGTGAATGCAGCTATAACAGTGATGGGGCACTCTGCAACAGAATGAGTCTTAGGTGATTAACTTACATTAGATTCTAAACTCACAGATATCTAAAACCAAATGATGTGACTCTCAGCATATGTAACAAAAAACTGCAGGGCCTCTTCCTAATGAAGGTTACTTATAGCTGTAAAATTTCTTGCTCTTTTTTTCTGTAAACAGAAAGAAAAGTAGGCAGTAGTTGTTCCCTTCTGTCCTGCAACAAGGGGAGGAGAAACTGTGTGGTAAACCAGTTTGTTTATATAGTCCATAGAGACAGGACAAACTTGTAGTCTACCAGCACTATTAGAGGTAAACACTGAGAAAATCCAAGAAGTCTAACATACCATTGGTATTGTAACTGCTGCTATTGCAGTCAATTCAAAGAATACCTGCCACACATAAACACCCCACAGAGCCAGGGTCTGTACTAACACAGGCCAAAGGATGATCCTTCCAACAGAGTTTTACCATTCAAAAGCAGAATGAAATATTCTTTGTGCTAACACTTGCTGATCCATGCTGATCTGGAAAGTGATGTGTGAGTGCATCTGAGACAAGCCAATCTCTTCAGCTGAATCTTAATTTATCTTTGCTCACTGCTCTCCTTGCTCATGTGGCTGTCAGTGAGCTGCAAGGCTGTTTCTGCATACTGCTGCTATCAATTTTCAGTTATCTGGACTTTCTTCCAGTTTGTTTGTCTTTTTAATGTTGTGTTCTGATTCCTCACCATTCCTTCCAGATGAGTTTCCTTCTATCTGCTGAAAAAAATTCTCCATTCTCCAGCATCTGGATGTTTCTGGCATCTAGAAAATGGCAAAACAAAAAAAGGAGAGCTTTTAAAAATGTTAGGTAGTTGCTTCTTACCTTATAAGGGATTGCCAACCACCAAGGTCTTTTTTCAAAATAACCAGTGTTGAGTGGATTTATGCTGCCTGTAATGAACAGGTGTGTTTTATGGAGCTCTGGGTGAGCATGCAAAACAAATGCATTAGCAGTGATTCTGCTTCCACTGAAATGGGCACATCTAGTGCTCAGAATTTTATTTACCTAGGAAAAGAACATGTATGTAGAAGGACAGGAAATACCAGTGGTGTAAAATATGTAGAAAAACATTCTGGGTTCAGTTAAGGGGTAATATAATGGTAAACAAAACCTGGTAAACAGAATAGTTTGTACACACAAAATATATTGCTTCAAATTAATAACATAGTGCAGACAGAGCTGACAAGGAGCACAGCCGTGTATTGGTCTTTGTGATATCTGTGCATTGAATACTAAATTAACTCAGAACTCAAAACAAGCTGTGATGTAGAAAGCTTCTGTCTAAGTTAGCAGCAGAGGAATGCAGGTGTAGAGTCAGAGTGACACAGGAAGAACCAGGAGCTGTGATTATATCAATTGGCCTGAGCTTCTGCAGTTCTTGGGGAGAAAATTATTCAGCACTTTTGTATAGGTCTCTGAGTACAGACAAGGAAATGCAGTGAACTGGTAAGTGAAGATGTTTTGATGCAGCAAAATTGTAGCCTGATCCTGTACTGTTAATTAGAAAATAAACTCTCCCAGCTATTGAAAGATACCAAAAGAAACAATATCTGATTCTCCTATTTGTTGTCGCTGTTCAGTTCTAATCATGTTCATGTTTACATATAAACAGAGATGAGTTCAAGATAGTGTGCTCAGGTCATAGACAGTCCTACCTCCATTATGTGAGCAGAAGCTAGACCTCTGGTGGCAGCAAGGAATAAACTGTCTGAGGGAGGAATGATAAAACAAAAAGACTTTGTTATTTTCCCAAGATGTAACTAGACTTCATCTGTGAAGAACTGTTCTTTTGACA
This sequence comes from Galbula dea, assembly GCA_013399015.1. Taxonomy (NCBI): domain Eukaryota; kingdom Metazoa; phylum Chordata; class Aves; order Piciformes; family Galbulidae; genus Galbula; species Galbula dea. The sequence goes on from VWZX01009423.1 coordinate 485,715, forward strand.
CAGTGTGGTCAGCTGCTTTCGTCTGTGGATTAATCTACCTAGAAGCTGGGGGACAGAAATCAGAATTCAAAATGCTAGTAATAAGAAACTTGAGCAACCTGATCTAGTTAAAGATGTCCCTGCTCACTGCAGAGGAGTTGAACTAGATGACTTTTAAAGGTCCTTTCCAACCCAAAACATTCTATGATTCTATGAATAGTTGGTTAGTCCCCCCATAAAATGTACAAATCAGAAGCTGAATGGTAAACATTGGCTGCCAAAATCCCAGATGTGGGAAGAGCAAGCGTAGCAAAGTTTTACTTAGGAGTCTGACATCTAGCTAAATGAGGGGCTGGAAGGAGGCAGAATAAAACAATTATGGGGGTGAAAAAAAAGAAAGTGTTTTACAAATTTCCCCATACTCCAGGGAGCAGCTCTGGTTCAAAACATGAAAGGGATGCTTTGGCTTAGAAGCGTGTGACATGCAAGTTCAATTTAGAGTCATTAAACCTGCAAAGAATAAGCAAATATACTAGCAGCTTTATTAAGCATTCTGCTTTCTCTAAAAAGGTGTATCCTGGATGGGACTCAGTCCAGGGACAGGTTCTCAGGCTTTACCAAAGACACAAAATGTAGCAATTATATTACCAAATCAATGGAACTGCTATTACTTCCCTTGGGAGACTTTTCACAGTCTGGTAGACTTCACTGCAAGGAAAATCACACTAAAACTTCAAGTTGAGATTCAGTCTATTTTTTCCTTCCTTTTTTTTGTTTCTCCTCTTCCTTTCCCTCCAAATTAATGCAAAATATTCTTACAATCATCAGCCCTGAGGTATAGGCTTTTACACTTCTGACACTTTATCATTTTTTCCTTGATTTTTGAGCCTTTGGGGTTAAATTATAATCATTTCTAGGGCATTTCCTTTGGCAGAATCCATCAGGACATTAGCTGCTGCAATGACCAGTTATTACTGTCAGGTAGGAAACCCTCCCCTTCAGTACAGCGTGTAGACTACTCTGTGCACTGTAAGAAGACATATGGGCATCTAAGGAGGGAATTTTCAGAAAAAAACAGTGAGTTAAACATGGCATGGTTAATAGGAGAAGACCCTTCATGAATCCCTGTCATTTAAAAGTAGTGGATACCCAGTTGTATTTGGCATTCCCAGTGAATGCATCCTCTTTGGCTGCTGGAACTTCACCATGAAGGACCTCAAAGGCCATTGCCAATGTCTCCAACAGACATGGTCTGTGTCCTCCCTCCTTTCCCATCATCTATCCTGGGGCATACTTGAATAATCTATGGCTTGCTCTCTGCCTATGCTCTCATGTTTTCTTTCAGAAAGAAGGAGAGCAGAGTGCACATCCCTACTAATTGTTGCCTTAGGTTTCTGAGTTTTTGGGCTGAACTTGCTCCAAGAGGTTTACTTTGCTGTGTTTTGTGAGGACAGGACGGGCACTGACAATGTTTGTAGCTGAGATATTAAGTAATTTTTTTTTTTTTGTCCTTAGCTGTGATTTTAGCTTCTTTAGATATGGTTATCACATGATGAGGTATTATGTGCATTCTTCAGACAAATTTGCTTTTTTCCACTTAGCATTTAACATGTGAGCTAGGGTGGGAAACACAGAGGATGCAAAGCCTGAAGCCAGCCTGGCACAGTTGCTGAAATATGTCAAGTGCATCGGTGCACGTTGACCTGAGCCAGGTTTTGCACAGATACAGGTTGGGAAGTAACATAGCCTTGGTCCTGGTCACCACCTCCCTCCCAGGGGAATTCAGTGCGTGCTTGTGAAACGCCACCGAGGGGATGTCGCTGACTGGGAGTGTGTGAGAACACGGCAATGGACACAGCTGTTTTCCTCATTCCATGTGCAGAATTTTTTCCTTTCTTGTTTACAGTGTTATGAATTGTTTTGTAGCTGGACCTTTGTTCTGGGTGCAGCTCAGCCTTGAGCTGGGTTTGCTTATTTGTTTCCACTTCTGCTCTGTTTCCTTTGCCTGCCTCCCAGCGTGACTAACGCTGTCTGTGTCGCTTCCCTGTCTCCGCAGCTTCCCCTCTGTGCTCTTCCACAGACGTGGGCAACTACCACGCTGCTCCTCTGTGTGCTGCCACGGAGCAACCTGCTCAGTGTGGAGCAGCATGGGAAAATGTGCTAACTCCAACTGAAAGGTGGTTGCTTCATTGAGTCATAGAATCATAGAACTGTGTAGGTTGCAAAAGACCTTTAAAATCATCGAGTCCAATTGTTATCTTAGCACTGCAAGCAAGCCCACCACTAACCTGTATCCTAAGTACCACATCTACTTGTCTTTTAAATACCTCCAGGGATGGTGATTCTATCCATCCATCCATTTAAGCAGCTGTTCCATTTCCTTGCCTAACCCCAATATCTCACTTGTATGAAGTACAGTTGCCAATTACAAATTATATAGTGCAATGCAATGTCCTAGTACTGGAACATTTCATTGTCCAAGTGTTTTATTCAGAATGTCAAGCAACATGTTAATAATTTACTTAAGTGCTAATACATCCAGTAGTTTTATGATATTATGATTTAATTTATTCCTTGGTTAAATTAAGAAAACTGAGATGGAAGGAAGGGGAAAACAGCAGAGAAGAGGAGGCTGAGGGGAGACCTTATCGCTCTCTTCAGCTACTTCAAAGGCCATTCTAGGGAGGCGGGTGTTGGCCTCTTCTCCCTTGTGACTAGTGACAGGATTAGAGGGAATGGGCTTAAGCTGAGCCAGGGTAGGTTTAGATTAGATATTAGGAAGAATTTCTTTACTGAAAGAGTGGTTAGATATTGGAATAGGCTGCCCAGGGAGGTGGTGGAGTCACCATCCCTGGAGGTTTTTAAGAAGAGGATAGATGTGGTTCTTCAGGGCATGATTTAGGGGTAAGAGTAGTGTAGGGCTATCGGTTGGACTAGATGATCTTGAGGGTCCTTTCCAACCGTAATGATTCTATGATTCTGTGCGAAGGTGAGATCTGATCATGAATGTAACTCAAGTAGTGATTTGGGGCTGGAAAGAAAGCATATATCTCACAATCCATACTCTTTTTCACAGAAGTAAGTATAAAGATGTATGTTTTACCTCAAAAAGGTAGCATATGGACAGCATGGAAGGAGGGAAAACTTCTGGTTTACTCTAAAGATCTTGTTCAGAAAAAAATAGTTTTTGAGGTCACAAAAAGAATAGGAAAAAAACCCTAATTTAATAACTTGGAATTAATTAAGAGAAAATAATAAGGAAATGTATAAAAAAAACCCATGTGGACACCAAGACAATCAAGGTAGCTATCCAGCTTCTCCTGGAGAAGAGGAAGACACCTCTTCTCAGCTCTTCTCCACACAAGGACTCTAGGATGTTGACAACCTCAGATAGTGACTGTTAGCATTGTCACCCAGAATTGCACTGGCAGGGGGACCATAACCCCAAAGAAAAAGAGGAGATAGTATAAAGAGTATTCTATAGAAAACATTTAACAGATATTGAGTTTTTTTCTGGATTAATTTGGGCTGTTAGCTTACAATGTTGTTACTAAGCTAATAAATGGGATTATTAGCCTGTTAAGAACATTAACTCTACTAAGAAATTCCTGTCCTCACAAGTAAAGTGTTCTCTCCTCTTTGTCCATAGTAAAATTTTGAGCATAATAGGAGGTAAGAGAATGATCTTCCCATAAGCTGCATGGACTAATTTCAGAAATGGTAAAAAGATGAAAGAGATACATGATAGTGCCAGCAAAAAATTCAAGACGCAGAGCAGCATAGAGGAGACAGCACTTAAAAACTGAGGGGTCCTCTCAGAGCTTCTTATCTGCCCAAAACATGTCAACAAACTAAATTTCTGTAATTATAGAAACTGCCAGGATCAAAGCATAAGGTAAAAGGACTTCAATGAAAAACAAACAAAACCCCAAAAAACAATTCCACAAGAAAAAGAATCAAAGTATACGAAGTGATGTTATTTTTATGTCTGTGCTATATATATTTCATTAGCCAAACAAGCTCCTACGACCAACTGTTTTTTAAAGTCATCCTGCCTTCTCTAACTGTGATTTCTCAACAATGACTTAGGTGTGTCTTGGATCAGTAACTTCTCAAAATTATTCTTTATATTATAAATAATGTATCTTAGTTTCTAAAAATAACCTAGCTGATCAGCAAAGCAACTTAACTTTGTTCCACAGACTGTAGGGTGCCTATCACCTTTTATATAACCAATTCACACATTGTAATCATTCTTCTTTACAAGGCTAAGATGAGTTTTATTCCTCTCTGGTGGCATTATGTATTATGATATAAGCTTTGGAGTACAGCATTTTAGTGTAAGTAAAAAGATTTCTTCAATGGATAATTGTAATAAAGCTTTTTCTGTAACTAGATTATGATTCTGCTAGTAACTCCCCGATTTATTTTATTATTACAAAAAGAATACCTTCTTATTAAAATAAGCTTAAAAGAATACAAAAATACAGTTTACAGGATGGATTCATTTTTGTCCATTTGTTCCCAAACAGTTAGTTTGGAATTTTAGGTGACTTATGAATGCATGAAGTTTGAAGTCACCAAGAGACATCCTCTCAGTCCTGTAGGTAGAAATAGTCACGATGTCACAGGAAATAAACTTCCTCTGGAGGAGCATTTTTACAAAGAAACTCACATAAACATGAGAGCACATTTTTAGGAAATGAGTACTTAAGTGACTTTCTTCAGATGAGTATTTTCATATCTGGATTTTTTTCAAGTGGATAGCTGTGATAGGTTACTTCAGGGACAGAGTCAATGTGGAGAGAACACAAACAATCAACACAGAGAGAGAAAACAAATATTGCTGGAACCAGCAGACAAGTGGGATGCACCTCTGTAAGAAACCTTTGTCAAGCACCAAACAGAAGCTCAGGAAGGTCATTTTATACACATATTTCATGTATTGCTTGGTGTTTCTTCAAAGGCTCACCACATCTCTCTTACAGTAAGGCCAGATTGCAGAAAAGGCTAGCAAGCAGTTACATGTTGACAGTTTGACTTGATCTTGGAGGTCCTTTCCAAACTTAATATGATTCTATGTGAGATTTGGTCCATAGATTCTGGTTTCATTTAGTAATTGATGTCTAATGGGCAAAGAAGCTCTCAGGAACCATGCACCCATGTGGTCATCACACTTTACAAGATGGACTTTAATATTCATGAACTACAGTAATTTATTATAATCCTGCAGGTTTTTGTCACAATATCTTTAAGAACAAACACTATGCTGCAGAGCAAGTTCTGCTCACAAGCCTTGTCCTGACTTCTCAGGGTCTGCACATCCCACCAGAGCAAGTCACTGAAGCTTTCTCTATTCTTGCAGCATTGTATCTGTCTTCTCTTCTGGCATCTGCTACTCGAGCCTAAGAACAATATACACATTACAGCACCTAAAGTAAAGGCCTTGGGTATTTGCATTCACACAGAACCATGTTAAAGGATAAGGGTTTGGGTCCTAAATGTAGGTCAAAAAAGATCTGATAGAATACATCAGCCTGAGTCTTTGGGCATTGTTTTGTTTTTTTTTTTTTTCAAGGGGAACATGGACTGAGTTTCAGCAATTTCTTTCCTCATGATGACTGCTCATGTCTGCCAGATTTTTGAGATTTTGTAAAGTTCAAATGGGTTAGCAAAAGTGACACAAGGTTAATCTCCCAATCCTCATCCTACAGTAGAGTGGTGGGGACTAACTGTGCAGGGTACTGCTGATCACTGCAACTTTTGTGGGTCTATATGCATGTCTGCAGTTTTTATGCTCACATGCAGTTGGGAAATGACATGGTGATTTGTCAGTTCTGCAGCTTTGGTAATTTGGGGAGTTTCCATGATGACCTCAGTATTTCAGACTAGGAGGGGTCCTCTTTGTGGCCCAGGACCAACCCCACCAGCCACCACTGTGCAGCCTCCAGCACCACAGTTTGGCCACCTGCAACCAGAAGGCAAAGCAGCATTTACTGTTGGCACAGACAAGGCTGCTGAGCTTGCATTGGCACAGCTGAACTCATGGCTGGTTAAGAGCAGGGCAAGCTGAGCAAGTGAAAAGTGCAAATTATGACATTTTTGGGTTTTGCTCATCTTTTATGGAGGCATAGGGGCTGCTTCACACCAGTGGCTGATAGGAGTGAAGCTTCTTAGCTTATGGAACTGATGTTATCTCAATGAGCACAATCAGATTAATTATTAGATGGTACTATACAACTGTTGCAGACAGACTATACGGTGAGAGCAATTTAGTACCTTGGTGTCCAGATGCATAGTGCTCACTAAAATCAATACCTGTTAGTTATCTGAGCATCTCTGTAGATCTGGACCAATGTACTCTAATGCTTCATCAATTCAGTAAGCAGAGCTTTTCCTCTGAAAAATAAGTATAGAGGTTCCTGCTGAGTGTCTAATAATGCCTCATTATGCCTGCTGATTTTACATAAAAGGTGCTCAGACCATCTGCAGGTGGACAGCAGCACAAATCTTACAAGAGCTGCCTAGAAAATGCAGTGCTGGTTTTCAGTCTTTTGGATGCTGCTGTTCTACATCAACGTTGCTTTCTTTTCTTCTAATTACAACAGTGATAAACTGTCAAGCTTATCAGCAAGTTCTCCTCAAAGGTGTGACTAGCATGTACATTTAAAAATATCTCTGTTTTCAATTCTACCCTGAAGTTATCTATCAGCATAATTTTTAATCATTGTTATCTCAAGAGGAAATGCTATACTCCAATTAATGGCTCAAATAATTGTGCTCACTATGCAATTTGGCTGCCAGTCACAGCTTTTGTTAACTATATGATCACTGTTGTGGCTTGTACTGGAAAATCCTGTTATTACCATTTCAAGATAATCAGCATTTACACTGCAAATTCAGAGGCTGATCAGGGCAGAGTCACATACACCAGAGTAACTCTGTGTAACATACTGCATTGCAGCAAGACAGCTAATAACAGTGCAGCAAAGCACGTTAGCTGTCAGGCAATACACTATGTTGTGGAGAATAGACAGATACTGTGTCATATTTTGTAATCATGCGTATGTTTGGGGATTTTTTAAGAGCTGATGCATATTTCTAACAGGGATGCTAATATAATAAGCAGTCAAATGTATTTCTTTCACTCTAGTTATTTGTAGACTATTATTACTCTGCTATTTGTAGATGTCAGTGAGACAGTTCTTATCTGTCAGAGTGCAGTTTGTCTGATGGCACATCCCGTAGGGGACAAAGAATAACGTGACAAGACTGTTGCAGTAACTATCCTCTGGTTTAAAACAAAATCCAGCAGCAAGAGCTATAGATCCACAATATTTTACAATGATAACACATTTTCTGTGAGGATATTTTCAGTCATATAAACCACATTTGGACATTTGTTTTCCTAGAGAATTTCAGAATTAAGTTTGTCACTCACATATCAACCACCTTTGAAATAAATGGTAAATTCACCGGATAGTTTTCATTGCTGTAAGTGGTTGTCACTGGTTTTGCCTCATAATTGAGAATGCAAGCAGGGTAGAAAGTATCAGAGCATGACCTACTCCTATGAGTAAAAAACAATGAAGTGCACACTACACTTTCCCATAACTTTGCAGATGATTCAGGAACTTGCTGTTAACTCAGCTTCATTTGAGCTATCCTGGGCTTTTCTACTATCCAGTGCATATTAAGGGACGTGGTGGGAGAAAGGTAAGTCAAGTCTGATGGATGCTCAAGCATCCATGCAGACCTATACACAGTAATCATAGTTTGCAGCACTCTTCAGACTGTGCAGTTGATCTGCACTTGCACCTTTTGCTTTGCACCATTTCCTTATCTAGCAGTGTGTGCCAAGCCTAAGAAGTGGAGGTTTTCCCTCCCTAGGGCATGTCGTTGCTGCCTGTTAGTATCTACAAGTACAAAAAGACCAGCTACTAAATTGCTATCAGCCAAAAAAGCCCTTAGCCTGTCCTTAAAAATCTGTCCTGAACAACTCTTCTTCCACTTTCTACAAACAAGCTTCCCAAAGAAGCACTTAACAGTCCCTCCAAATCATCATGACTGACAGCAGAAATATATCCAGAAAAGACTCCTTAGTTAAGGGTTGGGACTTTGAAGGACGATAGAACAGCTTCTTCTCCAGTTGCTTCACTGGTGTGTGAAGTGCACAGAAAAGGCAACCACTGTTTGTGATGAACGTTGGTAAGTCAGAATAGCAGTTTAAAGATAAGTTGGAAACAAAAGGGATTGATCCTGTCCTGTTGTGAAAACGTGAGATGATATTTCTCCAAGGTGGGTAAGAGTCATTTGAACACTTCAGAGTTTTCTGGCAGGAAAACTAATTGGTGTAAGTCAGTTGTAAATAAAAACAGGCCAGAATTTAGAAGAAATTTTCTAAACATCTAAAGATTGAAGCTTTGGTAGAGCTTCCCAAAGCTCCTCCAAATAGGGAGTCAAACTCAACTCTGTTTAAGGTGGTGTTTGCTAGAATGATAATGAGAAGAAACTTACAGTATAGCTGTAACATCAAGAGACCACAGAGTGATTCAGGAAGGCCTTTCTTCCTCATCTTAGGAAGTACCTTTAGGGCAAGAATTGGCAGCCTACATGGAAAGATTATGTGCAAATTGCTGTTTTTTCATCCAGTCTATCTTACCTCTTGTTTCTGCCATTTTATTTCTACTTCTCATCCGAAGTGATGCCTACGATCAGGTTTTGTTGTTCTTGTTTTCAATCAGGATGAACACAGGCAATAAACACCTAAGATAATCCCACAGCTGTTAGCAATTGGATTTGTTTTTTTCTTCAGGAAAGCCTTAAAGCTACTGAATTGGAATCAGAAATGCATTTGGAAGTCAAACACCTTCCTGAGTGATGCACATTCCTGTTTTCTAGATGAGACTCCCCCCAGAGCAACAAGAACTACATGCAACTCATACAAAACTTAAGCCTTGGCTTGTGGCTTTTCCCTGCATAATGTTTTCAGAGCAAATTCACTCTGCAGCATAGATCTCGGTTGCACATTTATTCCAATTGTTAGATGCATTGTCAGGAGGATAATAATGATGGAGGGGATGGGGAAGATTTATCTGGCTAAGAAAATCACATTGTGTTCAGATTTCTTGTAGAGCTTTTATTGACTCTGCTGCCAGCAGAGATTAGAGCGATGCAAAACCCTTAAATATGCAGCCCTGCACTTCCAACTATTTAAGTGGTTCAAATAATTAGCAGTTCTCTGCCTCACCATTGACATCTTTTTTCCAGCTGGCAGACTCATTTTAAAAAATATATCTACATGGCTTTGTGTGTCATTAACTGTTTTGAATTCAAAAGCTTCTACTGGGCAGTGGATCATTTTGGATAAATATCTTAACCAGTGCAACATCTTCAGGAGACTATTAAAGGCCTTAAGTTAAAGCCTCTTCACAAAATTACAGAAGTTATTTTTCATAAGTGAATTATTTCTCATTTATTTTTAGTCACATAACTGCTGCATCTACAGCAGTTTACATCATATGGTAATGAGTACAATAAATTACTTTCCAAAACTCTTTTGACAATTGAAAGACTCTGAAGGTATTTAGTTCTATCTCAACTTCAGCACCTAAAAGTATAAAGAAACATTTCAATGGTTCCTATCAGGTGTGAAGCAATGCAGTGCAGGATGGGAAGCAGGTGAGGGGAAGATGGGGCTAAATTTCCAAAGTGTATTGTAGTATTCATGTTCTCAGCTTTATATGAAGCCTAGAGGCTTATGCTTCAAGAGAGGAGCTTTATGGAGTAAACTGCTTCTGTGTGTTCTTGGTTGTTTCATTGTATTGTGTATGAGCAGCACTTCCTCTGCATTAGTTTGTACAGTACAATATAAGATTTTTCTTCTGCTATCTGCTTCTTGTCTGGCTGAATGATGCTCTGGTTTCACAGTAAAATAGTCCCAGAATGTCAAAGATATGTGGTAAAATGGTAGTGGAGAGGAGGGACATGGTATGTTTAAATTGTCCCCCAAAAGAATTTGTATTAGGAACAAGGAGAACAGCACAGGCTTTGGCTGTACCGGGTGCAGACTTCAGATCCAGCACTAAATGCACTGATAATTCATTATTAGCTTTGATTTATATATTGCCTCTTGCCAGACTCTTTTGAGTCTGATACTTCACTCTAGATTTACCCCCATGAGCTTCAGGGGACCACTTTGCTTAATCTGTTTTGAAACTGCAGGTGACTCCAGGGCATAGAATGGCAGACATTAATTAGTAGCTGTAAACACCACACAGCTGAAGTCTGACCCTGCAAAAGTTGCTGCCTTCAAATCCTCTGACCTTGATATCATTGTATGCTCCTAGGCAAAAGGTTTTTACACTGGGAGCTGTGGAAAGTCAGTCTCAATTCTCTAAAGACATGAGTGTTATCACTAAAGGTCACTGAAAGTTAGTAGTTTCTTTTCACTGCTGGAGTTTGGAAGAGAAGTTTTAAAAAGCAAACACTGATTTGGTTATTTTACACAGGTTCAAATGTTTGTGTTGCTGTTTCAAATGTGATGTTTAATTTTTGGTGTCCCCATCTGAGGAGACCTCCTGTCTCTGTACACTGTTGTCTCTACATCTCCTAAGCCTTTTAGTGTCTTTGGAAATCATCCACAAAGTTGTGTTTTGTGAGTCCTATTCCAGAGTCCAGGTAATGAAACTGAATGGGATGGATGTTCATATTGTTTTGGTCCAACAAATTACTTTGTGAAGACTTGGTCAAATCAAAGACCTGAATTCAACAAGAATATTTTCTTTCATTTATTTGAACCAAATCAGACTCAGAATTGGAACAGCCTGGGAAAAAAGCAAGGATAATTAAACACGTATGACAACTAGGTAGTGCATGTGTGTACCAGTGTATCTGTGTGTATGCTTTCTACTGGGTATAATATGCGGTGATTGAGTTAAAGCTTTGTGCTTTTTTTGGTCTCTGGGTGATTCATATTTTAAAACAAATAAAATAAAAAAAATTAAAACCAAAACCAAACAAGCAAAAGACAAAGGAATATAAAACAGTACAGATGTTTAAACATGGAATTAATTATGAAAAATTCCAACAGTCCCTACATCTTAACTAAATCCCTATATTTCCTCAGTGTCCTTGGCAATTTTCAAATCCCTTTTCCCTCTGGAGTGTGGGCATAATAACAGCTATTTGTCTAATCTGTTGTGAATTTGAGGCTTTTATATTTTCTTTATATCTTAACTGTTGCAAATCCAGTCTTTTTAACACTCAAAACTGCTGAAGCATCCTGTCAACCTGGAAAACAAAAAGCTATGCTTCTCTTCTGTATTTTTCTTTGGCTCTTTTATTTCCCTTTCAAATTTTGTGAGTTGCATATCAGCAAATTATAACCCTACCCAGTTAATCCTGTATCTTCCTCTTCTTTCTAAATATGTAGTATTAAAATTATTAATTTAGATCGCTGTTATTTATAGTCACTGGTGTCAATCTTGAATACACAGACTACAGTGATAGAGGAAAGTAGCAGTTAGAACATAGTAGTTCTTTCGAGGACACTCATATATCCTTTTTAGTTTGTATTTTGATGACAAATACTTGAAGGAAGTGTCATAAGATTATGCAAATGGTTTTAAGTGAGATACTGCAGTTTTATGTTGTAATCAGCAGTAGCAAATTCTTCTCATGGTTTTCCCAACAAAGTTTAGTGGGCATGGTGGAGTTGGGTCAGAGTTTGGACTTTATGGTCTTACAGTTCTTTTCCAACCTAGACAATTCTATGATTCGGTGATTCTTTTGTCCAGGCAGAATGTCTCAAGCCAGAAACTGTGACTGCTGTTTTTTATTACACCATCTGTTGTTACCAAGAAGAATTTTGCTCTGCTGCTTCTGTGTGTGTCCTTCAAGCAGCTTCTGACAACTATTAGATTTTCCTTCAATCTCCTCTTCAGTACGCTAAATAAGCCCATTGTCCTTCACCTTTCCCTGTGGGCCATGAGCACTTTGTCCCCTCACCACCTTGGTAATCCTTCACTGGGCTCTCTCTCCAGTCTCTCAATATTTCTCTTGAACTAGGGGCTAGCTAAAGCTGGACACAGGATTCCTGGTGTTGCCTCATCAGTGCTAAATGTGAGAGGACACCATATTCTCTTCTGATGATGACAGTCAACCTAAGGTATCCCAGGATGCAGTTTACACTATTTGTGCTAAGAGCACATATCTGGCTGATGTTCAGCCTGGAGCTGACAGTAACTCCATGTTCTTTTAGGCATGGCTTCTACTCAGTCAGTCTTTTCCCATCTTGTACTGTGGACAAGGTCAGTCCACTTGGGCACAGAGAATTGCATTTCCCATTACAAAACTCCAGGTGACTTCTGTTGGCCCAGTACTCTGACCTGTCAGGGTCCTTCCAGACTGAGACTCTGTAATGCACAGGTTTGCTAAGGTTTTACTTTTTCTCCACATACAAGTCAATGATGAAGATGCTAAAGATTGCCTTAGTACTGTCCTCTGGGTAAGGTACTGTGTTTACAGTCTTGCAGAGAATTCACAACTGAGTCTGGTTTATGTTATTTCACTTTTAATAGTTTGTTCACACAAATCAGATTACCTTAGCACTGTGTGTTCTTAACCACAATGGGCCTCTCGAAAACAAAATAAAGACAGTTTACATGTAAGTGCTGGGAACATGTTTTTCCACAGAAGACAAAGAGCTGAGTGAACTCAGTAACTCTGAAAGAATAGAGAAAATATTATTTTAAACATGGAGTTAGATACTTTTTATTTTGTGATTAAATGTCATATTATTTATGATATGTATGGCTTGTACAGTCTCCAGATAAGGCACTAATTTGTAAAGTCAGATACTCTACATATGTGATAAGGTAGAAGCTGTATTTTACTACTAAATTCAGTAAAAGAAGATAAGAACAGAAAAACCACCTCCAGCCACACACACTGTTTTCCAGTGGGTACTTCATCCCACCTCAGAGGCATCTTTAACTCTTGCAGAGGGATTCATCTCACCTGTTGTTGCAGGTTGGTCTATGGTGCAGATACTAAGGGTCCTGTTAAAATTGATGTGGGGAAATAAGCATTTTGGGGGCATAATTCTTCTGACAATGTAAAAATCCACTTTAGGTTCCTTGTTTCTCTTCCTTGGGTATATATGGGGTGTTCTTACCATTGATTTATCATAGATTCAATTGTGAGTGGTTATGTTATGGACATCTATACCTAGACAACTGAATGTCCCCCTTGTTGATTATAGAGGGATCCTGTAGTTTATACAAATTCCAAACTTATATGCCTAAGTGTAATTTGAATAAATATGTTCCTTCTGTGTGCTCTGCAAGGGAATGCAGAAATGGAAACGGTCTTCCAACTGTTTCCTTGACATTGGATCAAATTGTTGCTGTCAAGCTTCTCATCTTAATGCTTTGCAGCCATTTAGAAGGACCACCTTTCCTGTATTCATCTCTCTTCTTTATTTTGGGCATGGTAAGAATGAGTGCCTGCAAACACCAGAGCTTCCTGCCTCCTCTACAGCCATGATGAGAGAACATCTCAGGAGGTTAGCAGCCTGGAAAGACATGCAGTGCTGTTATCCAAACTATAAAATAGAGAGAAAGCTAGCAGCAGTTGAAACTGCAGGTGACAAAGAAAAATCTCTGATAGAATCAGAGGGAAAGGAGCCAGGATGAACCTTTACAAGTATGATAGAACTCAATAAAATACAGTATCCATAAAGAAAATTAAATGAGCTTAGCTTCTACTCAGCTGGGTGAGACTGACTCCATCACTGTAAATAAGCCACTTACATATCTGTCATTTTATTAATAGAGTATATGCACAGCATTTTAATTTCCTGCAATTATACAGAACTGAATAGAGAGCCTAAACCTTTGATATTAACAGGATTTGGGTAGATACCTACTGCTATTGTATTTAATACACCATATGGGAGAAATAATGGGGTGCATTTAAAAATAATACAGCAGAACTAACTACAGCCTCTTACTTTTTTCTCAGAGAGTTTGGGCAGAAAAATATTTTCTGTTATTTGGGGTCTGCTGCCCTGAAAACTTCCCTCCTGCTTGACTTGGAACTTCTTTTGCAATTCTCAGCATTGTTCAGGGGTAGAAGAGCCCTGAGACATTGCTGAGAGCACTTAGAGGCCTTTTTGAGCTATGGAGCCATGAGTTTGAACTTTATTGGGGAAACGGGAACCTTCATAAAGCAATGCCAGACATTAGCTAGAAATCATAATTTGTTTGAAATAAAACTGTTTTCCACTGTTTCATACTCTGTTTATTGTAGACAATCCCTAGTCTGGGAACTGGATACTTGCCCAATTGATCTCAATGGGAATTTATGCAGTGAAAGAAAAAAGATAGTTTATGTAGTGTTGCATATGATAAAGCTCCCTCTTTAATGAAACCTAATGTTTTTATTGGCAACATAACACACACCTCCTGCATGTAGTAAAGTTCTGTAGGTTCTATGCAGGGCTCTGGTATGGGTTGCTCAGATAGTATTTCTTCTCTGGCAAGCTTCCAGAGTCCTACCTCAAAATCCATAGTGCTAATGTATACTTTCAGCAACTAATAAGGTGGTTAAAGTTTCTGCCTCTTTTAAAGACTGTGTAAAATTCACAGCATATTTCTTCTGACTGCAGAACTTTAAGAATCATTTGCTGACTACAGCACAGCATTTCTCAAAGAAAATTGGTTGAGAAATTGGCACTATTTAAGTTACAGCCAGCAGGGGTGGCAGGTAACATTTAATTACACATTTAAATGCCTACATGTTTTGCTATGAACACTCAAACAAGAAAAAATACCACATTTTATTAATAATACTAATGCCTGGTCTGGCTGTTGTTCCTCATGGCAGGTGGTATTGCTCAGATCACAAAGATGTAATCAAAAGGGTATTAAGCCAGATTGATAATTTTCTGCATACTTTCTTTTTTCAAATTGCTGGATTTTTACAGTTGTTCTAAATTGTATTACTGTATGCCACTGCAATTCCATGCAACTGCATAATTTCTTGCAGTTGCAGCTCATTTCTTAGGCACTGATTCTTTAATATCTCTCTCTCCCTTTATCCAACTTTTTCTTCCCTTCCTCCCTCCCTCTGTCCCTTCCTTACTTTTTTATGTAAACAGTAATAATAACCTTGAGTTTAGTTAGCAAAAAAACAAGTCAATATTAAAAGCAAGACATTTATGATAAAGAATTTACTTCTAGATGCAAGATTATAAATCTCAGAACTATGCTGTCAGGGCACAGAGTGGTCCTGTCTTCCTGCAGCAAGCTTTTCCTACCAGCTCAGACAGCTGAATCGGATTGTTTTTGTTTCTTATTTTCATCCAGATGTTTCCATGGTCTAGATCACTGCATGACTATGTAAGTATTAACAACAATGGAAGTGAAGCAGGAAAAACTAATTTCCACCAGAGTGGTATCAAGTATACAGGGACTTAGCGTTTTGGATGAAGCACAGACTGTCCTAAGTCAAAGTGACAACATTACCAAACTTCATTACCTTCAAGAAATTAACTCATAAGTGCACACACAAGTTTTGTTGAATTTTAGTCATAAACAAGTCTTTCTGACATTCAGAGATGGAAGCTGTAGACTCTAGAGAGGCTCAGCTCCATGAAACCAAACCAGAAGGAATAACACCACATTAACCTGGTTTCCAGCTTATAATGACTTCTGCCTCTCTGGCCCTTTTGTTTTTCTTTAAAACTATATATTAAATCCAAAGTATTTTTAACTGCACAAATGTTTTCTGTATATTCTGAACAGAAATAGTATACTGCTATTTCTACCTCATTCTGGAACATTTCTTGCAGGTGATCTTTCTGTCTAAAGTTTTCTGTCTCAAAAAATTGCACAGGAAATATTTTAAGCTCACTTATGATATTAAAGGATTATAACTTAAAAAAAACAAACCTTGAGAAATAAGCTATAGCACAAACTGGTTTTAGGGTTTAGAAACTGTCTCTGTTTACTAGATCAAACCAAAATTAATCCAGTTTCTCTACAGTTTGAAAGCAGCACTAAATTAAATGCTATCTTCTCTATCATGCTGCCAGTGCTGCTAAGAAATACAGCATTAGAAATAAGATGCCACAGTGACTCTCTTGCACTTTAATTCCTGCAAGGCTCCTAGTGTTTGTTTCCCTGCAATCTAGGATTTCTTTAGCACAGTAAGAAGCACAGAGGAGATTTTTGAAAGGGAAAAAGGACAATTTTTAACATGTTACTTGGCCCATTCCTCAACTACTGAGATCAGTTCTACCCTCTGTGATACCTGAATGTCATGGGGAGGTAATCGTCACAGCTTTTGGTCTTTACACTCTTCCCATCAGGCACCATGGGTTCCCTCAACCTAATATCTTTTCTCAGATTCATATTGCACATTCTTTCCATGTCATCACCCTGAATAATTCCTCTGAGCTTTGTAGTGATGCATCACACAGTGCAGTGGGCCCAACATTGAGTAAAATAACATATTAGCAGTCTACAAAAATTCAGATTTTCAGAAGTGATTTTTTCACTATGAATTTTGTCCATTAATGTGACTGGGAATTTGTAATCAGCCAGATTTAATTAGACTTAATACCTTATAAATACAGTTTTTTTCTTTTTCTTTTAAATAATTCTGAATCAGAATTTCTATCTCACTTAAAAAAAAAAAAAGGGAATTAAAAAACCCCTTCTGAATCCCAGCTTTCTGCCATTACATCTGCAATAACTACATTTCCCCTAAATGCTCCTCAGTTCAGGCTTTTGCAGCAGCTTTTACTGGCTCCTGATGCTCATGAGTGAGCACTCATCAATGTCAATGAGGTTTGACTGAGCAAGGTCGCTGCAGGGACAGTAGGTGTGATCAGGGCTTGCAAAACACCTGCTGTACACAGGTGGGAAATGAACCTCTTTAAAATTCATCTGCTTTTCTCAGATAAATGGTTTTAGGTGAGGTTTCATCTTCATCTCCTCAGAAAAACCTCTACAGAATATAAATATTTGCAGGAGTTAGTGATTATCAAAGAAAGACAGAAGATTTAGTTGTCGTATAAGAATAATATTCCTCTTTGCCTGCTGAAGACTCCTATCTTGGAGTCAGATTTCAACTATTTCCTGCTGGTTTTTCACTTGGAGTTATGGAAGAGTTCATACAGGTGTATATGAAAACAAAAAGATAATGTGTAATATATATTTTATTTATATGTATGCATACATAACTATATGTATGCATACACATACATTAGCAAGATGCATTTGATCAGAGGATTGTTCCATTTTGGATTAAATGAAGGAGGAGCAACAGCTTGGAACCATATGCAGTTAAAGAAATTACTCAGAAAACTTTCTGAGTCTAGGAAAAGCCCCACAACTTCAGTGTAATAAATCATACACATATGTACAGCAATTTTCTCACTTATTCAGTACCTATCAGGTGCTGTGTACTCAGGAAAGTTCATAAAGTCCTTGGCAGTTTCCAAGGACCACCCTGATAATTTGGTTTTCCTGGAGCATGCACTTTCCATGAGTGTTCTGCAAGCTAAAGGCTTTAGTATGGTCTTTTAAATCTTCCAGCATTTATCTATAGGCAACTTTCTGCCTATTTTATGATGCACTTATAATCATATAGTTTATGCAGGTTTCATAGAGAGGAAATAACAATATTGTGTGTCAGCCTGTACTTTGATAAGCTAAACAAATGTCAGGTTGCTTCTTTGGTCAAATCAGTTTTAGTGTCTATTTGTATGTCCCTGAAGGTCAGAGTCAGAGTATCAGGTACTGCAGTTTAGAGAGTCATAATGCAGTGCAAACAGCAGGAGGTGTCAATGGCAGGAACAGTTCATTTAGCAAATGCCTCACAAACATAGTTTATAGGGGAGTCATCATTTTGCCCACTTGTTGCCACTGTTAATTATTCAGTAGGGTCCTACATGTATTTTGGAGTCTAAAAGCAAATTGTAATCTTTAAACACATGCCAGCAACAAGAAACTCCCTCAGTGCATATACAAATCATTCTAAACATATTTTCTTTTTGTTTTTTAATGTAGACATTTGCACATCCAAGTGAGCACTGCTGTATGCCAGGCGAACCCTTTGGTCTCTGTTTTTGAATAAGCACTGCTGTGAAGGGCAAAGAAGAGTAGTTTAGTATTTGATGAGAGTTGCATAGCTTGTTAAAATGCTTGTCAGACTAAAGGACTTCTATACTCAGATAAAATAAAAAGCACTTGATGCTGGCCAGAGCTCAGTGCAATCAGTTAGTGATATTAAAATGCAAGATTAGTTCTCATTTGCTCCTTGAATCAGCTTTGTGCAGAAGGGCTTTTTAAGGGATACTTCCATTTTGATTATTAAAATTGCTGACTGCATTGTTCAATCCTGAACATTTCTAGTATGCAGTAGCTGCATTTCTCAGTGAAACTAATTTGTTTACCTTTTCTTGTTAGGATCTTAATTTGGACCCAAGTGTCTTCACTTTAACTGAAAAAAACCCCAATGATTCTTTTTCATGGAAGCCTACATGGCTTATCTTCATTTAGTAATCAGTTGTGTAATTGGTGTTAAGATAGAGTTTAACTGGGAAAATTGTAGCTTCTTGCCTATCTGTGGTTATTTGAATACTGAAACCACAGCTTCCTATAAAGCAATCAATTCCTTTAGGGCACACAAATCCTTGCCTGACCTTTTGAAACAAATTAGCAACAGAATCCAAGGGTTGGTATTTTGATGTAAAGGTTGCAGTGAATGCCTTCTGTTGGGTATCAGAACAGTTTAATGAAGGTCTCTTCTACATCAGGTGCTCTCTGAGTTTGGGAGGATGCTCTGGGGGCTGTGCTGCAGCCCACCCTGTACATGCCAGTAAAGCTGGACAATTTACCTTCCTATGACTTAATGAGAAAATCTGTCTGGAGCTGCAAAATACTGCATGCTCCAACCTTCTCACAATTTATGAAAGATTCCCCAGTGATGGCTTGCTGAATGGTGCTAGCTGCTGCTGAGTCTGATGGCCTGAGGGAGGGGAGGCTGCTGTAGCTCCATACATCCATGTCCAGCCAGCTTTATATCAAAATATTTGAAAGTTACCTATTTCTTTTTATCCTGTTCTCTTTGTACCGGTTCTGAAACTGAAATTCTTTCAACTGAAGCAGAACTCCTTTGTCAGCTTGAAATTAGAGCATGAAATACAGTAACTGTTTTTATGTAACTAGTTCCATTTTCATTAAAGTATGTCTGTGCCACAGCAACTTTCTGTGATATATATATATATATATATATGAGGTTTTGAAACCCAGTTTCAAATACCTGGTTTTATAAATTCAGTTTTGAAACATAATGCTCACTACCTATGATGGAATTTCAGACCACATCATAAGTAAAATCAACTTTAGAGGATAGTCTAAAACATACAATACTTCCTTTTATTCATGGCAGAATATTTGCTTGTTTGGAAATCCCATTTCTTGAAGAAGACTGTGAAAAGAAATGCAAAATCAATTTGCACTTCAAGCACTTAAGGCAGATTTTCAAGGCCTGTCAATGAATGACCAAATAAATGATGTCGTGTATTTCAGCATATTTGACAAAGACTATTAATAAACAAAGTTAAAATTCCTTACATGAGAGACCAGAATACTGATTTCTGAATTTTCATTAGCTGCTCTACTGGAGTTCCTAGGAGAATAAATACAAATTGGACATCTGTTGAATTTGTGTTAACAGCAGCGTGACTGGGCAATGCACTCTACTAAAGAGCAAGGGAAATCTTAAATGAATTTGCAGGGAAGTATTTTTACAGCTGTTGCAGACCTTAAAATCAGCCAGAAGAAGATTCTGCATTCTTCAAAAATGGGAAGAAGGCTGTTTAAAAAGTACACTTTTTTTTTTTTTAAAGGGTAATGGTAAGTTCATGAATGACCTCAGGAACTATGTAGTTTTTCAGCTGAGGAAACACAGAGCTAATTTTCATGTTGTAGATTTATAAAAGCTTTCACTCATGTGAGCACAAGGACAAACTGATAATGGTAGCTAGCCATAGCTATACAGGCACACAGCAATGCAGATGGGAGGAGCTTTATACTCCCTTTGAACACATAGCAATTGCTGGGCTGCTGTCTACACAGTGTATTCAGTGCATTTCTGAAGGACAAAAAATGTCTCCTTCACCCATTAAATGTTCTTATTCACTGTACACAGGAGAACTGCTTCCTTTGTCAGGAAATGTCTCTTCTGACTGGGTTTTTTTTTAATTAAAAAAAAAGCACAAAAGCCCACAAAACCCCCCTGAGAGATATATGAAGGATCAAATCAAAGGGGATAAATAAGCTCATCAGAAGGGCTGACTGTTTCCAGTCAGTGGCATCAGTGGCTTTACCATACAGCATAAAGCACACATGCACGAGGACAGGCTGCAAAGCTGTGTCCCCAGATTGCATGCTATCTCTATTTCTCTTATCAGATAGGGTGTCTAGCTAGTGAAGAATTAATCTGGCAAAAATTTCATGTCCTTATTCAGTCCAAGATCCAGTGAAGGCCTAAGGCAGCTTCAGCTTACCACAAGAACCTTAATCAAAAAATATGGCCATGCTCTAACAGTGAAAAAAAATATTTTGACAACATCGTAATTCAAATTGTGGCTTGTGAAACTAACAACAGTTTTAACTGTATTTCCATTTAAGGAGCTTTTCCCAAACTGTAGTACAATCATGTTATAATGAAAGGTTTATTCAGAACTTTGTCTATGAAAGTTATGTTCCAAATGGACCACGATTTGCTTCTGCCAAAACTGGGGGAAATGCTTGAACTCACAGGGGTAGATTAAACTTCACTTTGGCACTTCCCCGTCTTAAGAGGAGACATTGCACCCAAACATTTGTAAAAATTCATTTAAAAATGTATTGGCAGATAGTCACAGCTGTCTCTGCTTTAGTCTTTGGATGGCAAAACTATGCATATCACTTACAAATTGTGTTTCATTTTTGTGTACTTAAGTGCTAGATGAACAGCGACAGACATAAAAGGATTCTGTGTCACACCATCCTGTATTGGTTATTTCCTATGGTTAAAAGTACCTATGACACACTTAGGTTAAAAGAAAATCTCCAAAAAAATGTAGATTTATAGAAGTCCTCAATTGGATGTTTAGGTCTGTCCTGGTTCAGGAGAGATGCAGGGCTTCCGCAGAAGCTTCCTTTGCCAGTAAGGAGGAGCTTCAGCAGAATGAGCAAGGACATCTCTGCTGGAGTCAAGCCAAGCCCACAGGGGCTGAGAGTAGCACGGAGTTCAGCTAACCAGAAATGCTGTGCTGCTGTCATGCTGCTGCTGCTGCTAAAATTCACAAGGAGACCTAGCGTGGATGGTGTCAGGTTGTGGAAATGTCTTCCAGTAAATCACGGGGTTTAGTTCATCTGAATTCTGAATATTCACTCAGAGTTTCTTCTTTCAAAAGCAATATTTATTTTTTCATCAAGATAAAGACACATTACATACTGCATAAAGTAAAAAATACTGCTAGGAAAGCTGCATTTAACCAAGGTAACAACAACAACAAAAAATATATAGAGATTGCACTTGAGAAAATAGGCTCTATCCCAGAAGAATACAGTAAAAAAAATGCTAGTGAGTGGTTTGAAATAAAGAATCTTTTTTTTGGGAGAGGTCCAATTCCAGCAATAAAAATGAACCAGATTAGTTTTTTCTTTTAATAGATTTGCTTTTTAAGTTAAAATAGTATGTAAATAACATAACAATTATTGCATAGACAAAAGAGAAAATAAAGGTATGGAAAAACATTTCTGCAATTTCTGCTAATAAATAAAAAGGAAAAGTTTTGCTGGTATTTGGTTTACTTTACAGCTGAAGTTTTCTGATGGGCTCTGGCATCCACTGATGCCTGTATCTAATTCAGTTAGCTAAAACTATTTGCTGTTCACTCTCTATAATGAGTATTTATACCTTCTACCTTTGTGTATCTCACTCAGATGCCTAAAACAGATTTCAGATCTTTCTAATAGTCAAAAAATGAGAAGGAAAAGCTCCCACATTAGAAGATTTTAATCTGGAGGCTAAGGCACACTTTGGAAGAGCATCTTTTTCCCAGTTGCCTGTAGGGGTAACTCAGGCTCCCAGACAAGGATAGGAGACTGGGTGAGCAGGCAGAGGTGCATGAGATGCCAGGCACAGTGGCTGCCTAGTGAACATTCTCCCCTGGGGGGTAGGGATTAAAGGACCACTCAAAGCACAAAGCCATGTGAAACTCATGTTTCCTACAACAAATGCTAACTATGAGGCCAGAGTGCTTAGGCATAATTTGAGCATAATTCAGTCAGGAATAGAAATTGGAGTGCACTGTCTCAAAAAGAATCAGTACTAACAAGGTCTCACATGCAAATTTCTTCCAAAAGTAGCTAAAAATTATGGAAGGGCTGGGTCAATCTCTTTATTAAGCTAGAGACAGAAAAAGAATGAAAGCTGCTTTAAGCAGCTCTGAACTATGAATTGAAGCTGGCAATCTTTGGTTACAGTGCTCTTCTTTCAATGAGAATTGCTTTGAAAAATGATGAATCACTTCTCAAGTCAGCATTCAGGAGCATTTTTAAATAGACATCTGGGAGCCAGAGAGGAAAAATTAATATAAATAATAAAAACTGCCACACTTTTTGAATTTCAAAGAAAAACAAAATAACACAACATGTATAAAAGATGTTTCAGTAAAGTTCTGCTAAAATTATAAACCAGCATTTGTAATATACTTGAGCTGATAATGACTACAAGTCAGAACATTAGGGCACTTTTGTAACAAAATTGTTTGAAAATTGCTAAACCATACTGGCTTGAAGGGTCTCCAAATTATATTATAGCACATGCCTGTTTCCACTAACTATAATGCACTATTGTGAAACTACTTCACTCTTTCAAAGAGACAGAAACACAAGAGGCAACACAAACAAGATGAATCGATGAATTGATGAAGCCTATATCTGCTATTAAGCAAAAAACCTCAGTTATTAAACATGCCCCCCATTCTCTCTGTGACATTCATGATCAAAACTCCAATTCTTTGCCAGACTTAAATCTGCCTGCATTTTACACTTCTAGAGCAGCATTTAAAAACCTTTACAGCTAGTTTGGAAGGATTTTTTTTTTTTCCCTTTTTCAGCCAGAGCACTTTCATAATATTTTAAAAGGCATAGGAAGCTATGCTGCAGCTTTTAAAGTGCTTATTTTATTATGAGGTGGTGTTTAATAATATTCTTCTCTAAGTTAATAAATGATGCATGTTTTCCATGACTGACAGACACTGCTTAACGAGTTAATCTGCCTCAGCAAATTGCAACCAAAAAGAAATTGTCAACAGTTTAACCATGGCAATACACAGAGCTGAAGTGAGACAACTAATCTCAGATAACTAAGATTAATGCATATATGACAAAGTTATAATAATCCATATTTAAAACAAACAAACCCCAAACCAAATAACAATAATTAAATCTCAAGCACAGTTTTGTTTCCCAGTAACACAACTGCAAAACAAATCAATATTTTCAACAAACAAGTTCCCTATCTTCATCGCCTGCATGGGGAAACATGGCACTCCTCAAACTGTGGCAAGGAAGGTGCAAGAGGAAGGCTGTCTCTCCCTTTTCATGGAGCAGGGAATCCTCCTGGGCAACTGTGGGCATCTCTGGACACAGGGCAGTCCAGGTAGGTGGAGACCACAATCAGCCTGACCCCACAGGGGTTTACCTGGGGAGCTGGTGGGAGTCCCCTCTCACAGAAGCACCTGGGCGATGGCTCCCATGGAGTCACCGTGACAAAAGTACCAGCCTCCTACCACCCCCTACCACTGTCAGTGTCCCAGCTTATGCAAAGCATCTTATGGATTTCAGCACATGATTTTCTCAGGTACAGTGAGTGAGATTTGACTTTTCTGCTGTGTTATGTCAGGTAGTGATGGGTTTTCCTTACTATATCTCACTGTGTTGTGTAGGAACACTGAGAAGTTCCCTCTCAGAATGGGACAAACCATTTTACACTAACACAGGCTCAAATTAGCTCTTAATTTATACCCACAAGTCCCTACTGACCATCAGGAGAGCTGAGCAGGTAGGAATGGCAGCAGAATTTGAGTCAGGAACCGGAGAGTGAGAAACAAACACAATGCTATTTCATTGCCAGCTACTACAAATGCCTACACAACTGGTGTTTAATTTCAAAGGGCATTGTGTGCCTAGGGACTGTAAGTGAGCTTTAATATCTCAACCCTCAGAATCTAGCTACAGATAACCATAATCCTATATTCTTGGATGCTGATACATAAATCTATGATATACCTGTTTATCTGCCATGGTACTAATCAGCAGAGCTGTGCTGAAACACAGCGATCGTTTTTGCTAATTGCAAAGGCAGGCTAGTAGCAAAGTTCAAATGATTAATGAGTAAAAGTCCTCAGAGCAATCCTGCTTAAAAGTAAACATCTGGTAAGCTGCAATTTGTGTGTCTTGTTTTTCTCTCTCTTTCTTTTTTATCGAGGTGGTCTTGAGCTGCAGATACAATCACAACGCTCATGGTGATCCAGCTGTATATCTACTAAGGCCATGTTGTTCCTGGTTCTGCCTTTTCTTCTGGGATGCCCAGCCTCAGGGATGAATTTCAGCACCTGGATCAACAAAAATGCATTGATTAGAAAATGGTGTTAGAGACTGGAGGATGAAAGTCTTGGGGTCCTGAGGGCACCAAGAGCCCGTAATGGCCCTGACCAGCATTAATTTGAATGCGTTTTTGGTTTTGTTCCAGCTTTTTGCTTCCACTTGTGACATCCTGCTCTACTGTTTGTCCTGGAACTTTGACAGATTGAATTATTTCCTACATCAGGTATCTTTACATTGTGCAGTTTCTTAACCATGTCCAGCATTGCTCCTTTGCATGTGAATTATCAAACATGTTTCCTTTGGCTCATTTTTGCAGTCCCATAAATATTTGAATTCTTCTGACCTTTCTATCACTTGTGTAACATTTCTGCTCTAAAGAACAAGGAACATTTTTTATGCAATTTAAAATTTCTGAAGAACATATGATTAGAATTGATCCAAAAATGAAATGCCTGTGGGAAGCAGAAGGAGATGAATGGAGCTTGTGCAGAATACGATCCTGATCCCATTGAGTTTCTCTGGTATCTTACTTTTTTGGCTTATCTTAAAAATCTCTGCCTCAATTTAAAGATTTTCTTAAGAATTTACTGACAAAATTCTATCTAGGCAAGATAATCCCAAGACTCCTGAAAAAGAGAGTTGTAGCTTATAAGCTGGATGAAAAAGAGGCAACAAACATGAGTTGTAACAGAAGGAAATTTCATCTGGGTATATGGAAGAAAATACTCTGAGTGGTTAAACACTGGAGCAGGTTGAAAGAGAGATTACAGACACTTCAAAGACAGTAAAAATTATCAGGACAAGAACCTGAGCAACCTCATCTAACTTCAAAATTCTCCTTGCTTTGAATGGGATATTGTTAGCAATTTCAACAGAATTAGAAAGCCCCCAAAAGTAAGTGTGAATGACTCACCAAAGGTTAACCACAGGTGCTGTGCAGAGTGGCTAGGGAAGGGCAGATGAGCAGCCTTCAGGATGAGACCATTTGTTCTCTAGCATTAATGCCTGGAGTGTAGGAAGGCCATGGGATGTAACAAAAGGGATAAGCACTGAACACAGGCTCTTATTTTGTCTTTGCTTTATGATACAATTTCTGTTTAATCTATATAATACTAATAGGAAGGGCTATGCTGAAGCAAGGTATGGACATACTGCTGTAATGTGTTGGGAAGATATAATTAGTTTTCCCTGTTAGAAATGCAGAAATGCAGAGAGGGGCCTTTTTTTTTACCCCTAAAGTCATAATGGATTTGAATATTTTTATCAAACATTGAATTGACTGCCTCAATACATGAAATAAATCATGATGGACACCAGGACAATTCAGTGTACCACACTGTCATCCAAAACACAGAGGAACTGAACCCTGTCAGGTTGCTGTGATTATTACAGAGCTGAAAATAGACTACATCTTCAAAGATGCTTTTTAAAGAAAACATACTTTTAAAATCAAGAACAGCTGCTTCTGCTGCACCTATGATAAAACTCTTTAATTAAAGAAGTCTTTCATAAAAATCTGATAAATTCAGATGACTGGTGCTTTGCAAGATCATGGGTAGGCCTATCTGTTCTTTTCAGTTGAGAGAAAATAAAAGTATGCAACAGGATGAGAGCAAAGATGTGGGCTATATTCAAGCTAACAGACATCTTGACAGCTTGGAGATTTTCCCTGTGTTTTATATTAAAAAACATGAACACAGAATATGTTAAATTCTTTCTGTTAAATTCCTGACCAGTACTTTAAACACCAATAGAAATCTGAAGCCTCTCTCAAAAATCAGCTTTTTAAATTTTTCTGATCACTTTAAGAAGACCACAGATAATAAACAACATGACTATGGCTTACCAAATATCTGGTTAGCCTCATATTTCAATGACAGAGGACAGACAGCAATTCTGGATGCTATTTTAGATAGTGAAATCTGTACTTTGCAGAACTTATTTTAAAATCTTGCTATGCAGCGTTATCTAATCTCCTTCTGCTCATCTAAAAATACCTTCATTTTAGCATGCAAACCAAATTATATTTGTCTGAGACTCATGAAAGAGGAAGCATCAAAAGTGCAAAACATTCGACAAAGATCCAAGTTCTGATACAGATGAAAAATCTTACTCTGCAATTTTTGAAAGTTATCTAATCCAAAGGTCATACACAATTTAGCTGTGCTCTGAGCATAAGAAACTAAGCATTATGGGAATGTGGTTCATAATTTAGCATAAGGACATTTATTCTAGTAGGAACATAGCCTAAAACAACAACACAGACCCCAAAGCTGTACTCCTTCTTATCAGAAATAATTATAGGATATGAGGAACACAAAAAAAGGGTTTGTTCAGTGGTAGCATTCAAACTAAGGGTTTACTACATGTAGATGGGATTATTGATTCTTTTTTTTTATTTGTATGAATAAGAAACACCTGGTTTTAACACTGAAAACACAGCAAAAATATTTAATTGGCTTAAAACTCAGGTATCTGAAATAATGACTAAAACTATGATGTTATTGATGAACATGACACCAACAAGACCCCCACTTTTGGTGATCTTGTCAGGCATTATGACTGCAGCTATTGTTTTTTCACTAACCAGGTACAGGTATTCCCCCTTCCCAAATTGCCTCTTTGCCCAGATGTGTATCACATGATGCCTCACTTGCTTAACTTCTAGATGTCATCCCAAAAGCTTTCATTTTCATTTAGTAAAAAACAACCTTTTTTCTCTCACTGCACCTCTGTCCTCTCTCTGCTCATCCTATGACCTAGCAGTCATTTCCGACTTGTTCCGTTTCCTTGTATTTGCATTCCAAACAAATCCCATTGCTTCTTTTAGAATGTTTCTATGCACTAACTCTTTTGCCAGGTGAATTCTGTGCCTTTATTACCATAACAACCTTTTATCTCCTTTATACAGGTACTATCAAATCCAGGACATAGAACAATAAGACCATATTCCTCGCACACTGGTTTGATGACACTAGCTGTTTTTAATCCCTTATCAAATTTCCTTTTTTGTATCAGCTGTTGTATAATTTTTGTCTGGTTATCTTATGTTTCCCTTTGTAGAGACAGAGCCAGAACTACTGTCTGCTCTCTCAAGTGCCTCCTTCCATTTCTCTGAAAAAAAAATAATAAAAAACCCCAAACCCTCTCACAACACCAAATTGTATTAGTTAAATTTCTTAACTCCATTGCAACAACTGCTGTCTTACTGAAGTCCCATGTTACCTTTTTATTTTCTCTCCTGTTCTTTTTTTCCCAATGATATTCCTTACTGTTTTGTTTTCCCTTTATGATGTTGGGTCCAGTTAAAGCTGTTTCTATGCCCCAGCAACCTGTGCAGACTTACTATTGTGCAGGTACTCTGAGGTGCCTGCTGCTTCTCTCAGGGCAGCAAGAGCTTTTGAAGTAGCCACCATAACACTAATGTAAATTAGTCATTGAGAATTAATTGCATGTATGTCCTGTCCACCAGACAAGCTCCAGCCAACATGAAACCTCAATGGAGGTATAAAGCTTCAAAAAGGTGGGGATGGTAGAAGGGGGGAAAGAAGAGCTATGCAGAAAGTGAAAACTGCCTCAGTCTTTACAGGAGAGACAAGTAAGTAGGTAAAAGATGCAATCGGCTTTCACCACTTTGCTTTTCTCCTTACGTGCCTTTCAGCTGTGTTGCTCAGCACTGTGTGGAGGTTTATATGCTCTGACAAATTCTGGTTGCTACCTTAAGAGCATTTATTCCTCACGGAAACTCATTTCACATCTCATCAGTTACAGCAATGAGATGGGGAAACTGATTTCTTGTTTCTCTGAGGAATATGCAAGCCGGACGGATGGCACAGCTGCAGCCCAAGCTGAACTGAGTCATGGCCTGACTTCCCCCACACCTCCTGTGGGCAGGGTGATCTTCAGGTTTAGAGCCTCCCTCTCTTTAAAGAGTAGCTCCAGGTATTTCCAAAGATATGCACTGCAATGGAAAATATGCTTTCATTTCAGCTACCCGTTAGCAAGTCAGACAGTGAGCATTTGATTAAGGTGTGCTGCATTCATTTCCATGTATTGCTTTGTCTTTCCCTTGCGTGGAGCTCTGCGATGTAACACAGCATCACTTATGGTAGACTGTGCCTGACAGATGTTTTGAGACTGCCTGCACTTGGCCTGTTTGGTTTGCAGAGTTCATGACACTATGTGGTAAATCAAGAGTATCTGTCTGTGAGCTCTGGACTTGAGCTAACCTAGAAGCTGTGGAAAACCACAGAGAATCACAAGACTACTACAAAAAAAAACCCTCATCCATAAAACTATCTGTTTACTCAAGTTATGAACCCATTTACTTCTGGAAACTATTGAGTATTTTTGGACAGTGATGACAAACTTCCAGGTTATAAAAAAAGACCTTAGATCTCATTGGTAGCATTTCCCTAGGCAATAAAGAAAGAGATACCCCTTACCATGGAACTCTCATTTTCTCTGCTTTTGCATTACTTCTTACCATTGTACATGATAGGAAAGAGCTGAACAGTCTGTTCAGGGAACTGAAGCAGCACTCACAGCTTGAGGGAATTAAAGGCCATACATGATAGCTATTAGTCCTGCAATACTTTGAGTGAGTACTCAGTGATGAGTACAGTATGAGGCTTTGAATAGGAACTAAGAGGGAACTAAAAAAACATTAAGAGCATAAGGAGAAGGTAGCCTTGAAATCTCCCTGGACTAGGAGCCTCTTTCTCAACAAACACTCTGGGCATTAGTGTCCCCACAGGTGCTGGCATGCAGATATTCCAACACTACAAGGCACTGGCTATAAAGCCAAAAAAGGAGCCTATCACTTCTGGAAAAATTGTCTGCATGTCTTTCTCACCCACAAATCCAGAGTAACCCAGAAAAGCCAGAGAACTTTTAAGTGATTTCCAGTCACATTTTTACTGCTGAGGACAAGCGTACCCACGTGCAGAACAAATAGCTCTGGTGGGTCCAGGAGATCAGCAGATGAAGCTCCAGGATAGCTGTTAGGCAAAATCAGCCTGGCAAGGAAGGCAGTCTGTGGTCTGCAGGATTCAGTTTCAGCTTCTACAAACACCTTCTTTGCTCCACTACCTTATACTTCCTTCTGCTGTGTTTTGCAAGTAAATCAAACTAATTGAGACTTGGGTTTGAATCTGGCCTACATTCTCCTGTAGCAGAAGGCAGAAATTTTTAATCAAATTAACAGTGATGGGGATTTCATAAAGTGTGAGCCTCTGGCCTTCATTATGCATCTAAAGGCTTTCTGGTTAAGGTTAGTGGGTTTCAAATTGGCTTTGAAAAGAGTAAACCAGTGCCATGGTTCTAAAAATGGCATGTTGAGAGACCTCTCCTCAGTGACTTTACTGCCAAACATCTAAATACAATTAGAGTTAAGTGTCAATGGAGAATAAAGAATAAAACTGATTAGCTGTGCATGGCTAATAACAATAATAAAGTGGGAAATATTTTGGACTAAAATTAATAGACATGTATTGAATTTATCTGCATGAATTCCACTCGTGCTAATGGGAACCACTTGGCTAAATTTCTGCTCAGTGAGCTGTTAATTCATCCCTAAGGGATTAAGTTTAAACTTAGAAAAGCCATTTAATGTTAAAGCTGAAACACTGTATTGAGTTCATATGGTTTTCAGAGACCAAAGGCTCTGTGAAATAAATTAGCAGTGATGTATCAGTGTGACTATTTAATTTCCTGAATTTAGTGATTATTTACAGGTGGTCCTAAATTGTGACATCCTGATGCTGACCAATACCTCATTAGTGTGATATTCTGGTGTCTGAGCACCAGACACTCCCAAACACTTAATAAGAAACAAGTGCTTGATAGCACATTTATAATCAGCAATGTTTTTCTACCTACTGTCAATAGTTGGGTTAAGTTCTCATACAGATGTTACCCAGGATCCTTTAGTTTGTTTTGCTTCTAGCTCTCTCAGAACCCTTCTGAATTCTCCACTTAAGGGTTGAAATGCCATACAAATTTACTGCATAAAAAAATCAAATTTCTTTTTGTAATTTTAAATTAGCTCCCTACCACTCTCCTTATAGTACTTTTCTTAAGGAAAAGGTTGTTTAGGAAAACCTA
Source organism: Galbula dea (assembly GCA_013399015.1). Lineage (NCBI taxonomy): Eukaryota > Metazoa > Chordata > Aves > Piciformes > Galbulidae > Galbula > Galbula dea. The sequence goes on from VWZX01009423.1 coordinate 516,479, forward strand.
ATTTTCCTTTAGGTATTTTTTCAGTATATTCTGTCTTTCTCTGTGTCCTCTCTCATTCCCAGTCTTCTCTAAATGAAATTACCCAAACCTTTTGAGTCACTTTCCTTACAAATGTTTTTAATGTGTGTCTTCTCCTATATCTCTTTTGATGTATGTTTTCTGCTTCTATGTATCTTTTCTACTTCTGCCTGTTTCCTTCTAAGCACCAACAGTCAAACCCTAGTATAAGTACCCACCAATTTATCCAGGCCATAATATTTGCTGTGTTATTACCTGTTCATTTCCATTCCTGTAGAAGACTGTCACTTGTTTTCTTCCTATCACTAAATAACTGTTTTCCTGAAGCACTTCATGGTGATTCACTACTCTACTTTTAGTCCAACTTCCAGCCCTTGTTTCTCCCTCCTCCCCCCACACACTCAGTGTTACATGAATAACACACTCTGTTCATCTCTCTCCAGACTGATCAACAATTCCATGTGAGAGGGACACCCACAGATAGCCACCTCCTATGTAGAAAATTGCTCATCTCTTCCACCTCTTTACTCTTTATCTCTTAACCAGCTTCTAATCCATGTCTGATCTTGTTTGGTCAACTGTTTGCTCTCTGGAGGAGGTGCCATGTCTTTTAGCATTTTTGTGTAATGTTGCAGTGTTGTACAAATATTTATTCATACATAAGACATTCTGAGCTTATTCTATCAGCTCATAGTCATCTAGATGTTTTATACCTATTAATTTTTTTTCCAATTAACTTTTTCTACCACTGAGATAAGGCTTTCTGCTCTGTAATTACCAGGGTCATCCCCTGCATCTTGTTTAAAATTAGATGAAATATTAACTATTCTCTAGTCACAGCTGATGTGGAGTATGACGTGTTCTGCAGTTAATTGTGAGAAAAAAATCTCTTACCTTGGAAAAGAGTACCACACTGCTCACAGTGAGGCAAATGTCTGACCTTCAGTGGCTTTTTATTACTGTAGCCATAGGGTCTCCCAAGTTAATTCCTTTATGGTCTAAGCCCACACCACATCCAGCTTTAAAGTCCATAAAGTTCATTTTCACTTTCACTGTTCTATCAGTCCTTTGCTAGGAAAAATCAATCCAACTTAAGCCTCATTCTTGCAAGAAAGTTCTTTCACACAGACAGGTAGTAAAAGTTCTCTCCAACTTTCCCATATATAAACATCTTCTGCTCTCCTTATTCACCACTTCCAAATGCAAATTTCTGGGTGATATTGTGTGTTGTGGCATTAAATATATTAATATTCAAGTTATTTAAAGTCAGGTCTTCCTGCAGGTTGACTGCATGGGTGCTTGTCTTTATATGGCTCACTGCAGTGGAAGGTATGAATGCTGCTCCATGAGGTACCAAGCTGTAACTAGCATGGACAGCAAGAGAAATGCTGTTATCTAAGTATAGGCTCCACTCTGAGGCTACCTGAACCTCTCTGGAAGCCTAAATAGATCCTTCACTCCAGGAAGAATGGTGACCATTCTTCTCTGAAAGCATTCACTTAAACAGTCTGGTCTCTCTCAAAGAATAGCATCTTTGACTATGACACTTCACTGTGGTCAGTGATTTTTGCCCATTGATTTTTTTGCACTGCACACATGATAATCAACATAAGCATGATAACATAACACAACCACAACAATATAACATGATATAGCATGATCAGTACAACATGATAATCAATATAAGCAGCACACATGGCTCTGAGAAAAGCCTTCAGAATCCACATAAGGAATAAACACTGAAAAAGAAGTCCCAAAGAAGAGAAAAAGGGTGAAAATACCTCATGATATTTTTTCACTGTTTTCCCTGACATGCATGTGCAGGATTTCCAGCTTGAGGTCCCACAGCCACAGTTTCCTCCACAGCGCTGGACAAGGAGGCAGCGGGGGAAGAAAACTACGTTTGTCAGCTTCAGTTCCTCCCTTAAATTGACAGAGTAGTTTCTTGGTGTGCAGCTGTAACGTTTCACATCATCATTCAACCTGTCCAGGTCAACTGCAATGCAAAAGAAGTTTCATTAGTAAGGTTTGGGTGGGACATCTGGTCTATACTTACTCCAGGCAGTCAATAATACAAAGTGTTAATAATACCTGGCTTACTTAGATGACAAGCTCTTTTTTGTTACTAAGGCATAAGTTCTTCTTGCCATACAAAAGGTAAATACTTAAGGCTCTTCCTGTGGTCAGCAGAGAAATGCCTTTGGAGAGTGATTCATCCCTTCCTTACAAGGGCATTTAGGAGAGGTGGTATGACTTGCTTTCTCAAGTTGCTTGTTTGTATTGTTTCTGAAGAGATAACTCTCTTTTCCATGGAGAAATCAAAGTTAGATTAATTTCAGCTGGTAAATGTTACTATAAAAGGCATACAAATAAAAACAATTAAAACTAACGAGTTACACCGAATGCCAAGAGTTGCTTTACATTTAAAAGCTTGGTATCTCTCTGAGATGTGTCATCTAAAACAAGCAGTAAGCCAAAAATAAAACCCCCTCAAACCTACAGACTATCAACTGTGAGTTGAAGTGCTGTTTCTAGCTTTAGCTTGTAAAGCTAAAACAAAATAAAAAAATTGCATAAATACCTTTTGCACAATTGTCACACAGAAGTACAAATTTAATGAGTTTTATTTCTGTAGAAGTTTTCTGGTTTCTTTTTTTATCCTTTTCTGCTTTCCTCTTTTCCTTAGGCTTCTATCCACCAACTAAATGTTCAAAAGCTCAATAATTTATTCAGGACTGGAGGACGTGTGAATTTGTGTTGAGTTTCCATCCCAAACAGTATTTGCTAATAGAAACATCAGCAGGAAAATAGGAAAAACTCAACTGAGAACTGAGATAACAGTGTAGTGCTTTTGAACATATCAGGTTTTCATGGGCTTGTTTAATTGTAAACATGGGCTCAACACCATGTCTGGTCCTAAGTGCACCTATATTTGTGCTTTACTATAAACATGCAAAAACCTCAAGCAAAGACACTTCACACCTTCCTGACTCAGTCCTTGTCAATGTCACAAAGTCAATTGTGGAAAAAGCTGTGATTTGTAAATATCATGCACATTTACATTACGGTCTGGAGCTATTCACAAGGCAGATATGCAAGAGGCAAGCATACATAAATGTCACCAGCGCTATTACAGAAAATCAGCAGCTTCACATTTCTGGCAAGGTATTATCTCAGTCAATGGGAATTTAGCAGACAAATTGTGATTTTATAGCAATTGTGATACATCTCACCATGAAATCTCAGTGGTTCTCTCAAGAGAGCTAGTACCTCTCCAAAAGAGGTTATAGATCATCCTCCTGATATAAACACAAAATCAATGGGGCTGCTGGTATACTCCTATACTGGGAGAAAAATACACTCCAAATGTCCATAGCCAGGACTTAGAAGTCCAGATAATATTGATTTCTCTGTTTTAACAGATGATATTTTCTTCTCCACTGTCATTCTCCAAAGCTACCCCTTCACATTGCAGGAACTGAGAATAATTCTTCTTGCAGGGAAGTGTTTCACATTCATCTAAATGTTCTCATCAGGACCTTTGCCATCAGCTTTGCTTACTGTTAGAGCAAAGAGGTATATGGCTGCTAATCATTTCAGCCAACTGATGTGAAGGAGAAATTAACCAAGTTGATGAGATTTCTTGAAGGGAAAGAAAGCCTGGATCATCCACACTCTGGGACTGCAGCAATTCAGAGGAATGAATACTGATATGAGCAGGCTCCTAACTGGATAGGATGGCTGTGAACTAGATTGGTTCATCTCTAGACAGAGTTAGAATAAAATGCTCAAAGGCTTAATTCAGCTGAGTTAACATAGAAAACAAGACTGCCAGTAACAAACTGGTCATTAAAGAGGGCTCAGGCCCAGGTCATATGAACTGACATCTGTGTCCAGGAGAAGATATCTGGGGAACTGAACAAAATTTGCTCTATTACAAATGAAATTTTTCCTCAGGCTCAACAGTTCTCCCTCCTGCATTGAGCTGATACCTATTATCACCACTGTATTATCAACACAAAAATGAGTCTTTGTAACGAGACTGGCAGAGAAAGAAAGCACCAGCATTTAAAGGACCAGGGTGGGGGGGCTTTCCTGCAGAGAGCATATTATATCCCTCACAGTGTTACACATATTAGCTTTGGTACTTAAGCTGCTCAATTTAAATGGCAAGGGGTGACTTGGCAAAGGGTTTTCACTGGAGGAAAGGCTTTGCTCACTGCCTGTCAAAAACCTAGTTTTGATGACTTTCAGAAGTCTTTGAAGGATCTCTTGGACTGTAGCTGAGTCAGTATTGTGGAGAGCTGTTGACTTGCTTGCAGCATAGGAGGGAATAACCAGATCATCAGGATAATTTTTTCACTATGCACTATGAAGGAATCAGCTGTTTTCAATAAGGGCTCAAAACTCTCTGTATGTATTCTTCAGGAATTCTGAAATTAACCAGTAAAAAAATACATTTTATTTAGTGTATTTTTTTTAGATGGACTATATTTGGAAAACCTATGGAAAATTTTCCAATGAAAATTGCATGAATTCTCCTTGGTATCACATGCAAGGCATCCTGATCCTGACTTATTAGCAGTTTTTGGGAACCCAGATTCCAGAGTTATCAGTTAAAATGTGGATTCTCTGCACTTTGCTGTCTATCAGGTGTCAGAGTCCAGGTTAAAATGGACAAATACAATAGCAGAAAGTTCCTGTGTTAGTAATGCTGAAATTATGACAATAAATAAGTTCAAGTAGAGAAGGAAAGACCAAATAAAGGGTTTAACAGATACACAAGTCATCCTCCATAAAAATTCATCTGGAGTTAAACACCTATGCTCTTTTTGTCACTGCTCTACAGAAATCTAGTGCTTGGTGGGATAACATGGGTCTTCTGTAACCAGTGTATAGTGTACTCTCCTAACATTACACTGACACCCAAGAACATTTCCCACTGTCTAATTAGTTCTAGTCCATGGTTTGCAGCCCCCTAAGAAAAGACCACATTTTGCTCTGAATAACTCTCTCTGCTGAAAGCTTTGATATGCATTTTTCCCTGTCTTGGGATTGTTTTACTGTCTAGAGCCAGTCCATTTCCTCATCCATATAACAATGAGATTTTACAGCACAGTCAGTTTCATGCATCACTTCACTGCTGTGACAAAATGTAACCGAGGCTCGGTGTGATTGGTGTGAAATCCTGCTGCTTTACTTATCAAGGACTGAAACCACTGGAGTCCTTAATTTAAAACAAGAACTAAAAGGTTCTGTAGACTGGATGCAAATAACTTCAAAGTATTATTACTGAGTGTCTGAATCAGAGATTCAATTTAAAGGCAAGGCAGACATAAAAAGATTCATGGGAGCAGTAAGCTGAATACATGGGGTGCAGTGTTTGCCCTCTCCTCCCCATTAAATCCAATGCTTAAATCCATCCTCATGTCACATAGCATGTGCTTACCTTGAAACATTATCTTAATCAGAGGTAAGCATTGAAATCAAGGACTGCAGCCAACATCATGTTTTATTCAGAAGGAGCACCCTTAAAGATTGGAGAGAAAGCCTGTGCTGCTGGTCACTGATTAATTTAAAAAGATAGGAGGTCTGTTAGGGTTTCTTTTAACACTTTTTCTGTTGTAAATTCATGCATGGCCCTAGCATTATTATAGCTGAATATTTTATACTTTTTTTCATGCATCAGACCAAAGCTGAAGTGTTAGAGGTGGTAGTCACCTTGCCATGGTATTCCTATACTTCACGTCAAGGTTACAATCAAGGCAAGAAAGATTCAGGCACGTGTCAGCCTAACCTCAATCCATGGTAAAATTAAGGAGTAAATCCTCCTGGAAGCAATGTTTAGGCACATGAAAGCAATAGGGTGACTGGTAACATCCAGAATAGATTTTACAAAGGCAAATTGTGAGGGACCAACCTGAGAGTTTGCTATGAGACAACTGTCTTGCTGGATGAGATGAAAGCACCAGAGGCACCTGCTAATTTTTGGAAGTAATCCAAAGCAACCCTGCAGCCAAACTGCTGAGATATAATGGTACAGATGGACTATAAATTTGGTAGGTAACTAGAAGGTCCAAGAGACTTGAGCAAAATGGTCAGTAACTCCAAATACAACTGATGGCTGGTTACTAGCAGTGCTCCACAGGGGGTCGTGCTGGTGTCAGTACTGCTAAAGATCTTCACTAATGAAACAACATGAATGAACAACAGAATGATGTGAACCCTCAGCAAATTTTTCTGATATTGTATTAGGGAAATTTATTCATGTGCTGCAGGGCTGCCTTTCAGAAGGACCTCAAGAGGCTGGCAAGAACCTCATGAGGTTCCATGATGACAAATGGAAATTCCCACATCTGACATAGAATAACCTCATGCATCAGTCCAGACTGGGGACACACTGGCTAAACAGGAGATTTTCAGAACATGTTTTGACATCCTGGTAGACAGCAAGATTAACATGAGTTAGCTGTTTGTCTTGCAGTGACAAAGTCTGCACGCTGAGCTGCATTAGGAAGAATGTGGCAGTAGGTTGAGAGAGATGAGTACTTCATTCAGCTTTTGTGAACCTGCCTCCATGTAGAGGTGTGTAGATGTCTTCAGCAAGACACTCAGCACCACACTATGTTGATGACAGGCTACATTGAGAACCATCTGTATGTATAGCCCTATTAGAGACTGGCAAACCAATTATCAGCTGTGATATGGGTCAAGTAGCAAAACCAGGCCAAACCATTAGTTTTGTAAATGGATATAGCTTCGTTGAAATCAATGGAATTGAACAGTTTATTCCAGTGAGAAATAATATGCTGCAAGGATCACTAGCACTTTAAAAGGGGGGTTAATAAGAAAAGCTTTCACTGCAGTGACTGACAACAATGTCATGTAAAGCATGAAGGAAAATCTCATTTGTCATTGAGAGGAAAGCATGGATATAGATCTGAATTAGATTGTGAAATGAATGCACATGTGTAGTTTGCACGCAACAGACAACTTGGTCCCCAAATGAAGAAGGATGAAAGAAATATCCTGTTTTTAAAGCACAGGGAGTATTTTAAATTATCAGCTATTTAAGAAGATATTCCATCTCCTTGGAATATTCACATTTGCCATGAATAAGAAGGCATTTGGCATTTGTGGTGCCTGCATTCCCTGCCTGATGCACTGAAACTTGCTGGCAGCTATCCCAGAACCTTTCAGAAACCAGTACATGGATGTTTGCAGTAATTTATTGGCCACTGTTTGCAAACCCCTGAGAAATCACATTCCTGAGTTAAAATTTTAACTTGTTTCTAAAGCATTGTAAGTAGTGACAATTAAAAACTATTGTTAAGGACATGGCAAAACTTGCCTGATCTTGGGATCCTGTTTGCCAATGGACAGCAGAAACATTCCGTGAAGACTTGTGGTCTCACCTTGGTACTCCCCTTCTACAGAGCAGTGTGGCTATGCCAGGTAGTGTTTGTTTATTTAACTTGTAAAGCTGTCAGATGTTATTGCAAGAATGTCCTACCTGATTAATTTCTTCTGATAGCCAAAGGCTTCTGGCATACTATTTCCAGAAAACAAAATGAGTTCAGAGGCATGTGTAGTCTTGTGAATTACCAGAATGTATCTATCTACATGTGTTCCTGCTTCCTAGGTTTATTTGTGAAAAAAACCCCAAAACAACAAAACCAAAACAACAAAAACCCCATTAATTTTTAAAGATGACACTTTCTCTAGATACAATGTCCTAAATATTTGGATCTACTTCTATGATGAGAAACAGTGACCCTTTTCTTTCTCCTTTCTTTCATCATTTCTACAAAAGCCATTTCATAAGCAGAAGTCTTTTTTAAATTATGAAGCCTTTTTCAATGAGATGCAAAACTTCAGAGTAAACAATAAAAGATAAATGCAAACCAGCAAGTGGGAGAAGTTAATTAATATTTAATTGATGGTTGGAACTGTTCACAACAGTAATATTATCAAGCAGATACACTGATGCTCTAAAAAATTTAAATTGTAGGATGAAGAGGTTCCCTTCAGATATGTCTGAATGCTCCTTATGACTTTCTAAATGAATAGAAACCTATTTGTCCAGAAGTTCAACATAATATAGAGTATGCCTGGTTTTTATATTTACCTGTGTTTTTGTTAAGAACAGTATTAAATAACCCAGTAGCCAGTCATATCCTTTTAGAGATACTTTATGTTTGTAATAGCCAAACTTCTATGACACTGGGGTCAGCTACAACATATTAGAGCAACACAAAAGGAATTATTTTAAAAGACATACTTTATTTGATATGACCTCCTTTTTTCCTAAGAATCTAGGATGATCTTAAAGCTGAACAGTCTTGCTTTGAGAGTTTCTTAAATGCAGCAATGTCTAGCAAACCTTTAAAAGTATATTTAGCTGCAAAGGTTATCTGAAACATCTACTTCTTATATTTTCATGTAGGAGGTGTACACTGCAGTTTATAGTTTACACAAGGCCTCTCATCTAAGGATTCTGATAATGTGATCATGTGTCTTCCCCTTTCTTTTCTGTCCTCTTCTGCCAGTCTAGATTTCACTGCAATTCTATAGCTAATTTTTATTGGAGTGGTTAACAACAAACCTCACTGAACACATATAGAATTAAATTTCAAACTTCATGTGGCTAGTAGTGAGACACACCTGATACTAATGTCTCACTTCAATAGTGTAAACAGAAAGAAATGCATTTAGCTCTCCTGGACACGTTCCTGTGCAACCTGATCTAGGTGAACCTGTTTTAGCAGGTGGACTAGGTGATCCCCAGAGGTTTCTTTCAACCCCTAATATTCTGTGATTCTGTGATTAGCTCAGTAGAGTTCCACCAGTGTTGCTGAGGCATGAGATCAGATTTTGCAGATGGAATGTAGTTGTCATACATATAGATTTAATGAGCGCACACTTTAATGTTCTTGCAGGAAGCATCAAGGGAGGGATTGATCTGTATATGTGTATACTGATATGACAGGATGGAGTAAAGAAGACAAAGCCAGTGTCTTTTCTGAGAGGATAAGTGGTGCTGGACTCAAACTGTAATATAGGAATACCTATTTAAATAGGTTATTGTTAACCTATTTAAACAAAGACAAAGCTTTTTTGTTTGCTCATTTGGAGAGTAGTGAGACACAGGTTATCCAGAGAGGCTATGCTACCTCCATCCTTGGAGATATTTAAACCTGACTGGATGTGGTCCTGAGCAACCATCTACTGGTGACCTGCCTTGTGCAGTGTGGTTAGACTAAATAACTGCCTTTGCACTTCATCTATTCTGTGATTCTGTGAATTTCAGCTATACTAAAATATTGTACTTCTTATTTCCTTGACTCTGATCCTTATCTTTGTAGATTACTGATTGTCAAATTGAGAAAACATACCATTTAAATATAATTATCACATATCCTTGTTATCAGAACTGGTATTCAGTAACACTGCCTCTTAAGCTCAATTTTGTGGCACAATTTGGTATAGGGACAGTTGGATAGGAGTGAAATCATTAGTGATTCATTCATACCATTTATATGACATGTTCTGAAAATGCTGTAAAAGATAGGCAGAAAGAAAGATAGGCAGAGATTACACCAAATTGTTCTTATCCACCTTGGGGCTGTTCTAAGAATAAAAATAAAACCCAAGCTGGAAGCAGAAACAGATAAATATCTGAAATAAATGATGATATAATCTATTGCTCTCTTTGCTGCAAGGTTATCCCAATGTCCATACACATTCCTCAGAGATCTGCAGCATCTATGTTTAAAAGCCACCAAACACTTCTAATTTAAAGACTTGTTAAAGCTATTCCTTACTCCTGACATCATCCAAGAACAAGCCTTTAATCTTGTCAGAAGTTTATGACTAAATAAAAATTCTTAACTGAAATTTTTTTAGGATTTGACTGTGGTGAGGTACTTTTGTCCAGTCAGGGAATTTGGCCTTTAGTTTGAAGACAAAAGAAAACCTGTTACCTTCAGTGCATGGTTACCCCAGGACACGACTGTGTCTTCTAAACTGTTATTTGTTTATCATGGGGTTTGTACTGCTTTACCATTTGATGGATGATTTGAACTAACAGAAGGAAACAAGAAACATAACCCAGAAATGTGTGCTTTGCTCAGTTACAGACATTGCTGTTAAACCATAACAATGTTCCCCTCCAACATAATGAAAAACAGTGAGACGTTCAAATCCTAAAAAACCAGCTGCACATACAGGTGTCTGCACCAGATGCTTCCCTAAGAACAATGTGATAAAAGTGATTATTTCTCACTCAACAGAGAAAAATCCCTAAGCAGGGTATTTAAAAGAGGATGATGGTGCAGGTAATTAGGAGCCCCATGCCTCACACACAAAGCGATGTTGAAGAGAGTGAAGCGGAGAACCATCTGTCCTTTACAAAGGGCCTATGTTTTTATTTGTGAATTCATCACAACAATGGGCAGTTTTCAGTCTGATTTCTCAGGTGAGATCCTACACAGTAAGAAACTGATTAAGGATCATATGACTTATCCTCGGGAACACAGGCACCAGAACCTAATACCTGACCAATGGACATTTTTATGAGAAGTGAAGGAATATCTTGGTTTTGCCCCCGAGTATGTATACAGTGTCTTGTCCTACCTTTAGACTTCCTGTCATGGTAGCTCCTGCCTCGATAATGGTGGCCACTGTCTGTGTACAAATTCTCAAGATCTTCTTGCCAGGAGTCCGGGTTAAAGTGTTTGAGCAGATCCTCCACCGTGTCAAAGGCAGCAATGGTCTGATCCAGTGCTTCCGCCGTGAGCGTAGGATCAGTCACTGATGGAGAGGGATAGGATACCCCCTAAGAGTGACATACATCTCAGTGCACTTGGAATAAATTACAGCACCACTTAAAACAATTGAAAACAGCTACTGAGAAATTTGTTTTGTTATTGACTGAAACAGTTACTTTGGGCCTTCTTTTGAAGTCCTTAATTGAGCCAGGCTTTGTTATGCCTGTGTTTTCCTTTCGTGACAAGAAAAGGCACCAAGGAACTCCCAAGCAAATCCTGGAAGAGATGCAGTGAGTGGAAGTGCTGCCACTGCTGGACTGTCAACATGCATACCCACTCCTCAAACAGGATGACAGTTTGCACATGTACAAAGATGTAATGGAAATGCCTTTTGAAAACACTGTGATGGCCATGACAGCAGAACAGAGGAGCCATGTAGTGCTGGAGTGGTGCCTTCACAGCTCCACCAGCTCTGTTGGTAAATCCATAACAGGCAGATCAGAAATCATGGCAGAGAAAGAAAAAGGCAACAAGTCCACTAGACTATCTTTGTTTCCCTGGTCAATTTGGACAACAAATTTGGCTTGGTTAAAGACTTGAAAAGATGGCCCTTTATTCCCAAGTATTAAATGTATTATGAAACATTGATGAACTCCAATTCTCCCACCTGCTTACCTAAGATAAATGTTACTAAGAAAACAGGAAAAAAAACCATAATACTTGGATCTCAGCAGTTTAACAATGAATATTGGGTTTACTAACACAGTGATATCCTCACAATTATAATACCAAATGGAATCTTATTTCCTACCAGGAAAGACCAAGTACCATTCTCTGAGCATATTTGGTTCCCACTGAACTTGTGGCACAACTTGACTTTAACAGAAAGATTGCAGCAATTTCATGGAGAGGACTTTAAACATTTTAAATAATTGTTATTTAGAATCACAATATTCACTACTGATATAACTTTTTCCCTTGTCCAAGTATAAAGCTTAATAGTATGTATAAAATATATGGAAGAAAAACTGTTAATGCAGATCTATTACTTTCTGAAGGAATACAATCAAGGTATCTTATTTTGTCCAGCAAGAAGCATAATATAGCACAAGAGTTGTTTGGATTTTGGTCTTGCAAGTTAAAACATTGGGGGAAAAGCCCTAGAAACCCTCTTCTTATGAAAACTCAGCTCTGAGGTACTGTAGCAGAAATATGCCATTTAAAATTAACAGCTCCCAAAAATATTTTTTTGCCTCATCTCCCAAATAAATGCATATATTAAACTATTGGTCTTTGTGATTAACTTCACTCAGTTGTGTAGCAATGGAAAGGTAAACTCATTTGAGTAGTTAACTCACTTGTTTGCAGGATTGCACCCTTCAATGCTTTCTAAAACAATTTAAAAGTATATATGTCTTTTAAAATAAAACATCTGTCTTTAATGGTAAGTTATATCACAGAAGTAACAATCCTTGATATTTTACTACATATGTTTTCTGAAAGCATGGACAGTCCAAATTACTAAAAACAAGAGAGAGAAGAAAAAGAAAACATCACAATAGTGCCATCAAGAAAGCATATCTGTGCTTTATTGCTTATCATCAACAGCACAAGAAGTTTAGAGGCCCACTTGTGACTGCAATGCCTCCACAATGCAATGCTGAATAAGACACAGTGCAGATGGCTGTAAAATTTCGTGATCCAATAAAAGGATACCTCAAAGTATCCTTCCTGACTTCTAAGTGGATTGGAATAGAGACCATCAGAGATGAGAGCCCCAGGAGCTAAAATGCTCGTGTCAGTAAAGTGAATCTAGTGTAATCTACAACAATGCTGCAGGAGGGACTGTGCTATGGGCAGGCATCACACAGTGTGCTAGCGCCGTCTTTGCAGTTACCAAAAATAAGTGTACCTAAACACTACTTGTGTACTGTGGAGAGTTCATGGCTTGTCTGTGACTGCAGCTTCAACTGGGAAACATCAGTTCCTGACTGCCTTTCAAATGTGAGGGAGATGGTGCAAGGGTACTGAATAAACAGCAGCATAAAAATCAGCCCAAAGGTGTGTGACTCAGATGATGCACAAGCGTTCTTCACATGCTCAACTGTGCATTTCATTACAGGACTGCAGGTCAGGCTGCAGATTTGCAGGGCAATTCAAACTCATACAGGGATTCCCCACTCAAGAGATTTGTTCAACCTCATTCACACACAGTGACAGCCAAGTCAAAAAGAATTATTTCAACAGCTCAGATAACCTACTGGCACTGACATCATGTGACAGGCCCAGAAGCAACTTCAAAGCTCCCAACCCAACAGCCTCTTATGTCCTGCCAAGAGCAAGGCACTAGCTTTAGAAGAACTTGTGCTCATCATAATCTAGCTTCTGCATCACATCCAAAGAGAGGGCAAAAGGAAATGCAAGAAGCAATGAAGAGCAAAGATTTCCCACATTATGTACCTCTTCTACATTTCTTAAAGCACTGAATGCATTTTTAATTTCATTGGACACAAAGGTATCTTTCTGTATCAGTGTTCTTACCCTTAATTTCTGTTCCCTGATTCTTTTCTATCTGTGTTATGAAGCTGACAGACAGTTCAATGTGCATCACAGCTGTTGGTCACAACAGTACTTCTCAAATAATGGAAACTAACATAAGGAGTGAATTTTGCTTGGTTTTGTAGCTTTTTGGTTTTGTTTTGTTTCATTTCTTCATTTGCCATGCTAGACTAAGGGCAGAAGCATTGGTTTTAGCTTTCTGAGAAGAAATCCAAAATATAACTGTGATATGACCCCAGACTCTCATTCTGAGAGTTGTCATACACTCAGATCCTAAAATGAGCCTTTAGGTTGCCTGTGGGTTTGAGAGGCAAAACTTAGAAACACAGAAACATCATCACAGTTGGAAAGGACCTTCAAGATCATCAAGTCCAACTGATAGCCCGACACGACTGTCATTCCTGTTATCTTAGATCTGCCATGCTGTGTATCAACAGAACAGTATATCATCTTGTCAGCAACTGACAGGTCTGAGTTTGTCCTTCTGTCCCTCAGGACTATAGGAGAATCCCCAAACCTTTCTATCCTAAAGAATTCAGATATCCTCAGAATTTTGCCTTGGTGCCTCTGGAATAAGGTACCCAAGCTACCTTATTTTCCCTGAGGATAAGAAAAGGCTAGTGGGGGCAATGCATGCCCAGTGGAAGAGGGCATGTTTTATTAGATAGGGGATGGCATGGGAAAACCAATGAAACTGGGATTCTGCTTCTGGTTTAGCTGTAGGTTTCCATATGACCTTGGGCATCAGCGTGCTACATGTAATATTGGTACTGAACTTCCCTACCTGTAACAGATTAACAAGAACTTCTCAGAAACAGATGCAAAATATAAATGAATGTGGCTTGGGTTGTTGTTTGGTGTGTTGTGTGCCTTATGATGGTAAGGGGATGACTAACATGGTGTTTACCATATCCTTGATCTCATTTTCATAGTTACCTGATGAGGGAGCCCTAGCCTTACATTTTTAAACATCAGCCTACCAGATTTTTAAATAAAATATTCTATCATATAGGGTTTTTTTTTTCCCCAGCCACATATTAGAATGAAAAATGAGTTTAAGCCTTTCAGTAAAACAGAGTTTTAGCATCTCCTGCTTGGCACATCCAGCAAATCTCATCCCTGCTAAATTACTGCTCAGGACTTTCAGCACAATTAGTTCAAGGCTATCAATGCATCGTATCATGAAGGACAAGTGTTATTTGCAAACTCAAGGATAAACATAAGTAAGATTGGCTTAACCTTTTCTAATTCTGGCAATAGAGAATTCTCTCTCTACTCACTGCTTGGCTTGGACACTAATCAGTAGAATTTCTTCATACTTTATTTACTGGTGTTCCACTGGCAACTCCTGGCAGCTACTGTAATAAAGGTGCCATCACTAAACCCTCTTCTATGAGTGCTCCAAGGCTGGTGTCATGTCTGCTTTGAGCACTTATTTTCATCTCATGTTTTAAGAGAAGTTCACAAGGGCTGTGACATGGTGATTACCAGCCAGCAGAGTACACAGAAGAGGACTGTTCTTATTACAAATTCTGATGCTACATTGCCATTGCCCAGCATTTAACTTTACTTGGGAAATGAAAGAAGGGACAGATTTTGGTCCAATGACACAAACCTAATGTAATGAAGACAAAACCAAAATTTTATATAAGGTTATTTGGCTTCCTTCTGTTTTTCTTCTTTTTAGTTTTTTTTCCAAGTCACATTTTCAGTTACATGCTGAACATGGAAATTTCAGATGTAATATTTTATTACAAACACTTAAACCCCCCTCGGTATTGACGATGAAAAACTAGATCCATTCTCCTGCCAGCCTCTTTTAAAGGTAGTCTTTTATTTAGGTCAAGACATTTTACAACTGAAAATTGTAAGGAGGTTATATATTGCAGTTTTATCTTAGCAGGATGAGTCTGAAAGCAAGAAATCTTTCCCAATGGCTATCTCCTAAGGTTACAACAGCTGATGGCATACCCTGAATCTTTTCTCTTTAAAAACATCTTAGTTCACTTCAGTATGAGTTGGATAAACACTTGTCTCATCCTCTGCCAAAGGTGAATATATGCTTCCTTTGTGCAGGTGCCATTTAGTGAGTTGGATTGAAGCCATCCTATCAATCCATCCATGGGCAAAATAGTAACAAATTACTTACTGAGACAGAGCTTGTGACTGACTCCCAGTTGGTTTGTGAAGCTGCATGCTGGAAATCATCCTAAGGGGAAAAACCCACAGGAAAAATCACCATTAAGGCAATGTCCTAAATTAACTGCAGAATCTAAAAAATGACTCAGCACCTTTTTCAACTCTTTCTTGCAAGAGGCCCTTGCCATGAGTCATTCCTAAATAATGCCACTTCCTATCAGGTTCCTCCCTTTTCACTGTTTATAAACTAGCTCCTTGTGAGCTTGCTGGGGTGCAAATAGCTTTATTATTATTATTATTTGTAATATGATATACGCCGCTTTGCATAGCAGGATCTAATCTGGTCAAGGCCACTATGCTTATCTTCCAGCACAAACTTTAAACACCACTTCTGCATGTCTCCAGTCAGTATTAATGCTGCTCTACAAACTGATTTGTTCTGGAAAGGATGTGGACATGGCAATACTACACAGCCAAGGTGAAAAGCAGGGTAATCTAATCCATTTGAAACGTAGTCCTAACATGACAGTACAAGAACACTTACAGGATGTGCTTATCTGTGCAGAGCACTGAATGGCACTATGTCCTTTGCATCAAAAAACATAGACAACATTCACATTAGAAGTGTCATCACACAAAACTCTGGGCATTTATGATTAATTTGAACATAGGGGCGAGATCCATCTCATCTATATTTGGATATCTACAAAGCAAACATGTAAGCTAGTTGCTCTTGTTCCCATTTGCAGTCAACTAAACCTAGCATTTTTAGGATGCAAATAATCTGATCTATTTGAAAAGTTTAATTTGGGATGACATTGCATCCTAAAAATGCTTTTTTTCTCTCCATTTTCTATAAAGGGAGCCTGACAGATCTAGCTTAGATACAGTTGTCAAAATCATAGATACATGTGGTCACCTGAATCCCAGTTCACTTGTCTGACCAGTGATGGGCAATCATTAGTTAAATAATGAAGAAGCCATTTCTTTAATCTTTTGGCAGTTTTAGTTATTTCCAATTAGAATAATTAAACCATGAGAAATGGAATAAAAGGCAGCATTACAGAGTGGTTATTAAACACACACAGGGAATAGCTAATGATCAGCATGACAGGAAGGTAAGGAAAGTGGACTGAAGAGACAGCTTATACCAACTTTTTAATTTCTAGTAACAGAATTTATAATGAAAGGATTTCAAGAAGGTGGCTTAATGCCTGGGCTCACCATTTTACACTGCTAGGCATTCTTTAAGTTAGCAACTGAAAGGAAAAATGGAAGGGTAGCTGCTCAGCTCTCTAGACTCAATGCTGCATTGGACCATACATATATGCATATTTTCAACTATTTCTTAGAAATGGAAAGGGAAAATTGATGAAATAATCTGAAAATTCTCCTTTAGACAAGAAAGAACAGAGCTACTTTCAGATCCAGACTCAATATACATGGTATTTTTATGTTTTTCATTTGGTACAGAAAACTATTCAAAGGTCTCAAAAGTCATAGGATTATTTACTCAATATTGTTACTGTTTCTTCTTCCTTAAATTTTTCCTTTCCCTCAAATTTGAGGCAGCAAAACTGTAGTGATTTCTTCAGTACTTAAGACTGGTAAAAGTTAAGAAACTCCATCAC
The DNA here is from genome assembly GCA_013399015.1 of Galbula dea. NCBI lineage: Eukaryota > Metazoa > Chordata > Aves > Piciformes > Galbulidae > Galbula > Galbula dea. The sequence goes on from VWZX01009423.1 coordinate 533,595, forward strand.
ACTATGGTGTCACTAACTGACCACTGAAACTGCTGGGCTATTAAAATGGTAATAGTTAAAGTGGTCATTTTCTTCTAAAAATACTGAAGCAAAACATTGTTGGTGAGAATTTTGAAAGCAGATTTCTTTTTAATTATTTTTATTTTTTTAACAAACATTAAAAAGATCTGCAAATGCTATGATCAGGTCATAAATAATTCAAGAGCATTGGGCTACCTTTGCCACATTCTCTATATATCTGGTTACTCAGTTCTTGACAAGTCATGATTTAAAGTACATAAAAATGGATTTGAAAAACTCATGGATCCTCTGGTAATAGTTTCCACTTGCAAAACTTGGAAATCATTTCCCCTCTGTCATTAGCTTCCATTTAGCACTTCCAGAAAAAAAGAGGCACAGAGCTCTGAGACATTATTTTAAAACAGGAACAATCTGCCTCATTGAATGTCTGGAGAAGACTGTAGACAAGGAATAATTTTGGGTTTGAAGTGATGGTCCCCTTGTGTTAGTTAATTGTAGATATCAAAATTGTTTCTTTAGTCTATGATCCTTTGAGATGGTTGATGCCAGGGAACCCCTCCAAAATTCTGAGATAGACATGTACCACCTGCTTCTTGGATCTCAAACCTGATGACTGCACATTTTGACTCTGTGATTATATTTCATCTGTATAAACTATTCACAACTATATGGCTTTGCTCCACCATCAGTCAAGGCAGCTGCAGTCATTCTTGGCCTCTCAGAGCTTTCAGCCTCTACAATTTGAAGATTATTATTATCTATGGCTTCTGCTTGCAGCTATTTCAAGTCATAACATCAAAGTGGTTCTCATCATTACAAAACCTTCTCCTTCTTTCTCCCCATTGTCCCCAGCAGAACTGGAAGGACAAATCTATTTTCAGTGCTATCTATTGAGTTCATATTACCTTGTTTACATGAATTTGCATATGATCACTTGGCTATTGCTTCCTTCATTACTTAAAACGACATTAAAACATTAGTTAAAACATTAACATGAAAGATTTTTTTTTAACTATTGGAAAAACAGGGTGGTAATAATTTGGCTACATCACCCTAACAACAGTGCTTTTATTTTCATGTGTGCCATGGCAACATAACAATGTTAAACAAGTTTGAGTTCAGTATTGCATTACCTGTTTTACAAGCAGCAAAAATACAGGCAAAGCAACAGGGCTACCAATCTATCTTCTGAGAGCAGCTACTTTTACTGAAGAAAACCAACTTCCATACCTCAACTTCCAAAATTACACCTTGGCAAGATAAATCCTGAGTCAGTCCTTAGAGTTAAATATGTATGGACATTGATATATTGTTCTTGGCTCTGTTTCAGACAAAGATAAGCTACACTTTCCTTCACAGAGTGACTTTGTCTGTAGCCTGTCTCCCATCACTGGTCTCCAATAAGTGACAAGGAGTCATGAGGAATACTCTTTGTTTCACCTAGAGCTATCACAAGTGGAGATCATGAGGCAAAACCGCTGCTATATGTGAGACTGCAGAGCCAGATAGCACAGGTTGCTGAGGAAGATGGTTTGCAGCCTGGTTTGCAGTCCATCACCAGCAGCAGCACAGGCTCTGCTGGGTTCAAGCCATGAGGTTTGGCAGGGTCAGTAGGAACAAGGAGGCATCAGGAAGATACCAGGGATGAGCTCACCAGCTTGAAAAACACGTTGTCCATAACTCACTTTGCTGTACCACAAATAAGTCAAAACATTTGAGTCCTTCCAGCCATGCTGAATTACTGACTGGTCCTCAAATTAAAAGCAAGGAATGCTTTCTAACATTTCTGTGATTCTTCATTTTTGACATTTTTTAACACTGTAGGTCAGTCTTTTGTCATCTTGGTGATTGACAAGGCATCTACATTGACATCTACAATTCTGGGATAGGCAATAACTGCCACAGGATGGGCAAAACACCCTGGAAGCTCTCTCCAGTGAAAAGCAGTCCCATATCACTACAAGCTCCTTTCTAAACTCTCTCAAGTCTGCAGGATGATTGGATTAGGCTTGGTAGAAGATTGCTTATCTACTGAAACAACTATAAACTGTGGCTAATAAAAGCTGAAATGATGTCCCTGCTTCAAAGAGTGGAAAAAGTTCACAAAATAGTTGTGGTTAGGAAGAGCCCAGACAACATCCTAGACAGATATTTAGAGCCTACTGGTTTAATAAAGTCCTCACCTGAAGGAGAAACCTTCTCTAATGTGACCTTGTCATGGGGGTGGAAAAAAGTGAGGGGGGAAAGGTAAATCTGTAGGCATATTCTTGGGGCAAATAAATATGAGAAAGAGGAAAAAAGGAACAAACTAAAGTGTTGGGTTCTGTTTGTGGTGACCTCATTTGTGGTATTTAGATGCCATAGCTATAAACTATATAAAAGAGAAGGAGTTTCTAGAAATTTACAGAAGAAAAGGGCTACAGGATCTACCAAGGCACAAAGCAGATGCTGCAAAATTAAATCAGAGGTGAAATGGAGCATGTTCAAAGAGATCCAGTATAGAAAGGAAAAGAACTCAGGATCTCTCACTGGAACATAAGAATTAAGGACTAGGACAGGGGAAGATCTGCAAGGAAATCCTAGGATAAATTAAAACTTGAAGAAAAGGAGATGAAATTCTCCTAACATCTAAATTAATACAAGGAAACTCAATAGCTATTTTTGAACAATAGTCAACATGCACCTATTCCATTCAGAGCTGTTTGCAGACAGGTAGCTGACAAGCAGATAAAGTTGTAATTGCAGTTAGAAATAATAAATTCCAATAACATGGAAATAAGATCTGCATTTTTTTCCCTGTAACAAGCAATAGCACCCATATTTTCTTTGATCATTGAATTTATAGACATTGCATTTTATATATAAAGCAACAGCTATGTCAAACAAATAAACCCCAAACTCAGAACACACTGTGTAACAGCAACAGTGTTAGGTAAGCAAGAGACAAAAGGAAAGTGATGGTTCCATTCCAAAAAAGGCTGTAGTAAATAGTTATTTGTACACTTCTACTGATTAATATATATATCATTTCGACACTATATATATATATATGTATATATACACATATATAGCATTTCAACACTCCAATGTCTAGTCTTAAAGATAAAAGCATAGTGATGTACACTTTGAAATATCTTTTTCTTTTACCTTACTTTCAATCCTTCACATGGCTAGGTTTCATTTTCATATCAGAATGATATTTATTACCTCTTCTAAGGATGCTGAAAGATACCTATCTTCCCACAGCAGGCACTAAGAAGTCAGAGGCTGCATTTTTCTTACCTACAGTAATGGTCAAGCCACTGCTTTGTTCACTTCTGGTGATCAGGCTTTAAAATAAAAGATGCTGAATTTGGAAAACATGCAACAATCATTATTTGCAATATGGCAATCATACCTTGCTATGAAACACTAAGCAGAGACAAGTGTCTTTCAAGAAGGTTAGAGGTAACTTAACTTTTTCTCTCCAGATAATAATCTGTAGTTAGCTACAAGAGGCTGTTACCAACATCAACAAGATCCTTTATCTAGAAGTGCAGGCATTTAACAAAATCAGGTGGCTGTAATCTGAAGGCAGCTGTATTCAAAATGAAATTATGAGTCAGTTTTCCCACTGATGGCAACTATTACTGGAACAGATAAGAAATGAACAAATAATTCTAACTATATTGAATTTTCTTTTCTATTTTGTTTTTGTATAGTCCTATAAAGGCAGGCCAGCCATGACACTACTATTTTAAAGTCTGTAATAAAAGGTCAGACAGCCACCAAAGTGTCTGGTCCTAAATGTGATGGGATGATTCCTACCCTTTTAAGAAAAAAAGACATAAACTGAGTTCGTGAAGCCCAGTCACCACTACATATCAAAGCTACAACCTTGTCAGTTATGACTAAGTTAATACTAGTGCAAAATGATATAGAAAATCACTTTTGATTTGTTCTGACACATTTACTAGCTATAATTGAGGGGGAAGCACAAGATACTTAAAATTTCAAAAGTTTAAGGCTGCAATAATGATTTAGGTTAACTGCAGTTTGGTACATTTATTTATGAAAAGTTGAAGTAAAACTGAAAAAGAAAAATGTATGTAATAACAGTTATGTTGGGTCAGTATTTCTCTTCATCCTTTGACTAGTTTAGGAATTAGGCATTGCTGGGTGCATATCATAAGAGTGCCCAAGACTTTGACATTTAAATGATCTCTCTAAAAGGTCAGATAATACTTGCTCAAATGAGGCAATAGCTATGCCTTTGAAAAATCAGATGTAATCTAACACTACATTGCCCAGGAGCATGCTGTTTGATGCACACTTCCACAAGAGAGTGCACAGGACTTCACTGCAAATTGTGCATTACCTTTCATTTTTCTATTTATCACAGAGGTCTGTCCTTTTATTTCTATGTACAAGGAATTTTTTAGCCAATAGCTACTCTGGTGCACACTGCAGTGTTAATTTTAAATAAAATGAAAATCATCTAACATTCATTGTAAATACTCTGCAATCCTTCCTTTGCCACTTTTACCTATATGACAAAACTTACTTCTGCAATTAAACACTTGGACACAAAACTTGAAAGGCTATTCCAGGTTGTAACTTCCAAAACTCTCAGACTGGCTGGCTGTTTCCAAGCTAAATTTATTTTTATTGCACTTACATAGGTGCCAACTTTGTCCTTTTCTTCCTCTCCCAAGTTTGCTTTCTGCAGTACTTCTGAAGAGATGTTGTATCTCCCCTCAGCATCCATTTTATCATGCTAAGCAAGCCAAGTTGCCTTGGCCCTCAGTAAGAAATGTCTTCTTTTCCCCTGCCTGTCCTGTAGCTGTTCCCTGAACAGAGTCCAAGAAAGATGTGTTGCTCCATACTATGTGGAGCAAATCAGTAAAAAGGATTCCAGAGAAGATGCAACCACTGCCTCATTGGTCCCATGCCTAGTACATCCAGAAACTTTCTTCTCCCCTCTTTACTAATCAGTGAGATGCCATTTAAGAGCAAATGTTTTTGGTTTTAATCTCTACATAAGTGACCTCTGCTCTTTTTGGGCTGCCGCATTTAAGTGCAAATCGATTCTCCAGTACTCAAGGTCATCCAGCTTTCCTCTCCCATTTTCCCAGTCATGAGCAATGCACTTCAGCTCTGTGTGTGCTGAAAAAAGTCATTGAGATAGTACTGTGACAGGCTGTACTGTGGTCTCTAAAAACACCCCAAAATAAAACCAAACACAAGACTAACTCTTTAGAAACTGCCATTAGTGATCTCTCCCTGGCTGGAGATTCCCTTTCACATTACAGCACAGTCTACCCTTTGACTGCCTTGTGGCTCTTTTATTAATTGCCACCTCCTCCAGCATAAGTGATTGTTTCCTGCATGGCACTGGGTAAGATACTCCTCTGAAGTCCAATTAGATTTGCTAAACAGCATTTCCTCCTTCTGTCTGGCATGAGCTCCTTTGATATAAGACATGGACTTTTTTTTTCTAGTTTCCTGTATCTTTAACCACCTTCTCTGCTGACACATGCCCCTTAAGTGTTCTAGGTCAGATTAATGAGCATGCAGTTGCCCTGGCCACTCTCTTGCAGTTGATGTTATAGATTGCACCTGCAGTCACTGTTTCCATGTGAGCCCTGGCTCACCTTACAGCTATCCAGGGATGCCAGTCAGGTGTGTTAAGCTGTGGCTGCTCCCTGCTCCTGTGATATTACTATTGTAGAGAAAGGGAGAGTTGTTTTCAGCAGTGACTCTTCATGCATTATGATATCTGGGAATTTCTCAACAGAGGGTGCTGAAGGCAATTGGGCTCCTTGCTAACCTTGGTTCAGTGTCTAAGCACACCTGGGCAATGGAGCCAGCCCAGATTACAGAGCTTGCTGGTGACCCTGCAATGCCCCACGCTGGCTCTGCCGGGGCGGTGAGGAGAGGACATCAAAAGAACTCCTTGTCAGTGCAATGCTGCACATAAAAATGGTCTCAGAGAGCTGCCAGGTGGAAAAGAAGTTGTGAGGAGTGATCCCAGAAGCCATAAACTCGCTCTCAGGTCAGAGTCAAGCGCCCTTGAGAGGACTTTGGTGAACTTCTGCCAGTCTGACTGACAGGTTTTTTTATTACCAGCCTCCCTTGTAATAGGTGAATCTGCCCTGAGCAAAACTGAAAAAGCTGACACTTCACTTGCCTGGCAGTGTCCAGGTGGGCAAAAAAGTCTTTCAGAGTTAACAGAAGGCAGTGACAGCTGGTTATTTCAGGTCCTTCTTCTTGGTGTGACGCGTACCAAATGGGAATGTACTGAGAAGCCCCAATAATAGGAGTAGAAGGAAAAAAGAAATGAAACCTCCTAGGAGCTAGCTATTAATTTTCTGTCTTCTTTCCACTTGGGTTTCTACCTGTTTTTTATAGAGTTGAGCACACTCTCTAATCAGTGGAAAATAATAATTAACAAATACAGTCTAATTTCATTAAATATTCCAAGTTGTTCTACTAGAAGGATCTGCTAAGTGCTCTGACATGCATGCTCACATTTTCAGATGTGATTTGGAGAAACATGAGAGGAATAATAATAATAATGAAAAACTCTAACAGAGCTAAGCAAATTTAATTCCAAAGCTGAGGACACAATGTGAAAAGGTACCAGTAAGGGACATTAGATGTCCTAGGAGCAATCTCAGCCTATTGATTTTGTGAAGGATCCATTTGTTTTTTGAGCTCTCTCCCAGAGGATGCCATTTAATTCTGCAGTAAGCATGCAGCAAGAGCATGTGTTATGTTTCAAAGATAATGCAAAGCAAACCAATTTGTTCACCCTCCTGCTTTGACTAGAAGGCATTGCATTTTCTAGGACAACAAATAGGACTTCTATAAAAATTTTCTAAGATGATAACAATAATCATAAAACCAGCAAGAATACATAATCTCTGAAGAATACAAGAACCATTTTCTCTTAGCTTTTCCAGGTTTCTGATGGGATCAAAAGCAGCTGATTTATTAGAAACAGGACAGGATACTGCTTATTGGTAATTTCTTTCAACTTGAGTTTCATCAAACAGCTGGAGTAAGGAAAAGAAAACTATTCAGACTGGACTTCTAGTCCCAGATCTATTCCTAAAAATTCCACTGATGTTAACACCAAATACAAGCACCTTAGCAACAGTCATATTTCTCATTTCTTTTATGTATTATTCTTACAAATGTCAATTCTAAGTAACACTATGAATAAAGACTAGGTAAAAAGAGAACACCTTACACTTGACACATTTTTGTAAACAACTTGACTAAATCATGTTATGAGTTTTGGAATCAGCTTACCAAAAGCCAGTCTGGAAAATCCTTCTAAACACCAAACTGAGTCCATGATCTCAGGACAGAAAGGTGTCCTGGGTTAGAATTAGTGTGTGACACATTTTGTTTAAATTCTGACTAAACACAAGCATAACCAAATAGAGTAAGGATGGCTGTAGAATTATAATAGGCTTAATATTTTTCAAGCAATAAAAATCAAGAGGAACAGCTTATTTCCATTTTATACTAATGACCTGGAAAATGTCACAGAAGCTGAAGTTAGAAAAAAAAAAAAAAAGAAAAACTGGAAAAAAAAAAGAAGTTGTAAACACCATTTAATACAAAGAAATATGCTGAGATTGCTAGAGGTCAGAAGAAGAAATGAGGAAGAAAGATAAGCTTTCATTTAGAACAATGTAAATGGAGAAAAAGGTACAAGCCATAAACTCTATTTGATGGCACACATGGACTCAGAAAGGAACTTGTGTCAACAGCTTGGGCTGAGCAAAGAAGGAAATCATTAAACTAATCTGCAGTGTAACACAGTGGCACAGCATGCAGGGTGGCTTATGCTTGCACACACAGAGGTCTCCCCATACCAAGGGGATTCCACGTCACCAGAAATCACCACCTCCCAGGGGACCACAGGCAGAGGGGGGTCCTCTACTCACTGGTGGGGGTGTGTGAACATCTGTTTATCTTCATTACCTTTCTAGGGGTTCAGGACAGCGTCAAGCTCAGAAGAGAGTGAGGTCTGTGGGTACAAGTGGCTTCTCTGGAAACTGAAGATGGGTATTCTCCAGACCATAGACAATCAGGTTTTTTAAACTTGGGTGTGATATCATTATCAGTACAAGATTGCAGGAGGTAGCTTCATGCCCATCTCTGAAGACACCAAGGTGACATCAAACTCATGCCATCCTGGCGTTACAGTGCTGGTCTTAGTAGCCTATTTCTAGAGAAAGTAGTTTTCAGCAGCCTATTTCCATCACTAGCAGTCTCTTCTGCATGCAATACAAATCATATGGAACAGTCAGACTACCTGTCCTCATCATGTCCAGGTTCTTCCAAGTACTATTTTCTTTCAAGTTATTGGTCAGACTTTAGTCTAAGATAAATTTTCATGGTCAGACTTTAGTCTAAGATAAATTTTCATGGCCCAAAGGTGGTTGTTTTACCCTGCTTTGCAGCGGTTGTAAAATTCGCCTGACTCTTCCCAGACCACTTTCCAAAGTTTAAGGGTTGGTTTGTTCTTTCTATTTTTTTTCTCAAAGACAGGATTCTCTTTCAAAATTACCCCCAAGTCTGCAAACATTGAACCCCAGAGCTCCCAAATGCTGTTAACATTGTCACTCATGGCCCTGTCAAGAAGCAATGAGAAAAGATAAGAAAATACTGACCTGCACATTAAGAACTTTTGGGCTGTATCTATATTAGTAAATAAAATGAGGTAGGGATTGATCAGATAGGGTATGACTCATGTGATGTCCTAGGACATAACAAAAAACCAAAATGGCAGAACAAACAGCATATTGGAAACAGCCCCAGGCCTGTGCTGGCCCCATACTAGCCGTGATAAAAATGTGAGAGTGCAAACAACCTTGTGCCTCTGCTTTGGCTCACATCCAGCCTGTTTAATAGTCTCTGCTGACAATTTGAGATACATAGACTTCTTTATTAGATGGTGTGATCCTGCAAGAGCTTGTATTAATGCTTCATTGTATGACTGATGGTTGGACAACATAGGTGCCTAGGTTCAAGAACCTGCAATTAGGCAACGTAGTGTCCGATTCCTACAGTCTGAGCCCAACTTTTATTGCAGAGGTTTTATTACTGAACATCAACTAAGAAATACATCAGGACACAAATACTGATTAAAAGGAAGCATTTTTACAGCTGCCAAAATCAGAAATATTGTCAAACAAAAAGACTTCTGCAGCTTTAGAAAAGAAGGAGACCTGGAAAATAAGTTTTGTCTGCCCCCAAACACCCATTTGTACAAATAAAATATTTCCCCAAATAAAAATTATTAAAATAATAAAACAAACCCAAAAATGTTCTCAAGGGTCACAGAAAAAAAGAATGTTATTTGATTCTGCTGAAAATGATCTGATAAGATACACAAATTCCACAGATGTAAAAATTATTTTTGTCTTCCTGTGCTGCAGATGAACTGCAAAATCTGACCCTCTGTAATTACAGGCTCAGACCTTCTCTAACTAACCACTGACTGGTCATCAAACTGACAACCAAGGAAAACAAAACTGCACTTTTCTTGGTATTACAAGAGGTAGGAAATGTGATAGTTTTTTTTTTTAGCATGGCATGTAAATTCAAAATCAGTTCAGCATGGAGACAAATGTGTGAGTTGAATAATAGAGAGGGGGTTGTAGGCAAAGGATTAAAGTAACAATCCAGGCACTGGGTTTGAGGTGTTCAGTTCAATAGCACAAAGCTCAGCACAAGGCAGTGTCTTGTTTTATGTAACAGTGTCATTTAGCCAGAAATTTTCTAGTAAGATTTATCCTATCAAGTCTAAAGTGACAAAAGCCCTGGAACAAATAAAAGATGTGTGTGCATGAATGTGTATGTGTGAAGGAAAACCAGAAACACACAGTGACATATCTGTCATCTGTGTTATTACAAAGATATGCATGGACTTTACCAAGTGCTCAGAGCAAAACAGAAGGTTGTAAATGTAATAGAGATGTATGCATAGAAAATACACTGCCATGACTGTCTTTGGAAATGTGGCAGATAGCATGAAGGTCATTGAAGCTTGAAGCAATGTGATGAGCAAAGAACAGTGCCAACCTGTGTGCACAGCAGTTTCTCCAGTACGGAGGAAGGACCTTCTCTGACAATCTTTGCCCAGAACTGCAGAGTTAGAATAAGACTAAGATACATTAAAATGAAGTGTAGAGATCCCAAAAGCTCCAGTTCTGATGCAGCCCAAGGAGGAGGAGGCAGATGAGAATAACTACAAGCCTTCTCCCACCCACCAAACAGTTGCAAGTGGCTTGGCATGGTCTGAAGCCAATTATTGCTGTTTCATTTTCCTGTTTTGAAATCTGGGAATGCTGTTCTACACTTTGTAATCATAAAATTTCTTAAGCTAGAGAGGACCTCAGGTAAGCCTGGCAGTCAGAGAAACAGCAAGCATCCAACTGAAAGAGAGTAGCAGACAAACCCCTTTGTTCATCAGTCTCAGTTTGGCCGTGGAGCCCACCCCGTGGGCACAGTGCCCCAGACTGCAAGCAGGAACAACACAGCATGTCCCCCTTAGCATCTTTTAGAAGTTAATCTCATGTCATTTTACAAAGGCTCATTGTGCTTGTCATTAAGGTGGGAAGACCTGAGGCTGTGAGAAGGTTTCAGGGCAAGCAGAGGAGCCTGGCCCAGAGCCACACCTGGGAGGCCAGCACCCTCCCCAAGGCTGTGATGCTGTGTCCAAACCTGCAGGCAATACAACTGTGGATACAGCCATCTTCACTGAGGACATGGAAAAAACACAAATACCATTGCAACCCAGCAAGGGTAAACCTCACCCTGGACAAGTGAAACCTAATGTGTTCCTAAATTGCATGCTGAGCACAAGGAAGAACACAGGAAACTTGGGAGCTCAAAGATGGACTGAGCTGACAGAGGAAAACACATTAAAAGACACGTTCCCAGTGTTAGTGCAGCAAAGCTGGCCACTGCCAAAGAGACCTGTCTAAGCAGGGTACCCTGGCAAGTGACACCCCACCCATAACACAGCCCTGGTGGTGCTTGAACCACCAGGTTCAGTTCCCTTCACTACCACAAAGACATTGTAAAAAGCTGGTAAAATCTGGGGAAGTTTTGAAAAGAACATCAAAAATCCTGAGGGAATTGGATAGCCTGAATATTTGGGAAAGATTAAAAGCTAAATACAGGCATCACTGCTTGACTGAGCAATAGGCAAAGAAGTGTGAGAGCACTCTGCAGACATCTGAAGGAGATAGACACCAGTGACAAATAAAACAGACATCTTTATCATAAATTAAGACAGAAAATAATTGTAGGTAATGGCATGGCATTAGAAAAGGAAAATTAAAACTGTCTTTAAAACAATGATTTATTAGTCTATGGCTTAATCTCCCATGAGGTATGCTCCTATGCTTGCTATATTTTAAAATGACACTAGATGAAGAATCAATGAATTTACAATACAGAAAATGTTGGTCCTTAGAGAAAAATGGTCTGAATGACCTCACATCTTTAAATTATCAGATTCTGTCTTTGGCTGTATTACACATTACTGAACAAAAAAGCAGCCTACAACCCCCCTAAATTTAGACTAATAGAAAATCCTAAAATAATAAGCATCATTTGATCCAGGGCTGTAAGTATTTTCCAGCACTTACAGCTGTTGCAGTAAACAAGGGAAAGATTTATTCTGTAAGCAATTAAACACACATTATACACAATGCATTGTTTTCCACATCTTGCCAAAAATGACAAAACAACATTCAACAGTGCTAAGGTTGAAACAGACTCTGCAAACCAAACTTAGGCTAGAAGAGTAAAAAAAAGCAGGATTGTGCTGCTTGGCTTTGTAAGGTAATGTTGACACACAGTTGAGTAAATAGTATTGGTGGAACACAAAGCACAAAGTGGAGCCTGGGAGCCCACCTCTCCATAAGATTGTGAAGACATGCAAATTTTCTGCTATCAACATATGCTTCAAGTTAATTAAGAATATTGCTTTATAAAAACCTGTCCAATGTGTGTGGTAAGTAGCATTACTGATTTTAAGACTGGCAAGCTCTAAAAGAAGCCTGAAATAATAAATTCTTTTTTTAAACTAACAGATTTGCCCAGAGCAATTTTAATAGAAAAATATCTTGAATATTTTCCATCCATTGTTTAACCACCATGCATTCACAAGAATTCCAGACTGTCAGGAATCATTGATTTATTTTTCTATTTATCAATGGTTACTGAAGATTCTTTCAATAAGTTTGATGATGGCTGCCACTTCCTACTTGTCCAATAGCACAATTTTGCCACTGACCAGTAATCCATGAACTTTGTCCAACTGGAATTGTACTTGTAGCACGTGCTCTATTTTTATTTAACAGAGATTGTTTGACCCTAACTGAAATTTGAAGAACAGGGAAAAGATTAGCTTTCATATAGAATTACTTTATGTATCCAGCTATGTTAGGACTAAAAACTGATTATGAATTTGGAAGCAGCATAGGCATGCAAGCTGAAGGAACAGACAACTCACCATGAATCTTCACACATCCCCTCACTTAGCCAAGTACTGTAGCAAGATCATGGCCAGTTGCTATGAGACTGGGGTTCCTTTCATTTATTTAATTTTAAAACCCCAAAGTCACTATTCTGCCAGTATTACACAATTCCCAACAACTGCAAGGCTGCTGGGACAGGGTAGTGGATTTGAAAATAACCCACTTGTGTTTGATAATCTTTGGAAGATATAAAGTGCTACATTTTCCTGTCCTTTGCCACCACAAGAGTTTGGTGAATTCTCAAAGACACTACTGGATGTAGTGTTTTCAATGGGAATTGGACATCAATAAGATTGCTGTTTTGTTAAGACAGATTGATGACAAGATACTGCAAAGAAGCCACACTTCAACTGAGCTGTCAACAAATCATAGACAGAGGAGAGCAAACAGCCAGTTCACCATGCTGTTCAAACAACAAAACTGCTGGGCACACATGCTTGCAGCTGGGAAAACACAGACACAAAGATCTATTTTCCTTTTTGATTAAAATAATAGTTTTATCAGTTGAAGTCTGACAGCTTCCAGGAGCTTCTATGTGCTTACCAGGTCCTGCTGCTTAACTTTTGGTCTCTTCCTTGCCAGAAGGTCTGTATTTCCCTGGCCATAACTTAATTCCTTGCCCATGTTCCTGCTGACTCTTTTCACTTTTGAAATATTCCCAAACTCAACCCCTAGTACTTCTCAAGTTCACAGTTAGAGGTTTCACTGAAAAAGGCTGATGTAGTGAAATGGCCTTACTTTTGCCCTGCTTTCTACCTGATCCACACCTGCTCTCCCTCCTTTCCTAGACTCAGTCTTTCCAATTTCAGGTCCACTACCAGTTTACAACATCCAATTCATTTACCTCCTTTCCTTCCTAACCATGTCCCCACAACACCTTGGGTTTACATAAATCCTTCCTTCCCTTCCTTCCCCTATTAAAAATTGTTTCCTTAATTGCCATTTACCCTTCTTCAGTTCAACTGAAATTGCTTTCATGTTACTGTAATGAATAAGTTTGATATTCTCAGTCACATCCTCCCTGTCCTTTGGCTTTTTTATTTTCCCTTTCAGCTCTAAAGAATCTTTGACTGGCTGGGCCTTCTCCTGCCTCTCTGATTATTGTGTTCTGACATGTCTGCTACCTTCTCTCTGTGGTCTTGCCTTTTCCACAGTTACCTTTATTTCTGAATTTAGACTATAGTTAACTCCCCTCCCCATCTTTGCTTCCAGAATTATTTCATTGCCATTCATGGATGATCCTCTATCAGTCTTTCCTATAACAGTCTTTCCCTTCTAGTACTGGTAGCATCCTCAGATGTCAAGCAGATAGGTTATTCCTCTTCTCCCTAAAACATGCTTTTGTTCACCAGTCTCTTATCAGTGCCATTTCTGATAGCTTTAGAAGTTATGACATACTAGACAGCAAGTCACAGACTGGATGCATTGGGACCTGTCTTTGTGTCTAACATGAGCAAACATGGAAGGGGCATCAGACCTTCGGAAAAGACCTGCCAAGAGAAGGACTATGTTACACCACAGTCTTTCAAAAAGTGGGAGAAGATGCAATCTGGGACAACTGACTCTGAAGTGCTGGGTCAGGCCAGGTAATATCTTTGGCTGCAGCCCCCAGGCTCCCTCTGACAGATATGCTGCATTCAGCTGTTGAGTCTCAGGCTTGAAAATCTGCAGGGTTTTCCACTTGAGGAGATGGAGTGGGCAAGACTTAGGAGTTAGGCAGTAAAGGTTTGATGTTTTGGAAAGTGTGATAGGATGCTAGAGGGAGAAATAGTTCTTGATTAGATGCAAATGTTGGAAACAATCTTTTAATTAGGAACTTCAACTGCCCCCGGAGCAGCCAATGCTGCCTGTGAAACTACTCATCCGGACATGCCTTCTCAACCCAAGCACATCATTTTCTTATTGCCAAGCTCTCTGACTCCCAGTTTTGCTTCTTTTGTATCCTTCATTATCTTTTGTTCTGAGTGCTGGGAGAACTGAAATGTCCCTGCCTACCACACTGTTTGGCTTGTCTACCATGCCACCTTCCTTTCTTCATCAAACCTTGCTGAAGGACAGATTAGGTCCTGTGAGATGAATTAAGCAGAAGATTGAAGTTTGCTGGATTCGCACGAACATTCATTAAATGGAAAACATTGCCCCTCCCTATATGAAATTACTCTGAGATGCTCCATACTTCAAGATGCACTGAGCCACAATCTCTCTTTTTAACATGCTGTCATTTTATGTTGCTTTTTTAAAACACTGTAACACCTTCCACAGTAATAAACAAACAAACAACCGTGCTTTGATAATCTTCTAAATCCTCTGCTTACAAAAAGTTAGGGAAGGAATGTTAAAGATTTTGAGTAAGTTCTATCTAATTAGAAAGGACTTTACTCCTCAAAGATGAGCCTCTGGCTGATAACTTTATGAGGAAAGCATGCCTTCAGCAAAACCACAGAAAATCATTTTCTCCTCCAACTTAAGAAAGTAGAAGTTTCATCACATAGATTGTTACGAGTTTTGCATATGGGTTGTATCTATAAAAAATCTTTGTTGTCTAGCATTGACTGGCAATCAAAACTGAAATCAGAGAAAGAGGAGCAGAAGAACTGATAAAACTTCCACGTGTAAGTTCTTGCTTCTTCATCATGAGATCTATTTCATGTTCAACCACTTTATTAACCAAGACATTCCCCTCCACCCCATTCCTCTCCTTTTGTACCCCCAGCAATTTACTGGGATTCCTTCTGTGGATTATCTAAAAACAGGGAAGGTATGTACCATTATCATGCCTGTTGTCACATGGGATATATCATACAGGTTTTCAGGCAGAATATTTTGTCTTGGAGACAGAAATGAAATGTCTGTTCTGTGAAAGAAGTGACAAGCTAAAACAGAAACACAGCAAAGACTCATGCAGTTTCCAGGCTGGATTCACACATATCTTGTGCACCATTTTCCAAGATAGCCCACAGGAGTAGCCTTGTCTTGGAGAAGGTTAAAAAGGAAAGAAAAAGAAGCAATGTAAAGGTCTTTCATTTCATCTCATCCAAAATACCATATGTTTTTGCATGCTTCATTAATGCTCCCTGCTTTGCTGCCTAGAAATGCACAATGAGTTCAACCTTCAGGGGTCAGCAGTGCTCAGCATATCTATGAACAGAGCTCGAAAGTGACTGGGGACTATCAAATAAAGGCTGACTCTGCTGAATATTAATCCAGCAGTTTTAGGTTTGACAGTTTGGAATCTGAAGATCAGTTAAGTATATATCATCCCCCATCTCACAAATGCCCTTCATGACCTATACAGTTCTCAGAAATCAAATAGTATTTAATCCAGAGGTTGCATTTGGAGACTATTCTTCTGAATAGATATGCTAGACTATAACATTCTCTATTTACTCATAATTTTGAAATTAGATAAATACAGTAGCCTGTTTTGAGTTTTTATGAGTGTCCTATGAGTGCTAATGTTCATTTTTGGAAAGCCTAATATTTTCAGGCTACCTGCATGGGATCTGGAGTAAAGCTTCCTAAATGCAGCAGAGTTTTTGTGCCTGAACTGAAATACAGGCAGTGTAAAGACAGGTAGCTTCACTGTTTCATTTTTATGCCCTCGTGCTATTTCATAGACTGTTCTGCCTAAATTTTAGCTTTAGCATATTACCTCCAGATTAGAGTAAGTTAGAATTTAGTTAGGATTTACTCACAGCAAAATGCTTACTCCACCAGAAGTCTAACAATTTAAATGCAAGGGAGCACAATCTTTACAGCTTCAGAGTTTTCTTGACAATGTGCTGTTTATGTTTTTAGCATACATAAGCATACATGCATGCAAAGCTGAGAGGTTAAATGAAATGACTCCAACAGCGGATTTCTGCTGTTACAACATTAACCTTATTGCTATTCCAGGCTTTCTTATTCTTGTTAAATAACAGTAGATTAAATAAAAAGGGAATAAGAAGTGTGATGGATATGAAAATATAGCAATGACAGTATAATAAATTAATGCTTACCATTTCCTGAGTGTTTGCAAAATCTGCCTCTTTCAAGCTACACTGCACCAAAAGCATTATAATATTAATCAGGACAATACAAAGGAATACATATTTGTATCAAAATCTACTTACAGAAATGAGCATTCCTGCTCCCTAAAGAAAAAAACCCAACCAAACCAACAAAAAAACCCCCCAAAAAGCCAAACAAAAAAAGGGGAAATTTTCTTCTCATTGAAACAGTACAGGATACACTTCCAATGGCACCACATATACAAAGAGGAATGTTTATACTTGGTTAAAATACAGCCTGAGCCTTAGCACATTGTCTTGTAGGTAGAATTTTATTGCATGCAGAATAAACTATTCTGCATCTAACTTGGAATCACAGCCATAACCCCTCAAGGCATTTTTATTTGACCTCAAATGAACATAAATTAGGAGTTCATAGAGCAGCTATTTCTTTGCTATTTCTGCAGCATTTTTCAAGGCACTGGCAGTGCAGCCTCAGTGCAGAAAGTGCCAGTGCTTCTGAAACATGTCATTAGTGTAAGTCTTGGTCTGGACTTGACTTTATTTTTTATTTAATGACAGAATGTCAGAAATACTTTGATCTGTATTCATGTAGTTGCTGGAATGAAAATAGTTTCAGTCAATTAGTGTTACTTAGCTACACCATGCAGTCTTTAAGTATTGATGCTCTTTTACACTAAAATCTGTCTTTCACCCACAACACAGCTAAGTGACTTACCACAAGGGAGTAACAAATCTTGAATCCAGGTTTAGCCACAAAGTAGTCATCAGATTTGAAGGTTATCTTTATTTGATTTGTTCTTGATGTTATTCTTGGAGGCACTTCCTTGTGTCCACACCACCGTCCTCGTATAACTGTGCTGGTCTCTGATACATCTTCCACTTCCACAAAGTCATACCTGGGAACCAGTTTGAAGGATTAGTTTTTACTAACTCTGATTTACAGAAGATGGTTGCAAATAGAGAGGTGCACAAGTGGAGACACAAAGACAACTAACTGTCTCCAGTTCTCCACTGCAAAACATCAGACTAAATATTACAAATGGTGGACATGCTCACATAGCACAAAATATACTAAGGGGGAAGCTACTGCCTGAGTGCTCAAATAGCTGATCTTTAGGCTCCTGGAACATGGCAGACACTATTTTCTACCATGTTAAAACAGCAAGGAGAGGCACTCACATGTGCTTAGTACACAGTAAGCATACACATTGCATTTCATGTGGTGGATAAATTATTTAAAGGTCTGATAAAATATTATTTAAGGCAAGCTGCCCAAGCTGAGCAGCTGCAAGTACTCGTGCACTTTGTGGTGGTTCTCCAGCTCCCAGCAGCAGCCACTGGCATTTTCCTGCTGTGCCCATCAGAGGGCTTGGAGCTGGACTGCCACCAAGACAGGAGCAAAGGGAAACGCTGAAGGGACACAGTACAGTGTATACTGCTGAAAGGTGCTTTTTAGGACCTTCTTTGGAGGTGGCATTGTGCTGCTTCTAGATGGCTTGGAAAGACTCATTTCAAGCTTTCAAGCAGAAAAGGACAGTCTGGCACTCTGTGTGCCATGGCAGGAACCCCTTTGATGTTTTTGTGGGTGCTGTCACCAAGGGAAAAGCAACAGCATTTCTTGCCCTTTGCAAGGTCACACCTTGGCCAGGCACCTTGGCCAGGCACCTTGGCACAGTCATGGTGCCCTGAGCCCAAAGAGGGTGCTGCCAGGAGCAGCAGACACTAAACCCCAGGGATGAGAAGACACAGTTGACAGCACTCACTGCCACAGCCTGTGCATTCGCTCACTTGGGTCATTTATTGAGTTCATTTATTGATCTGGAGAATAAGGAAGGCAGAGAATAAAGTCCTGATCTGATTATATCTATGAGAAAAACAGTTCCTCAATAGCTGTGAAGTGAGAATTAGGCTCCACACACTGTGGCCATCAAGGGAGAGGTGACGACAAGAGAGGCAGGTTGAGTGTGGGCAAGACGAGATGTGGAGAGCTGCCACCCTCATGGTAGTTAAGCCTTAACAATTTTGAGGTCTTTACCAGCAAAGGTTTTCATTAGCAAAGCATGCAGTCCCTCCAAAGAGGAGGCTTAAAACTGTTAACCAATTCTTACTAGTAATGTGCTGCTCCTCAACCCCATGTCTGTGGGTCAAGCACCCACCTCCCTGCCCAGCTGTGGGAGCTGAATAGTTTTGTAAATAACAGACCTACTTGTCTTTTTCTGCTGAGAGCCCATGAGAAAAAAATCTAAGTACTATGTGGCTTGAGAATGCCAGCACTGCTGCTTTTATATTTACCAACCCCAAATTGCAAAGAACAGAAAATAACAGATTCTCAATAACCAAGTCACTTAAACCTGCCCACACTCTGCTGAAACATACATTTTTTTTGTAACATGACCAAATTTAGTTCCAGTCAGAGGTAAACTTGTCTCAGGCTCTCTCCACCTCGTGGTGATGGACATGGTACCTGAGCAGAGCTCTGGACTGCCTATATGAGCATCCACCACTGCCCTGGGCAGAACGACAGCCAGTAAATGCTTATTGTGACACAAGGGGTTGCAGAGTTTTCAGAATAAGATAATCCTACTGGCTTTGGTGAAAATTGTCCTGACTGGCTTCCCTGCTTTTTGAGGCCAGGAGCCAGACCAACTGCTAGCAAAAATGGGGCAAATTCATGGGATTTTAGAGATCATTTCTACTTCCAACAACAGAGACTTTGCTGCAGTGAAAAGTAGGTGCAATCTTGGTTGTTTCTGTGCATCCAAAGAGCCTTAGAGGCTGTATAATTTAATTGCTTTTCAGAATCATCTCTTATCAAGTGCCTGTGGAAATACTAAAAGTATTTCTAGAAACAGCTGCAAAACCTGGAATATTTCCCCTCCTCCTGAAACAGCTCTGCTGAAGTATACCTTTTCATTCCTCAGCCTGAATGAATTTCAATCAGTTCAATCTTAATAGTATGCAAATTACAATAATTAGCATTAATGAAAAATTGAAGAAAACAGTAGGAAGTTTCTGGGAGGGAAAAAAAAAAGCATAAGGTCAAAAGCAAGTACAAAAGGAAGGTAAGGTGCAAAGGTCCTGAATTACTTGTTCAATACACACAGCATTTAAGAACATGCACAGCTCTTAGCATTCATTTCAATTAAAACATGCCTGGCTGTCTCTCTAAAGCAGCACTGCAGGGATTGCCAGGGAGAGAAGTTGCAGAAAGGACTTACTAAGCATAGCAAAAAATCTAACTAGGCACACAGTTCTCAACAGGCTTAAAACCATCATGAGCTCTCTAACCAAGAAATTCCTCACTCTGGAAGTAATACTATGCAAATAAAGGTCTTCCAGGAACACCAAGGAAAGCTTTATTGCAGAAAAGAATGTGATATTTCTCCAGTTTCTGTAGACACTATGGATAAAGGAGGGTCTTTGCTTCTCTCTGCATCCTGATTTAGCTGCTCTGGATTAAGCAGGTAGGTTGTCTTCCAAGACAGTCCCCAAAACCATCATGCCAGTAACAGCTTGACTTCCCCTCACTGTGCCACCACCTTTAATGGCTCTTGACAGAGACTACTTCATCTTTTTTTCCACAGTATATTAGCTCTCTGTTTCAAAGTTGCAATGTTTTAAGGTCAGCCATAGTTTACCCACTATGTAAATATTAACAGGCTGCTTCTGTATGCACTAGGCTCTCAATCTGGGAAAGCGTTTGCCGTGCTAGGAGGTACTGACTCTGCTGCTGATCTTGGACCAACAGTTCCAGAGCAGAGCAGCAGCTGCCAAGACCATAAAGGCCAGGGAAGGAGAGGCAGTTTCAAGCTGCATTTTTTTATTACTAAATACAAAGCAAACCTGCAGAAATGATTCTCTCTATTGGTAACATAGAAAATTAACAAAGCAAAACAAGAAAAAAAATAATCCACCCCATAAAAGAGTTGCCAAACTCTATGAATGTAAATTAATTGAGAAGCAGAGGCTGGGAGTGCAGAAATCCTAACAACCTAGTTCTCTGCATAGATAAGAAGTAAGTTAGAACATGATCAGACAAAGAGATGGAAGCTGAGACTTAAGTGATTTACGTAAGTAGCATCCCAGCAATCTGCCCTTTGGAGTACATGGGAATCCTGAGCCTGCTCTCTCCTGCAGGACAGACAGCTGAATAAAAGAAATATAAACAAAAAATTCCACTGATTTATATTCTTTTAGTGAATGTTGGCAAGATTTGCCTCTGTGCTCTGCTAATGTAAAGCAGCTTATCCGCCCGGGTTAACCACACAGATCAACTGAGATTATGGTCACTTCTGCATAAAAGGGGAAACCAAAGCAACTGGGATATAATAGATAATATTTATTAAACATAGAAGCATGAAGACTACACTGTTGTTTGTGAACCTATATTTTAAAGTTTCAAAGAAAGCTGTAGCAGTAAAGAGTAACAAGAAAGACAAACAACTTTAATAACAAAGTTATATTCTCCAATGCATTTTTATCTGTCCCTCAGACCCCAATATAAAAACATACCTATTCACTCACACCTCCCAGAGGCTTCCACCTACTGGAAAAGACGGGGTTCTTGTCTGGCTGAAACATGACAGAGGTGATAGAGGACAGAAGTCCTGTTTAAGAAGTACCTGACTTGTTAAGTAGCTCTACCTGAGTGTACAAGTGCCTTGTGCTTAAAATATTATAGAAGCACTAAGATCTGCCAAAATTGTTTCAAGTCCAGGACAGCTCAATTTATTTATAAACTCAAAGACAAATTTGGGTTGGAAGGGACTCTTAGAGGTCTGTCCTCCAAGCTGGGCCATCCTAGTCCAGGCCAGAGATGACTAGGTCTTGGTTTGCAGTCTTATGCCAGTGCCCACGTCCTCAAGCTGGAAGGTGGTGTCAAGGAGCCTTTTGCAAACTGCCACTCACCACTCACCTGCAGATATCATTTTCAGGCTCTTCCAGTCCAAACTGATTATCAAAAGCCAGGTGGATCCTGGTGCTCTCCGGGGAGTGGAGTCGCCATGTCAGCAGGAGGTTCCTGGGGTAACTGCTGGGGAAGCGAGGACTGTGGATGCAGCCATTCCCTGCCACGCTGATGGTCTCTTCTTTTCGGTACAAGTCTGTGAGGTGATTGCTCTCTGTTAGTAGTCACAACTTGTAGAAATTAGTATGTTGTTCCAGTTACAGGAAGGCAAAAAACACAACAGTTTATAACACAGCATAAATTCTTTGCATTTAAAGTCTACAAAAAGTTGTTTCTAGGAAATATTTATTACTAAATAGAAAGTATACTGTGTTTTCTCTTAATTCAACCCCCTATAAACAATAAGAATAACAGTACTCAACTATATAGACTCTTATTTTATGAGAAATATATCATTACTTTTACACTGATATTGATTATATCATTTCATTCTCACCACTTTGGGTTTAAAACAGAATTTAAAAACTTTAATAAAAGCTGCAAGCTTGAGAACAATGAAGTGAAACAGAATGAAGTAAAAAGGTAAATAGCCCTGCTTCCCACATTTGGTGCTCTGGGGAAAGATGTCCTCTGAACAAAAGCAGAAATAAAAAGCTGGAAGAAAGTGGGTGAATCTAAGTTTGCTTCTTGTGCCTAAGTATTTCCTCCCAGAAGCATGTGTTGGGTCTCATTTTGATTTTATTTATATGATTTATATTTATTGATATGATGATTATATTGGTATCATTAACACAAATAGCTACTCCATGTTTACACCAATATAACTGAAGTCAGAAACTGTCCCACCAGCTGTTTTATTAAATTCAAGGCAAATAGTCAAGTCTCAGTTATAATTCCATGACTTCTGCCTGAGTAATACTCAGTTGTTGTTAAAGTTTACTTATACTGAGGTAAAGCCTAAGCTGCTGTAAATCCCTGTCTCCAAGGATAACAAGAACAGTGGCCAGGCAGGTCCAACAGCACATCCAGCAGCCCCCAGCAAAAGTACCATGGAAGTTGTACTGTCTCATGGAGCCACCTGCGTGTGGTCAAGCTGAGCCCCTTTGCAACATAGTTGGTGGAAGTTGCATCTGTACAGGTCCTGAGTCACCTAACTGCCCTGACCAAATTCTCCTTGCTGTGGGAACTCAAACACTTGCTTGCATGTAAACACCTAAACTTTGGTGTCCTAATATTAAACTGAACACCACCCTCTTTACTCTGCTGAATGTCAGGTCAACCTAGGTTCCACTACAAACAACAGAAATATAAAACTGTGCCTTCTCCTGAATTTGGCTACTGAGGAAAAGCAAATAGATGGAAAATTTCTCCCACCAAGCCACTGAGTGAACATTAGAAATACAAAACCAAAGTAAGCAATCAGTCACAGCCATCTGTCACACACAGTAATCAAAGTTTTCTCTCTTAAACGTTAATGTTTGACTGAAGCTTTCTAAGCTCTTTATATAAAATGAATACATTTGTTTCATAAGCATTCACAGAAAACTAGAAAAATGGAGCAAACTTCATGGGAAGTATATCTATTTTTCAGGTTGCTTTTCACTGGTTCCTGGGCATAAATACCTCCCTGTACATAGCTGTAAGCAAAGCACAGCTGTGTGTCAACAATTCATTGTACGCTTCCAACAGGATAATAATTCTAGCTTCCAAGTCTGGATTTCCTATAAAAACTACCTCCAAAGATTTATCTGTGACATCTTTCTACAATGCTTTCATTCAAGATGAAATGTTCTCATACTCTGAGCCACTCTTTCTAAGCAAATCCATCCCCAGGTCCACAGCTCACAAAGTGTAGAACTAGTCAGTTTTGTTTTGTTCTGGAAAAGTGACACTTTAGTGAAAACAAAGACCACCCACCTATAAATTTTGTTGCAATTTTCATCAGGAACAATTACACTCAAGTCGGNTGGGGGTGTTTTTGTTTTGGTTTTTAACAGATAAACAAAAAACCTCCACAAACAAACAAACAAAACAGAAACAAAACCCCAAACAAACAAACCAAAACCCAAATAAACCAAAACCACAACCCTCTCTCCCCCACAAATCTGGAATGAAACAAAATGTCCAGCCAACACTACTGAGATCCTTCTGAAATGCTGGGGATGTTTGGAGTCTGAAAACATCAAGTACACCCAAGAGAACAAGATATTTTACAGGACAATGTCCAAAATATCCAAGAAAAGGGATAAAAATAAAACAGTTTTGATGAAAGTAAATTCTTCACTTTTGAATGAAACAATCATTCTCCAAGCCAGAACAAACTTACTGCAGTAAAACACAGCAGAACTCATCCTATACCAGGGAGTACTTCGCTCTTTCTTGGACTGCAAACTTTTGCTGTTTTCCCCCTACCAGCCTGCATTTCACTGTGTGGATCAATGTGGTTCATGCTTCTGAGGGAAAGGTTCCCTTCTTCCAGCCAGTCCCAGTATAGGATTTACACTGGAGTTGTCAGCTGCTGAGATTAGAGTGCCAGGAACAGTATCTTTAAAATGTGTTCCTGTATATACCCCCACACAAAAAAACTTGACTCAACACACCAACTGCAGAATTATATTACCAGTGTTCTTGTACCCCAAAAAGATAAGCTTGACCATAAATACCTTTTTTTATAAATCACATGGGATAAAATGCTAAGCCACTCAGAGTCTTCACCTGTCACTGGAATAGGCTCTTCAGGATCTCTGAAACAGCTTGATTCCCTCTTACCTTACTCCACATATGCTAAATTACTACCTGAACTGGTGTAGCCAGGACTGGAACCAAAAGCACTGGAGTTTTATAAGGGGATTTTACAGACTTAACTGGCCCAAACTCAGTCTCAGGAGGTTGATCCCTCATGAATCATCAGGTGTCAGGGAAACAGCTTGAAGAGATGTGAGCCTAACTTCTAGCAACTAAGATGCGAGACTAAAATGACAAGATCCTTCCAAGCAGATAAGCATTCTCCTCATCAGATATATTAGGGAAACTCATGAAAACCAGACATTGGCCATGGGGAAAAGGAGGAAAAAAATGACTGAAAAAGGGTGAAGGCAAATGAGAAAGCAGTGCCTCTTTCAAGGTACTGAACTGTTCCATGTTGCTGTACAATGCAGTATTATGCAGTGTCCTGACTGTCACACACTAACTGTATTCCATAATGCTTTATGGGAGTAAATAAAGGATGACAGTAGGAAATACACTGCCTGTCACATTTACTAAAAAGCATATAAAATCATTTCACAATGAATAAATGTAGGTGTTAAGTCATAAGGCAAAAGGGCCATTTAAGCAATACACAGAAAGAGAGTATTCTAGATAGCAGAAGCTACAAAGACATCCTTGCACTGGGGGAGTGAAACTATCTCATAAGGAAGATGAGTGGGAAGGAAGCTGGGAGACATCCTTCACAGCGAGGCAATTCCCTGCAGACAGTCTCAACTGACTAGGAAGTAGTTGCTCTATATTTTATCTGAACTAATCTCTGTTTTTCTTTTCCTCTTAATTCTCTCCCAACCACTAATTTTAAATGTAATGGCATACAAGATAGTCCAGATGTCCAAGTTAGAAGACCTCCCATTTAAGTGCCCAAAGCAGCTGCATTTTCAGAAGAGCTTGCCTTCATCCTTCTGCCTGGAGGGCAGTTGGGTGTCAACCTAGGCACTAAAAAGTCCAGCTTAACATTCAGAAAATTGTGCTTGTCTCACTTTCCTGACTGTGGATGCCCAGTATATCTAATGTTCCTCCTTCCTTCCCAGCTAGGGCAAGTTCTTCTAATGCCATGCTGCATGAGCAGAAAGATGCAGAAACACAAATTTCACCCTGGGCTTGCTCTGGATTGACACTTTCTCATTAAAGCTACTCCCATTCACAACATACCTACTACAGAAAGAAGTTCAAGTTTATCACTGTCATTCAACAGACAACAAAATCCTTCACTAAAATAATAATAATAATAGTAATAATAACAACCACCAAAAGGCAATTACTACTTCCTAATAGCTAATCTAACATCTGTTCCTGGATATCCATTAAGCAAGAGGAGCCCATAAATGTCAATTCTTTCAGAAAGAAGAAAAATTCAGAGAATGACCCTGCCTAAGGACCTAGCTAATAACATGGAATATTTAGTTCCTCTTTTCTAAGGTTTCTGGAATTTTAGCCTCAATTCCGAAGGTGTTGTCCTGTATATAAGTTTGCTTCTGTCTTCCTTCCCCTTGTAGAAGTGGTTGGTGAACCTCAACAACAAGGTAGAGGCTGAAAATACACCTTATTAAATCCCATGGAGCATAACCTGATGAGCTCATCATCTGCTGCAGCTGAGGAAAGCTTTGCTGGAAATCATAAGAAGTTCATTTTACCACTTGTGAAACTATTTGTTATTTCAGGAAAGGACTTTGGGAGTGTGCATGTGGGAGTTTTCAGATATAAGCCTCCTCCCCCATGGCTGCTCTTTTTGAAACAAATACAGCAGTCAATGGTTTGCCACCAGTTTTTAAACAAATGAGATAACCTTCAGGGAGAATAATAGTTCTTCAGTTCCTTCAGTTGAAAATTAGCCTAATCTAAATAGCTGAATCCACAGAGTGAGAAGCAAAGAACAGTAAACCATTTTTGAATTCAGGCCACAAATCAGTTCATCTCAGGGACAGGCATGCCAAGCAAGCTGTATTTATGGCAACCTGTTCAGATATTCATTAGCTTTTTTTTTTTTTTTATTCCCCCACCCTCCTGCAATAAGGGGAAACTTTATTTGTTATACACAAGGTTCTGTGTAAATCAAGAGAAAAAGAGGACAGAGTTCATGGTCAATATAGTGCATTCCATAGCTGTCACAGCTTGATGGGAAAATATAAAACTGTAACATCATTTAACTTGTTAAAAGTGATTTTTTCTTTTTCTTTCTTTTCTTTTGTTTGCTCAGTGAATATAAACAATAAAACTCATCCTAGTCAGTGAAAACATCACCACATTTCTTCTTTCTAATTAAGAAAAAACAATACTATATGGTAGTACCTATCTTAGATATGTCTGTCCTCTTAAGGACAGAAGCCTATCTACCTCATCTCTGCTCCCACCATGATTCACCAGAAGTTCTCCAAGAAGTCAGATCAAGAGAGGGAAATGGTTGGGATCACCAGTAATGAAACAGGAATAGCACAACCCTGGCCAAGCTAAAAATTGTAAATTGTCTTTTATGGAGGCTTCCAGCTTCATATAACTTCAGTAGTCCATTTATTTCAAGGAGACTACAAACTAACTTATACTTAAGCTCATATTTAAGGAGTTTGTTGGATCAAGATCCAAATAAGAGAGCAGCATTTTAACATCACTCTGTGTGTTCCTTGTCACCCAGCAACTGAGCAATTAAGAAATGGATTCAAACCCCACTGGAGTTGGGGTGAGATAAAAGACCCTCAGTTTGATTGGCTTGCCACAGAACTTCAAAGAATCAGCTCCAAGCACCTGCTCCTTCTCTTATCAACAGCCGCTTTCTTTTTAGCAGGAGCAGGAAAGAAACTAGGCATCACAAGAGTTCAAATCTGAAGCATGACCCATTCTGCCACTGAGGCAGTATCAAAAGATGCTGTCTGCATGTTCAGCCAAATTCAGACCTCACATGCACTCACTCAGCTTCCACTGTAACACTGAGCTGTGTGGAGATCTTTGCTCGAATAATATATTTTGTATCTATGTAGGTTATAACAGTTGAGATGGAAAATTCAGCTGTAGTTGAAAGAAGCAAAATTAGCCAGTGTAGAATACCAGTACAGAAGGCATTGGAGAATGAAAATAAACCAGTCTAAATTCAGTTCAGAGCCATTATCCATTTTATAACAGAATAGTTAGTAGTCTGCCTGTGTTTCTGTGCAGAGCAAACCCAAAAGTCTTGGCATTACACAGTCAATCTATGGTTGATCTGGACCTCAGCAGAGACCACTCATGAGAACATTAACTAGGCAATTGATAAGGAAGTCCAGCCATATAACTCATAGGGACAGGCTGTTACAATACTATTCTCTATGATAAGCATTCTTTTATTTGCATTTAATAATATTATTTGTACTGTGGAATAGTCACTATCATAACTGCATTTTGAATCCTGTATTAAAGAAATAGTCCCAAAAAGAAGAACAGGCTGCACTGCATTTTGATGGGATGAATGCTGTCACTCTCCTTTGTCCCCTTTGGTGGGTGACTTGCTTAGACTTCCACATTCTAAACCAATCATATTCAAAAGAATACTGAGAAAACAATTTTTTACTTACATCAAACTGTGATGTTTGCTTTTTGCAGTGACTTGTATTACTTGACTTTGACTTCTTGATAAAGATTTTGTTCTACACGAAAGAGCATGCTGAATTTCTTATATTAAAGTGAAAGTGTCTATAGAAAAGTTACATATGTTAGATCTAGATATAAAAAAGCTTAGTCAACTGCTAGCTCTTTCAAGGGTGGTAGTGTTACAATACAGTTTTCTGTTGGACTCTTAAATGAATAGCAAACTGAATATAATTTTTTCTTGGAATTCCATAATGAAGTATGAAAAAGGCAAATGTATATTAACAATGTGTAGCTCTAAAGATGAGCAATAAGACTAATGTAAATAACCCCATAATCATGAGAGTAAAAACACAAAAAACCTTGAGAAACCATGAGAAAATAATAAAGAGGGAAATGACCCTCTTGATGCTGCAAAGAGCTTAAGGGAAACCTGATAACTGAAACAGAAGTTTGCAGTGAGCACTGACACCTCCATGAGAAGGCTGGTACATAACAAACTTGTGTAGTGCCTTGGATGAGATGATGCCCATTACAGATTGCCATTAAGCATGGGGATTAATGCTGGACTTTGGCTCACATTGTTTTGCAAAGAACTAGCACAATGTGGACTTGGACATGCCCAAATTTCTTGTCTAGGCAGTTGGTTCAAGTAAGCAGACCTTTGTGAGTTCCTTCAAATCCTCCTGGTATAATGAATACTCCTTTTCCATTTTCCCTTCATTACTTTTCAAATTTTTATGACTAAGGAAGGACTTTTTTCCTCAGAAGTTAGGCATGGCTCAAGTCTTAAAAGAGATTTTAAGATGTTGTTTCTGAAGCAGTTTCAGTCAAGAACTCAGCAAGAAATGAAATGTCATTAAAGAAAGAAAAATGTTGATAAAAGGAAAGAGAAAATCCAGATAAAGGGGGAAAGGCTTCTGGTGTTAAACATATTGGAGCAAACAGACAAGCAATTACCGAGTGGAAGCTCATCCATTAGAACATTAAGCACTAAAAGGAGAAGCTGTTTCAAAGGACAAGGCAAGGCAATTTTCTGTTGCAACGTGAGTCTCCTTACCCTCTTTGTCAGTATAGAAGACCCAAAATCTCTGTAAGGGAATAAAAGGTCATTTCTTAGAATGGAAAGTTTGGCAATTGTATTCTAGCAGACATCATTTCCTTGGACTGAGTTTGTTGTGGGCATGCTTTTAGTCTCTTAGGGGCTGTATATATTAACTGATGGCACAAAGATAAAAGCTTGTGGGGATATTTCAGTCCCTTTAAGACAGGTGTATTAAAGACCTAAGCACCTTAAAGTTGCCTAGATCTTAAAAAAAAAAAACAAAACAGAAAAACCCCCACTATAGGCAGATCTCACTGTATTAAAATGATGTCAGTTTTCCTTTTTCTATTTCCTTTTTCTTAGCCTAACAGCTAAGCCTTCTCCAAAGAAATAGGAATTTGTGTTGTGATTCTTCTATCTGCTTGAGAGAATTCAGATCACTTCTGTCTCCCCTCAAGGGATAGATGCGTTCCGGATGCTGCTTCAAAGATGGTTAGAGGCAAAACACAGAAGCAGTTCTTGGAGCAGGGACCAGAACAAAAGACTCACACACAAAGTAATGATCCAGCAGCTTTTTCACTTTTTACTCCAGAGCACACTGTCCTGGGTCTCTGACAGGTTAGACCACAGCACACCACAGCTCCCTTTTTGTCCCCATATCTCACTTTTCTTCTACTGGAAACCACAGCACTGGGGCAAAGGTGGCAGCAGACACTGAAGTCTCTTCCCAGCACAGAGGCAGGACACATGTAGGGCCACAGGGATGGCTTTCCAGCACTTATATAAAACCCCTATGTTGAGAAACAACATTTCTCCAGTCTGGAAAGCAATTTAAGTTGTACTGAAAATGCAGAGAACTTTTTCCTGTAAGTGCTTAGGATTTTCTCTGGAGGTTTGGCATCAGAAAGCTGCAGAGCTGTCATGTGGATAGATACTGCAATTTAACAAAGTTTCCAGGCACATTCATAAAATTCTTGGCTGTTGCCTTCTTGTACTGTTATGATTTTGCACCAAAAGATCACCTAGAGATTTCCTTAATCCTGCACCAAAGAATGTAACTACATGTGGTGAAAAGGCAGCAGAGCTCATTCACTGCCAATATATAGGGACCAGCAGCTGGGAAGATGATGCTGGTGTACATCAGCACAGCCCACAAGCTCAGGAGCTGCTGTGCCACATGCAGCAACAATCTTTCACACCAGTACAGCCACATCCTCATCACTGTAAGCTGAAACCAAAATTGGAAAAGGGGTTAGCTCCAAAGGCTCGATTTACACATACCAGCTTCCCAAGGTCTTTCTGGAAAAACAGCTGTTTGGCTGTTTACCAAGAAGAACTGATTGGAAACAAACCTTCTAGGCTGTGTGGGGCTGTCTGACAAAAGAAGAAGAGCCTAAGATGTCGTGGAGCTAAACCACCATTCAGCCTCAACTCATACTGCTGCCCCATGCAGCCATCCCACCTGCACTCAGCAGTACAGGATTTTCTATGTGACTGGCTGGTCACAGCTCTGCAGGGAGGGTAAGGATGACAAGTAATGAGAATAACATAGTTTCTAGTTGTGTTTGTTGAATTTACCAGTCATTTAGTGATCCTTACTGCATGAGTTGAGCCATCTAGTGCAAAACTGTGTTCTCTTACTGTTTCCTCATTGCGGTACCCAACACTGAAGGGGCAATGTAGAGTGTAAGGTAATTTAAACTGAAAAAATCCAACAAAACAAAACCAAAACAACCCAAAACCAAACCCAGCCCCAAAAAGCAAACAGCGTAACGACACATAGGTAATTTTGAGGTTAGAAGACTATTACTTTACAATTGTTTGTTTAACACTGGATGTCTCATTGGTTTTCCTCCCTATCTACATGAACCTAACATGTTCATCATCAACTTTGTGGTATCTAGAGATTTTGATCAACATTGTCTTGAGCTCTATGTAAACAATGTGAGAGATAACCTCTCCTCTGAGAAGTTTACAAGATAAAGGATGGAAGAGCTAGAAAGCCCAGAGGAACATTACTTACACCGTTCCAAAAACTAGCGATAGGACAAAGAACTAAATCTATCCTCCCAGATTTCTTTTCCAAAGCCCACACTGGGCAATACCCT
Organism: Galbula dea; assembly: GCA_013399015.1. NCBI lineage: Eukaryota > Metazoa > Chordata > Aves > Piciformes > Galbulidae > Galbula > Galbula dea. Next base: position 564,566 of record VWZX01009423.1, read on the forward strand.
TAGAAAAATAAGTTTTATTCTTTATCCAGAAGCTCCTTAAATGGGATGTGAAAACTATAAAGAAGAGTAATAATTAAAAAAAATCAGTATGTTAATTTCTCCTTCTCTAGCAAATTAGGTCACAATAAAATGAAGATGCTGAACAATTGCCTAGGAAAATTTTTTCCATACTAATGCTTGAAACACAGAAGGCTACCTTGGCACTCTTTGGACTACCTGAATAAGTGACTTTTACTCAGCTAGCTTTGCATATTTTCATGGCATTTAGGATTACAGTCCAGTAAGACAAAAGATTTAACAACAATCCATCTCTACTCATAAAAAGAACAGACTATATGATGCCAGTTTTTTGTTTGTTTTGTTTTTGTTTTTTTTTTAATTACCTTCAAGCAACCTTGAATCAGAAATTACCAGGTATGGCACCAAGAAAAGACAAATAAACTCTCTGTAGTATTGTCTAAAACTATGCTTTGGTCAGTTTCCAGAAAAAAAATAAGGAATAATAAATGTTCCTTTATTGCATTAAAAGCTCAAAAAATAAGAGCTACAAGCCACTTCACTCATGCCAGGTTGAACCCTTGCCCAGAAGAGGAAAAACATTAAAGTTCATGTGTTTGACACAAGAAAGAAAAGAAAAAAATTCAGCTTGGCAGAACAGATCTGAAAACAGGATTAATGACAAATTTGTTGTCAAAATTGTATTCTTCTGGTTTCTATTTGTTGGAAAGAATTCCAGGGACCTTTTGGTTTTTTTCATTGTTTATTTTCACTTCTAGCCTGCTTCAGCCATTCCTGTTGAGTTTATCTCAGTCTTTTCCATGGAAATCATGAAAGAATAGTCAATCAAAGAATAAAATTTCAAACCTTTCCTCATTTAGAGATTTCAGAAGTTCCACTTTACAGGACACACTCAAGGCTCCCTAGGGTGAAATGTTCTGAGTTTTTTATAGCTTTCAGTATGATTAAGGAAATACCACAACTATAACCTTGAATATCTTCTAGTATAAACTATAATAAAATAAAAATAAACCCCCTATAATTAAATAAATAACTTTGTAAATAACAGCTAACACTGTTTGTTACTAAAATATTGTGAGTAGTGCAAGTAGTGTTTTATTGAGACAGCTCTGCACTGCTGTCTTATCAGTTGCTGGCCAATTTAAACTTGTTAATTTTTTCATTCTTAGGGTCTTTATTGTCTCACAACAGCTCCACCTTTCTCAGACCTTCACTTCTGATTTGTTACTGAAACAAACTTCCTACATCATACACCTCATGAGTAGTTATGAACACTGATTTGCCCCCTGCTCAGGTATTTGTCCTCCCTGCTCCCAGATGAAGCTGGAGAGCTGCAAGGACTAGTGAAATGCTGGACCTGGCTACAGTAGTAGGGGAGGGGAGCAGACATCAGCTCAGGGAAGCTACAGCAGAACCACATTGAGATGTTTCACCCCATCTCCTCATATACCAGATTTGCCAACCTAATCCTTGCCCTTTGAGTCCACAAGACATAGTGCAGTGTTTCAGAGCCATTGCCCTTACCACGCTCCCTGAAAGCATGATGGACTATGAATGGCATGGAGCATGCTATGGCATGGGCTGCCCACATCCATGCTCTCTCTCTCAATTCCAAGTCTGTATGTACTTTTCAAATCCACACTGACAGGAGCAAACAGTACCAAGAACTGTGCAGCAAATATTTGGCAAGGAGAAGGCATCACTCCCTCCCTCCCTCCCTGCCTGGATGCAGCAGGGTCAGTGCTTGCATGCACTGGCAGAAAGCAATGGCACTCATTAAAAGCAACAGGAAAATCTGAAATCCCAGCAGAGCCACAGGTCACAGCCTGCTGAGGGTTTATCTGATCACACAGTTGCAAGGTAAAGGCTGTGAGTCGTCCTGATTCACTCACTTTAATTCTGGGACTGGTAATCCCCCACCTGCCAATTCAAGTCTACCCATGCACACATTTGCTTGGTTTTGTCATATAAAAAGCTTTAAATTAGAAGCCTTTCTTTTTTGTTCCTACTTTTTAATGGAGGCAGAGAAGCATTCTGTCAAGAAAGAAACAAATGCTCCACTAAACTCATCTCAATGGATGATTTGTTTCTTCAGTGCAGTATTTAAGTGTTAAAGAAAGAATAAACATAAAAGTCTCCTAAGAAATAAAATGAAAATGCCCTTAAAACCCATTTGTCTGAGGCATATTAGGATGCTAACAAACTCAGATCAGACATTTACAAATGAAGCTTGCTCACCAAATCTGTTTTCATAAAGCAGTAAGACAGCCTGGAACCAGATCACTTGTTTGTGTAAAATCACCAGTATCCTTATAGTGATCACAGTGATAACTTTAGACAAGCTGAGGATCTGACCACAGCAGCAAATGAAAAGGGGAAGAGAAAACTGTAAGACCAGGAGCAGAAAAGTCAAGCCAGTTGCAGGTTTGGAACAAGATAAACAATAAAAAGAGAAATTAAAAAAATGAGGATCTATTTTCTTAGTTGAGAACATACAGCATGGATGTAGGAATTAATTTTTTTCTTCCCCAAACAGACAAGAACTCACAAGCTGGACCAATTATTAGAAAGGATAAAAGTTTGCAGAGAAATCTACTAGAACATAATGCATAGCTGATTACAAGGATGCCTGCAGACTGTATTTTCACTCAGAAACTAAGGAAGCAAGAAGCAAAGACTGTCAAGGCATTTGATGCTATCATATATATCTAAGGTAGTGGCAGGACATTAAAGATAGTATTACTCTTCAAATTCGACAGTGGAAGATAAGAGAAGCAAGTTTTCTTGTCTTCTGGGAAAGATAAGAGACACGAGCATCATCGTAGTAGAAGCAATTTTTTCAACACACAGTAACTTCCAGCAAACTAAGACCAAGGCTCTGTTATGGCAGTCCTTGATGAATATAATGGAAAACAAACTGTAGTCCTAGGAGGCTACATACTGAATACAGAAGAATCTAAATGACTTTGGGATTCAGACAACATTTACAATTCAGAGGGATTGGACACGGGATTGCTTTATCAGGAGAATCAATGCATTTGCCATTACTCACATTCTTTGTACCTGAAATTGTGGTTAGATTCAATTACACCACTTGGGCATCATATTTGTACTATAATTCTGGCAGAACTGGACTTGTGAACTCCATCAGCACATGCCATAAACTTCAGCCTCCTAGGAGCCTGGAAGCTTGGGAGCAGCACACCCTCTGCAAGGCTTTACCCTCCATGTTCTGCCATGGCCCACATCCAGGAGGTTTCAAACAGACTGACTGAGCACAAATCACTCCTGAGCCTCTGTTTGTTACTAGCTATTTTCTGGCAGATTACCACAGCTTTTCATCAGGCATGCCATGGAGCACTGCATACAGTGATAGAAGTCAAAATGTTGATGGTTTGCATTTCTGTGCATGCAAAATATTATATTCACAGCCATTTATTGAGAATCTGCACACACAGTTCAGACATTTCTGCATGGATGCCTCTGGTGATTTTTTTCCCCCTAAATGAGTGAGTCTATGATTAAACTATAATAGTTTTCTACACAACTTTCTTAATGTTTAAACTGATTGACAGAAGAATATGTTTTACTCTCATCACTTGAAAAAGCTCTCTTACAAAAAGTAAATAGTGATTAAAGACATCATAAACATTGCTTCATTCAGAATTAAAGCTACTTCAGCTACTTCTTTCATAGAAACTACAGAAAGAAGTGAGGCAGAGAGGGTGTTTACTGCACAGAATCTGCTCATGGCACAAGTGTTTTTAAAGTATCTTCATATTTTTGCAGGAAGCAGTCAAATTATCAGAACAGCCCTGAATCTCAGTATGTTTTATTACTCCCTCACTACCATTGCCAGCATCAATAAAAGAAACCAAGCAGATAGAAACTGAAAAAGCTTAAACTACGATCAAGTTTCAATTAGTTATTGTGAAAGTCCCATTTGTTAAAATATCCTTTATTCTAGATCCTGCTCATCATTAAAACTGAAAAATTTATTATTATTATTACAGAAGACTCCAAGGGGCTTAAGCACATTCTGAAGGAAAAACAGAAATGTGGAGAAAAAAGTCCCCACTGCTCTTGCCAAGCAGAATTAGGTGAGAAAGGTACTTGTGGGTGTTCAATTAGCCTCTCTCTCAGGACATGATCCTATGCCTCTTGTAGCAGTGTTAGTTTCATCAGTAGCAGGCTGGGACTCCATTTTTTAATTCATATTGGATTTTGCTTCTGAGCTTCTTTTCTGCCCATCCCTTTTCCATAGTTGGGAAACATGTTAACCATATAAACAGATGGGATTTTGCTACACTAGTTAACATGTTGATCAATTACATCATCTGCTGTGTGAGCCATCCTTCCCTCCCCTCCTTCCACAAACACAAGAACACCAGAGTGTTTGTATATCATTGGTTATGATGATAGGCAACACATTTCTCAGTTTGCTCCCCACTTCAAACATATAAAGGTCTACACAAGGTTTTTGCACCTAAAAACCACAGATACACAATGCTCACAAAAAACCTGTTGTCAGCTTCTGCTGTGTAGTGTAAGATCTAGGACATATGTGCCCACAACTTCTTGGAAGTCTTTCTCCAGGCTTGGCAAAGGAGCATGCCACAACTGTCTGGGGACACCTTCAGTGACAAGATGTCTCTTTATAACATGGTTGTGGCTCTTAAAATGTATTATGGCAGGGAATTGTAGCCCTCAGGATTCAAGGCGTTTCCTGAACTAGGCACCATATGGTTATACAAAACCCTTCTGCAAAAGCTGCTGTGATGACAACAGGCAGGATAGGAAAAGAAGTGGAGAAGGAACACAAAAACCAGATCACTGCAGAAATGATAAAAAATAGGAGAACATATAAAAAGCAACAGTCACAGTACATTCACATTCATTACTAATTAGATATCTAGTGTTCCCCAGTAGAAAACCATTATGTGATCTGAGGGTAGAAAACAAATTTGTAAGAAAAGGCTTTTATTTTTTTTTAATTAGACTAGCTGGATTTGCTTAAAAAATCAAGATGCCTTTGGGCACAAAGCATTTTCACTGGTCCTCTCTTTTTTTTTTGTGGCTGAGTCCCACTGGTGAGGTTTAGACGTGGATTTTTTGAGACCTCACTCCTTATGAGGGACACAGGGCTGCAAGAAGGGCAGATGAAATACACTCTCCAGACTACTGGGACCAAAGTCAGTCTCCTGGAAGTGAATACCTTGAGGAAAATGGGGAAGGGCCAAAACACTCGTGACTTAAACAACGAGCTTCCTTCCTGCATGCAAATGAGATGTCAGGGCTGGACCCCATTTTTTAAGGAAACCCAAAACCAGAATTTTTCCAAGCACTATTTAGCAGTAATTAACAGACATCAATTGCAAAGCTCTTCCAGCAGCTGTGATGCTGCTGTTCTGTAAAGATGCTTAGGAAAGACATCACACCCCTTCCTGCCTTAAAAGCTGCTGTCTAATAAAAGCACACGTTAATTCCAAATTTCATTCAGAGAACATGGGGGAGCAAAATCAATGTTTGGCAAAACAGATCAAGTAAAACAACTCCTTGACAAAGTAACTGTGTTTTTCAGACTACTGTGTGCCTAGTTCAAATGCTACTGAAGTCAATGCAAAAACAGCCCTGGAGTTTTAATAAAGTAGAAAAATGGTAGGGGAAAAAAAAAATCAAATACAAACCAAAAGAAACCTTGACCATTAAGCACATTTAAAATGCAAACAATATGCACCTCATATTCTCTGGATCCACTGTTTTAGTGTGAGAATCTGGCAAAGGCACATAAGGTCCCTTCAGCTGGCACATATATTAGTGAGATAGTTTTCCCAACCATCAGGATTTGAACCATCACTGCTGTTTAATACTGTCTGAAAGAACTGTAGCATCTAATATTTAAACATCAAAGGATTTGAACATATCCCAGCAAAACTATAAATCTTTAAAGGCAGAAGAAAGCTAGTGTTTTCAATACACTGAGAGATTGCAGATATCTCTGCGTTATCTTACTATTGTTCAATAATCAGTGTCCATTCAGAGACAGCAGCACATGCTTAAAATGTTGAAAAAAATCCCAAACCATTCCAGCAGTGGCAACAGTAAAGATGAAGTTGACTTTTGACTTTGATCCCTTTGAAGGAAATAGGCTGAAAGATGGGGCTGTATTTATGGCAAAATCAGTGCAGAAGTAGTTGGAGAAAGGGAAGGAGAAAAAAAAATGCTAAAGCTTTTCTTATAAAATGACATCTGAACTTGAAAATAAAGATTTAATTATTATTTATAAAGTTGTGTTTTTGATAGACCTTTTCATCAAACCCATAAAGGAACAAACAACTCCAGCATTAATCATAAATCACTTCTATTTCACAATTTCTTCCACTTTTGTGCAGGGTTTATGAACAGAAAGTGGTTGTTAAAAACCTGTATTAACCTTCTGAAACTGCTTTTCTTCTAAAAACTTCCAATGTTTTCTTTAAAAAAAAATACATAAAATACAGGCAAAGGAAAAAACAAAAAGAGAAACAGCAGACAGAACTCATAGTAACAAAAATTACTGATCATTATGTAATCAGCATTATGTATGATTGCTGCTCTTCAGGACACAATGTTTCATGCAATACTCATTCATTCTTGCCAGTGAGAACCCCATGGGCAATGCTGTTTTGGTCCTCTTAACTCTATGACCAAAATGTGAAAATCATATGCATAGCATTGCCTTACATGTATTTGCATTCTGTGACTCAACTCAAATGATTCAGATTACTTCTCTGACAACAATCATGCTCTTCTGCAACATTTTGATGACCTTTTCCATGTCTGAATATTGCAACTGTATTAGAGAAAGAGACTGAGAACTGACTAGGGGCAGAAGATCTCAAGACCCAAACCACAGTGTGCTCTCTCCCACGTAGTTTGTTTCAGCAAAGCCTTTGCATAATACTGAATCTCCATAAATAAAAGTGAACAATTGTGATTAAAATTCTATTTGTGACAATCAGTCTGCTTTATGGAGTAAATAATTTTCCTAAGAGAAAGGATTTATGTAGCAAACAAAACTTAGACTAGTGTTAAGTTGTTTGCCTGTGTTTCACATGTGTCACTGATAAAAAACCTTGTGACAACTACTGTGAAAAGAAAACTGAGCAAGGGCTGGAAAGAAAATTAGACTTACTGCTCATGTCTCTTAGTTGTTCTTAAAGGTGCTAATATACACTACAGTAATACTTACACAGGTCTCAGGGGGACACAGGACTATCCTCACTTAGAAAGTCCATAGCTAAAGATGGAATAAAATAGCTTGAGGAAAAGTAAAGTTTGAGATCCTCTCTTCTCAAACCTCAGTGAAGAGGTGTTTTCAGAGCAGTTCTGATATAACAAGCTACAGTCAGCTACCTAATAATTAAACAAATCAGTAATCTAATCACAGTACACCCAAATCATTGTCTAAATCCATGATCAGTGGGGACAAGGGATAGATCTTGACATGGATCCAAGAATCAACAAATGCATCATTGCCAGACAAACATTTTGTAGATGATAAAACCAGAAGGAACATCATGATCATCCATTATAAATTGCAGCAGGATACAGGCAATAGCCCATAGCCAAGATGTATTAGGTTAGAAACAATGATTCTGTGAACAGCAGAACAAATGCCATGGCATCAGCCAGAGCAAGAGATCATGGTGAGCATTTTCCAAGGCTAACCCTACACTTGGTTTCAGACTGAGTAATCAGAGAGATCTGTGGGAATCAGATGACGCCAAAATTGCCTTTTCTAAACCTTATGTGTGAAGATCAGGAATCAGGAGATAATTGACAAAATGTGTATGCTTCTATATATGTGTATATACACACATATATTTGTGATAACCTTTCCCTCTGTACAGGAAAGAGGTATGGCATTTTGGCTTCTTACAGGGAAATATTAGTAACAAGCTCTCCGAACACAGAGCTTGACTCCAGCAGGAATATGGAGTATATATACATGGATCAGATATCTTCTATATGCCTCTAGGGATAATGAGAAAAACTAATTAAAATGCCATCAAAACAAGTAATGACATTCATTTTCTACTAAATTCAGGCACAAATTTCATTCTCAAAATACTCTGTCACAGTTGCACTCTGAGAAGGACTAGTAGCTCTTGTTGGCTGAACAGGATGTAACCAGATCCCAGGGACTGTACATGGTATTTAAACTAGCAATCTTCAAATCAGCAAAACACTGACTGGAAAAGGAATGCAGAGAAAGGAGTTCCCAGCTGCATTAATTTCTAACCTTGTCTTTTCCCAGAAATTATTATGTAGCAAAGCAGTCAACATCTTTCCTTCAGCTTCATCCAGGGTGACAGCATATTTATGTGTTTGACAGATACGATGATCATTACTTGTCACCATTCATTATAGATCCAAACCACACTTCCCACCCCTGCTTTGAAAAGTACACATATATTGAAAAACCAGGAAAATAGATGAGCAATTATATCAATTTATTCCACTCTGAAACCTAAGCATTGGAAGGAGCATGCTTGTCAATGCTCATTCAGTTGATGGAAAAGGTCGATGTGTATATAAGAAACAGTTGCTCACACAATATCATCTAATCATTCTGTCGTGGGTAGTTTTAATGCACCCTTCATATGGAATCTACATTTAGAAAACTGGAAAGGTCAACTTAACATAACAAGGCTATTGAATAATTAGGTAAAGAAAGGAGGGTTACAGCAAATAATATAACTATCATTTCTGGTTGGCAACACTGTAAAGGTTTGTGCAATCTAGGACATGTCTTAAAACAGCAGTAGAAGCAGCAGATATGCAATAAAGATATTCATGAAGGGTTTATTTGGGGTTTTTTGTGATAATAAATAAAACAATGGGAGATTTAGAAGACAGATATGTACATTGCAGTTATAGGTGAGATAGTTCTCTGTTATCCTGTAAAAGAATTCCAAGGACCTTGCAGGATTTTTCATTCACAGCAGCACCTTGGCTTTGTAACATAAGCCAGAGAAAACTGCTATGGGATCTACCAGCTACTCCATGAGATTCTGAAAATATTCAGATAACAGTTAGTCTGGAATACAGCATGGAAAATAATTTTATTTTAAATAAATGCTTTCATAAGTCTGTATTCAATAAGCAGCATTTTTGACCTTGAGAGGCAGCTATTCATAGGGCTTCATCTATCCTCAGGCAGAGACTCAGGTGAATAGAGTTCCTGCTACTTGCAGAAGAGATCTCAGGTCCCTCAACACCACTTGGTGCAATTGCACACATCTCTCAAGTTACATGTACACCTAAATGCCTGGAAGAAGACAAGGGTCACTGTATTCTCTTTGTTTTCTAAGAAGTATGAATAACATATGTAAAATTCACTTCTCCCCACTCAGAATTATCTGTCCTAGTGGAAACAAGGTTGTGTGCATTTGATTGTCAAAAACAAAGTAATGGGCTATGTAATTGCAGTTTGTGCCCTGGGCAAGGGCCATGTGTAGCTCTGCCAGCCCTGTGGTAGACCAAGGGATGACAGCATTCTTCCACTCACAACTCATTTGGTTTGCTCTGGGTCCTGTGGTCCAGAGCCTAGATCAGGACGTTAACCTGTCAAGGCCGTCCTGGTGGAAAAATGCAGTCCTGCACACTCATGTCCACACACATACAAAGCAAAGAAGACTCCATAGTGGAAATGAACAGCATGTTGGCTTCAGGTCAGGGAGCCCTAATATACTATAGTCAGCCAAAAAAGAAGCAGCTTTAGAAGAGTAATTCAGAGCTACAACACAAGAAAAAGATTTTCTGAGGTAAGAAATACCCCAAAGAAGTGGATTTAGTTTTCTGATGTCAGGAACAGATATGCCCTTTATGAAAGCCTTGATTTGTTCCAAAGGTAAAACTCTATAAAGATGACTTTAAGTTTTATTACTAATGTTAAGTCCTTTAGAGGTGCCTTAAAATCAAACATACAAAACCCATCTATTTTAGAAGGCCATGCTTGCGTTTTTCAGGGGCAAGAGTGTGAAATTCCTTGCTTGTTTGCTCACTTTCCCTTGTTCAAGAGCAAGTTGCAGAGTCAACAGTGTGCCAAGCTAATAGAGTGCCAAGCTCCTTCCTGATGAGACAGCCACAAACCCTGTACAAGTGCCACGTTTCTGAGGACTGAAAACATTGACATTCTGCAATATTAAACAGTAAGAAAACTGAGTAAATCACCAAACCTGGCCTTGCCCCAGTGCTCACATTCTTCTCTGCATACTTTTTCACATAACCCAACAGCAGTCATTAAGAAACTGTCACTGGCAGGCACTGAGGCACCAAAGCTTTGCTGAATACTCAAAACTTGGGATAATTCAATTAATAGCTGACAAATGGTGAGCTTCCCTATACCCAAAGTCCGATACCTATGAGATAAGATATACTGATATGGAGAAAAAGAAATGGGTAGTCCCTTCCATCTCATTTACTGGAGTCCTGTTACCATATTTTTTGCCTATAGTGTTGGCAGCATTTTCTCACTCCAGATCTATATTTGTTCTACCATGCATAAGCTGTATCGATTCTCTCTGGATAACTGGATACACACTTTCACAGCCATCTGTACAGCTGACATGCATCCTAAGCCATCATCTCTACCTGTATCACATGGACTTGTGCACTATTTATATTCATCCTGAAACCTCCTGCAGACATCATTTCCTAGGCCTATCCTTTTGACCATATCATCTCATCTAGATGTCACTAACCTGCTCTTTTCAGCCATATCCAATATAAGGTACTTGTCCTGACTTCCAATGCCTGTATAATTTATTATTGTTTACTCATAACTTCTTATATGCTGTCAAACTGTTGACAGCTATAGTGGTAAACCACAACCTATGATTTGCAGTTTATGACCACCATAGATAGTCTGCTACCTAACTTTCTAAGATTCATCTCCTCACCAGCCCCTAAGGAACTCATTTATGCTTCCTTATGCTCTCCCACCTAAGAAACTTTACAATGGCCAGGTCAGTCCAGCTTCTAGTCATTACCTTAGCTTGTTTTAGAATTCTAAAATCATACAATGCTCACCTTGTTGTAGGAGGCAGCAGGCAAGGACTTTGGGCTGTTGATTCTCCAGCTCCTCTCTGAGGACAACCTGCCCCGTACCTGCTCACCCTTGGAAAGGTCCAACCTGCATTAACTTCCTAATGCCAGTCTTCCTCATCACAGCTTGGTACCTCAACTGAGATTGTGACAGCATCTGGACTCACTGGGAGGGCTGAGGATCTCAGGGATCACTGCCGTAAGTTTTTTCTGGGCAAGACTGCACATTTTGTTTTTTTCTTCCCCCCAGCTAATTCAAAATCAGAGACACAGCACTCAAGTGCTTCCAACAGACCTGACATCAACTGCTACAGGCTGCAAGGCTTGATAACATTGACAACTCTACCTGATTTTATAGGAATGTGTTGTTTCTGCCTCCTTTTCAAAAACCAGAAGGTTTGACTGATTGCTCTTACCTATTAGCACAAGCTTGGATTTTGTAGGTATTTCTTTTTCCTTGTTCCTTACCCATGCCCTCCCTAAAGTAGCACAGCTAAAGAGGGACAAAGAGGTTAAAGAGTAGGACTTATTTTTTTTTATCCCTGCCACCATTTGGTGTTGCTGTGGGACCACAACAAAACTTGGCTCTTCAGCTCTTTTTAATAAGGATAAATGTGACTGCCAGCCCCCATGCCACGTGATCATCTTTATATAAGAAAAACCACCATCTGCATACATTTAAATTTCATGAGACAAAGTGCATACTTCATCTAAAATCTCTCCAGGGGTGTGTATCAGTTACCTCACTCTCAAATGTTCAACTGTAAAGTCACTAAGTCCTTACACAGGTCAGAAACAGACCTAAATGGGGCACACACACACACACAAAAATAGATCCCCCACTGTTAGTGACCACTGCTAGCTGAGCTTAATGTCAGGAGTGTGATTTCCAACTTCATACTGCCAGTTTTGGGTATTCTGACTGCTATGACTCAGGAGTCAAGAAACTGTGAGGAGCAAACCAGAGATCTCAAATGCTGTAGTTGCCAATGATGCATGTGTGCACACTTCAGTTCATGTGCCAGAGACAATGCAGCTGATGTAAGGCTGCACATCATCCACCACTTTGGGCTGGAGGAGCAGAGTGCAGGGCTCCTTCCTGAGCAATTTCTTCTTCCTGGTGCACACTGGTGAATATGGTGCCTCACTTACACAAATCAGTGATTTCCTGTACCACTCAGGCAGCAGGGATATCCCAGAAAGCACATGCAGCCCAGTATTCCCCATGGAAGCCCTGTTACAATGGCAGGGAAAGACTTTTTCAGCCTTGACCAGGAGATGCTGTGTGTGGCTGCACTCACAAAAGTTCCTGGGAGTATCCACTGAGCCCAGAAAAACACCCAGCTATTCTCTCACATAAGTATAGGAGGGCCACATTCAAAAAGCACTTTTTATCAGAAATTCAGCTTCTTATTCCCATCACCAACCATCCCCTGACAAATTTCAGGTCTCCATCAAAATACAGATGAGTTATAGCTACTCGAAGAAAGTCGCCATATTTATCAAGATCAGAAAAGAAACATTTTCTTCCCCTGTTTTGTTCTCAGAAATGCCTGAAGTTTTCTGGTCACCATTTTCCCAAAGAAAATAACCAAAATAACATGGCTTAAGGTAGATACCATCTTGCAAAAACTCATTCCAAGCTGTCAAAGTGTAGCACAGTCATTAATCTAAAATAAAAATTTAAAAAAAAAAAAATAAGGAAAGGAAGTCTTCATAAGACATGTCAGGCCTAACAGTGCTCAATAGGACTATGCATGGAGCTGAGTTGAGCTGATCCTTCCTCCCAAAATATGTCCCACCACACTATCAGTGGTGTGTCAGGCCAGCTCTAGAGCGTGCTTAGCAGCAGCTGTCACCACTCCTCCGCCAGGGCACAGTGGTCAGCATGTGAGCTCTCACTCCAAGCACAGAATTAAAAGGATAAATTCCAGACCATGGTAACAAATTGATTCTAGCTTTAAAAGCAGATGGATATGATTAATAATCACACAGGATTTTTTTTTTTTTTTTTAGAGCATTATAAATGTTTCTCAAGGCACTTCCCTGATCCATCTCTAGGGTACCCCTACGCTTCAGTGTCACATAAGGGTTTATCAGCACTTGTCCAGGAAAACTGCATCACTGTGTCATGGCTCATCACCAGCAACACAGACAGACCCTGAAAGACTCACAATAAAACCCTTATCTCATATCTCACAGTACACTTTCTTCCCCTCAACCTTATTGCTCCCTCTTATCCTTCTCTCTGCCCATAAACACATAGGACTTTGACAGCATTTCTACATGAGTATAACCTTGTATAAAAGATACACATTATATTAACTGCACCTGAAAAAGGAATCTCACAAATTGCCAGAGTTTTGTTTTTAAGAAATAAGACCAACAGGAAACACATTGTGACATTCAGATTTCTCTGATTAAAATTGATCAAAATGTGCACACATTTACACACACACAGACAGATGAACATGTTCTCAGAGAAGACATCTTTAACTGGAAACTGCCTTCGTATTTTGCTTCCTGCAAACATATACTTCTAAATGCTAAAGCAGAAAAATCTACATTACTAATATACTTCAGTCTCAATTTATTCTGGTTTTGAAACTCTTCAGTCACTGATGTTTTTGCCCTAGAAGGTCAGTCATTTAAGAAGACAACATTTTGCCTTTTTAGAGCTCTATATATCACAAGAAGTGTTGACGAAAGAACTTCCCTGAAAGCCCTTGATGAAACATTCCTCTGAAAAAAACCAAAAATCAATAAAATCTTTGAAGTGTTGTTCTGAAGTACAACTGGTCTCATTTTCTGATGTGCCAGCATAGCACTGACTTCTGTGCAATTCCTGCAGAAAAAAAAGCAAGCAGGAATTGTCTTATTTAAAATGGAGGCCATGATAAAATCAATAGAAAATTGACACCACCTTTTAGATAAATGCTTTGAGAAGCAAACAAAAAAAACCCCAAATGCAGTAAACATTTCCAAAAATTAATGAGAAACCCAAATGCTTAACATCAGTGAGGTGTATATTCAACATCTACTTGAAATTTTGGATGAGGGAAGGAAAGAGTTGAGCTCCCAGTTCCTGGGATTCTGCCAATTTTCTTGGAAAGAGACTTGAAGAGGTCTGTTGGTAGTGCCTGCAGCCTCCCCAGCAATTCCCCCAACACTGGTGTGATGCAGGAAGATCATACACATCCCAGAGGAGAGGGCACACCCAAGCCCACAGCAGTCTGCTGCAGCAGGTATAAGTGTCTGTCTGTTCCTAATTAATTAATTACACTTCTTAACAGCATGCATCATTTTCCTTTATTGTACTCAAACCCAGCAGGGCCAATGCCCACACTGCATTCATCAATCTGTAAAAAAGGCAACAAGCTTCAGCTTCCAGCCTTGCAAATGCACACCATCTACCTGCCACTAACCTACTTTGCTCTGGGAGCTCCTTATGTATTTATTCTACCCTTCACTAGGGTGTTATGACTGCACTTACAGAATACTCATAAGCATCGAAGTGATGTTTTAGCTTCTCCAAATATCACCACATTTTCATGTCATATTGGTAAGAAATGTTTTTGACTTACTACAATATTTTTATGCATATCACTGCCTTAATATGTTCTCACATATGTTGGTCCTTTTTTTTTTTATACAATAACATTTATGTGTTAAAGCATCTTTGTGAAATTGCTACTCAAAAGGCATTCCTTGGAGGGAATGTCAGAAGCAGTCAGAAGATAGTGTTGTGCCATTTCCTACCCCCCATCTACCAGGAAGAGAAGAGAAGAAATACTCAGACCTCTTCCAAGGGACCATGAGCAATGCTCACAACAAACCTCAGAAGCACCCAGCACCAGTCCTTGTCTTGCAGCTCCTGCCTCTGAAGCTGCCTGCTTCAGAGTTGCTTCCACTTCCCCTTTTATGTGCCACATCTTGTTTCACTTTGAAACATAATTCAGCATCACTCACACACAGCAACACTCTGTGCAATCTCAAAAAGGAGTTATTTGCAGTATACAAACATGCTGGCAGCATTGATGTGCCTGTGCCACACCAGATATCTGACAAAACACAAAATGTCCCTCACTCAAACCAGACTTATGTCACACTGAGCTTCAGGCAAATGTTAATGTCAGGAACTAATAGATTTCCAACATTCATTATGCATTGAGTGTTTTTCTTGGAAATAGTCTCATTTGTAATCTTGTGTTGTATAATCCTATGCTCAGGATTATATGACTTACAAAATAGTATGGAGCCAGACCATGAACATTATTACAAAACCAGAACAAAATTGCAAATAAAAGAGAAAAAACATATGGTCAATCACAGCAAACAAAAGGAGATATGGCCCCTGTTTAAACTGCTGCTGATTCATGTCACCAGATCACTGCTTAAGCAAAAAATGAGACAACTTCCCACTCTTCTATGAGCTACAGGATGTCTTGTAACCAGACAAAATGATAGGAATTCTGTCAATATTAACATGAAGTCTCAGTGCTTTAAATTACAAACATTGTAATTTCATGACTACTTAACTAGTACAGGGCTAATTTGTAAACTAGAAGTGTCTGCACAGGCAGCCATGGACCTAGCAAGATATCCAGGATCATTCAGGTGACTTTCAGTGGCTTCTAAATGATCTTCAAATGCCTTTCTGCAATATTAGAGGGTCCTGGCACAGCTAATGGGCAACTGCTATTCTGAAGTAATGTGAAAGACCTCTCAACATCTCTGTTACAGCTTGTTCATAATAACAAGCTCCAGATTACACTAACATTTTTTTTGCCTCAGAGCAGTTCGTGAAATATTCAAAATAATCAGTGTAATTACTCTCCAGCTATATATATGTGTGGGTGATATATGAGATCTTAGTGCCTTTCACCCTTTTTCATACTCCTGTGAGGGGAAAAAACAGCTTGCTGTCTTCATTAATATTTTGCAGGCCACTAATACATGCTATAAAATGCAGCCTCAAGTGAGACAGGAATAATGAACTTTCTGAGCCACTGGTAGTCAGTTTTGAAAGATTGTGTAGATTACTGAGCTCCTAAAGAAACAGAAAAAGGGAAATGTGGCCTCTAGCATTCAAAAAATAGAGGTAACAATTGCCTGAAAAGCAAAGCAATGAGTGTCTGGCCCTTCCAGAGGCAGGTCAGCCTACTTCACCCACAGGGTGAACATACCACTTGGGTGTCATGTTGAAAGGGTATCAAAAGAGGACAAAATTGTTCACTGCCCATGGGATCATGACCAAACTGTGACATGGAAGAACAGCAGCTTTCTGCATCACAACTGCTTCCAGAAAAAACAATGATGAACCTGAAAGTTCATTTGCAATGTAGAAAACCACATCCAAGGGGACAATACTATATCCCCAAGTGAAGTGCTCCATATAAAATACTTGAATTTGGTTTTAACTCATTTAATCATTTACAAAGCAAGACTATCCACAATACACCTCACCTGAATTTTACCTTATGGAGTGACAGAAACCAGCAAGTCTGTCACTGTGAATCATATGTCAGACACAGCTGGCAACTCCTCTGCATACAAATCTGATGCTTTTATGAGCCCTTTCTGAAGTCATGGTGATGAGGTTGTTACTTCATAACTGAATAATGCAGTTTTATGGCTTGTAAATTCTCTGCTGAATGGTTTGATGTGAACTTGAGGAAAATAGAGGGAGGCAGAATGGCTGTAGAGGTTTCCTGCAGAAATCTGCCATCCAGAGGCAACTCCACATACTCTCTTATTAAAGGCTGAGTCTGCAGCTTCAGATGGCATTAGAGATTTGAGAAACATTTCACGATGCAGGACTAAAATGGTGAAATGTGTTTTGCCTTTGATTTCTGCACTGGTTTGAGCATAGCAAGAAAGTATTCAGAGGCTGTGCTGACCATGTTTAGTTCAAATAATATTTTGCTCTCCTAATTTATTTCAGCAGGCCTGAAGATGCTGCAGGTCAGACCTGAGGTTCTGGAATTTCTTGAATTCTAAAAGCACCTTATTCCACAGAGTTTATGTTCATAATACAAGAGAAGGGTCCTGGAAAAAAATACTAGCAGAAAAACTCAAATTATTTCTATTACAGCACTGCAGCTTAGGAAAGCATGAACTTGAATGAAGCAGGGAGGAGTATTGACAGAGAAACACAGCAAAGAAGACTACAAAGCATAAAAGACTAAACTGTATTTCTATGCTACATGCTAACCCCCAGGGTATTCCAGGGCATATATATTCTCAGATAGTGTGCCTAAATAAGAGTCTGGAGAAAGCTATTTCTGTCAATTAAAGGCAGATTTTTCTGTCACCAGTGCTGAAGTAGTCATTTTATTCCCTGCCAAACTACTGACTGCTTTCAAAGGAAAAAAGGTTTCTTTTTTATGACGACTCCAAACCAGTTACAGCTGTCTAACAACACAGATGTGGGACTGCAGAAGTGGAGGAAAGTTCACTGGATCAATTCTAAGGGAAATAATAGTGAGACAATATGCTATTTTGGAACCCTAAGTCAATGCAAAAAATTGCTAACAGCATTAATGTGGACTCCCCCTTCCTTCCCAACAGCACAATCTGCTGACAAATGTAGCTGCTGCTCAATTGTATTTGCTTGCTCCTGGAAGGCACTGGTGCCACGTGTGCTACTGTGATGCTCAGAATTTTAATGCTGCCCTATTGCAAGAAGAAACAAACACAGTGATCCTTATCATGATGGTGTCCTGTCCCTTCCTCCCATAATTTTCCTCACCTTTTTCATTTCCTGCAGTCAACCCAAATAGCTGCAAATGAAGAAAAGCAGTCTTCCTTTTCCATTATCTTGCTGGGTATACCTCATATATTCTATAGAATGCATACTCACCATGTAATCAGAGTACTCATTCACAGCCAACACTCCAGTCACTAGAGCTCAAGGGAACATATTTGAGTTATCTTTAAATTAGCTATCTCATTGCTGATAGCAGGATAGCTATCATAACACACAGCACAGCACAGCATGCCCAATATTGCAACTGCTTGACAGTTATTTCTAAGGTATTTCTGAGAAGGCTGCTATCTCAGCAGCATTTCCAATGAGGGGCTCTTTTTTTGCCTGTTTATTGTAACTATCACAAGTTCAGAAATGGAGAAAGGAGGATAATGAAATAAAGAAAGAGAAGGAAGGATGAAAAACAACATGAATCAGATGAAGGAAGAAAATAAAAAACAGGCTTACCTCATTCATCCCTTAAGTTATTCAGGTTACTAAGTGGCATTGTTTACCAAATTCCCATGTAAACCAAACTTGTTGGCTTATATCTGCTCAAATTGAAGTCAAGGGATAAAAAATATAAAGAAAGGAAAATGAAGGGGATGAAGCTATCAATTAAAAAGAATTCCCAGGGCTTAAAACTACATAGAAATATGATGACAAACATCAGGAATTTTGGAAAGTCATTACTTTGACTAAAGGTTAGGACTCTGAAAGAAGCTAAATTTACAGCTGTGTAATGGACTCCTACATATTCACTGACATTTTCTCACAGGAAAGTGGGAAAACATTTGCTTAATTTTGGGTGAAAGAGGAACAGAGTCCTGGTCAATAGGATGGATGGATAGGGGGAGGTCCTCAGGTATGATGCACAAATAACATTTAGCAGTTTTACGTATTTCTTCATTATAAGGAAATTTTGAACTAATCAGTGCTGGGAAATTGCCCACATTTTTAAAATCACATCAAGTATCATGTACACAACAGAAAGATCAGCTAAAGGACAACATGACTTACAAACTTCAAGCTCTCTTACTGGTCAGTCTTGGTTGACTTAAACCATTATCTGAGGAACACAATGTTCTGGATCAGAGATCTTCACTCAAGGGAGTACACATAGATAGATGAGACACCAGTCAGTTCTTTCTCCTCCTGTTTTCTGACTTATGATATATCTACATAGCTTAAAGAAATGTTCCTATGATGCATTTTCAATATTTCATGCCCTTAATTTTCATTTTCATCCAGATGGTTTGCTTAGTGGGATAATTTATATGATTAATATATTATGAAAACAAGAATTACTAGAACATATTAGAAAATAATAATGATACTGAAAACCCAAAACTTGCATAAAGGCCACAAACTTGTGTAAACCTACAGTAAACTGAACCCACTTCTCTGATTTCAGTGGGTTACATGTCAGAGGTCTTGTACAAGCCAAGTAGAGATATGGAATAAAAATGAGTCCAAAAGCCAAAGTCTATCAAAAATTATTTAGTTCACAATAGAAATAGTGCTATAAATACCCACAAAAAGCATTCCTGGCAAGTACTCACCAGAGGGAGTGCCACAGATCTAGAAAGAGATTAGTACTAAAGATAAATGATGAAGCTTAATTTTCTGAAAGATATCAGATTTTTAGTATCTGTAGTCTCTAGAGACAGGAAAAAAACCCTGTGATCAAAAGCTTGGATAGTCATAAAAATGCTTGGAGGAAAGAGATGATATTGAAGAACACAGATGTTTTGTGCTGTCCTATGGTCTGCACAGCTTCTTATCAATAAAAACTAACCTACCTGAACATACCCTGGGTCAAATATTGTCCCCAGTTTCACCAAGGCCACTCAACAAGTGATCCATGACTTTGGGCAGATGCAGAAAAAGGTAAGAATATGTTACTCAGTGTAACAGAAATATCTAAATAGGTTGTTACTGGTTAACTTTTAATATAAAATTATCTTTCCCTTTTGGAGAAATTAGGGGTTTTTTTCAAACTAATGCTGCATATTCATGGGTGACTATATAGGTCCTCAGAGAACAGTAACATTAGAAATAATTAAAGCTGTTTTTCCACCCACTTAAGTTTTTAATCTATTGCTGCACTAGCCAACTGAGAATTGACATACTGATAATAAGGAACTGGTTATATCACCACTGGCATTTTCTGAAAGAATGAGAAAGAATGCAGTTCTAGGAAAGAAAGTGGAACTAAACCTGGTCAAAGCAGAATCAGATGCAAGACTTGGGCATTTCTGTACTGCTGTCTCTTCCCAAAGTCAAATTTCAGGAAGCCAGATGCCCATAGGGGTACAGGTGAAAAATCAGAATTGAGATCAATGTGATAAACATGCACAAAAATCCACAGAACCAACCTATCATCCCTGCAACATGAGGGAACAATAATATTACTTTCATTATGTCCTTAAGCTTGCTGTATCTTTAAAAAGGCATTTCAGAAAGAGTGATGCTTGCATGCTCCAATATTCAAAGCCACCTTTTCTCCAAATGATGTTTTAGCAAGGAGTAGCTATACTGTAGCTCCCTTACTGTAGGTGAACCTGCATGGAATTATAGGCTAATAGTAGATTGGAGAAGGAGTATTCCTTAAATGGCAGCTACAAAAACAGAGTAGGTAACAGTACAAACCTCCTGGATCAAGACTTCTGGGGAATGGTGATGTGAACTTTCATTCAAGAAAGAAAAAAAATTGGCTTCCTACAGTGTGAAACTACATGGCATGTTAAGAGCACAACAGCAAAAAATGCATACATGCTTGCATATACACAAAAGCCTACACAAGCAGAGTAGCAGATGCCTTCACAGGCATTCAATATTGTGCATTTCTGACTGTTGGGAAGTTGTACCACAACCTCTGTTCTTTGGCCAAGAGAGAGAATTGACCCAAATCCCTACATAGCAGAAATGTAGTTATCCCTTATTCATCATTTTTTCAATCAAAGGAAAAGAATAAAAGAGTGATGTGCATTCTGCATGGTTCAGAAATGCTGAGAAGCAAAGTGCCAGTGAGCAAACCACATCTGTACTCCTGGTATATCATTTTACACTGTTCATGGCTGGAATGTGCTAAAGCAGCACAGCCCAACTGGGTAAGCCAGTAAGTCAAATCTGGTGTCTCCATTCAGCTTGCTGCCTTTTCCCTGGGCAGCACAAAGAATGGCTGGCTGAGTAGCCAAACACTTCCTCCCACACTGCCTCACAGGCCTCTGGGCTTTGCTGGCTGGCTCTGAGGGAGCAGAAGGGAAGAGTTTCCTGTTTCTGGGGAGGAAGGGAGGGAAGGAATAATCTTTTGTTGCCAGCAGTGTAAGAATTCTGCTAGGGATGAAAAAGGTGACAGTGGGCTGTTGCTGCCCTGGGGTGGTGAGGAAGGCAGGTGCTCACCAACCCATCAGGTAGGGAGGAAGAAGATAAGCAGATGCTGTTAGAAGAGCAGGTGGTATTTAGAGTGGAAGGACAGGGTGTAGCCCTCTCTTGGATAACACAGAATGGATCCAGCTGCCAAGATCACTCTGCACAAGTGCATCTCCACAAATCCCTTCTAATAGCATTAGTAACAAAATGCTTTGTTTCTAATATTGCAGTCCTATGCTACCTAATCCCCCACTTTGCCCCTCCAGGTGTGAGCACGTGGCCTCCTTGCCCAGGCACAATGTCCAGTTTCTCTCTATGTGCACAGCTGCAGCCAACCTGCAGTGCAATCAGATGTGCAGGGAGACTGCATGGACAGAACCACCAGTCTGGCAAACTTCTTCCAAACTGGCATGCTCCTTCCTTAGGTATTCTCTTCTTTGACACAGGATACTGTTTAAGCATCACCAGTGCTCTGACTGAATCCTGTCAATAGGAAGAATCCTATAAACAGGAGGAAGACACATTAACCTTTTGCCTACCAATAGACTGCTATAACTTACTGTCAGTCTCCTGTCCTCTCAAGTTGATGTTTCAGATTAATTTTCTTTGCTATGCTCTTTATCTGTGCAAAATTATGATGTATTTTTTCACAGATATATGCATATATGTAATAATAGACAGAAGAGACATGGCATCAGAATTTATATTAAAATGTAGTTAGCAACTTGACCGACCCAAGAGAGAATGTGTTGGACAATCAGAGGAAAACATATTTGATGCACAGAATCTATACACTTACTGTGCCATAACTGCAAACATGTATAGAAACTGTGCTAGCTTTATAACTCCTAGACAGGGTAGTACTCTTGCTGAATGCATAAAATTGCTTCCATAACAAAGGCTATCTCCAGGTTCTAAATTCAGCTTGCCTATACGACAGACTCAGAAAGCTAATTCCCCACCAACTCCAAAGTGAGGTGCCCATCTGCTCTTCTCACCTGGAGATGTATTTCCACAATGATAAATAGCTGCTTGAAAAGCTTTGACAGACAATAACTTGGAACAATACAAATGAAGTCAAGCTACACCAGAAAAGTCACTTCAAACCCCATGCATTTCTGATAACAAACCAAAAGACCTGCCTGATATGCAACTACCCTCTCCAGCTAGTGGCCCTATATTTGCAACTCTAATCCCCCAGGATCCACAGCTCCAGGGAATATTTTCTACTCCACAGGGAAACTATCCATCTCTAAACACTACAAGATGCTAGACAGATGGGGAATTAAGGCCACACACTAAAGACATTGAGCTTTTTGTGGCTATCTGTCTTGTTTGGCAGGACAAGTGGTATGGCAGACAGGGTGATGTCGCTTCAGCTGTCAGGAAGGGGAGAATCCATGCAGGAGGTGTCTGGAAACAGCTGGGAAACCTCCCCACACTTCCTACTCCATGATAAGCCAGCAATAAAACAATACTTTGTAAACCAAGTTAGTACCAGGATTTAGTGTGGACTTTCCTTCCAGTGACCCCTGCAGTGCTGTACAACGATGGGAAAATGTCACAGTGTTCATTTTATGGGTGTGGAACTGGCAGCACATTTAATGGCAGTGATGGAAATGAAATCCAAAGGTGCAACCCTGGATCCATCTAACTCCAGGAAGTTTTGCCTCTAATGTCTCTGAAGTCAAATTTCACTCAGATCTTCTGTACATTCCTGTCAATCTCTTTTTTTTTTTTGTATGAATTTGCTTCTGTTTTTTTCAGGGTGTGGGAAGAGCTAATCCCTAGGATTCCTCTTAGCAGTGCCCATATCTTAGACACAAACACACACACTACATACTAGGGAAACAAACATTAGTGTCACAGAGGGACGCTGTTGTCACCATAACCAACCAGCACATATTCTCTCCTTACCCCAAACACAAAACACACACACACAAAGAAACAACACAACCAAATCCAACTAAACTCAACCAAATGAAATAAAAAACATGACAGGTCAGAAACTGTTCTCAAAGAAACTTGTGCCCCTAAGGATACCATTATACCTTTGAGAAACACAGAGCCACCTCATAGCAGCAGCAGCTCATCAATTTCAGGTCACCAATGTGCTTTTAAGAGAGTGGTAGGGAACACAGTCCTACTTCACCCCTAGCTAGCGCTCAGGGCAGGGCCACCACTCATCCCCACTGGGAAAAGCAGCAGTGTTCACTACTCTCTCTCTTGTGGGCAGAGGAGTAAAGCAACTTGATTTAGCTGATGCAAGGACATACACGTGACAATTACTTGATCTGGTCAGACCTGCATCCAGCATCATATGCCATCAACTACAGTAGGCATGCTGCAGGCTGTTTAAAAGCCACAATGATGGAACAACAGGCTTTTCAGTGATAGATGGCTCTAGACAAGCTCATGCATAAAATTAGAAGCAATCTGTAGAACAGTAATTTCCATTCCCCATGGAATTGAAAGGAAGATGATTATTATAGCAGCAATTGCTAGGGCTGCTATACCAAAAGGTCAACCTGCAATTTCATTACCTCCACCCCTCAATACATAGACACATAACAAAGATCAAACCATTCACATTTCAAGAGCTTGTAACTCCTCCTGACATGTCATGTAGTATACAAATCAGAGACCAGAAGCACTCACTTGCCATTCTAAAACTAGAAGGTCTGTCTGTAGGTATATTTGAAGTTGAGGAGGTCTAATAAAACCTGGCTACATTTTCATGTCAGCTTGTTTTACACATTTCAGCAAAAAAATCTTCTACTTTTTTTTTGAGAAATTTTGCACCCTATTAACCTTCTCTCTTCTGTACCAGGAACACAAACACAGCAACATTACTCTCCTGTGCAGAAACCAGAGACTGGATGTGTGGCCAAGGGCAGATCTTTCTCTTTGACCCTTTCAGCCTCAGTACATTCACAGAATCTAACAAACTTACAAACCACATTCCTACAAAATTAAAATGTGTATTCCTACCAGCAGTAAAAGGTGAATCACCTTACTGAAACAGAAACTTTAACCTGGCATTGCCCTTTAACATTGTGAAAGCTTCTTCTGAAATAAAAGGCAAACTATCTATTGGTTTCAGGACATTTGTTAAATTTCTAAACGTTTTGTGATTGTGATCAGAGAAAACTGAATTATCTTCTTTCACTAATAGTTTCACTTTCTAAAAAATAACATCAATGAGGGAATGATATACTAGTTCAATATGATGCTCAGCCACAATGCCCCACAAGAACATCAGTGAAATTCTGGGTCATGAACACCATAATACTGAACATTATATGAGACTGAAGAAAAAAATGAGGGAATCTTCAGTGCATTAAAAGCAATTACCAGCTAAACTAAGATCAATGACATGACAAACTACAACTGCTTGCTTGAACTGCTTCATCTGCTCTCCAGCCTCAAACAGAAACCTAACTTAGAGCTTTTGAATTTCATGACCATCTACTATCAGCTCTTCAGTTCACACAAAACTTGCAGATAAATGTATCAGTCAAATTACTTTGATGGCATAAAACTAGTCTGGACCTGTTGCAAGTGCATTCTGTTATACAGCAACAATACACCATAGGCCAGGCACTCAACCTAAAATTTATCTTGACACCAAACACAGTATTTGTTTTTAAATGATTGTTGTAGTTAGGTTATTATACAAAAGTACAGGAAAATGAATCTTAACCTTCTCTTTAGAAGATCTGCTGTCGAAGTTGTAGGGGAAACAACAGTATAAAATGTTCTATTCCAAGCAGCCATGAGACTCTTCATCCACTCTTCTTATTCAGACTTAATATTTCCCACCTTCAAACCTCCTCTAGGCTTTGTCATCTGCACAGAACTTGACAACAAACTATTTTTACAGAACTAGTGCTGGCCTAGTTACCCCATAATTATCAGTTTAAGAAGAGAAAGAGGAACTCATATCAGGAATTCAAGCCTCCTGATGTTTTTGATGAGTAAGGAGGCAGAACTCCCAGGAAATTAATAGGGAACCATATCTTCATTTCTAATCTATGTCTGGTGTCTTTTGCCTTATGACTGAATCTACATCACAAGAGAACAAAAAGGTCTCACCTTAGTTACAGTCCACTGCCTAAATGCTGACTGAGACACTTACTTTGTCTGAAGTGTCAAAAGCTATGGCAAAAGCTAGCTCATAAAAAAAAAAAGCACATATTTGAAAAGCATGGTTATAAGTTAAGGACAAAAGAGAAATGTATTGTGGTTGAAGTCTGGCATGTGTTTGGGAATGTAAAACAGAACACTCTTGCAGAGGAGACACTGGCAGAGTCTCAGGTACACCACACAAGTTATTTCCACTATAATTTAATGCAGATATTTAAAATATTTCAAACATTTAGAATTTTTGTACAATTACAATGCTTTTGAAAATCCACTGTGTATGTGCACTGCATTTATGGGGCTGAAGGACAGGAAGGGGCAGGCAGAGAGGAGATTCATCTGTCATGGGACAGGGGGATGCCTCTGCTTCAGGCAGAGACACAGTTCTAGCACACATTTTTGCATGCAGCTATAGAATTTCAGACATCAGTAAGAGAGACAATTTTTACTACCATATGTCTAATACAGCTTTACCTTCAAAAGATGATCAATGTATGTTTATAACCTTTAACATCTCTTTTCCTCATGACAAAAACAAGTTAGGCCTTGGGGTTTCTTCCTAGTAAGTGGGAAATACTTTTTATAAAATATCATGTAAATAAACTGCATCCTAACTGTGAAAATTCCACAAATTATGTACTAAGTACCCTGGACTTTAGCTTCAGTATAACACTTTTGCACAGTAGGTGCAATTTCTTCTTGAGCACAGCTAACCATTAAAGTAACATTAAGTTCTAGTACGAAAATAGTAAAGGTACTTAAGAATATTTCCTATGTAAAAATGTCCAAAAAAATCCTGAAGCAAACAAAACCTAATTATAACATCACTTCCTATTCCTATTAACAGACTAACTTACAAATAAAACCATTTAAGCATTTCATTCCTTACACATGAAAATCCTGCCAAGGTTTGGAAAAGGAAAGAAAACAATATATTTAACATTAGTTCACTTAGAACTTGATGAAATGCGAAGGAAATCTGTTTATCTACCTCCAGAACCAGCAGCTCTTAAATATGACTGTGCATGGTTTTTCACCCCATATAAGGAAGAATCTAAATCATTTCTCTGCACTACCCACACAGCCACACTCTCATGCCCTTGCCAGAACCCAGCTTTATTCTTACCTTTTCAGAGGGAATCAAGGTTTAGCCTTAGTCCTGTGAAACCAAGCTGAAGTTTCCTTTGCCATCACCAGAGCACCAGAAATACCCAATGGATGGTGCACATCACCTACCAGAGATACCACCTCTAGGACTGGATGTAACCTGACAGAGGTGGGT
This sequence comes from Galbula dea, assembly GCA_013399015.1. Classification (NCBI taxonomy): domain Eukaryota; kingdom Metazoa; phylum Chordata; class Aves; order Piciformes; family Galbulidae; genus Galbula; species Galbula dea. The sequence continues at coordinate 591,223 of VWZX01009423.1, forward strand.
AGCTCTTTCCCTCAGCTGTGAAGAAAGGTTGCAGAAGCTTTCCCTGGGTTAGATGCTTAACTTTAAAATTTCTAGAGCCACATGGATCTCAGTCTGATCAGGAGAGAACTGGCATTCATCACAAAGGAACCTCAAAGCAAAGCAACCACCTAGGGCCGGCCAGTGGGAGTCTCAGGATATTCACTGGGACACCCTTCCATAGCAAATGGACTAGCCCTACAGAAGCATTTACAGCTCTGACTTCTTAGAAACACAAGTGGTTCAGCAACAACTCCATTAATACCTAAGGGAAACCGTGGAGGAAGGTAGGGTGCAACAGACACTCAATAAAAAGGGTGTGCATGGTCCTCAAAAGTGACCCTTATACTGCAAGTGAGCTTCATCCTTCTCTGCTTATCCAAAATCACTTTACTGTGTCTCTTCTCTGCAATTTCTTTCCTCTCCCAATTGCTGATTAGAATATGAAAGAGGCCTGAGCAATAGACTGTGACCCACCTGATTCCCTGTGCTACTAACACCAGTGCTTTTGCACTGTAGGTAACAGATGTCAGCAGCAGCACAATCCTGCAGTTTGGTCTGTTGTTTCCTCCAAATAACCTTAATCCACATTGTGAGGCCACTCCCTTACAGCAGGTGTTGTTCATATGAATAAAGATCACCTACTTGACACCAAACACAAAAGAAGGGGCCTATAAGATCAGCACAGCTATTCTACTTGTCTTAGGCTGTGAGAGGCCTAAGATTAGTTTATTAGAGGACTGGAAAGTGCCTTGCATCAGCACCAAATTTCTTGTATCTGAACATATACATATTTAGCTCTACATGTTTAAGCAAGAAGAAAAACCAAGGACATTCTATTTGCTCCAACTATTTACCAAGATGTGAAGAATCTCTCACTTTATGAACATAATGAAAAATAAACAAGAGTCATAACATATATCCTTCTGAGAACAAGCTGTGGTTGTTCATAAAGCTTTTGAATGGTCTGGCAGTCCTTCCTGCCTGTGGACAGGCTGTAATTGGTGCCTCTCAGCTGGAGTGAACCTCCAGCCTGGTGCCTGACCTTGTGGTCACCCCCACTTTCATGTTTTATATCAGCTTAGCAGAAAAGGCAGCTTTATAAAATCTGTGCCTAACACATTTTGGCAAAGCACCACAACTCGATACTGTTTTGCTTTTGACAGGCTTCTTGTAACTCTGGCCACTCTTGTAGTTTCACTCACTCCAACTATCTGGTATCATCCAGGGATCAAAATGTGCAAGTGGTATGCTGCTTGTATAAAAAAAATCCCCCAAAGCCTCCTTCAGGCAAAAGGAAATTCACCTTCTGCCCTTGAGCTCAGCTCTATTCATTCTTGGTCTCACTGGGCTTGAGTCTGGAGGCACAGATTGGCTCCATGTGTCAGAGGAGAAGCTGCCAACCCCCAGCAAGCCTCAGGTCTGGCACAGACCCCAGCAGAGATCTCAGCAGCTGGCGTGATGGCTGGGACATATGACAGAGGTGGAAAGGTTGGAGCTTCCAGAGCAACCAGAATGAGAAAGCTGGGAGTTCTGTGGCTAAACAAGATTTAACACAGATATTTTGGCCTCTGTTTGCTCATAGGTTTGGAAACAAAAATATCATCAATTAAGTTTCTCAACAAGAAAAGCCACAATGAAGTCAACAAAGTGACAGACAGGAATACAGGCTCTTGCAAAGATTCAGGATTTCTGAGTAACAAATTCCAGAAAAAGAAGGCAAAGCTGACACTCACTTGGTTTTCTGATCTGAAAGACTGAACTCTCTTGTTTGTGTCATGCAACTAGCTCTGACCCAAAACCCTCCCTGAGACAAATGACAACTCCTGCCCCCTCTTCCCACTTTCAGTCCAACATAGGTATCAGCACAAACCCACAAAGGCAATTTTCTCTCCTTTTTCCTCCAAAGAAGTAGAAAATAAATACATGTTCCATTACCCAAGGGGGAGTTCATCCAAGTACCGTGATCTAATGCAGAGGTATCTGTCACCTCAAGGCTTTTTCTGTAGCCAGCAAAGACAGGCTGCCTTGGAATGGAGTTCACCCTCCATGCATCGTTTACTTCTGAAGGAACAAAGCTGGATGACGTAAATTCCCACCAGAGTGTGCCATTTTTCATCTACCTTCTTTCCTATGCAAGTTTAGGACAATTGCAAGAAGCAAAATAACTGCCAAAACAAAGCTAAAATAAAAACGGTCTGCATCAGTTCAGGGCAATTCCTGGCTTCAGATGAGGTCAGGAATTCCTGTAGCAGTGAATAAGAAGCTCACACCCTGAATTTCACAGTGGAGCCTGTGGTGGGGATGTGACAAAGCTACTGAATTCTTAGCCTGTGCCATTCCTGTGTCAGGGGACTGCTTTCCTTGCCCCACTGAAGTGTGTTTGTGGCACCTCTATGCTGACAGAAGAGCATATGCAGACTGTGTCAGGGATGAGAATCAGCTGCTATAACTTGATGCGTTCAAATGCTAGAAGGCAGCTGGCTTCAGCTCTTTTATATCAAGCAAAGCAATGGAGATGAGAGCCAGAGGGCAAATGAAATACTTTAAGAGCTCCTTACAGCCTGGCTCCTCTGCTCCCTTGATCCTCATTAAATGTTTGCTCAATCCACCAAATCTATTCAACTATTGTTTTCCCACTCAGCTGTTTTGCAGGGACTCTGACAACACAACCATTCCTGACAAACATCTAGGTTCCCCAACAACATATTGCAGAAGAAAGAAAGACACATAGTACAAAACAAAAGAAAAAGAAATGGCAGAAGACACAAGAGCATCCAAACTGTAGACAAGTCATGGAAACTCTCTTTTCCATGCTCACAGATAAAGGCAGGCTAAAAAGCTACCTTGAACAAGCACTGCCCTGCAGAGTGCATTGTACAATACATAGTTTTAGAGTAGTTTTCATATGCCATATGAAAAGCTGAGAGGGAGCTGCTACAGAATCCCTGAAACAGAATACTTTTAAAGCATCATAAAGGTTGGCTGAAGTTATTTGTGGATAATGCAAATAATGCAGGAGATGATAACTTGGACACTTATGTGGCAGGCAGCCAAGAACACATGATTTGTACCTATTGCTCTCCTAATGTCATCCTAGGAAAATCTCCACTGAAGATCAGATCTAAACGAAAAAGACTGACTGATAGAAAAAAAAAGTCACTGCTAATTGAATGGTTGCTCAGAGATCTCATGTCTCTGCATAAGGTTCAGCTGTCTGTGGCCTAAGAAGTAGAAACTGATGGACCTTGGCTCTCCAGGATGCTTCTTGGCCAACTACAGGTGAGTAAACATCAATTAAGAAAACATCAAATAGAGCCTAACCAATATTAGTTTAAATTATGCTATTGCATTTGACTGCATCTGTCTCTAATAAACCTATTTAATGTCAAACTGTAAAAAAAACTCTCTATGAAAACATATTAATACTGCTTTATTTACACTGAATAATTGAAAGAGTACATGCTTGTTGTCAAAGTTTTAAAACAAGTCAAATATCTAAAGTGGTTTATTAGTAACAAATTAAATGGAAAAGAGTGGTTAAGCATCTAGAATAAGGTTCTAAAGCACCTGTTCTAAAACAGATTCTGAGAATGGTAGTGTCCTCTGCAAATACAGATAACATAACTTTCTTGGCAGTTATTTAAATATTTTTGGTTCACTGAATAATTTATTCCAAGATGAAACCAACTAAGAGTTGAGAAAAACAACCAAACCAAAACAAACCCAAAAAGCTTCAGAGAGAGATTGCTTTCTAATTTTATCTCGTGAATAAAAGAACAGGGTGAGAGTATGAGCACTGCAGTTCAAAACCTTGAAGGCAGTTATCAGAAATAAACAGATCAAGTCATTAATTACAAAGTTCTTTTGTTTAATTGATCACTTTGTTTTAAATGATAAAACTTGCAGGAAAAACAGTGAAAGGCAAAATATATTCTATTTATATAAGGTAGTTCTGACACTTTTAACAACATTTTAAGAGTGCTGCTTTTGAACATTTTTCAGTAAATCTGATGTTTTGTCCCCAAGTAGTCTGGGACTTGAACAAGTAGGATAAAACTATTATTATCCAGGGAGACCTGCATTATTCTTTTTTGTTAATTCAAATGTCCAGATCAAGGATCTGCACAAACCCAGTTCTTCTGTGTTGCAAAAGAGATGCTAACAGCAAGTTGCCACTGGGTTGTAGAAAGGGAAGGCTTTGCTGACAGAGCAAAACTGCTGCTGGGGAAAGTACCTCGTATGAAAAGAGGGTAACTGCAGTGCAACCCTACAGCCTCTCTCAGCTCTCAAGCAGGGAGAGCCAGGTGCAGAGACCACAGATCAAGCTGCATTTGACCAAGAGTGTCCTGGCAAAGGACAGAGGCCACAGCTCTGCACTACAAATCTATGAGGAGCAGGTTTAGCTATTGCTAAGGGTAAGCCAAGAATCAGCTGTATAGACCTCATGCTCAACACACAGTGTACTACACCTGATATCAAAGCCCTGCTCTGCCACCAACCAGAACTCTGGCAAAGTCACAGGCTTTCTACAGCCAGCATATTGGAGACTTTTTACTTTGACTTTTCTTTCTGAAGTGATGGCAGCAATGTTTCCCTCCTTTCCTTGCAGCCATGCAAGAAAAGTGATTGAGTTGAGATTTGGGGGACATGTCTGACTACAAAAAATGCCATATATTTAAATGAAGTTGACTGAAAAGTTAGTACTAAAATCAACAGGAAAAGGAGGCAGGAGGAGGCATTCAAGATTGCTTCATGTTCTCTTAGAAGCAAATTCAAATCTGCAAATGATTACTACAACTAATTAAAAACAATCCCACCAAGGCAGAAAAGAAGAAAATTAGGAAAGCCAGTGTGAAGAATTCCTCTTTTAGAGATCAGGTTACTGCAATATTTGCTTTCTGTTAAAATCCTTCAAGTTGTAAAATTAGAATATCAGAGGTCCTTTGTTACTCTGAGAAGATAAATTTATACTGCTTAATTTGTATCCAGAAGGAAAAAAGAAAAAAAAAGGTTCACCTGACACTCAGTTATGCAGTCAGTTTTTAGCTCTGCTGTATTACTGCACAAGAGATAAAGTTCCATCACTGGGGAAGCTTTGAAGGCTATGATGCAACTAACAGCCTCCTGGGTTCATGTCCTCAAATAGAGCCATATTTCATTCGCTGCACCAACGTTCTCTGAATGTTGTGCTGGAAATGAAGGGTTGGCAGACTCCTCCACTGGAGTGCCTGGCTGCTATCTGCAGTGATCCCATGTCTGGAGATACTCTGAACAGTTTTTTTCAAAGATGCCACTTCATCAAAACTTTAATACATAAATGAACTTTGGTCATGTTAAACATTGTTCAGGTATAAGAAGAAGACTGCTGTTGTGACAGAGAGAAAGTCTGCCTGAATTGTATGGTTTGGCACCAGAAAATCCTGACCCCTTTCCATACTGCAGAGAAAGAAAAAGCAGCAAGAGTTACTGCTGTCAGTGGTAGGACACAAATGCTCAAACAGTGCTGGTGTGCTTTATTGCCACTAGCAAAAAGTATAAATTGCTAAGGGCTTTTCCTGTATAAACAGCCTTCTGTACTTCAATGCTTCATACCAAAAAGCACATCCACAGCATATGACTACAAAGAGACTTTGCTATTCCTGAGATGCTGGAGAGGAGAGGAGTGATGCCCACACACCAAACTGCTCCCCATGCATTTGGGTGCCCACTTCAGTTTTGGTGGTCAGGGGAGGACACATGGTTCATGGCACCCCCTCAGCTCCCAGTGCAGTGTGACTATCACAACCCCAAAACTGGGCACCTTGAACAGGCCCAAACCCTCCCTGCCTCTCCATGCTGCCTTCACAGGGGATCAGTACCCAGCAGTGTGGGGTACCCGACAGGGACCTCATTGCTGCTCTTATGAGCTTCAGCATCACAATGGCTGCAGCACTAGCCACAGGATGGAAGAGGTGTGAACTAAAGGAACCTTAATTAATTCCCAGATCCTCAGTGAGGGTACAGAAGCCTCTGAAGCATTTTGGCTTCCCAAGGCAAAGCAGGAGTTAGCTGTTTTGTTTATCTTGTTTGCTTCTTCCAGGGTGGCCATGTCTCATGAGCACAAGTTTTATGAACACAAACAACATTCCTGGGCCTTTTGCTGCTGTTTCTGGTGGGTGTGGAGCCATCCCTCACCAACGCCCAAGCTGCTCCTTCCATCTAGGAGCTTGACAAAGCACTATCTCCCGAGGCCAAGATCTACCCCACAATAAGATCACCAATTAACTCATTAAGAATCATAAGCTTAAGGCAGAATTTAGAATTTACTCATGGGGGATGCCATGAGATAGCACCATGGATAATCAGTGCACCATAGCACTACAAAGCAAGCCATGCAGTAGCAGAGCAGTCCTACAGGACAGGTATTCCACATCTAGGATTTATAGAAATGTTAGGAGTTCAAGAGGAATTACTCTAAACAGCCACAGGATTTATTAGATAGTTCTAAACTTTCTATTATAATTTTGACCTACCACATATAAAATAAAACAGGTAAGCAGCTTTTTAGTGTAAAACATGTTCCAAATACAACATACTTTTTTTTTTTTCTGATCTTCTATTAAAAGTTACAAGACTTTTCAGCAGGCATTTTATGCCTGCAGAATTTATTTGAGAACCTCATTTGTTAGCCCAGTGGTGGTTCAAAAACACTTGAAAGGTCTCACAATGACACTTTTCCCTCCACTGTTAGATCCTTTCAAAAGGTGAAATATTCTCCATGAATGTCTGGCTAGCTGCCCAGCACAGTAAAGAAATGAAGCACTTGCTACCTCCCCTCTTATTTCTGTAAGGAGGAGAGAAAATGGACATCTTCTGTCCTAAAAAGAATGGACTGAGCTGCATAGACACGCTATTGTGTATAGCTGCTGTGGGAAGGAATGGGGGAAGGTCTTCAATGAACAGTCCAGAGGAATCAGGAAAAATGTCATTGCCAAACAAAAGAGAATTCTGCCTAGAAAGTGAACAAGGAAAGACCTTGAAAATTTGCTTTTAGTACTACTGAGCAATTTGGAATGGTGCACCAGGACCTGCACAAGCTCCACAGGATGCACCACAGTCACAAGGAGTTTAACAAAGAACACAGTCTCCTCCCTGCTTATGTCTTTCCTGGAGGCTGAGGGAAAGAAACCAGTCCACCATTAAATCACAACACCAGACACCTCCCCTCACCTCCCCATAATCTGGTGTTAAAAAGAAACAATAGAAACAATTCAGGTCTCAATGGATATTAATCCTCACCTTGTGTACCATTGCTATCCACCATTAAAAGTACAACTGGTTATGTACTGAAGATTGTTTACATGTGACTTTAATTTTTTTTTTAATTAGCAAGAGTAAGTAGGTTCAGGGAGCTTAATTAAAACTAACTGAAATAACTGTCTGTTGGTTTTAAGAATTAAATGCTTTTCAATTCCTAGGCTGAAAAGGGTACATACAGCATGTTTACAACACAGAGGCTGTGGGCAAGGTCAGATACTTCACTGAATATAGTCTCTTTCCAGAAAGCAAAAGTGTTACTGACAGCTTTTTCTGCCAAAAGAAAGTAGGCCAAAAAATGGCTGAGTTGAAGTTAAAATGAAAAGGATATTCCTTCACTTTCCTATAGCCAAGGAATCTCAAGTAGAGAAGCCAGTGACTCTAGTAATGCACCATTTGGCTCACAAGAGGCAGGACAACAGTCACCATGTGCACAAGCAGAGCCATGTACCCTGAGCCCCATTCTCTGGCACCTCACACCCGTGGCACAGGGAAGTCACACCACAGTAAAGAAAACAGATTTTGTGGAATACAAGCAGCACATTTACAGACAGCAAAATCAAATAGTTTCCATACAGCATGTTATTACCTCATAGAGCTCACTGTTACACCATATGGAAAAGGCAACCTGACATTTTAAAAAGTCTCTGTATTAAAATACCATATTAAAACAATACAGGGTTGAGGGTGAGATGGAACAATTGATGACATAGCCAGTTCTACTTGGCTTTTACATACTACTAGCTTCAAGGTCACGATAGTAAGTCACATGGATACAAAACAGGTGTCACACCACTTCCAGAGATGAGATACTACATATGCAATATCTTCCAGATGGATCTCAGAGCCTGAGGAAGGTGGACGTGACTATACCATGGCCTGCAGCAACAGCAGCTTGTGGAAACCACTGCATTATCTGTAAACTACATAAATCTGGGAAGCTGTAGCAGTACAGGTACAACAACAAAACATTTACCAAAACATTTACCCAGCTGCTTGGGCAAGCTTGCCCACCTACCCTGAACTCTATACTTATGCTGGTGGCAATGCGCAACCAAGGTCATCCAAAATTACATTGAATAACTCTCCTCAAGGAGAAAGGGGCTTACTAGCTGTGATAAGCCATCTGAAGCTGCTTAACCAGTCTAAATTAAATGTCTGGGTTTCCTCTGTACTCACAAGAGCGGGAGTGATCAATCACAGACCCAAAGCTCATGCTGTATGTTGAAGAATCAACACCCAGTTCCAGACACCAGATTTTCTGAGCATCAGATGTGAACTACATTTGTACCTCCATCCTTCATTCAGGTTGTCTGCTGTTTTAATTGAATAAAGCAATAAAACTATCACTGTGTATGTAAAAAGCCTCAATGTGGCTGCCAACAGGGCAAATTAAGAGACAAAAGACCCAGGAGTTTAGCACATGGTTTATTGCTGAGAAAAACAGTGCACTCAAGCTATTATCACTATTATGCTACAAGTTATAACAGGAAGTCAATAAGGATAAGACAGATAAATGTTCACATTCATCCTCCAGGCACTGAAATCTCTCCTCCTTTATGCAAAAGGAAAGAAGCAAATTGGACAGCAGCAGCATCACTGAATGATGTCAAAAGGCAGGTCTGTGCCTCACAGAACAAGTGCTGCTCCAGCAGCCAGTTGGTGAACTTTGAGTATTTTAAACCAAAGCTACCTTCAGTGAATTTCCTAGCAGACAAATATCTGACTGTAGGAAAAGGGGTGTTGAAGCAAATCCTGTGCCCAGCATAGATCCCCCCAGGACCGACACCGACTGGAGCTGGCATCTCAAGCTGATGATAGACAGGTCTAATGTACATCTCCCATGCAACTGCACATAAAGGAGTTCCTATCTGCTCCTGCTCTGCTCCCAACACTGCTTTTCTCTTGTCAAGCCCAGCTGCAGCATGGGCTGTTCCTCCCTCCCCAGGTCACTGCCTTCTGACCTCCAGGACTTTCTGCTGAATATTGCCACTTGCTGCTATCATTAGTACTTGTAAAGAAATACATCTGTACTACAGAATGGTAGTAGATCAGCAACTAAGACAGCCACCTCTCAATGAAAGGTCAGTTCATCCTCCCAGGGGAAAAAAATATAGTAAGAATGACTTTAATGCAACTGTGTTGCATCCACTGACCTCCCAGTGTAGCTCTTTTGATGGAAGTGATGAGAAATACAGGGGTGGGTGAGAAATGGCCACAAGGAATTAATGGATGAGGACAGTGAGGACAAGGGCAGAGATAAATTGAATGGAGTAAAAGGAAGACCTAAATTAGAGAGAGTTGGGAGAAAACAAAACAAAACTAGCAAAACTAGCAATTTTAACTGTTTTAAAATAGGATTTTTAAGTAATGAAACAGACTTACTCTAAACAATTGGAATTGTCTGTGCAACAAAGTAATCATTTGGTGAAATATTATAGTCTGCTTAAAGAAGAATGTCAAAATTAAGCCTAGTGGTTTCTTCTGGTCTAAAACTTGGCTGCAAGTTCTGTAGGAACACCTCTTGCAGAGTAACTACCCTGGGATAAATAAACCTGCATTTATAATAATATTTTAAGTCCAACACAATGGCATTATTTGAAAGGGCACTGTCAGCTTTACAGCTAACACACCAGGCTATTCCTTTGTAGCATCCTACTCCTCCTAAAATCATTCAAGCTGTAGTGGCATGAAATGAGACAAAGGTCTTGAAGACTAAAAAAATGGAGCCTTTGTTCAGACCTGAGAGAGGTGGTGAGATCAGTCTTTCAACTCAACATCCAAATGGTGATCAGCAATCACAATGGGAACAACGATAATACATAGATGGAGTGTAAACAGGCTTCAGTATAAGAGAGATTCCTCAAAGACTTTCCACCCTAGAAAAGTATTCATGCTTCTTTCATTGTACTGTTTATGTTAGCATTATTCATTTCTTAAATCACAATGCCCCTCTCAGTAGGAAAAAAAAAAAAAATCAAAGATTAATAATACCAAATATGTTAGGTTATTCTAAACAAATCCAAATATTGGTCACATTTCACCCTGAAGTGACATGAACCTCGTGCCAAGAGCCCTCTTAGGTCTACTTGCTGGCATGCAGTAGCACATTCTATGATCTCCTAAGTATGAAGATTTGACAGGGCATCTTTGAAACAGATTTTCACCTTTAGGCAACTGGTTCACATAACTTTTGCAATCAGACCATTGTTTACAATGTACATGCATGGACACAAAGAAGCTTAATGCTACTGAAGTTAATAGGATGGAAGTATGCACTTGACTGTTGTCTTGATTCAGTGCCAAAAAGTAAGGCTCTTAAAAAGAAGAGGTTCAAAAAAGGGTGTTGAGAGGTGGGACATACTGTGACAGAGAATTCTGCTAAATATTTAATAACCTGTAAATCATGAAAGCTAAATGCTCTTACCCACTTTCTTCCACTTAAGCCAACATAAAATCCAAGATGTACAAAGCTTTAGAGCTTTGACTCTTAACCAACTCAATGGGTTATATCTGCCTGATATTTTAAGAATATCAACATTAACACCACTTTCTGCAAAGGACTATGGTAATCAGACAGAGCTAGTCCTTTACAAGCATGAGCCTGGCCTTTAAACTGTTTCCACATACATTTTTTAGTCATACAGATTTTTTATCAAACAGATATAGGTCTATTAATAAGCAAAGTTACACATTAACTGTCTTCACTGGCAAGTTTAGATTCACATACCTTACCGTTCTTAATGGCAGAGAATCTCTCCAGATTCTTGCTTCCACTAACTTCTTTTCACTACTATCATTTTCAAGGCATTCCTTTTTCAAGAAGAGAAATTCCCTACTTCCCATGCCTCTGACTTTCTTCCTTTATGTGTTTAAATTTTAGTATCTGAAATACTCATAACTCTGCAAAATAAAAATATGACTGAATGGGGATTTCTGAAAACTCAATATTCCATTCCCATTGAAGTCACTGCTAGCTTTATCCCACACTCTAGTGCAATGAGAGCTCAGGCAACACTGAGGCCTGACTTCATGTTGTCCTGCTGCTTCCATAAATCGACTTCTAAGAATACACAAAATCTATTTTTTAATACCTAAGCACTCAGTAACATCACCAGTGCGAATTCGCTCTATGCTTATATTCCCATTCGTGAGCTTCCCTAATCACTATTGAACCTGTAGGCTAAAATTGAGAATAAAAGCCCCAAAGGTATTGCATTTCTGTTACTTTTCTGAAGACAGGCAGGCACATGGATTGCAAAGAGCTGTATTAACACCTCCTGGGAGCAGGGAAGGAGTATAAGCCTCATCCCTATTGGTCACAGGCAATCCAGAGGGGGAATGTTACTGTATGCCTTAATGCTGGGAAAAGTTTAAAATGCAGCTCACATTTCACAGCACAGTCTACCAATGAGGTACAAAGACTTAAGAGATCAGGTTGCATTACTTTTGCTGTCCAAAAAATTACATTTTATTTGAATTCAATATATTAAATAAAGTTTAGGCCTTAACACAGTAAGATTGAGACATTTTATATCTGCATTTAGACAGGTTTATTTTAAGCAAGAAGAGATATTTTAAACCAAATTCTAAATCTGTGTGGGATTATTTATTTTTTCTTTTATAAAAATGGTATCTTACAACATGTGAGTGGTAGACAACCATCATTACACATTCTGAGGTGCAGTAACACAAACAGAAGTCAATGACTACACACGCTACAGCTGCAGGTCCTGCAGTCACAAGTCACTCACTCAGCATTATGTCTGAGTGGGTTTGGTCAGGCAGGGAAAAGGGAAAGAGGCTTCAGTTGACCAGTGAGACAAGCACAACGGCAAAGATTCAGAAGGTAGAGAAGTAATGCACTCAAAAAGTGTAGATTCCTGTTTGTACTGTTCACAGAACCAGTCCACACCCAAAGATATCTAGGAATGATACCACAACAAGATTAATGATGTTCTTTGCAGTTTGAGAGTCAGTATTCAACCAGCCCTTTTTCCTTCCAGTACTTACAATTCTGCAACAACCTCTGGCTCAACTTTCGTGACTGTATACCTTCAAACAAGCCTTGCTGAGAGCTGCTTCCTTACAAGCAGTGATTTCAGACCCTGCCACAAACCTCTGACAAATTCATTCTCCATGAGTCAGAGGCTAGTGCCATTATGAGGTCTAAAACAGCTGGCAGGGGAGATACATATTAATCTCAGTTGACCTCTGTACGTATAAAAAATTGCTAACACAAGATCTTGCGCAAACGTTTTGGTCTAAGTCTATTTAATAGCTGCTTGTGATCCTGAAAAGAAAGAGAGGCCAAATCTCTTCCTAGACCTGCTCTTATTGCAACAGTAGTGTTAACCCTCCACATTTTATCCCAAAAGCAGTGGTAGCAAACATTATTCTTGAAGCTCACAGTCCCAGAGTGACATACTGATATCACTCCCTAGTCAGAAATAACTAGGATAATGCCACTGTTCATCACTCTAAAGTAATCTTCAATCTCATCTTAAAGATCCAGCATTTTTAAGAGATCAAGACCAAACTCATGTCTCTCAGAGTGTGATAAAAAACAGGATACTTTTAGGTACTTCTCTGAGCTTACTGTGCTAGTGACCTGCTTGCCCTAGACTTGCTCTGGATGGAGTACAAGAAGAAGGCACATGCAGAAGGCAATTCACCCCACCTGAAGACAGACATCTAAAACAAATGAGATCAACAGTTATCCACAGGTGCCTTTCTGTCTCCCTCAGTTGTAAGGGAAGCTTTAACAAGATGCCGCATTTTTCAAGTCATCGAATTTTGGTCAAATTAACTTTTTTTCTCTAACAGTTTCCTTTGTGACTCGTTTAAAGACTTAGTAAGGCAGACTGAATCTAAATGTAAATGTATAAAAATCCCTTAAGCACAAAATAAACAAATACATACAGATGTATGTACACACATAAACGCACATATATTTTCCAAAGATCTGCAGCCAGGACTTGAAATAAAGTGGCTGACTTCATGGCATATTTTCTGATCTATTGTGGAGTAGGGCAGATGGATTGATTCACATCTAAGTTTTCAGCTGGGATTTAAAACTATCAATGGGAAGCCTAGCTTTATATCTTTAAATTTAATCTGAGTTTTCATTTTTACTTTTCAGACTTGTTTGTTTCAAAAGAATATTTAAAGACACAACCATTGACAACATATTTGTCTGCAATTAGATATAACAAGACAAGATCAAGTAATTCTTTCTGCTGCTTAAGTAGATGAGCTATTTCTAACAATATTTAAAACTACTTTGTCTCACCATACCTTTATTGCACATCCTGAAATTTACAATTCTTTAAGACGTCAGAGAACATATTCATAATAATGAAAATTATTGTTTTGACTGTGATTTGCATCAAGCTGCATTTGGATAGAAATCAGAATTCAATTAAAATGTGCATATCCCATCATTTTAAATAGTTCTTAGATAAAGAAAATTACCTTAATTGTGTTGAAAGCGCCAGAAAAAGAAGTACTATAACATGTTTTGCATTCAGGTTTGACTTATTGTCAGTCTGTTCTCACTTTGATTTTCTGGGACTCAGCTGTCAATATCAAAAAGTCAAAATGTAACAATTTTTTAATAGAAGTGGTGCATTATGTGCAGGAAGAAAGTGAGCAACTCATGTTGAATCATTCAGCAACCACTGCGGGCATGGATTCTTTATTAGCATCCACCCAAAGCAAGCACAGTGTATCTTGGATGTGGCATGTAGCTTTCTTACAGAAGTTCAGCTAAATCCCCTCTAGACACACAGAATCACAGAATTATTAAGGTTGGAAGAGATAAGGCTTGACTTTAGGTCCTGCAAGTGTTGGTGATGGCACAAAAAACAGCAGTAGCGTTAGAAAACATCACTGTCATTGTAAGGCTGCAGAGGGAAATCCTGAGGTAAGATCCTTGTACAAAACTAAAAGGGAGCAATTGCAAGCCTTGAAAAATATAAGGAGGCTGTAGAGAGGTGGGGCTAGGTCTCTTGTCCGAAGTAACAAGTGATAGGACAAGAGGAAATGGCCTCAGCTTACACTAAAGGAGGTTTAGGTTGAATATTAGGAAAAATTTCTTTGCCAAAAGGGTTGTCAAGCACTGAAAGAGGAGGCCCAGGGAAGTAGTGAAGTCACCATCCCTGCAAGTATTTAAAAGACACGTAGATCTGGTGATGAGGGAAGTGGTTTAGTGGTGGACTAGGCAGTGCTAGGTTATATTTTGGACTCAATGTTAAAGGCCTTTTTGAACCTAAACAATTCTATGTTTCTAAATTTTGCAAATACTTGTACTCTTGCTTTATCATAAGACATAGTTAGTTTTACTCAACATCATCTCACTTACACATAAGGTATTCAAGCTTCACTATAATAGAACCCTGTAGGACTGAACCCCTTGGCTTTAAGGGAATTACAAAGTTAAGGGCATAAAGAATATCATTGCACTAATGATTCTGTATGAGTCCATTCCTATGTGTTTTACCAAACATATTTCACTGTGGGATCACAGAAGAAAAAAAAAAGTTATTTAAAAATTTTCAGCAGTGTTCAGTTTCTAAGAATTAAAGGAATACAATTATCAAGTTTTCTCTGCAAGCCTTTCAATAATTAGCTGCCCTAATTAGGTCTCATACAAATACATTTTAAAAAGTAGAAATAAGAAGTGCTGAGACTGGCTGCAGAGTTTACAGTGACTTCCACTATATGATATACATCTGCCTGATCAAACATGTTTTAAAGCTCCTTTAGAGAATTCCTCCATGCTGCTTGCTGGTGAGTCAGGGTTGGAATTTTCATGCAATATCCTTTGATACTTCAATCCAAACTGTTAATTACACAGATAAGAGACATCATCAAAGTTAAACAACTGTAGACCAAAGTGCATTACTACTGGTAAATTACCAGTAGGTGTTGGGGTTTTTTTCAAAAATCTGATGAAGGCTGAAATACTTATTTATTTTACAAAACCTCCCACAACAATCAAGAAAGTAAACCTTATAAAAGCAATTTTTTTTTAGCTATTTTCCAGTTGACACAATTTTACGTTAGCAGAGTCCTTTAAAAACACATGTATACAAGCTTGTTAAAAGAAACTAACTATACCAAGTGATACAAAATCCATTTCAAAGTAGTAAGAAAATAAAAATTAAAAAGCCAACCAACCAAACAAAATACCCACCACACTGTTATATCTTGTCCCAAGAGCAGACAGTTAACACCTACTTAGTGAGAGAATACTGCCCAAATCATCAAATGCTCATTAAATGCTTTTCTCTGTGCTTGGGCACAGGCTAAGACAGCAAAAGGGAGGGTAGAGTTAATGGCACACATCCCTTTGGACAGGCCATCAAAGACCAAAAGCTGTTGCCAGTTCCCTAGAATGGTGAAGAACAATTTTCCTTTGTGTTTTGGTGGTGTATAAGCAAAGCAAAGTTTGGAAATTCCTGGGTTTTTTTGATTCATAATGAAAACCACAAGGGCCCAGAATCTTATCTCAAGGCATCACATGTTATGGTTTCAAAATCCACATCACAAGATGCTGAATCCATGGATTTCAGTTGTTTACATACTAAAATAATTTGACACTATGCTGTCTGTTCTGTCTTTTCTTTAAACTTAGGATTTTAAAGTTTAAAACATGTATAGCTATTCTTAGCCTTGAGTATACAGACAAGGCACACATAGATTAAGCATTCATAAAGATGTTTGTTCAATAACAGATAAGAACAAGCAACTGATGTTTCAGTTAGACACCATATAGTAAACAACATTACTTAGCTGTCTTCATCTCTACTTTTGATTTCCAAGTACACATAAGCAACCAAAATCACAGAAACAAAATATCAGACTTCTTGCAATTAGACAGCATTACCTGCATACTGCAATTTGGGAAACTGAGGCAAAAAGAACAATGGAAGCATTTGAAAGCCCTCTTTGTGTGTTATTCTTGCAGATTTCAAAAGACTTAACAGGTAATGGCATTAACAAACACTCTGAGTAAATACATGTGCTATAAATGTGTCTGGCATCTCCAGGACACTTGAAAAATTGATTAGTTCTACACTGGAGACCTGAGTCATCAATGCCCGCCCTTCCACTAGGACAAGAGGATGTCTTGTAAGCAGGTTATTTATACTCTTAATATCTTCAGCAGGAAGTACAATCTGATTAGGTTTGGTAGTCATTAAATGGCACTTCTTTTGTATGTGCTGTCCTTCATCTATAGATTTCTTCCCAGAGCAACCTCAGTCTTAAGTAAGAGCAATTACAAACAGGCCAACCCCTTTTAGCCTAAAAGAAGAAAGACAATCTTGAATCATGTACAGCGCAAAGGTTTGTTTTGGTCAGAAGCAAGACTAGGCCTCCATATTAAAGCTCTGTGTCTGCAGTATCACTAGTTTGTCCTGCCTGGAAGTAAAAGAAAACTGGAATCCAAAGGATTGTTTTCTTTTTTAATAAAATGTTCAGGTGTTCTTGGACTTGCCAAGATAAAAGATTTTTTTTTAAGAGTTGAACAGACCTTGCTTCCTTTTCAGTATCTCTCTTAATTCTACAACATAAGAATCATGATCATCACCCAGGAGAAAATATTAAATTAGTTTTTATCCCTGCTGTGTGTTTTGAGAGAGTGTTGGAACATATTACCCCTAGTGTATTGTGTGCTCTTAGATCCTACACTGTATTGTCATGTCTGCCAATATTTACAAAGCAATAAATGCTGTTTGTATCATTCAGCAATGCAAACCCACATGTCTTTAATGCTATTTCATATCAGCACTTCAGACCAAAACAAGACACAAATACCACTGAAAATTATAAAAGACAGAAATACTTCTAGTGGCCTACAGCCAACACTTTGCTTGTGAGCTCATAGCATACAACTTTTGGAATACAGATTATAACCTTTGGCTGCACAAATATAGACCTTTAGTCAACACACTCAAGCAATAGTTTAGTTCATTTGAATAAATCAGGGTGAACAGCTGATCTACTTTAGACATCATAACCCAATGCCCAGCTCTACTGGCCATACCAGAACAAACTGACCATTGCAGAGGAAAAGCAAGAAGATTCCCAAGCACAAGCAAAGAGCAAGGCTGCAGCATACTAGGGGTCTGCCTGTGGTCCATAGATAACATCCACTAAAGGATTGCAGAGGTATCTAACCAGCCCACTCCAGTACCCAGAATGTCCAGCCACTACAAGTTGTGAAAAATAATTTTAAAGGTGCAAATCTTAATGACAACATTAAAAGATCCTAACCATGAAAAGAGCAATTAACTACTCATTTCACATAGACTTGTTCTCTTCATCTCTCCAAGAAGCAATTTCAGCACAGGAAGTCTTCTGTGGAGTGAAATACACATCATGCTGTCAGTAAGCTGAAAACTTTACTTATATTAAGGGTTACTGATTTCTTCACTTACTCCAAAGAGAAGATCAGAGTAAAACACGGTTTAAAATTCTAAGTAAATCAATTCATTTTCCATTAAAAAGTTAATTTGGAGTTTGACTTGGAAGAAAGCTTGCTTAGCTTAGTTCAGAGATGGTCTTAGTTCTTCTACAAAGTTTAAGATGGCAGGCTAACAAGTCAAGAAGCTTGATAAAATACACAGTAGTTTTAAAGGATAAGGCAGAAATAATGGATGTATGCTTCTATTACAAGCACATACATTTTTAAATTAGATTAAATTTGACTTCTGAGACAGAAGGAACTGCAATTCTGTCTTGTTACCAGACTCACTATCTCAATTCTAATAAAAAGCCTCTACACCTTCTCTATGCCATATTTCAGTGACTAGGAAAGGTATACAAAAGATTATTATGGCTCCAAACATGAAACAAAATGATCTTCCTAAATCAACTGTATCCCCATTACATACACTGTATACATGCTGAAAAATAGACACTGGCAAATGCAGAGTACAATCTTGGAAATAGCTCAAGTGATGGGGTTTTAAAAAAGGGTTTATAAAATACATTAATTCTGAAAACTGGAATATGTGGGCTTGAAGACTGAACCTAACTGTTCATTTTCAGGGACAAAATCCTGCATTTCGCTCTGCAGGAGGGTACGTTGCAACGGTGCCGGAAAACCACAGACTGCTCCCCAATAAGGAGCTCATCGCCCTTCCCAAACTGAAACACTTGGTTTTCTTTGTCTTTAATCACGAAGAAGTGGATTCAGAAGGTGAATTTCAGTGGTGCTCTTTATATGCAGCCTCCACATTCATTCACCAAAGGGTCACAGCACACGGTCACGCTGACAGCTCATTTGAGCTACTTGCATCCCATGGAGCTGCGCTGCAGACCCTTAGCAGCACCTCAGCTATCCCGGACATCCTCTGCCGGCAGCTCGCAGCGGGAAAAGTATCAGAATTCAAATACGAAGACTAAAACCACCCTTCCCACCAGAGGGGCTATGTCCGAAAGCCCTCTGCCGCCCTCCTTAGTGCTCACCATCACTGGGCGAACTACTACTGCCAACGGTGCGGCGGGCACAAGGGATGAAGCAAGTCCTCGCAGGGCACTGCCCAGCAGACCCCGGCGAGAACCCAGCCCCGTGCCCAGACCCTCCCTCCAGGGTAGTCCTGCAACAGGAGGACGGCACCCCAGGCGCCGTTACAGGAGCCCCAAGTGGCGAGAGACCCCGGCGGGGCCGGCAAAGGAGCTACGCTCCCGTTAAGCACTCTTGAGGCGACAACGGCGCCGCCCGCACACCGCTCTTAGCTCCGCTCTCAGCTTCGCTCTCTTCCCCCTTCCTCGCCCACCACCCTGTAGCAGTCCCGCTCGGGCCGAAGGCGGCACAGGCCCCTGCCCTCCCTGCAGTATCCCAAGGATCGGCACAACAGAGGGGCGACAGCTAGGGCCGGGAACCCCGCGGTGTCAGGGGCGAGGAGCCGCCCGCAGCCTGGAGGGGACGCTGTGGGCGACGCCGGCTGCCAGGAAACCTCCTCGGAGTTGCCCTGAGAAGTTTTGGGCTGCTGGGAGCAGCAGCCGCCAGGCAGAGCCACCCACCCCTTCAGCCCACACCTCCCTCCACCTGGCCGCACGCTCCCCGGCCATCCCCCGCCGACCCCCGAGGACCAGCCCCTACCCCCGGGCTGACCCCGCTGGCCCCCGAGGGACGAGACCCTCGCCCGGAGAGACCCCCAGCGGCCTCTGGGGACGAGACCCTCTCTCCTGGGGAAGGCGGGCGGCGGTCTCCGGGACGCGCTCCGGGCTCGGGGCTTCCTCTGCAAATACAGGCTTGGGAATAAAGAATACAGAGGGACACTTACCATCTCGCCTGATATTCGAGGACCGTAAGGCTTTTATAGATCCGCTGTGGGCAGGGGCAGTGGTGCCCTGACGGCTGCAAAAGTTGGCACAGACGACAGCGTAGAGGAGGAGGAGGATGAGCAGTTGCATTGGGATGCGCTGTGAACGGGACCCTGCCTCTGCAAAAAAACCAGCTCTCCCCAACAAGAGTGCTTCCCTCTCCCGTATTCTCTTCCCCCTTCCCGGACTTTTTGGTGGTGGTTGTTGTTGCGGGTTGCTTGTGTGTTCGGGCAGTTTTATGCAGGGGTGGGGGGAAAGGCAGCAGACACAGCGGCCGAGTTACTCTCCAAGCTGCCCCCAAACTTCCTGCATGCTGAACTTTCTGTTGCCGTTCTGGGGCCAGCCAAACTCGGTAAAGGTGAGAAACCCTCAGGCCGGGACAGCCGCCCCCTCCGTGCCCCACGTCGCAGGCGGGGGACTGCCGCAGCCGCGCTCCCCTGCGGCCGCTGCAGCGCAGCTCCGCGCCCCGCTGCCAGGCTGCGCCCTCCGCCTTGCACCGCCCCCGCGCCGCTCCGCTCCTCTCCGCTCCGCTCGGCAGCAGCCGCCTATGGGGTCTGGAGCGGCCGGAGCGCCCCGCGCTCCGCCGCGAGGGCCGGGGGAGGAGAGGCGGCCCGGGGGAAGGGGGCGGCCCGGGGGCAGGGAAGGAGGAGGCGGGCGGGAGCGGCCGCCGGGGGGAGGCAGGGAATGGTGCCCGGGCCCTCCCTGAGCTACCGGGAGCACCATCTCCAGCCCGGGCAAAGAGCAGCAGGAGGGGTGGTGCAAGGGAGGCTGGCCCAGTGCGGAGTGAACCTGTCCGGCCGGTGGGCTCGGTGGTGGGAGCCGAGTGGCAGGGGCTCCGCGCCAGCAAAGAGGCCACTCGCCCAAGTGCCGTGTCAGCCTCGGGCTTGCAGTGGCCACGTAGAGGTTATCCGTTGGGCTGGAATGACTTAAATCACTGAGTTGCACCAGGGTGCGTCAAGAGACTTGGTGGAATAAGTAGTGGAAACACACTTGCTGGAGAAAACCCGCAGTAGTCCCTGGGTGAAATGTATGGGCTCCTCTCTCATGCCAAGCACTGTCCAAAGCTTTTCATAAAAAGTTAATTCTTACTGATTTAGACCCTCATTAAATTCATTCTGGTATTAAAAGATTGTATTACTGCCTGGAAGAGTTTAGGTCTAAACCAAAGGTATGTGAGGATTGTGATCAGATTGCTGTTTTAATAGTCTTTTTTTCCTTCCATTAGCTGCAATGAAAATAATCAAGTGAAGGTGCAGAAAAAACAATAAGTTTTTAACAGTTCTCAAATAAATCCTTAGCTACTCAGTTTATTTCTTTAGGCATTTCATCTAGTCTTAGCCAGTGTAACAAACTGTAAAATGCTGCTGGACCTCTAACACCACTGCACTGGTAGAAGAAGAATGTCGATACAGTGCTGTATCAGGAATGTTGGATGAGTCCTGCTACACTCAGAGGGCTGCCACTGGCTGTATGAAACATTTTCTCCCAGAGCATGTTAGGATGACAATGGGACTGAAACATCTTGTATGTCTTAAGAAACCAGTAGGGTGCAATTCTGTTGTGCATAATTCATGGTTCTTTATCCCTTTCATGTTCCCCAAAACTGACAGCAAACCAAATCCTGCTCCCACGTGGTAGATTATGGAAAGGCTTCAACAGTGCTTCATTTGTGAGTAGATGTGCCTATCTTTTGGGTGCCCATTTCAGGGGGGAAACTGGGCAAACAGTGGGAAGATGGCCAATCCAATCATCCTAATAGAAGCAGAAAGTCAAATTAGAGGACATAGAGCAAATGAAGATGAGGGAGCTCCGAAGATGTCTTCTGTTCATCCAGTCAATGCCCAGCTATCTAGCTCTCTTCTGAGTGCAGGTACCTTTTAAGACAAAAGGAGATGGTCAATTACCACACTCCTTGATGAAGCCTTTCCTTTCATAGTGCCCTCAGTGCCTCCCTGTTCTCTCAGGGAGCAAGAACTTGCAATTGCTTCCCCTTGGTGGCATGCGGTGTTTGTTTTACGGCAGTGGAGGAGGAAGAGAGGGAAGGACAGATTATCTTCCACTCAG
The DNA here is from genome assembly GCA_013399015.1 of Galbula dea. NCBI lineage: Eukaryota > Metazoa > Chordata > Aves > Piciformes > Galbulidae > Galbula > Galbula dea. The sequence continues at coordinate 612,943 of VWZX01009423.1, forward strand.
AAGGCAGATAATAGACTTTTTGACAGTATCATTCAAGAAAGGGCACTGACTCCAAGGCTGTTTCTGTACCCAGATTCAGCATCACATTTTCTTACATAAAATCAATATATCTTCTGAAGAGCTGGGTCTTGAGCTAGTGTCCCGTGGTGTCTTTCTGGCTCCATGCTTCCCTGGCTGCACAGGTCCAACTTTGACACATGAGTGGAACAGGCTTTCACCTAAAACACTTCATAGCTGTTTGGCTAATGTGCTCCCTGGCTTCATGCAGACTATGAGTCTAAACTTCCTCAGGCTGTCCAGGACACAGAACTGAGGTTTTCTCAGCATTTTTTCTTTTGAGAAGACCACATACTTCTCTGGCACATAAGTTGAAATTCATGTTTCTGCAGCCGAGGTACTTGTTGCTTAGAGAACTCTCAAGCAGAACAGCAGCAGGCCTCATAGCTTAGGCTGTGATGGAAACAAGTGAGATGATTCCACCACCAATGGCTTTGATATGTGTCAACAGGAACTGTGTATAACTCCTATCATACACTCCTAATACAGTTCTGTTCCTCCCTGTGCAAAGCAGGGGATGCAGCCATCTTTGTTTTAAAGGCAAAAATACTTTTGTAGCAGAAAGGACCAGGCTTTTTATCAGGTCAGGTATTTATTTCAGACTCACAAGCAAAAAATCCTAGATTTTTCCAATTGCTGTACAGATGTACAGAAAGATTTTGGGATAGAGCAGCAAGGCTGATATGCATTGGTAGACCTTTGTAAAAAAGGCCTCCATTTCAATAACTGTTGCTACAGCTTCTCAATGCACTTTAAAAAGCACTAAACCCACTACAAAACAAAATAGTTTATTTATAATAAAGCATCATAGAATCCCATGTCAAAGGGAGAGACATTTGGATTATGCCCAGACAGTTCTATGACCATATCACTGGATTTTCACTTTATAGAGAACATTCTAGTACATTGGCTAACATGCATTCTAAGGATTGGGGATAATTTAAAGATCAGGTGATTTCTGTATGAAGACCTACAGCAAATCATGTTTACTGCATGAAAGGGCATACTAATATGTAAGTGTGATGAGCTAGGTAATTACAAATCTGTCAGCCTGACTGAGATCTTGATAAAATAATGTTAACAGTTGATATGAGACTCAATTAATACAAATTCAAAGTAAAATAGTGTAATTAATGCTAATCAACCTGGAAGATCTTATAATACTAACTTGGAAATCTGGATGACAAATGGAATAGCATCAAATTACAGCTTTCATAAGGCATTTGACTTGGTACTACACAGTTTAAATCATATGGAATGAAAGTCATGCATACTAAATGTTTTCAAAACTTGTTAAATAAGAGGTTTGAAAATGTTTACTAAAAAGGGAAGCATTATTAAATAGATTCTTTGAGAGAGAGTGCCACTTAGGCTATTTTTTTCTTCTGCATTGATTTGCATTTTCAACAATGACCTGGGAAAAATGAAGTCATTACTCATGATGTTTGTGGATGACAAAAACCTTGGGGGACTAATAGGCTGATTTATAGTGCTATACGGAGATAGACGTGTTGATGCTGGATAGAATTGTAAAGCTGAGCCCTGGAACAGGTTATGCTTTAAAATACCCAATAGCAGCATTTCCCAGTGCTTGTGGCATCCATCTCACCTCATTTTAAAGACATCTGCCTGATGTAAGCCAGTCATATAGGTTCTCATTGTTCATGGAGAGAATTGGATACCCATCAGAGGGCACTGTAGCCCAGCAGTTGTAGGCAATTGTGCTGGGATGGGATAAATTGTTTTCTGGGATGTCCAGTTTCTCTCCATTAACTATGGAGAGAATATAGGGAATTAATACACTTATAGCTACTGGATAAAGTAGTTAAACCTAGAAAGCACTGATGCAGAAAAAATTATGGGAGTGGATTTTCAAGGAAGTCAATGGACTGTAGTCCTCTCTATTATCATTTGTTGGCTGGGAGATCCTTCAGTGTCATACAGTTTGTCCATGGAGTGCAGATGTGCTGTGTGTCCAACCCTTAGCATACTGGAAATATGGTGATTAATTAGCAAAGCCAAGATCTTTGTGCATTATCACTGGGATCCTTGGGTATTTATTTAAAGACAGGACTGCCAGTTAGAGTAGGGGCATTATGCTGTCTTCTGTTATTATTAGACTGCTGCATCAGATTCTTGTGAATATAGTCCAGAAAAAGACCATAATAAAGTGAAAAACACTGAGAGGAAAACCACAGTATTGGTTAGAATTTGAGAAATGTGCCATTCATTGCAAAGCTAAAAAAACATGAGCTATTTAGCTTGTTAAGGAAAAAATCAGAGATCACAGCTACCTCCCAGAGGCTATTCTGTCTAGTGGACAGTCATGTACCAAGGTGAAAGTTGGAGTTAGACAAATTCAGTTTAGAAACAAAAGGCATACTTTTCAGTGTGGAAAGCTATGGAAATATCAAAGTTGTTTGTTCCTCTTCACTGCAAATTTGAAGGGCAAGATTTGATGTTTTCCTAAAACCAGACAAGTGGATTCTAGGTGTATTTAGGAACTCATATAATCTGTTGATCACTTCTAAGAGGTCTATAAAGGTGACAGAGAAAAGCATGTTCATATGTATCATACTACAAGCCATAGATGAAATTACTAAGTGGTTCTGCAGTTTATTGGAAAATGACAACTGAAAAAATGTACCTCCAGGGATTAATTCAGGGCAGCACTGCAATTTCTGTTATATAGGAGGGCAGGCAAGTGATGGTAGTCACCCCATCCCCCAGTTTGTAATCTGTGAATTGTTTGAGAATGAGCAGAGGTGCATAGAGTAGAATGGAGAAGTATCTCACAGTTGGTAAAATGGACATCTTAAATAAATGAATGCAACAATGATGGCAGTCCAAAAGAATGCAAGGAAAAGGTAAACCAAAGCCATGATACTCTGGAATTAGGAAATAAGGGCAGTGGTATGTTGCTAAGAAAATACCCCACAAACCCCAAGAAGAGAAGTGCAGCGCAGTGATTCACTGTCAGAGCTACAGGCAGCAGTTCAACAACAGACAAAGAAAATCCCCAGTAAAACTGATCACTTTAGGTGCTGAAATAATCAAACACAAACCCAAGCACTGCTGCCTGGTATCTCTACAGACTTGGCATTACTTCATAATAACTCCTATTAAAACACTCTGAACATTAGATCTGGTCCACGAACCTGCAACTGGTGCTGCTGTTTGTCCTCCAGCAGCCAGCTGTAGATGCTTGCTTGTCTGGCCATTGAGAACATCTGCAGGCAGCTTTAATTTATTCAGTCTTTCAGTTTTTCCTCTTGTGTCTGCAGTGCTACAGGATGCTGTGCCTCTCTCCCTTTCAATGTACACCTGCTTCCTTTCCCAGCTCTTAAATGACTTTTGTTGGTTGTATATAACTTTTGGCTAGTTCTCCACAGCAAGTGTTAGAAACAAATATTGCACTACTGTCACACACATAGGGAGGGAGAGAAAAAAGATGTAATTCACTTATTACATTTTGAGAGACTCTCTCATGGGTACCTAGTGACAGGGACAGTGTCTTCAGCTTATCTTAGGGGCAGCAGTAAGAATGATTTATCTCTGGTTCTAAATTAGTGGGAATACATTCAGGCTGCCCAACTCTCTCTTAACATCACATTGTCATACAGAGCAGTTGAGTTCACGATTTTGTGCACAAAACACACCATAAACTAGTTAACCACCTGGCTTTGGTTAAGAAGAATTTATGCTGATACTGTGCTAATGACCTTGCACTATCATTAGACTAAATCAGTCTCCTGGGGGAGAACCCAACAAAGCATACTAATTCAATACAAGCAACATGTACAGTAAAATATATTTTGTCATTTATCTAGCTTCATTTCCATTCAGAAGTACTTTCTAAATTAAATAACAAAGCCTTTCCAGGGGACACTGGAATGGCAGGACAAGATAAAAACATGCCCTGAAAAAAGACAGGCACTTAGTATCCAAAACTGGTGGAAACCATTTACCTCAGTCTTTCTGCAGCCCAACCCCATTTGAGAAAGAGGATGATGACATATTTTGCTATACACAGTAGCATTCCAATAAAATGCCTGGTATATATTCTGCCAAACAAAACCTTGCATCTAACCACAGATATGTCTGTAACACAGACAAAAATTGACAGTTTTTGAACAGGGTTCATGTGATTTAGATGTCTGTCTAAGGATAAGCTGAGTTGCAACCTGGCAGAAATGGGGTTTTTTTCAGTGACACTAAAGGAAGCCCAAAGTGACTAGTCCAAGTGTAAATATCAGGGCTGCAAATATCTGAAGGCAGGGCAGTTGAATCCTGCCTTCTGTGATGATCTCAATTTTGGGCACTGAATAAGACAGATATTATGTATAAGAAAAAATAGTCTCAGGTCATGCTCTGGAGCACTTCCCCTATGAGGAAGTGCAAGGGACAATTTCTGTTTGCCTGACAATTCCCTTCTAAGTCTGTTACACTTTAAATAGTGTTTAGAGATTTGGATGAAAAATGAGAAGCGTTGCTCTTGTAATAGATATTTGAGAAGCACAAAGGAAAAAGTGAATCCAAGGAGGATGAGCTTTCTTAGCTTGGAATTCAGTCCATAATTGCTGTAGAAAGACCTATGCTTAAAAAAACTGAATTGGGAATGCTAGTGTGTTATTCATAAAGTTGAAGAGTAAATGATTTTAAGTAGCTTTACTTCCTGTCAATTGACATGTACTTTCACATACAGTCTCAGTGTGATTGCCAGCCACCAGCTGTTGTCCAAGAAATTATTAGCTGTAGCTGAAATAATTGATTAACAACATATGTTGAACTACCATGCATAGCAATTATGGGTTACTTTACCTTCATCACAATTTTTAAAGATATCCAAGGTGGTCATTTTTCCCATCCTAAGGGAGTGATAAGAATGGCCTTGGGCTTCCTTACAGGCAGAACTGATTTATGAGCAGGAGTTTATTTGTAGTTTTTTGTTAGTCTCCATTAAATATTATTCATTTAAAAAATCCATCATGTTAGACATGCCTGGTTTTGTAAGAATATCTCACAATTTGAGTAGATTAAGCTCTTGGGAGCTTACAGCAATTTGTATCTTTCCAGGAGCACTGAACCTTTCGAGGTCCCTTCCAGCTCCTAATATTCTGTGATTCTGTGCGATTCTGTGAACCTCAAGTGACAGTCGACCTGGTTGCAGGGTGAGGTGTCTCCATATGTTCCACACCCACTGAGTTACTATCTTGGGTACAGTCTTTAATCAGTAGTTTGGTACCCTGTGCAGGTCATACAGAGATATCAAAAAGAGTTAGTGAAATCACAATACATTTGTGCCTTCCTTTGATTTACAATTATCATTGCCTTCATTTTCCTTCAACCTCCCTAAATTCACATTTTCTGCTTTTTTTGGATCTATTCTTGAACTTTGTTATCCACATTTTAGGCTTTCTGAGGGCAAGTATATTGGCCTATGCTGTAGTAATCTTCCTTAATTGATTTGGGATGTCTGCCAGTCTCTTCTATTATTCTGTGCTGATATCTTTATATGACTAGCTTTTATCCAAATGCTGTCATCTTTTGCATATTCTTTATCCCTTTACTGGTTTTGTGTGGAGAGACTATATTATTAGCCTTTGAGTGTTGCGCCTTCATACTTCACGTTTATAGTCTAAAATGTACAAAGGAGAAACTTTCCAAATACTGCTACATCCATGCTTGGTCTTTCTATTATTTTCTCTACTATTTTTGGTTAAGGCAGTTGCTACATGGCATTCATCTAACTTAAAAAGATGACATTTAAAGGCATGATTCATTTTACTCCCATTTAGTACTTTGGTGAACTTATTTCTAGTGCCTTAATTTTTCTCTCCGTATTTCACTTTGTATTTTCCACTCTGTATTTGATTCATTAAAGAAAAGGATGTGATTCAGAATCAGAACACTGTGCCATCACCGTCTTCCCATGAAGATTTCTCCTGAAGCTTTTTGATTTCTATAAAACATGTTGTAAAGGAAAGAAATTAATTTATAATGAGCTTTAATGTAATTGAAAAGCAACCTGGTTTTACACTGGGGATAGTTTTGGTTTTTTCTTCTGTATAAGGCTCATTATATCACTTCTTTTAGATTAAAGGAAAAAAGCTATCTGTAGGCAACAGAATATTTCTGTGTTGTGGCTATATTTGATTGCATTTACAGGGTCCAGCTCTTCCTTCACTTGTCAACTGCTGCAAAATGAGCTCTGCTCTAAAAAAACAGAAAAGAAGTAGTGTTATAAATTATCAGCAGTTATCTACAGAGGAAGAAATATAAAATTCAATTTAATCATGGACCAATACAAAATGACATATAACCGATTTCCTCAATACATATTTTGTTAGTATTTAATCCAAATACCAACCAAACCAAAGTTGTGGGTTTTTTTTCCTCCTTTCAGTGGTGTGTCAACCAGGCCTTTAATCCTTGAGTTAATGTTTATTTTCTGATCAGATGTCTACCACCAACTTAGTGAAGACTTTGTAGACCATTGCTGGCCAAGACTGAGGCCATCTTCTGTTTTCCATTCAGAAATCATCAATGATTCATCTTTTGTTATTCTTAAGATCTAATCTTTTTGCCTATGGAAAAGCTTTCATGGATGAACCCAGCTGACCAAGTGAATATAAAAAGTCAGTTTATTATATTCTTTTTGTAATCAAGATTATTATTTTGGTGTCTATGTTTTTAATGTTGTAAGTACTGGAGAATATGTATATAGAAGTTGAAGATCTGACTCTATCAACTATAAGGATTATTGTCTGAATGCTTTAGAGATGACACCATCTGGATGCATTTCAGAAGTATTAGATTTCCTCTTGGATCATTATGCAGATATTTATATTTAGAGATACACATTGTAACTGTCTGTAGTTATTTTTTTATTAGTACTAAAAATAATAATAAATAATCATGCCTTTAGTATATTTTATGTAATATACCATGTGGAGCTGCTGCAATTACCATCAGTAATATATATTTCTAGTCCCCATCTAAAATAGCATCTAAGCCATTTTCAAAATATGTTCATCTCTACAATATCTGTTAAGTATTATTAATTATAGCCTGCCATTATTTTACAGGAGATCTGGAAAACACCGTTTTCTAAAAACAGATTCACTATGTTATTCAGAAGGAGTGATTCAAGGGCCAGGTTTAGGGTAAACTAGCTTCTTCACACAGTAGGAAAATCTCTAGTACCTTCTGCACTGTAAAGTGCATCTGAATGTACTGTTATCTGCAGTGACAGCAGATCCACCCCATCAGTGTGTCCCTGTCCATTTTCCTATTTCTTGCCTGCCTTTGCAGTGACATCACAGGGCTAATAGCATGAATGCAAGACAGACCAGAATTATTCTTAGAAATGACTGATTTACCATCAAAAAAACCCCTGGGATTTTTTAGTTCTCATTCTGGTAGCTTACAAGGACAAGGTAGATGCCTAGAACCAAGTCTCTGGAGTATAGGAGCACGTGACATTGCTGTGACCAAGCAGCTCAGGTTCAGCATAGACACCATCACTGAGACTGGGTAATTTGCCCTGTATCAGGCAGGGAGCATATGATAAAGCAAGCAATTAAATCCTCTATTTCCACATCCCACAGTAATACTGTAGCTATTGGATCTTCTAGCCTAGAACTGGCAAGTTATGCTTGCCAGTTAGTGCTCACAAAATTCTTAGAAGGCAGGACATTATTATCCTGTGTACATAGGTATTAGCCCTGAACCCAAGGGCTGCAGTGTTTAACCAATGCAGACCATAGATCTGTATTACTTCTGTATTACATATCACAAATTTGAATTTTCTGTTCAAATTGAAATTCAAGACATAGCATTGCAGAAGATCAAATCTTTGCAAGGTCCATCCAAATGACTCAGTAGGCTATTTTGCCATCTTGTCCTGTAATTAACTATAGCAAGTAGTAATTAACTGGGGTGCTTTAAATCCTTGATTTAATGTTCTTTTAAAGTAGATACAAGTTAAATGGAACCCTGGACAATCTGTCTGGCTTTCTCTTCTCTAGCATTTCAAAGGCACCTAGAAACTTGGCTTCTAAGTATTACTAAGCAGATTTAGACCCAAAGGGCATGAGACACATAAAATTTAGTCTGGCTATAAGAGAAAATGGAAAGGGCAGATTGGCAGCATTACATCAGAGAAGACAGTCTGCTCAGCATAAAAGAGGAAAAGAATACCAGGTTGGACTATCTCTTAAAACTCTTAGACTTCAGATGACATTAATAAGCTACTTTCTCTCTCATGCTTGTAGCATTATTATATACAGGAGAAAAATATAAATTCTCTTGTGTATAATTTATTCTGTAGCTAACCTGTAGGTGCCTAATCTCATCCTCCCTTTTGTACCTAGTGAATAATTCCGGTCAATCTTACAAACAGGCTACAATGTAAAGGTCCATCTCAAAGGACAAGATGTAAGTGAAGCAGCAATGATTGCAATTGAGAAAGGAGGTTTCAGCGCATACGACTTGATGTGGGATGCTGTGACCAGGAGGCTGTTTTTTCACTGGCTGTTGATAAATATGCCTGCTGAGGCCAACAAGGGCAGAAACTTGTATTAACACAAAAAGAGGACAGGAGACCAAAACTTCATTTACTCTGCTGAAAGTGAGGACACATTGCACCTTTATCTCTGCAAAGGATTCCATTTTCACATTTACACAAGAGAGACTATTCTCCCTGATGGCTAAGACTCAGGTTACAAAGTCTGAGCACCAGCTCACCACTTAGGTCTGCCAGACATCACTTAATGACCTGGGCTTTTCTGATTGTGTCAAAGTGGGGCTCCCTCTGTCCATGCCTATTGCCAGGCAGATACACAGCAGATCCCTCATGCAAGGTAACATCGTGATGGGTCACTGCTATTAACATTTGCTTCTCTGCCCAATCTTTGACCTTAGGATACTATGCATTTTTAAGACTGTAATCATGTCAAAAGACTGATGTCATTGCAGGGCAAAACAGTCGAGTGCCTGGCTTGGCATGGGATCATTCATCATGGGAGAAGGGTCCAAACAGGGCTGTTGGACACCTGAAAATAAAACCTGAGGATGTTAGCACATAGAGAAGGCAAATATCTGGCCAAGTCACCAGGAAATACAACAGAAAGTGTTGTGTCTTAGGTCTTGCTCCCCTAAGTAAACAGAAACACCTTAAGGCTGGCAGAGATGGAGGATGAAGGGCTGGAGGTCCCCAGGAGTTGCAGGGTCTCTCTGGTCATATAATGAGAAGTAAAAGGTGCTTAACACTGCAAGCCTCATTCAACGGCGTTTAAACTGGAAAAAGATCAGTCAAGGAGCTGGGTGAGCTTTTATTCTGGTATAAATGTCTGAAATAACAACACAGGCATCCCCGACTCTTGGTAACTCAATTCTCCTTACATGTGTATTTTTTTTTCTTTTTGATAAAATGTAGTCTGTTCCCAAATTCCCACTTCTATCACAGGAGTGTTAGAACTGGATGAGGTATGTGCTAACCTCTTGAAAGATTAGTGATCTCCTAACAGATTTTAATGGCTCATTAGTGTAAAAGGAAGTGTAGCTGAACTGATGGGACATAAACATGATTCATATTCAAAAATAATATATTGCTCTGAGTTCATTTGCTAACTCCCTCCGGCTAAAAGGGCAAAGTGCAGCTATTAAAAGAGAGAAACCAAGAAAATACAGACAAGTGCTTCTGACCTGAGTGGTGTGCAGGCAAACTTCCATCACTGAAGGAGGTCAGACTCTTTTACAGATGTGAGTGCACCTCTATGGGATTAAGTAGAGCTACTAAGATTTACAGCAGCCAAGGATCTAACCTGAAATGTTTAATAGTTTTTTATGCAGCTGGGAAAATACAAATCTTGTGTCCATCATTTAGTTTTATTGAACATTTGAACCATCCACAAGTTTTGTGGTGTTTCCAGGTCACACTGTGACCCAAAGGAAAAAACTTGTAACAAATAAAACCAATAAGATCTAGTCTAAAACTGACATAGCAGTTAAATAACTAGCCCTTTAATAAAAAGAATAGGACATAATAGGGAAAAACTTTTCATGAGAAGTTGCAGTAGGATGCAGAATGACATATAGAGTGGCAATGAAAGGAGGATGCAGTGCTTTTTTCTGATCAAACACAGATTTCTTATATAGCTGCTAAGTTGTTGTTAAACCACTTTTCTAGTCAGTGGAGAGAAACAGAAGCTTCTGAGTTTTAGCTTGTGTCATCCTAACATAGGCAGCAAAAATAGATCAGGTGAACTGCATGCTAAAGGATTACCTTTTCTGTGTGTTTACAAGGAGAGCCTTGGGTGACCAGCTTCATAGCAGACATCTACTGAGGTGTCCCACCTCATGAGTCTTGACGTTACCTGTTTGCGTTTAGAGGTAGTTGCCTGAAACTGAGTAGAATAAATCCAGTTCAAAATGGTCTGCTTGCCTCTGCTAGTTTTCTGATGAATACTGAGAACTCTTGGTTTTGTGTTCTGATATGGAACAAAAAAATGTTTGAACAAGTCATGTAAGCAGCTCATGGTAAAACTACAAAGGATCAGGAGAGAAATGGGTAAGTCTGACTTTTGTTAAATAAGGGATCGGTTTTCAACTGCTTAAGGGGATACCAAGAAGTAAGAAAAATGTTAAGTCTGTTGGAACATTCCTGTAATTTCACACAGTTATTTTTTTAGTATCATTACATATTGGGATTTTTAATAGTTGCCATTATCAATTTAATATGCATGCTGTGTCTATATCTGTTACTGAAAAAATGTTCTTCTCTTGAAAGACCTTAATTATCTGTTTTCTTTCCTTTTCTACTTTTTAATGTCCTCTCCTTTGCTACCAATCCCCACACACTTTTAAAACAAAACGAAACAAAACAAAACAAGACCAAAACAAAAATCCTCACTGAATGCATATATGTTTTAAAGCCTACTGACTGTTGTTTGGAGACACAGCAAGTAAAGATGGTTTCTAAATGGAATTCCCAAGTACACTAACTTAATGATGATATTGTGCCTGCATTTCCTGAAGAGTTGTGTTCCCTCCCAAATGTGAGTTGTGTAGATAAAGAGAGCTTATAGTAGGTAGCTAGAATTAAACTTTTCTCTAAGAGAGTCAGGCTCTGCTAAGAAAATGTAGTTCTAAACAGAATGTGGGAGGCACTGCTGCTATTAATTGCTACGCTGTTAACCTAGGAGATCAAGCTGACTGCACTGTGTAATTAATGTGTTGCAATGAATGCACTGGATGATATCACTTAATAGGAAGAAGTTGTGCTAACCATCATTATCAATACTGCATGCTTTTTCGATTTCAGATTGTGGTTAACTAATTTGACATTAAATTCCCCTTTACTTTTGCCCTGCACTGCAGACATCAGTTGCTTTGTGGCCAGAGATCAACAGAGTTATCGATCTACAAGTCAAATCTGTCTCCCCAACTTTTACATGCCTTATTGCTTATTACATGTCAGAGTAAATTAAACCAATCTGCTACTGTAAGCTCCTATTGCATTATAAATCTCTCCTTTTATCTTAAGCCCTTTATTATGGTTTTAACAGTGAGTTCTGCTCACTCAGTTATTCCTGTCTGTTCAGATTCACCAGTTCTAGGATCCTTCATGCCAGACAGTATCTGCTTCAGTAGGATCAGAATAATTTAGTAGCTTTGAAAATGCTACTGTGATTTATTCTAGGACTCAGTTATCTTAGAAAGACCAGGAAAGGCCAAAGTAATTTGCATTTATTGGCAAACTATTGCTTGTGCTAATACTGACTTTTGATTTCACTGCAAAGATAAGAAAGTAAATAATATTTTTGAAACTGTAGGCAATAGAGATTGTCAAAGAAGTTCTTCCTTATTTAGAAAATAATAAACCAAATGTTAATAATGAAGTTCTACATTTCCATAACTCTGCATGAACTTTAAAAACTCGTTTGTTTTGGACATGTACTTTCAGACAAGTTAGTCAAAAATTCCACTAGTGGTGCAGTAGTCTGGAATTAATATAAGAAAAGAGCTAGTAAGCAAAAAGGATTTGACCAATGTTTGAGTATCATAACACTTGAAGTTGGTTAAAGATTTTAGAAATTTTGACCTATGATTATTTTGATTTCCTTTCTAGGGCTGATTGTGCCTTTAGGAGAAAGGACATGAAATAATTACTCTGTCTCATTTTAATATTTCAAGCTTCAGTATCTGTCTTTCCCCTCACCCTGCATCAAGGTTGTCTTGAAGGCAGAAGAGGGATTTTATTCTCTGCAAAAAGAGGAAAAGCTTTTAATCTCTTTAGTGTGTTCCTGTAACTGATAACAATTTTTAAATTTCCAATATTATTAAGTCTTATGATTTTTCTATAGTGGAATTTTTTAATCATCACAAGATATAATATTCTCTTTAGAGTCTGAACGCTGGGAATCAGGGACTTATATGAAGAGCCTGGATTGTTCCAAGGATTTTTATTTTCCTGGAAGGTAGAATTTTAAAATATGATCCCTAACACCTCCATGGAGCTCAAAAAACAATTTAAAGCTCCTCTTTTGCTATTATTTTATGATGCTGTTTCACAAGAGAGGAGGAACAGAAAGCAGAGTCAAGCTCAATCATTTAAGAAAAGATGCTGACTTTCAACATTTTCTGTCAGAAAATAACAATTCTTTCCACTGTGTCTTCTTTGTGGGTGCTAGCTGGTGGACAGCAAAGATATCTTCTAGAGTAGGTAAAAATAACACCATAGGAAAAATCTAGTCTTAAAGTCTGAGATTCTCACTTGCATCAGGGAAGTTCACCATGAAAGGAAATGGATAACATGAGATCCTCCTACACTAGAAAGGCCATCTCTCACTTTCTGGAGGATGAGGAAAGAGTGCAATGACCAGGACAGACAGATCTGTGCTGACTGTGACTGGTAGTATTTTAGAATAGTTTCTTTTATAAAAAGGTCAATTTATGCATGTAAAATGGTTGCAGTAATATTGTGCTTCACCAGGAGGAACAAGTGCTACTTCCAGTAACTGTGTTTTCCTGCAAAACTGTAGGCAGCAGAAAGGGGCACTATGTCATCTCTGTGACATTTTTGTAATCATTAACGTCACAAATTGAAGTTCTCAATAGCTGCAGAGAGAGAGGCTCAGTTGCTGAAATAAATGTGTCTGCAATACTGATTAGAAACTGAAAGGATAAGCTTGATGTCTCTGTTATTGCTTGCTGAAATGAAAAGGGAAAAAAAATCCAAAGGCCCACATGTAATGTGCCTGACTTCCCCAGACCTATCAAAGGGTTAGCATCAATAACCAAGTAATGGCTGCTTTATAGTTTGAATTTTCTGACCTGGTGTTTTCAAAAGGCTAATAAAAAGCTGCACTTCTAAGAGGAAATTTTAGGTTGGAATGATTGTAAAAATAGAATAGTAATGATAAAGCAATTTGTGTCTGTCTAAGAGTGGAATTTAAAGTTGTAACTGTGCCACTCTTGAAGAGTGAGCTGGAAAGGCATTTTAAAGATGCTTAATGAAATGTCATTTTGGGTGCAAATTAGAGCTTTCATAACATTATGTTAAACTTCATATAGGCTACACCTTAGACTTTAGTCTTGCAAATACTCCTTCAACTATTTAATTGATATGTATGCATCAGCCTTTGTGGAACTGGAATTAGAATTTAGAAAATATCCCATTTACAAAGAGGAGATTTTGGGCCTATAGTAATGTGATGAATCACTCACTGGAGTCACTGGAATTGGTGGAGTTATATCCCTTAAAACCAGCTCATGTGTTGTGGTATACTGCCGTGTTTCCAGTGGCTGTAGCAGCTTCACTTTAAATACAGCATTGTTAAAATTAACTTCACTTTTGTACCTGCTTCAGGTTTCCCCAATATTGACAATATATGTTATAAATGGAAAAGAAATTATATTGGTTATACTACATCTAAAATAACTTGTATATTCTCACTTTAATTTTTGGGCAATATGCCCATACAAGTATAAAAAACTGAGAGAAAAGAGATTTCTTTCAGATGTAATAAGCACTTTCCTCCCCTTTTTGTCTGCAGCTTGAAAAATCTTTCCATCTAGAAAACAGAGCACAGGAAAACAGCTGGTTACATTGTGCACTCTCTCTGAAATCAAGCTTCTGTAGCTCTGTCACATAATACTTTCAATACCTCTGGAGCTTGTGCTTAGCTTTTCAGATTATAGAAGATCATATTTGGACTCCTTTGGATGTCACTGGGCTCAGAGAAGCTGTACCAAAAGTTGAATGATCAGAAGTCATTTCTTCAACTATAACAATGTGGGTTATAAAGACTCTGGTGCCTCTTGAGTTATTATGCCCCATTCTACACTTAGAAACCAGGTCACATCCTGCTTGCTGTACCCCTTCCCCCTTGTATATGGAATGACTGAAAGATTTATTTTCCCTTCATAAATCAGAAAATAGTTCATGGGATACTCAAGCACACTCATTCAGATAGTAGTCTGACAGGACAAATAATGAGAAGAGTAATAGGAAGAGAAATGGTGTAATCCTTCCCTTCACAAACTGGATTGTTTCTCCTCTTGTTGAATAATTCCTATATGTTTAGGTCACATTTATCCAGTTGTGTGCTTTTGTGCCATTATGGTGGAACTGAGAAGTGATATGTGGCTTTGCAGGCCTAGCAATTGTGGCATTGCCAAGTGCCTTCTGCTAGCCTTAAGTTCTACACTAATTTTCTAGGTGGCTTGTCATGAACACTGCTGAGAGTTACAGTTTCTATTTTCCTTGTAGGTCTAGATTTTATTTTTTCCATTATGTTAGTTGTCTGTTTTCTCAATTTTTTTCCTGGCTTTTAATCTCAGTGCATCAGGGAAACTTCATTTAGATTTATACACTTCATAGAAAGAGAGGCTTTGTATGCCAGTTTTTCTGACCCCATAGAAGAAATAAAACCCCTTGGTCATAATGAAAGATTACAGAACACAAGCATTCTTTCTTAAAGTTGTGCCATGTGTGATTTAGTCATAGTTAATGTGTTACATATATTCTAGTGTCTTTGTGTTCCTTTTGTCAGCTCTATTAAGTAGACAAGATCTCCTGTTGTCTGGTAGCCAAGGTCATCCTGTATTGAATATCAAAATAAACTCAGACATCAAATCTGCTGAAAACATAGTTTAGTTTTTTAAATTTGGGGGTTAATTTGTATTCAATTAAGTTATATACTACTTAGAGTGGCACAGTATGTAAAACGAAAATTGTATAAGATGGTCATTGTATTCAGAAACACTTTGTCCCAGACATTTATTGTTCAGCCTAAAACTTTCTGGATAAAACCTCTTACTTTTTCTTTCCTCCAGTGATTAACTCATCACTTCAAAGCCCCTACTTCACACTACATAGAGAATTTGAAAATAGCTTTTGGGTGAGCTATGGGCTTCCGTCATGAAGAAAATGGGTCTGCTACATTAGTATACACAGGCAGGAAAGGCATGCTAAGACATGTTAGAAGTCTGTAGTTATGTCACTCAAAAAGGTAAACAAACAGTAAGAGAGTTAAATATTAGAGAAACTGTCTGAAATCACAGCATTGAAAGCAGTCAGGGCTATAACCCCTGTCTCATAGATCTAAGTGCCATTTACTAATTGTAGTGCCAGCCAAAATTCAGTATGTAACATATCAGGTTTAAGTAACCAAGTTGATAGTTACAGTTAAACACAAGATAGTTAACATGTAATATTTTGGCAGAATTCTGTGTAGGACTGTACAGGCATTGAATATTGCTCAACAAATGTTTAGCCACCCCTAAGATTACATGCAGTACTGTAGACATCAAGCACAGACACTATACACATTCAGTGCATTACACACCTTGTTAAGGAAATAATATCTAACTATTGGCACTGCTGTGGAAATCTTTTCATGATTCTGCCCTCAGACAGAAAAGTAACACAAGTATGAAAAACATGAAGACAAAAGTTCTTTATCTTCTTAGCTTTGGAAAGTATAACTCCTTGAAAACTTCAGGGTTCATGAGATGATGAAAGACCACATCTTCATAGGACTTCCATGAATCCTGAACCACGTCTTTCATCAAATCTGTAGAACTAGCGTGATTTGTCTTTGATGTGGGATCTTAAGAAGACTATATAAAGGAAAATACTGTTGCTAGCCCAGTCTAATCTTTTGAGTTATTAGTATCTATGGTGATGGAGTTTGCTGAGAACAGTGGTGTATGAAGAACTGGGCTGAAACCATCAATAGATTTTTTAAGTTTTGTATTCATCTTTCAAGTGGTCAGAACTTACTGATGTTTCTATCTTGGCTGAGTTTGGACTGGTCACTGAAAAACAAAAAGTTATTAGGCACCCAGCTATAAATCCCTAGGAAAGAAATGATGCCTCACACTTGATAAATTTATCCTGAAAAATCCCTGGCTTCAACTTTGTAAAAAGACATCCAGGGATTCACAGAGACGACTGAGGAACTAAAAGACTTAACAGTGAGGATGAGGATGGATCAACAGAGCATCAACAGAACATGCACTGTTTATCATGTGGTCTTCCCACTCCCAGTAGTCTTTCAAAACTTTGGTAAAGTGTTTAAGTGAGATCAGATCTGTAGCACATTATACATACAAAGTAGATGGTTTCCATGTGGCTGTTATTACTTTGCATTTTAGAGTTCTTGCTGTCATCTTTAAACTTCATCAAGCAAAGAATGAAACCAAAAAGCTGCTGGCACTGAGTCATGTGTGCTGGTACTGCATCCAGACCTATTTGCAAACCTGGTGGTAAAAAGGTGTCTAAAACCAATCAGCAGTGAATCTTCTCTACAAGGCTGTTTCATGCCATAACAAACTGACATCGTGCATAAAATTGTTAGCGATGTCGTCTGTTGTATTTTTAGAGGCTTATGCATTTTTAATGAGGGCTGCATGCCTTGAGTAAATCTACACCTAAGTAATTGTGTGATTTCTGCAAATATGATCATGAGTCACTCTGATTCACAGTCTGTCTGAAGAAGCAGGAGCTAGGCTTATAGCAGAGATAGGGAGAATATGAATGTATATAATCAAGTTATCAGTTTCTCCTAAATATTTTTACCAGCTGAGTAATCATTCAGAAAGCTAAAAGATGAATTTGCCAGTGTGACCATCTTTTTGGCAACACAGTCTGCCCCAACATGCACACTGTTGTCTAACAGAACCTTGCACAAATACATTTTTCACTTCTTATAGACAGCAATTCCAGGACATCTTGGAACAGCACATGTTAACTGTAGGAAATAAATTTCTGCTTTGTAATCCTTCAGCAGCCAAGTTAATTGAGATTCAGAGATGATTCCTACTGTATATTATATTCATTTTTCATAGTGAAGAGCTTTTCCTTTATGCAGACCCACAGGTAATGCAGACCAGAAGGATATCATGGTGAGCTTTAATATCATCTGCATATGAGCTTTGACTAAAGGGATGGTATACAAAGAAAGGCCAGATTTAAAATAATTTCTTTTCCATTTTGATCAGGGGAATGGAACTTCTGCCTAAGAGAAGTTTCTGTTTGTAGCTTCTTTCTTTCTAGCAAAATAAAGGCAGAAGAAGGACAGGTTGTTATTGATATTATAGGTAATTATAATAATGAGGACAATTATAAGACAGTGCAGAAGCTTTGCCTTCATGGGTCAACATGTTTATGGCTAATAGTTCTTTTTAGACAATTGCTTTTGATTAGCCAGAGATGGAAACTTATGGATTTTGCCATCTTGATTGCTTGAGCCCACAGTTTGGAAGATCTTCGACTGACAACTCTGACTTGAACCAACATGTTGTAGAGAGTTTATCTCCAACCCGTGTAACAACAAGAAGAAAAGATAATGAGGGAGACAGTGGAATAGTGGAATATATTTTGAAGTCTGTTCTCCTTGCAAGCAGCCAGAATAATTAATGTAAGTGATGTGCAGCACATTTATCTGCATTATAAGACATGGGTGGCTGAGGAGAAAGCATCATGTATTGCTCTGTATTACATAAAGTGCCAAGTAGATTAATGGTTCTTGGAAAAATAATGATCAGATAAATGATAAAGATTTTTCTCTCCTAGAAAGACAGGTTCAGGCAGTTTAACCTGCTACAGAAGCACTGCCAAACAGCCAGGAACATCTGTTTGTGCTGTTTTGACAAGCAATGGTTTTAAAGACACCAGGTGCGAGGTTTATTACCACTAAGAGATCCTCTTTTTAAATCCTCAAGTTCCATGCTGGCAAACATCCAGAGGGATCAAACTGAAAGATAAATTTCCTATGACATAACTGGCATGCATTTGTTTAAACTGAAGATGTGAGATGTTCCATGGCTGCTACGACAGCAAAGTCCCTAATTGTGGACTAAGGTTTTCTCTCCTGAGTAATTTAACACCACTGATAAAAGCAGCTTACCCTCACCATGATGAGAAGTGCCATCCTGCATTAATAAATCTCTGAATGAAGAACAGGCTGTCAAAATTTAGAAAAGATGGCTGAATAGTTTAAATAGTAATTTAATTTTGTTCAGTGCATCTTGACAAAGTATTTTCCAAGAATAAGATTATATTCTTGATAATCAGTAAAAGAACACATAGATGTGGTCTTAGTTCATTTAATTCATTTGGGATCAGGAATTGAAATTCACAGTGCTTCTGGGTAGTGAGGTTCTGTTGGGATATGCTGTCTGTGCTAATGGCTGAGAAGGCCATAGTTCCTAGTTTTTCAGTGTTGTTCTGGTTCCCCCATTTTCTTTTGGTGTGATCTGTCTGTGAGCTATTCAACCAAATTCTCTAGAAAGTAGTATAGAGAAGCATTCTTGCTTGGGGAAAAGGAGAAAGCCTTGGTTTTCAATCTGCCCCTGCTAAGATGTCTAGAGGACACTTTGAAGCACTGAATGTCTCTATACCAGCAAGTTTTTCTCAAATTAGCAGACATTTAGTGGAGTCCTACCTAATTGATTAAATGGCTAGGATAAATGATTTATGAGAAAAGATTTAAATAACATTATACATATTGCTTAGTTAAATTACAGTTATGCTGCCTTTAATAACAATCTACAAGTACTATTTGAAGAGCATATGTTCCTAGAAAGGAGATGAATTGTTCACTGTTGTCCAGGGACCTATAACAAGAAATACAGCTGCAAGAATGATTCAATACCAGTCACTGAGATGATGTTTTCCATCTCTTTAGTCACTTAATTTTAAGATTCATGCGAAACCAATTTCCTTAACAAGCAAGTTCATAGAATATTCACATCAGAGTACTCCTAGAGAGCAAAACATTTGTGTGACTAGGTACTCTCCTTGAATTGGCAACAGCTAAAAATCATCTTAACACCCCCTTTGGATTCAAAACCATCAGTTGCAGAAACAGAAGCAATAGCAAGTGGCTAGGCAGACACAGCAAGTAGCCAGCTATGAGTAGATGATATTCAAAGCAGTAGTCAATAAACTGTTAGGGAAGGGTCATCAGCAAATGCTAATATTAGCCTAAAGAAGCTCCATCTTTAGCTGATGACAGGGGGGGAAACACAAGCCAAATAGACTAGTCCAGGAGGCAGAAGCTATCATGTTCTGAATTACTCTCAATTGAGTAACTTGTTTTGTTTCTCTCTGGACTCTGTTGGGCAATGACATTCTTCCCAGGCTGTAGTTAGACTTTATGAACACCCCACTCTACTGTCTGAAGCAGCCTTGTGAAAACCATTCATCATGCAACTATAGAAAGACAGAGCTCTCTTTCTTGAACATTGCAGTCATGGACTAGCTTATCACTGGAAATGTCTGTCAGGATTAATCCAAATATGGCTGCTGCTCAAATTTCTCTCTTGCAAATTTATCTGTTGTGGAGGCCTGTGGTTCCACCCAGATGGAGCTACTGAAGGGAGATACCTCAGACTGTAGGAAGTGCCTAGAGCTTTCTTCTGGGGCATGAACAGGCAGCAGACCTGCCTGCAAAATGTGTGCTCAGGTGGAAGACCTCCTGCGGGAAGCAGCTGAGCTGCAAGAGGCAGTGAGAAGGCTGTGTGACATCAAAAAGGCTGAGAAGGATTTAAATAGCTGGTTCCAAGTGCTGTCTGCAGTGGACCACTGCCATCAGCTCCCCCACTGGCATACATTGAAGGGAGAGGGGCCAATAATGTTGAAGAATGGAAGCTTGCAATGGCAAGGACCTACAGGAGGAAGAGACTTTTCTCTGAAGTCTGAGGTACCCTTGCAGAAGCAATTTACCACTTTGCAAACTGAAGAGGAAAGACCTGTCACATCAGGAGAGATGCTGGAGCTGAATAATACAGCCCAGTCTGTTCCCTATATAACAACCTGTGTAACTAAGCAAAGGAGACAGGTAACAGTAGCAGGCAAATCTCTTCTGAGAGGTACAGAGGTACCCATTTCCTGACCTGATGCACTCTCTAGAGGTGTGCTGCTTGCTGAGGGATGTCACCGAGACACCACCAAGCCTTGTAAAGTTCACTGACTGTTAACCACTGCTGTTGTTTCACGTGGGCACCAGGGATACAGCCAGGAGCAGTCTGAGGAGTATCAAGAGGGATTACAGAGCCATGGTAGCAGTGATGAGGGACTCTGGAGTGCAGGTAGTTTTTGCATCAATCCTCCCAGTCAAAAAGAAGAGGTTTGAAAGGGACAGTTGAGTCTGGTGATATATATACACATGCATCTCACCAGAAACATGTTATAGAACAAGAATTCCATTACTGATTCAGGACCACAGCTTCAGAAAGAAGAGTAACTGGCTTTCTGAAATGGGCCAGAAGGGTTTTAAAAAGGGTGAATTACCAGAGCCCTTTCCTATTAAAAAGCCTGCCATTGTATAGAGAGATAATCAGTACTACCAGACTCAGGGATAACAGCTTGAAACCCTATTCAAATCTAATAGAATGAATAAGATCCCACATTTTGTATCCTCATGTGAAAACTAGATTTTCACTGTTAATAGGTTTTCACTTTTTTCTTTTGTAGGCAGATACTTCAGTGTAAAATGCCAGAGGGGGCAAGGAGCAGTTACTTTGATGTAGGTTTTTGAGTTGTAAGTGCTCTGAATTTCACACTGTGATAAACAGTAAATATAAGTTTGAGTATGTTTTACAGTGAGATGGGAAGTTTGCAGGACATAACCACTGTCTTTTTTTTCTTTTGCTTTTCTGACAGATGAAAGGACCTTTAATAAGAATGCAGAATAAGAATTTATACCCACTTCAAAGCTCTTTTATACTGCCAAAGTGGTGATTAGTGGCATTTGTGTAAATGGCAATCAGACCCATGTGGTTTTGAAATGTTTTGTGATGTGTAAAGAACATCTTAGTAGAATTATGCTGTGTGCAATGGCTTCTCATGGCTACAAATTCTTCTCTTTTTTTTAAAGTCTGGAAAAGAAGTGGTCTTAATTTTAGTTTTATCTTGTTTCCCCATTACTTGTAATGTGAAAAACTTTTTGGGGAGAAAAATAATTTCTTTTGTTTAAAAAAAAATGTAGGGGTGTGTGTGTGTAAAATATCAGAAAGTACATAAGTACATTATCTGGGTTTTGACCTGATCAGTGCATCTTTGTGCATCTGTGCATCTTTGTCAACTTTATAAAACACATTGCCCAAAAGAGTGGGTAAGGGAGCTGGTCCTAACATTTGCTTGTTTGCTTTGTCCTGCCACAGCTGCTGTCTGCTTTCTAACACTGCCTTAAAAGTTGGTTATAGCAGGGAGGTGATCTCATTATTTTTTGAATGTAGTGAGAATTCAATATTTCAAGGAGATTTTGATGTGATGTGGTAAGTGAATACTGATGACTACAGTATTATTACTAAAACAATAAACATTTTTGGTGATGTTCCAGATGTGATAAATACAATACAAAGGTTGAAGATAATAATTGTACTGTAAACAAAAGCCATGATTTGACTTATAAGGAGTGAACACCAAATCTTGTTAGGTGACATGAAAGTGAGGAGTTATTTTTTATTCTAGGGGAAATGAGATGAAGTTGTAATTCCTGATGATTTATCTATTGCATTTCAACCTCCTATAGTTTCATCTGGCTAAAACAGGCTTCTTTTTCTAATTCATTAAATACACAGAGTGGGTCATATATTCAGGCCAAGCTAAACTCAGAGAGATAAAAGGAGTAAGGTGCATGTTTGCTCTGAGAGGATTGGCAGTTCAGGTAAATGTTCAGTGACATATCTGTGCCTGGGATGGCTTAGAGGACCTCACACTATTTGATAGAAACCTTAGGCACTCCACCACAGTGCTTCAGCACAGAAGATGTTTTTGATGATGCTATTACCTAAGCTCCTGCTGATGACTCCAGATCCCAACTGCTGTGCTGCCACAGCAAAGGGCTCCTGCTCCAAGTTCTATCTCATAAAATTGTAATACACAGTCAAAAGTGTAAGAATGCAAGCAAGCAGTGAAATTTTACAGTGACAGAGTCAGCAAATACCAAGGCAGTGTCAAGTATTTTCAGGCGTGACTTTGAAACTTTGGTGAATAAGGAAATTACTTTGAAAGATAAGGAAGTAGGTTTGATGATCACAGAAAAGTCTTTCTAATAGGACTGGAAGTCATGGAGAAGGCAGGAAAATGCTTATCTGGAAAATATAATGAGAATTAATCTTGGAATATCTGGAAAATGAAGATAGTTTGTTTGAGAAAATAGAGAGGTTACTAAGACCAGCCATGTGGAAGAACATAAACATGCAAGATTTGCACAAAGGAAGGTATCTTGCCAACCTTGAGAACTGAGATTTTCATAGGCTTTGGGGTTAGTAAAGAACACAGTAGGTGGGAAGAGAGGAGCTGTGCCAGCAATGATACAGGGCTACCCTTGTATGTGTGAGCACCAACATATTTTTGAGAATCAGTTCTGCCACAATACAGCTATACCATAAAACTCACTTCCTTATTTCCTGTCATGTGCTGATTTTGTCTTTTCACTGTCTCCTCTTTCTCTTCCCCTCCTCCTCTCAAAAAAAAGAGGGCTTTTTATGTGTTTGTGAAGAAGCCTTCAATTGTTTGCATTGGAAAATGAGCTGCAAACCTCAAGAGGCATGAAGACTTCTCTTCCTCACTTCTCTTCCTGGGTTTGCACTGTTTTTCCCATCATGAAATCATGGCCTAGGTCTGAGACTCCAGTAGGGACATCCAGTGCAAAGCAAACAGCACAAGACTAATTATTTTAGTCATTACCAACAGGGACTTGGAGTCCTAGATGGGATTAGGTGTGTACAAGATTCTGCCAGAAAGTTATTTTAACTGTTCTTTCTTCCACCATGCTGCACTTGCAATATTGTCAGAAACCATATGTCAGACCAGCCTGGAGGGAATTTTTGTATGAGAGTTCTCATCCCATTCAGGCTGGGATTTAAAATAACAACTTAGTTACAGATTTAACTCTTGCAATCCTACTGAGGACTGCTGTAAACAAAAACTGTTCTGTAGATCTAAGTAGATAGGTAGATGGATAGATAAAAAGGCTTTTGAATAGCTGCAAAACTTCTATTTTTCCCCATGACAGACACTTGCAAGTGATTATATTGGTGTACATTGCATACATATAGTCCAGGACCTTTGCAGTACATACTTACTTGAATTATTTGCTATCAGTTGCAGAATCAATACTTTAAGTGGACAAGTCTGCATGCAGAACAGAATTATAAACCATTTTGTAGTAATATCAGTTATCTAAAAAGCAAGAGGAGATAAAAAATAGGAAATAGTGATTCATATATCTTACACACAAAGTTTTATTAGCTATGAAGGTAATTTTCCTGGGCATGGAAATTAATTTAGTTTAGTTTTGCAAATAAAAACTTAGGGTAGATTTCAGACTGTAAGAAAAGTTATATTGACAGAATAATTATGTGACAAGAGGGGGGAAGGGAAAGAAAATTTATTGTTTTTATCTTAGGTCATCTAAATTAAGAAAAGGTCATTACAGTGTAGTCTGTTTCCTAATGTTCTTTTCCTTTTTGTACTATGTTCTTAATTTCAACACAGAAATAATGCCAGATATCTCTGAATGTAAGTAACATTTTTACTTGAAAGTTTAAAGAATAAGATCACAGTTGCATAGTTACATTGCAAATATATACTGAAGAAATTAAGACAGTAATTTAATTGTAGTGAGCTTTTAAAAATCACCTAAATAAACTCATACCATGACTCCTCTTCATTTTCATTTTATTTGGTTCCTATAAAAGTGGGTTGTAGCACTCCCTGCTGCACAGGCTAAAGATGCCTGAGCATCAGACTAAGCTAGTCTGCCTAGCTGAAAGCAGTCTTGCCAAGGCAGCATAAGGCTCCATCCAGACTGATTAAAGCAAGTGAAAATCATTATGCAGAGGACTGTGCTGCAATGACTTGTTTGCCTGCAGTCCTTCATTGAGGACTGTTTTGGCATCTGTGCACCCTCTCTGTCCTAAAAGACAATGGTTTGGCATCACTTACCACATTCTCCCCATGCCTTTGAAATATCTGAATAACACATTTGCTGTGACAATCTCTGCTCCTTTCTCATCTGAAGAAGTAGTTTGATTGTGCTGTGCTAGTTTTGTTTGTAAATGTGAGGGGTCTGGGTGTTTGCCTGGAGGTACTGCAACAAACATAGGTAAAAGTTCATCTAATGATGTTTGGACTGTAGCAAATTTAGAAAAAGAGAATTGAAAAAAGAAGATGCAAACTGATACAAAGTTAACATTAGCTAAGTACTAGGAATGCACAACAGAGTTATGATCCAGTTCTGTGACCCATAAGCAACTCATTTAGTAAACTGTCTTTGTAGTCATTCATTTCTGTCTCTATATACACAGTTGCATATGTATGTGTATACACAAATCTTCTAAATTACTGTGCATATTATTTGTATTTTTAAGAACACAATAGAAAATTCACAGAATGCTTAGAGAGAGTGAGGGGATGATTTCAAAATCAAATTTATTTTTTGCTGGAATCCTTGGAAATATAATGGAAATTTTCTTTCTATAATAGTTTACAATCACTGAGTAACCTTGGTGGATAGATCCTTGTGGATAGATGCATGATGTCAACAGGTGTCACTCAGCCAACAGATGTGTCCATTCTGCATACTACTGAGTTACAACTACTGTTTCTAAAAGAGTCTATTATGCAATTATCAAAGCCAATAACTGTGCTGATATCATGGGGAACATAGTGACATTTAGCATGGAATCTTCAGTATATGGATAAGTCCATTTTTTCTCAAGTGGCAGTGGTCCAAGATGTAGCTGTGTGATGTGTGAATCCTGTAATGTGCTTTGCAATACCAGTGCAGTTACTTCCAGTCACTACTCCTACTTAAATAGATATACTATATGAGATAAAGAGGATTTACTCAATAATTGGACAGATTAAAAGTTAAAAATTCCACCTGTTTGTGCAAGAAATCTTCTCTTATGGGTCTTTTATCCCATTTCTTAACTCTCTGTAAATGAAAAAGCCAGGACCAATGTTTCAGCTCATTTAAATTTAGGGTAGCTGCTATGACTTTATCAGAGTTGCATGGGCTTAACAGAAGCTGGGAACTCCCCTTAATTAGCATATAATTTTACTCACTATCTAGGAAATGTGTTTCAAATTAAGTTGGAATTGTAAGGCTTCCAGGAGCTCTATGTGATGAGAATTGAAATTATTCAGTGCCTATAGTTCTCTTAGCTTCAGTAAATGACTGTTGAGGTGATTTCCTTGCCAAAATAAAGTGGCATTGAAAAAAAGGATGTGGGAGGGAGCTCATGGCAAAAGGCAAAACAGAGTACTACAGGGGGGCAAAATATCAGCATCAAGACTGACAAACAGTTCCCTCATTTTCGCATGGAAAGTAAATAGAAAGTTACATTGCTCTGCACACAGATGCCTGAAAACTCTCTGGTTCATGCAGCAGAATTAGACACACATGAATACTTAATTCAACAGAATTTTAATGTGTGGCTAAAACAAACTCATAATGACTGTACTATATCAACTATGTTGCAGCTGTCCCTGGCTATTAAAACTTCGTTTTCCTGACCTAAGGGAATGGTAGCTCACTTTTAAAAAATAAAATTCAAGAATCACAGAATCACAGAAAAAAGAGAATACTTTAAAATATTGGGAATAAAAATCCCCAAACAATTGTGTTTTGGTCACAAAGTAGAATACAGTGACAGGTGATATACAAACGATCTATTTGTAGAAGGCCATTTAATTGCCTCTGTTACATTGTGTGGGAAGGAACAGGAGGACCTAAATCTTATAAAGTACCTTATGCCTAGCTGCTGCTGCTTTGTAAGAGCAGTTTTGATTGAAGCAATTAAGGCAGACACAAAATGGGAGAGAGGAGGATGATGAACAGTGTAAACATTTCAGGATATTGCAATTTCTGATGTCCACACAATACATTCTTGCTTGGGAACAGTATTGGACTGTGAAAGTGGTCTGGATACAAACAGCTGTGGCTGTGCACAGGCAAGTAATACTCTCATATCTGATTTTAATCACCAAACAGCTGATATTGAAAGAACTTTTTTTTGCAGGAAATCTGTACTATCATCTGTATTGGCTGAAACATCTAGAAGGGGCTGCTAGGTAGTTCAGCCTTGCCTGTATGGTATCACAGTGGTTCTGTTGTGTCTGTAAATAGCTGAACTGTAGATTTTATTAAAAAGGACTGAGTCATTTGGACTCAATTTCTATGGTGTTAGCCAACTTCCTTTTTTTTTTTTTCCTTGCCACATCTCTGGACATCTTATTTCACTGTATTCATTTTTCACTTTAATGTACCTAACTCAAAATATATCAGGACCAGGGATCTGAACCTACTTCATCTTGGTCATTTAGGCCATGCCATTTAAAATCATAGACTGAAAGGAAATGATAGGAAGCTGTATCTGTTCTCTGATTGGATAAGGATGTGAGCACTTATCAAATAAACAGTTACAGAAGCAAATTTAGGTGCATAAAGTTGAAATTTGATTTGCCATGAACATAAACTGTACAGAAATTAACTCCAGGTGGGTGGAGGAAAGCATATTTGGAGAAGATTCATCTACCAACACGAGTCTGCTTCCCACTGGCATTTTGTATCCTCTTAGGTTGACTGTCTCCTCTGGTTTCGTGTCTCCACACAGTCTTCTGTGTTGCATCTTAAACTCTTTAATTCATACGCTTCTTTCATTTACTAATGACTAGAGTTGAGCAATGCTCCACTTTTTCTGGTTTAGCTGCAGAACAAAAGTCTAAGCAGCGTAACATAAATGAATGGGGCAGAGGAGAAGCAGTTTAGGCTGAACTAGATACTGGTTTCCTCCCTTGTTGCAAAGAGGGAAACTTGCTTAAATCATTCCTTGTGAAATGGAATAAGTTGATTAATGGGGCTTATTTGAGACACCTGCAGGAAAAAGAAAACAAAATGACAAAACAACTAAAAAACCCACCCCAAATCAAACAGATGCAGAAGTGGAATTTTCACAAGGCTGAAATGCTGGTGGTGACATCCTCTGCCTGCATAATAGCTCTCAGAGTGCAGAGTGGTTAATGTATCCAGGTGGTGCCCATCTCAACATAAAGAGTCTCAGGGCTCTCTTTCCTATTCACAGGTTGTGGAGCCTTTGCAGCTAACAGGCTTGCTTCTTGAGAAATATTTATATTTCAGTAGATTGGAGAGTGAAAACCTCATATAACAATGAACAATATGGTGAGAACAGGCATAATATCATGAATCTGAATGTATCTAATGTCAGATTATGTTAGAGTTATTACTACCATGATACCCAGTGTAGTGGTTTTTGCATCATGCCTATATAATATGTCCAGGACGAAGTACTGAAGCAAAGAAGCCCTAGCCAAGAGCTTCAGCCTGGTAACTTCAGCTACAGCCTCCTGACTCCCACTGATCTGACAGATAGACAGGACCAAACAGAGCCCTGCAAGAAGCAGGGAGAGAAAGAGTGGAAGGAAACAATGGGATTCTTGAATTATTATAATTCAAGGTCATATAGTTTGTTTTGGCACATATTGAAGGTAGCTACCTGAGGTATCATAAGAGAAGGATAAGTGGATAGAATTTTTGTGTCTGGTTACACAAAATATTAGAGTATTCCTGATACCTTTTTCTCTGCTCAACTTTTTAATATCATTGTTCCATACATGATGCCTAAATCTATTAAGGATAATGCAAGAGATGATTATTTAACAACAGCATTTTTAAAAAGTTATCAGTCAAGTGACCTATTGACATCCATTATGCAATGCTGAATGCAACTTAGATTGTGTGTATATTCTGTTGTGATAAACAAAATTCTCTCTGTTAGAAATCCACTGAAATGCATGGAAAAAACCCCCAAAACTAAGAAGTCTTTAAAGCAGCAATAGAGATTAGGAAATTGTGCACTGAGGTAATGGGAAACATTAAAAACTAAATGCAGTGTACTTTAGAACAGCTTCTGCCTTTAAAATCCTGAGTCCCAATGAAGGGCTTTAGTGTCACTGTGATGTAGTAGATAGGCTTCTGCCTCTGGGACTGAAAGTTTTTGGCTCAGATTCATTTACTCCATTACTGGGGAAGCTGTGCACATTCAGAGGTCATTTTTCGGGTGAGATATGAAGTGGAGGTGGCCACAAAATATTTGTCTCTCCTTCCTATTCTGCTTTCATATACAGTTTTGTATCTTTCTCTTGGTCCTTGCATTACCAAAATCCACTCAGAAGCAGAGATTATTTCTGAAGACAAATCAGATAGTCCTTTCTCTTGGATGCTCTGTGCCTTTGCAGAGCATAGTTCATAAAAAGTTCTCTGTTCTATTTATTTTTGTTCTTCTGTATACTGTGGTCATTAGTATCTCAAGTGCTTCAGCTTCCTTTCTGGGACGAGAAATTCTCCAGACTAACCCTACCACCTAACATTCATTCCCCCTGATTTTTCATGAACCTCTGTACATCACAGTGGCTGTGCAGATTAGAGAACATGGGTAAATCAAGGAATATAAACCAAATTATTTTCCTTTTGTATCAGTCCTTCAATGTTTTTACCATATTCTCCAGCCATTATTCTGAGGATATTCTCATCTGCATGCTTTGCTGCAGCAATGAGACCAGTTATCTCTTATTTGCTAAATAATTTTGTGCAGGTCACCAAAAAGCCACTTGGATTTGACCTTTGAATCGAGGTGTTCTTCAACAGTAGAGCCTCCAGGAAAAGATTCTGTCAAGGAGACATCTTTTTTTTCTATTTTTTTCCACAAAAATAACTTGTGCACCTCCACTATTGCTTCATCAAGCTGTCAGGATTCCTCCCTTTCATCCTTTTCTGAGCAATCCACAGAGCCTTCCCTGAATCCTGTTTGTCTGCAGGAGGTTCGTGCTTGATGGATGCTTAAAGAGCTCTAGATTTGCTAGTCCTTCATCCATCGGTGCCACTTCTCCAGTGCTGTGTTAATGGGACAGCCTGCTAGGGGACAGGGTTGGAGCTGGAGATGCCTAGGGTGGTGGGAAGTGCTGGGGGCATGGGGCTTCTGGTTGCTTTACTCCAGGTTTGGTGGAAGGGAGGATTTGTCTGAATAGGAAACCTTGGTGTATCTGCACAGAGAAACAGAGAGTATTGAAGAAGAGGAAGATCAGTCTCCAATATCTGTGGTGGAAAGTGAAGATGAGTCAGTCCTAACTGGGAACTGATTTGTTACGGGGGCGTGATGGTTGATGCAGAAAGTTTCTTTTTTTAAAACATTTCTCAACCTGCATTTGTTTGCATATAGTTTGGAAACAGATTGTACTTGCAGAGTAGGGTATGAGTTTGAACTCTTCTGAAAGCCTACAGCAAACAAAGGAGATAGTCATCCTGTTCCTCACACCAAGCAATAATAGGAAAGACATTAATAATGCCGCACTGAAAAATAAACCCTCTGTTTAGATAGCTTTATGCAACAACAAGAGAAGCCTGTTCATGAGCTCATTGTACTCTCTGTTTACTAGGTACACCATGTACAAATTACACAAAGTTGCTCAAGCCCCTGGAATTACAAAATTCACAAACTAATTAATCAGAGCTTGTCAACACAGCAGAGACCACTTCACCTCACATCCATCATGTGAGTGAGGGAAGATAATTTCATCATGTAGGCATAAGCCTGTGTGCTAGAGGACAGCTAGTTTTGACTCCTAGCTTTATTCAGTCAGTTCTGCTTCAGCTCTCATAGGAATAATATTTCTGATTGACCAATCTGTGTTAATAATTAAAATTTGGAATTGGAGATGGCAGTGGGGAAGCAGGAGTACCTCTTGAATTAAATTAATATTTAGCTCAATCTAGAATTATTTTTTGTACTATCAGTGTGTTTCTGTAATATAAATAATACACATCATGTACAACACAAGAAAATGGATGACATGCAGCTAGTGCAAAGGCAACATCATCTGTAAAACAAAGTGAATGTCAACTCATCTTCAGAGTTTCTTCTAGGATATTTAAACTTTTTTTTTCACCCCCATTTCTTGAAATTCAACTATTTGTAAGACCTGTGAGATACACTCCCTGTGTATGATAGTGTGAATTTCTCAGTTGTCCATAGAACTGGGGACAGCAGGATTATTTTCACTAAGAGGTCTTTGGCCAGAAAATACACTAAAAAGCAAGTGATTAGTTATGTGATGATCATAGACTGGCAGGCTGGAAAACAAATCTGTGCATAAAACTAAAACAAAGTAATCAGTCACACAAACTCCACAGAGGACATTTATGAAGGTGTGGTGATTCTGGTACAAACTGAAATCATCTTACAGAGCAACAGTTCAGGGTATCCTGTCTTTCATAAAATTTTGCAGTGTTGGCATTTCCAGAGATCTCAGACTGGTATGAAAAAGTTTTTGTCATTATGCTTAGCATTAGTTTTCAGCTGTTTTGTTCAGTCACTGAGCTCCAACATTAGCCAGAGCAATGAATGAACATTGCTGCATGCTGTGAGCACAGTGTTAATCAACATGTAGTTATATCAGAGATTTTAAAGTTTTGACAGTTTTCTGTTTAATGAAACATCTCAAAAACACCCCAATGCTCTAATTATTTCATGAAAGCCTGAAATAAAGTTAAATACATATGTTACTTGGAAAACCCAAGCTTTTGATAGATGTTCCCAATTTTTAAAGCATATCAATTGATTTTTGTTTTCTCTCTCCCTGTCCCAGAGGTGACAGGCCTATGGTACCAGGTATGTCTGGATATGAGTAAGGATATGAAAAGACTTGATAAATGTTTTGAGAACTGACACATTTCCAAAATTGTTTGCTGTAAAAGACATGATCTGTATAGAATAAGTGATGGAGCAAGGCAGAAAGAAAGCTTTATGGGCACAACCTTTATAAATAAACACCCTAATGTCATTTGTTTCTATATATTTTTAATGAAAAATGGAATATGAACTGAATTTTATTGCCTTTTTGAAAAAGTAGCATATGGAATTTTGTTCAGCCTCATGTTCTCTGAGACAGCAGTAGCCACTGCTGGAGAAAATGGAAAAGAGCATCAAAAGCTATTGCACAAAAAAAGAGAATATGATCAGGTTACTATAAATGACATAAGGCTGACAGGAATCTTACTAATCTCCTTTCTTAAGGCCTTTTCCCCTGAGGAATTTGAGAAGAGGAAGAAGGAGTGAGGTAGAGAGGCAAAAATACAATGAAACTGTTTAAATAGCAAAATAGGTTTTGACATGGAAAATGTCATTGTTTTCCATTGGGGTAAAAAATAATTATTAAAAAAAGAAAACAAACAAACAAAAAGCAGCACAGATCAATTGAAATAGCTTGTGGTCACAGAATTTCAGAGTGGAGGTGTGGTTATCCCTATCTGCATTCCCTCAGAGCCTCAATAGTTCAGTGATTCTGAGGTTCAGTATTATTTCTTACCTCATTGTGCCTCATGGGAAGTGTGATCCAAATTGGATGTCCAGACTGCAGAAGATAATGGGGTTGTCACTCATTTCCCTGTAATGACTTTCATAGCTCTAAGAAACTTCATAAGTTAATATGTATTGTTTGGATTTTTAAGCCAGCACAATAATTTTGGAATTTTGGCTAAAAGAAAACTTTCATGGGGAAAATTCTGTTTTTTCATTCTTAGTCATGTCCCAGATTCTTGGTTTTGTTATTTGGATGCATTTGTGCCATTTCTGGGGTTCAAATGTCCTGGTTCTTTATGACTTTAGCTTCCTTTAGCACTCATCTGCAGTGGGGATTTGTCCTTTTACTAGTATCCATGAAGAAAAGAAAAAGCACAGTGTTGCAATGATTTTCAAAGACTGAAGCAATATTTCACACACCCCTAAGATCACCAAAGATAAATGATTTTCTGGAGGGAACAGTAGCCATCTAACTAATTGCTTTAAGCAAAAATCTTACTGTCAAGGTCAGTCTAAAACCACAGTTAGAAAGGGTGTATTTTACTACATGGAACCTTTCAGTGCTTTAATTTGATTATGTTATTAGTTCCATGTAAGTGTATTAACTGAAGAAAGTACAATTAACTGAATAAATTTCAGAAGTGATGTGAAGGCTGGTGTCAGCAGTTAGAATCCAGACATCAGGTTTTGCCTGGGAAAGCAAGAAATCAAAATTTAGGGTGGAGCTTCCCAGAAAAAACACCAGGAAGATCTAACATGGGAAAGGAACACTTTACAGGATTTCTGTGTGTCCAGACAAAGGAAAAGCCTCTTTGGTCAAATAACACGAAAAAGGGCAGTTAAACAGTGTCTTCTGAAGGTGAATTCAACCTTGGAAAACTAATCTGGACAACAAAGCTCTAAACAAAATTGCTAGTAACAGAGAGCAGCACTGTTGTGAGGCCCTGTCTGAAAAATCTTTGTGCACTGAGGGCTGATGTTCACATCAAAAAAACCCACACACCACACAACATTTATTTTGATACTTTGTATTTAAAGAAAGTTGACTCTGTTTCAGAGTATGTAAGAGGACTTCAAAGGTAAGATTGAAATTCCATTAGACCACTATTATATGCTTTTGAACCCTTTAAAGACAAACACTTCTTCAACAAATAAAAGTATACTGCTGTGAACCCAGATATTCCTTCTTTCTTTTTACTTCTGCCTCTCCTTTTCACCTTTGAGCATTCAGCTTCTATTGATGTTGCTTTTCAAATCTGAGCTAATCTTCTGATCTTAAATGTCATCACTGCAGAAAGAAAAAGCTGCGAACATTAGGAATTAGAGAGACCACATCTGTCTCAACACCAAAAGGCAAGCACTAGCTGGGCACTGTGTCAGAGAAAGTAATTTGGTTTTTTTCAATGATGCAAAGGAAAAAAGCTGAACTATGCAGGAAATGAATATATGTATAACTAATCATATTTATGTTTGTGCTCTTCTGGGGGAAAAGGGTCTGATATGAAAAAGGCCTTGATAATGTCTTTAACTTCCTATTTACAAGGCAGAATCGGGTGATGTAGTAAGAAAATACTCTCCCTGAACATATTATAGAATCATTGAATACTACATTGAAAGGCACTTCAAGGACCATCTGTTCCAACATTAAACATAGGAAAGGTCTCCAAGGGGAGTAGGTAAGCACACAGGATGAGAAGCCTTGGGGAGAAACTAGTGTCCCTGGGCCACTAAAGGTGGCAGCAGTTCTATCCCTCCAGCCCAGTGGCCTGGAATTTGTAGATGGGATGTGAGCAAATCTAGCCTTGAATGCTTCCTAATGGCCAGGGCTCAGGGTAAGGTTTTGCTGCAAAAGTCTCTGTTCCCACTTTCCTGAGAGGTGAGAGGGCATGTCAGGAGACATTCTTTGCCTCTTTGAGTTTAATGTGAGGTGCTGTAAGTGAATCACACAGTTCAGAATCTCTTTCACAATGGCACAAATCACAAATGTCTGCCTCTGCAAACTTCTCTTTCCCTCCTGTGTTTTCTGGTAAGTTGGCTTTGTCATTTCAATGCAGAAAGGATGATATTTTTGCTACCTGTTTTAGTACCCTGCTTTTGCCCCATTTGGACTTGGATTTTCATTTCAGTTGTCCTGTTTGCAGGAAAAATTACAACCAATAATGTCCTTAGGACAACTTATTTCTTTAACCAATTTTAGTGTTACACTATAGTTAAGAAATCATTGAGTGGACATTGGTTATGCAATATGTGGGATGAACACCAGTAGAGGAAGAAACTGTTTGGTTTCCTTTGAACTTGATTGTCTTTGTCCAGGAACAAGTGTTTTGGGAGATAATGATCCTGAGTTGGTTTTGCATCCACCAGATATGTAATTTTGACATTTATATCTGTCTGGGGGAAATTCATGAAGGGCTGGAACTACAGAACAGAGACACGGGTGAATGAAAAGCAAACCAAAGACGCAGAAACAGAACAATATGCACCAGTCATACTACTGTGTTACTGCCCAAAGAAAGTGTATTGCATATATCAAACTCTGCTTCTTTAAAAGGTTGTGGAAATAGCTTGCATCACTATGCTTTGGCCTCTGGGGAAGCAAAGAAAAAACTTGCTTGGATCTCCCTGTCAGAGATGCTGTGAAATATTGAGTGGGAAAGCGTCATTGAGAGCCAAACTGAAGTCATGGGCTTACCCTTAAAAGATGATTCTGCAACCTCTTATTGTTTCAGGAAATTCTGCTGAAATTATTGTGACCACTGCCATGAGTCCTTATTTACAGAACAAACCACTTTGCTACAGCATAGGAAATTCTTGTGTGTTTATTGAAACTGCTATGATGTATATGTATGATACATAGAACTAAAAGCACACCAGTCGCTGTTATGAATAGAACAGATGAAACTTTTCATTAGGAATTACATTTATTACAAACTTTGCTTTTAAACTGAATAACAAGCTGCCAAAAATCCCAGGAGTGAAACAATTTAATGCCCCTTCCTCACCCAATGATCCTTTCTATAGCTTATTTTAAGGTTAGTTATTAAACTCTAAGCAAACACTTGACTTCTATTTTTGGAATGTGAGACAGCAGGTTGTAAGAACTTATAGCTGTGAACAAAGGTTCTCTGAAGTGGCCTCTAACTGTTTTTCAAGCTTACCAAGACATACACCAGTTGGCACATTGTCAAATGTCCTCTTCTAACTCAGCTGGAAGTGAGAATGACAATGACAGTTGCAAAGCAGCCCATCATTGCAGAAGGAAGGGAAGATGGAGCTCCAGGCAGCTGTTCCAGGGTCAAGTCCTGTGCTGTTTTACAAAAGGCTTTTCCAAACAGTCAGATAGCAGCTGACTATGAAAGAAACTAAAAGATTTTGGTCAAATATTTCCCAGTAAAAATAATAAAAGAAATGGGGGGTGGAAAAAAAGCCCTGGTTAATAATAACAACTTTTATATATTAGAAACTGTGTCTCAGCACCAAGCCTGATGGAGTTCAAGAAGCATTTGGACAACACTCAGGAACATTGTGTGACTCTTGGGGTGTCCTGCACAGGTTAAGGAGCTGGACTCGAGCCTAGTGGGTCCCTTCCAGTTCAGCAGATACTGTGAAACTGTGTGAAACTGAAACTTACAGGGTTATGAACTGCAAGAATATTAAATCCATATGCATATTTACTATACCTTAGATTTACAGGGCTCTTCTGGGAATAACTAGATTCTCCATACATTGGAGAAACTGTTTGCAGATCCTGGTAATCAGAACTAGATCAATTTAATTAATGCCCAAAGAAAATGGCTGATTTTTTTTTTTCTGTTATCACTAGGAATGCCAAAAAGAAATTTCCCACTTCTATAATACCTTGATGTGTTAGAATAGGTGATGGAAAATGTTTTTTCCCATTGCCTAATTGAATACCAGCACTGTTAAGAACTGATAGCAGCAGCTGCCAGAAGAAGCTATTTCTAGAACACAATACAAAGTTTTATTGAGCCTGCAAAATCAGAAGCCATGGTATGTAACAAGGCTCTTGAAAAAGCATATCAACAATGATACAAAACTCATACCAGCATTGTGACAGGTAGGAGGCCTGTCTGATGGACAGTGATCATAGGAAATGGTATAGCACTGGTCCAATTCAAAAATGCAAAGTTTATGACTTAGTCCTTGAGCTGCATAGCAGCATCCAAGCTTTGAACCCCTGGAACAGCTTGAGTCTTACTAGTATGGAAAATCTGACTCATGACTGTCTGAGGTCCCAAAGCAAGGTTTGAAATCAGGAACCTGTATTTATTTAAAGATATGTTTCTTGGAAGCATTAGAGGGACATTACTACAAATCCTCTGCTTTCAAGCTAATTTCTACAGTAAAAACTAAAAGTTTTAGGTCAGGGATCATACAGAGCTTTTTTAAGGAAAAGCAAATTAAATTCTGTTTTAAAATCAGTACCTATGAAATATTCACTGTTTTAAAAGAAATGGTTTGGGTTTTTTTTCTTATTTGCTACTTACATTTTAAGTTCTTTGAACTGATTGCATTTGCAACTGTGAATATTAGAATTTGTTCTTAATAAAGTAGCTCATAAGGGAACAGAGAATTTAAGAAAAACCTCATCTCTGATAATAAAAATCCTAAGTGTCATCAATACTGAAATATGGTCAAGTTAAGGTTATCTTTATTCTCCAGAGAATCAGTACTTCCTGTTCTGTTTGCCTTATGAAGTACTATGCCATCTGTCTACCTTAGCATCTTATTGTACCCTGTATAATCAAGATGAACAGGGAAGGTATTATGGTTCTACTGGCATTAGACAAACAAATTAGCAGGAGCTTGTGGTGTTCACAAATCCAGGATTTCCCTGAGAGGTTTTTATATGAAAAGCTAATACAACCCCTTCCATCACAGAGCTAAGAGGCAGCATGTCTTCCTCATTAATCAGCCTTCAGTTCAGCTTAATAATACTTAGCAGTCATATAATGCTTTGCATCCCCCAAGCACTGTACTAAAATTAAGATCCTATTTAGTAGTTAGGCATGTAACTACCTGCTAAGGGAGTGCTGATAGCAATCATAAGTACAAGTGTTTTCAAGTCAAAAAAAAAAGGAAAAAAAACCCCACAAACCCAACCCTTGATCCTTAAAATAGTGCCCACAATTTTAGAGGACTCTTTTATTTTTATCTCTTGTACGGTGATTAGATATCGTGTTGATAAATGCCTTGGTACCTCTGAAGGAAAACAAACCATCAATATGTGGTAATTTTGCCTGAGCTCCTAAGAATACTGCATCTGAAAAAGCAACAGGGCAAAAGTTCTTATGTAGTTGTTTCTCTTACACTTGTCTGGGATATTTGGTGTATCTTGCTATGTCTATATTAAGTAAACACAGAATTACAGAATGTTAGGAGATGGAAGGGACCTCGAAAGATCATCTAGTGCAACCCCCCTGCCACAGCAGGATTCCCTAGACCAGGTCACACAGAAGTGTGTCCAGACAGGTTTGGAATCTCTCCACAGAAAGAGACTCCCCAGGCTCTCTGGGCAGTCTGTGCCAGTGCTCTGGCACCTCAACTGGGAAAACATTTTTTCGTGTATTCACATGGAACCTCCTATGCTTCATGTGGACAAATAAGATCTGTAGAAGTAATGGTTGATGTTTAGGGCCTGATGTCTGCCTTATGCACATTTCAGAGGTTTTATATTAGGACTAAACTGGTCTCATGACCTGAGTGTCCTTTACAGCTGGAGTGCATTAACTAGATTCCCAGGAGCACATCTTCCAGTTTAATTTCATCCAGAAGGAATCCAGGTCACGCACTCTGAAACCACTCAGTGGTGCAAATCAAACAACAGCAAATAGAGATGATAATAGGAAATAGGCTTCAAAATCTTACTCTTCCTCTAAACTGAAACAATAACATAGGCACTCCTCTGGGACTTGGGTGGAATGTACTGTCTCTAACTCTCTAACAGAAGATCCTGTACTGGCACACACTGAGGAGCCCATATATCATTTTGAAACACAGGCTGGCTTGTTTTCAGGGGAAAGGGATATTCATCTTTCATTACAGTTTGCAAGTGACAGGTAGAAATAGAGGTGGAAGAGCTGGAATGAGAGTCATTGATTTAATGAAGTGTTTAAGCATGTATAGTTCCTAGAGCTTACATTATTTAGTTCTTTCCTTAATCTGAGTGCCTGAAAGTTCATGCTTGAAAAGACTGGGATATCTACAATAATGTTTTCCTGTGGTAGTCCTCAAATATCAATTCCTGCTGTGAATTTCACCATATGTTGCCATATGGATACCAACATGAAGCCTGCTAGGCCAGTGTGCTGTTTGCAGCAGTGTGAAGCTTTCTCCAGAGTAAGGCAGAGGAACCCATTGCAGTAGATGGCTATGTAACAGTCTGCCCCCAGCACGAGGTCTCAAGTCCTATGGTCAGTGAGAGAGAGATCAGATTTTGAACTAAAGCATGGTTAACACTTCTTCTACAGTGCTAACAACAGCAGTTCTAACTTTGCTTAGAAGCCAGATTTGAATGGTGTATTTAAGGCCCATCTCTAGCAGGAGTCACTAGAGTCATTAGACTCTAGACATCCATCTAGACAAAAGTTGTCTGTCAGCCACCAGCACATCATGAGAATTGTCCAAACATAGCCAAAATATGCATATGAAAGACAGCCTACAAAAAGAATGTATAATTATTGATGATAAATACAGGCAGCCACCAAAAGAAAAGAAGGGTTAATATTATATGATATATAATAATATTATATAGAATAATATATGTAACATACACTACATATACAAATATACATACACATATTGTATGTAGTATATGATATATAATATATAAAATACATAATATTATGTGATATTATTATATGATAAAGTTGTTTTGTTTTATGGGAAGCTGGAAGTGCCATAAACTGTTCTAAGGAAGAAGTTTCTTTCTCATTGTTTCATTTAAAAGCCAGTAAATATCCTGAGGTAAGGGGATTCCATCCTTTCCAAATTTTTAGATTTGTTCACAGTTTATAAGCCTGTGACTTTGCATGGTCTCATCCATGCAAATGTTCAATCCCTTTTTGAGTCATGCTGAGCTCCTGGCTGTGTTGCTGCCTCATGAGAAGATGTTCTATAGGCCAAGCAGGAAAAAACACATTTCCTTTTACTGGTTTTACATCTGCTGCCTTTCTGTTTCCCCAGATGTCCCCCTGTTACAGTGAAGTAATGGAGAAAGTACATAGGAGTATTCAATTTACCACCTGACTGCTCCTCATTAGTTTGCATGTCTCTATTTTGCACATTCTTATTTATCTTCTCTTTATCTTACACTGAAATAAACAGTCACATTCATTTTTCTTTTTTTCTCAATTCATTAAAATATTCTTTTCTGGAACCACCTCTTCTTTCCTGTGCCATTTTTGGCGCAGGACAACCAGAACTCAGCACATGACTTCAGCTAAGGGACTTGCCTCCACAAAATCTTATCATACCTACAGGCCACCATGATATAACCCTCAGAAACTCCTAATGCCACTGTAGGTCTCCTGGCTCAAGCAACCTTCATCTTTCTCTGAGAGTGCTCTGTCACTATTATCCCTGGCCTTAGTGTTTTCATCCCACCACACAACCCCAGCCATACGTTTGTCTTCCTCCACCGTACTGTTTCCAGCTACTGCCTTGTTTTGCCTGTGGCTTCAGTTATACTCTTTGATGCTCTCTGACCATTTGCCCTTGTATTTTATCAGAAATGATGAATTGCCAGAGATTTTAACCCTACCTCCTCATTATCACACATATATCCTGCTACCTTCATCAGCTGCTAGCTGTAGAATCACTCCAGTGGTTTTTGTCCCATTTTACATATACAATATTTACTCTTTCTCCCTCTTTGCCCAATTACCTTCCATTATGTATATATATATATATATTCCATATAACTTACATTATTAGTTTATTTTCTACCCAAGTCCAAGTCACTGTTGCTTTTCACATTTGAATATCCTTCTTGTTTCCTTTTCCCTCATGTTGCTTTTGCTCTTCTATATTAAAAAAACCCCCAACCCTACTTCTCCCTCTGTATACTCCAAGTGTCTGAAATAGTCACAGAGGACAAGATACCTCTTAGGCTTGATGTTTATCCCTTTCTGGTGCTGCACATGCTCAGCTGCTCCGTGGTTATGGCATTAACATCTTTTGTGCCCTATGGCTGGTGAAAGGAGTGAACTTTGCTATGTGAGGAGGTGATATAAGGTTCAGACAGTATCAGGAGCTGAAACAGACACAAGAATGTGTCTTCTCATGTGTGTGAAAAAGAATTTTCAACAGTTCTTTTTGGTTAAATTTTCATCAGGATGTAAACTCTTGCTCCACAGAATAGCTTTACTGCTGCTCAAAGAAAATGTCACTAAGGTTTTTAACATGGACCAAATGATGTGTTATTTCCCCCAGTTTCAGCCCTGATGCAGGCTGAACTGTTTCTGAAAGAGACAACAGGTCAAATTCACTACTACTAATAAAAATAGGGACTTATAGTGAAAGATGTTAGCCAGCCTGGATAGGGGAAAATGTAAAGAACAACCATAGTTTGAAAACTGTAATTCAGAAGTTGAAGTGGAATCAAATTTACAAACCCAAGTAAAATGCTTTTACATTATCAGAGAAACATTTATTGAATGCAATTACTCAAATTCAATGAAGTTATTCAGTTACTCTCCATGAAGCACTTTAACATCACTTGAATTAAACTGAGAGATTTGAAGACTGCCTTTTGATACTTGTTTGCTAAAATCAATATGTTCCTGAGGCAAGTTTAGGTTCTGAAGGAGCCAACTTTTCCAGGGGAAAAAAAATCCATTAAACCCAGAACAAAATGACAAACCAACCCCTCATTTATTCTGCTTTTTTCTCATGATAAAAGCTGACAATGACAACAACTCCTTGTTGCTAACTTTGCAATGCTGTCCAAGGTGGTCATAAACATTTGTGCAGGGATAGGCTGTTTAAAAAGTTTCATTTTTTACATATTGAACAATGTAGATAGTTCCCCTGAGGCTATATCATTAATGTTTTTGAGGAAACAGCAAACTTGAGTGTGCAGAATGGGTTATGAAAACCAACAAACTATCTTCAGTGTAGTTCTGTTCCTCAGAGACAGAGTACTGCTGCTCTAACACAGAAAGTTGATGTTTTTCAGGTGAAAGGATGAATAATAAAATTCAGTCTAGTAAGAAAACAGTTTGTATTCCTAGGATTGCCTGGCACTTTACATATATAATGCTTTGGCAATATTTTATATTCAGGACTCTCATTGCTCTCTATGGAATGGTTCAGTAAATATCCACTGGGTGTTTTTAAGTAGGAGGTTGGAAGGGAAGTTGCTCAGGTTGACTGCTCATATCAATTTCACCTAATTTTAGATATCTATAGTCTAGAGGCTTGTGTGTGAGATAATCCTCCTAGGACACCTTTTGGACTTTTTTAGTAGCTTGTCTTAGAATTGCCTGTCTGTTTCTCTCTTTAGTACTTTTGATGTTCAGTGGCTGCAAGCTCAGATAAAGACATTCATATGTAGTCAGATGAAAGCTCCCTTGGTGCTCTTCCTCTTTAGAGGCTCTAGTGTCCTATAATTTCATACATAGAATTGAAATTTGGATTGGAGGAGTCTGGCCTCCAAGCCAGATGTGCCATTTGTCATTTTTGAAAACCTGCCCAGTTACAAGCCTTTTGGGAAAAAATGCAATTTACACATGCTGAGACTTGCTATAGCTTCACAATTAAGTCTTCTGAAAAGTCCTGTCCTGTGCACAGTCTTATACTGAGTACTGAGTGTTATTCAGGCAGGAAGTCTTTCTTTTTTTCTCTAGCTTTTATTGTCACAGACTCACTCCTCCCTGAGTCCCTGTGCTGAGAGTCTCCTGAAGCTCTCCAAACTGATCTCTGCCAAGCAAGAATGGAGAAGTTATTTCACTGAAATTAGAAAAGAATGAGGTGTGGTTGAAATGCATACCAGCACAAGCAGCCAATAGGTTGGCAAAGGGTTGAAGAAAGAAAGGAAGATCTGGACTGGTAAAGTGAAGCCATGAAGTGGGAGGTGGTAGTCTGGGAAAAGAGATTTTCCAAGGAACCATCCTATGAGGAAGCATTATTGTTGATGGAGCAGGTGTGGGAATCAGGAGTAAAAACATGGGAACGGGAGAAGGACAGAAAGGGGGTGATAATTCTGGTTTCTACAAGGCAAGGATGAAGGGCAAAGATAGGCCTGGGACAAAACAGAGGGGGACAAGCTGCAGGCTGATCCCTTTCTGGTAAGGAGAGGAATAATCAGCAGGAATAGCACCAAGCCCTCAGACCTCCTATGTTGATAATTATCAAACCTGTGAAACTCTTTGGCAGATTGTGGGCCTGGTTGCCCTTCAGCTGCTTTTGATCAGAGAGGAATGCTGCCCTTGGTGAGTCTGGATCCTCTGGTGGGGAAGGCTGCAGCTGCAGCACTGCAGTCCTACCAGCCCCTGACAGGAGTTTGCTTCCCGTTGTAGTGTTTCCCAAAGAGTAAAACCTTTTCTTTTCCCTTTCCCTTCTGAGAAATGAAAATCAATTGCACAGAAGTAAGAAAATTATATCATTAACTTATATCAATAAACATATGATCTTAAACTTATGATCACAGTATATTTTTGCTATTTCATTTATTCTGTCACAGGTATTTATACCATTATTACTTACAGCCTGGATTATCACAGCCTAGTGCTCTATTGCTTTAAAGCACAGAGTTAATACTTGTTGTCCCCAGCAGTTCTTTACAGACAAAAAAATATCAAAAATTGAGCAAAGATAATGATGTTTGTCATGCAGAGATGTATGGAGCTAGCTCTGTCCTTGGATCTTCCAAAGCTTCTTGGGAAGTTTCTTTCATTGTTTTTCAGAATTTTAAGAAGTCACCTAGCTGAAGATGGAGGTCTGCAAATGCAGAAAGGACCATAGAAGGTTGTACATCTGACAGGCTCTCAACTTGCACCAAGATCATTGTGAATGGTGCTGCTGGTCTGCCAAAATGCTTAGTGGCTGGGACTGCAGTTCTGACCATCCTTCTGTGTATAGATGATCTCCTTGGAGAGCTTGGGCATCTGTGAACCTCTGAAGACAGAGTGAGCTGCACCTGTGCACCCCTTGCTGGAATTGCTACATGTACATTTTCCAGGCACTCCTGGTGCTGTAATGTTTAGGCTTTGTTTCTTTTTAATTTTTCTTGTAAACTCTTTGTTCATGTGGGAAAAAAACCAAACAAAGTAACAACCCAAAATAAAAAAATCCAACATTAGAACAATGAAGAAGTCCCTGTGGAGAACAGGGTCTGACAAAGGCAGCAGCCTCAAGGACTCTTATTTTGCATTCTGCTCTCATCCTGGGTATCCTAAGGAGACTGGCTGTGAAGAATCCTGGGAAGATGCACCGTGTTTGTGAATGAATAGCAGCTCTTTCCATCTACAGCCGCTTCAGTTCATTTCCCTACATAAGCACAAAAATAACCTCTTTGGATCTTTAGTGAAGAGAGGGGAAGGAAAAAAAAAGCTCCTAGAATTAATTCAGGGAAAGAAAGCCAGGTGCTGTCTTTGCATTATAACCAAATGAGATGCAGCTGTTTAAATGTA
The DNA here is from genome assembly GCA_013399015.1 of Galbula dea. Taxonomy (NCBI): domain Eukaryota; kingdom Metazoa; phylum Chordata; class Aves; order Piciformes; family Galbulidae; genus Galbula; species Galbula dea. The sequence continues at coordinate 656,559 of VWZX01009423.1, forward strand.
AATATTAAACAAGAGAGAATGGCTTAATTAACCCTCAAAAGGAGACAGGAAATCTGTAAGAATGCACCTGACACTAAGCAGTATGAGATAAACTCATTCCAGCTGTCATTGAACTGACTGTTTGAAGGCAGAGCAATGCTATTTTGTGCAAACAATGTAAAATGCTTAGGGAACTGCAATTAGCATCAACACGCATAGTGTAAGTGAATGCAGCCTGCTGGTGTTTACTTGGCTTTGAATTGCTAGGGTTTGGAGTAAAAAAAATAACATTAAGTATGCATTACACACTGGAGATCTTATTCCAGAATTTACACATTACTGAGAAGAAGGCACAGGAGAGTGAAAAGAAGAGGAGCCATCAATCTGACTTTAAAAGAAGATATGGTACTCAAAGGTCTTTCTGAATTTTGTCCTTCCTACTTGAGCACTAAAAAGTGCAGATTAGGTCTATAAGGAAATTTTCATACAACCTGTCCATCACATAAATAAACCTGAAATATCCCATGCAGTGTCTCAATATAACACATCCTGTTAGGTGGAAAAAAAATATAAATCTGATTTGAAAAAAAAACCCAAACCCATACTAAGAGCAGAACTAAGGTTATTTTTAATATAATCAAAATCTCTAGTTTACTTTGTCTTTATATATAAAGTAATACACTTTAATCAGCAGTATATAAGTTACTGAGTGTATGCCAGTGCATACAAGAAACTGTAATGTATAGAAGTATTGCTCTACCCAACATATCTTTGTTATAGGACATAGTCTCCTCTCAGTAACCTTGACTATAAGCTAGAATTTTGTATGTTTTCTACACTCATGGGAGTTCACCTCAGTTCTCAAGGTTTTCTTATCTAATCTCTCACCAGACCTGCTTTGTTAAAGCTGACATTTCATGTAAGAGGTTGAAGGTGTACATAAAAGACCTTTGTTAATTTTTGCCAAATCTTCTGTAAATGAATACAACTTATGGAAAAGTAAAACCTCAAAGGGGTTGAGTCTACAAGTTAGAGATTTACCAAGTGATTAAAAAAAAGATCTAAATCTAAAGACATTTTGAAAGAAAAAAAGCAAGCACATAAATGGCCTTTTTTCCAGCATAGTTTAAATCACTCATATCACTTATTTGGATTCAAAGTAAGTATATGTCTGATGCTTTGATCCATTAGGTGAGAATGAAGCCAAGTCTTTTGAAGTTAGAGTCTTACAGTTCCAGAAGAGGAACTAATAAACCTTCTGAGACATCAGCATTGACAGGATTAGCCCATTTTTGCTTGCTTAGGATAACAGGAGTACAACACAGGGTTGGTCTGTGCTAGCAATCAGAGGTGACTCTGGGAAGACTTGACCCAGCAGGCACAGAGCAACACTAATCAGAAATAATGATTAAATTATACTGGTCTCCTGGCCTGTTATTTTAGCTATCTGATTTTTCTTACCTGCTCATGAGACAAACTGTTATAACTTCCAGCAAGTCTTAACAGTTATGGCATTTTTTTTTTCTTTGAAATTTGACAAGATCTCTCATATATATTGAGATAACAAGTCTGGAATACAAAAAGTTATAGCAGCTATTGTTCATTATCAGTTCATTATCATGTGATGGGAATGACAAGGCTGAAAGCTTTCAGTGCAGCACTCACAATTTGGTGCCACATCTACAGGAAACAACCATTTGTAAAACACAGCAGCAGATACTGTGACCCGAAATATAGTCTGTAGTGACATTACTACTTCAGTTGCTGCTTGGTTTGCAGACATCCCAGACAGACAAATACTGCAAAGCATCTCTTCTGCTGTGGGACAGGGTGGCTCACTTGAGGGGAATGAGCAGTTACATTAATGAGACTCTATTATTCACTTATTTTTATGCAAAATGAATCTTTAGTCACCAAACTCTTGATTTTGTGTGTGCTACGTGGAAAGTTTTGTATTAACTATTCATAATGTTCCACATAAAGGAGCAATTGTAATGTCAATAGGCATATACAACTCATATTCTGATAAAATAATATTATATATATAAAACTGTGGGCTTTGAATGTATTGGTCCCTTGATTGGCATGGAAAAAAAAAAAAGAGGATGATGAGGGCAGGCAACCCTCAAACTTGTTCCAAGTTGTTTGATGTTAGCAGTAAGTAAAATACTTACAAATACTAGAGAGAGAAAAAATCCAATATATCTAACATTGTAAGCTTGGATTAAGGACTGAATGTAGGAGGCAATTTGGGAGCTGATGTTTTAGGTCATATAGCTGGTTATTGGCCAAAGTAGAAATGGAAATGAGGTCTCCTGACTTCCTGCCAAAATGCCATATGCTGCTGTGTTAGACAGTGTGGACTTCAGCACAGACAGATACTCCAATGGAGAAAAAAAGGCTTTAAACTGGAGCAAAAGGCACTATTAAAAAGAAACAATTGAGGGAAAACCCAAAAGGTACTTAGGTGAAATGGTCAGTAAGACTTTTGCAAAGCAGCCACAGTGAAAGATATTATATTATCTATTCAGCCTCATAGATCTTTAAAACCCCTTTCCTGATGATGCAGCAGAAAACAAGAAACTTCCTCATCTTGAATTAAACCAAAGAAGGTTTGTTTTTGTTTGAGAACAGCAGGGATTAGGATGGATTGTCTGAAAAGTATGTTATTTTTTTTCCTTATTAACACAGAAGAGTCACATTGCAACGACTGCATTCTCTTTCTGTGTATTCTGTCTCCATAAGCTAAGAGGTGGATGCTTATATGTTTTTAGTAATTAAAAGTGGTACTGCAGTGCTTCGTTAGTTCTTTATAACTCTGCCTTCAAAAAGAAAGCATTCATGTTATTTTGTAGGAACAACCTCAAATTTGCCAACTGCTCATGCTGTTTAGCCACAGGAGTACCCTCTAAATTTCTGTTCAGATGCTTAGCTGTCATATTCACCCCAAGTGTGCTTGGCCTGGCTTTCTGACAAGGAGCTCCCAGACAGATGCTCGTGGATCTGTAGGCCACCTAACCAGGACATGATGCCAAATTGTATTTTGTGGCTCTTAAGAAGATGCAGGTTTTGTACCATCGGTGTACTGTCATATACTGACTCCCAGCAGCCAGGAAAGATGCCAGCTGTGCCACTGAAGACCTGGCCATTCTGGAAGTATGACATTGGTTGTAGCCTGCACATGCATGACTGTAGAAAAGATGCACTGATTTGCATCTTAGTGAGCCTAAAGTTAAAAGTGCCTAAATGTCCTTTATTTGGACATCCATCTTCTGGAGACCATCTACAGGGACACTATGGTTGAGTCAGAACTATACTTGACCTCTTCTTACCAGTAGCGTCCAAGTGTCAGGACACTACTTACTGTGAAAGATGGGTCAGACAGAAGCACAGATGGCCTAGGCCAGCCAACAGACTGCTATTTGAGGAGACTGAAGTGGTTCCTTTGCCCTGAAATCGCTGGGAGACTGCTGCTACCCAAAAGACCTCTTCTAGCTCATGCTCAGCTAACAGACCTTGGTCCTTGACAGTAGGCAAGGTGCACATGATAGCATGTCTCCGTGTACATATTTCACCAGGAATACAGTTAGCTCTAAGCCCTTCTACCTTTCAGGAGCTGTCTATACATGCTCAGATTGTTCTGGCCCAGAAGGCTCTGTCTAGGCAGACACAGAGAAACACACTGGCTGTTTCCCTGGCAGACTTATAGGTTCTCTCCAAAGAAAATACACTCTTGTCTAGAAGAGTGCCAAAAGATGGTAAAGAAAAGGGGGGTGATCATGCTTGTGCAGCTTCACATCTTGCTGTGCATGGACTTAGGGACAGAGTGACACCCCTGATAGGAGAATCCCCAGACTGACTAAGGAGAGTTGGAGAAGATGCCAAGGCAAAGTGACTGTGATGCCAAAGAAGAGCTGTTACCAGTGACAGCAGAAGGGAATATGTGGGAACTGTCATCTGGCCAAAGAACTCGAGTTTTCTCCTAGCACAGAGATAGCTGCACCTTCAGACTGTTGTCCCTAAAGGGAGTTATGGGGAGAAGAGATGATCTTTTGAGGTCCCTTCCAACCCCTGCCATTCTGTGCTAACATTGGTCTGTGATACTGACAGCAGCAGGCTCTCTTCCAGAATATTCAGCAGGGCCTTTTCAAAAATTGCTGCAGCTTTCTGCCACTAGGTGCAGTCATCATTAGATTGCAGCTTGACAGCAGGGTTCATAAATCAGTTTTCCTCAGCTGCTGTATAGAACACTTAGTGGGAATTACTCCTGGCTCCATGGAGTAGTTCAGGCTATTATTAGATAACACTGGACAGATTAATTATTATTATTTACTTCCTTCTTTGATGAACTTGAGTCCTGTGCTGGCTGATGAGTTATGCAGGGGATTATTACAAGTGCATGATAAAATTAAAACCATTATATTCATAATTTCTAATTCTATAAAGGTAAAACAGTGATAGGTATTTAATAACAAGATGAACACTCCTCCCAAAAAAGTGAAAGTTGTCCTAAAGAGAGGTCCCAAATTGGCCTGCATTCTTTGCTCTTGTGAAGGATGTCATTGGGCTTCCAGCATTTTTTATCCAATGGTGGAAGAGAAGGGGCCAAAAGTAGTCCTTCAAATTTTATAATGAATTAAGGAATTCTTATGCCAGTTGGCAGTCATAGAGCAAGCACCATTAGCCTGTCTTTCTAAAGGAGGTTCCTCAACAACATACAGTAAACAGTCAGGAATGCCCTGAGAATCAGCGTTGCTGTTGCTTTTAGATAGAAAGTGTTTGTAGGTGTTATTTAGGTTGACAAGCCTAAAGTTCAAAAATAGCTAAACTCACATTAATTTGTCTTCATCCAACATTGCTTTTTCCTACTGTCTTCTTAGTGTGGAAATCATCAACTGTCCTGTTACCTGGACTTACAGCTGAGGTGCTGTCACAGACTGACTTATCTGCAGATCTTCAGTGTTTGTGCTCAGTTACTTCCTGAAGTTGTTTTTCTGGATAAAATCTCATCTTCATAGCCAAAATTCATCTAGAATAACACGATTTTATGACTCAGTTCTTGCAATATCCTTTCCTCTTTCCATTAATAAATACAGTTTGTCCTGCTATCCATGCAGAATGCTGTTGTAATGATAGATTGATATTTGGCTACATAGCCCTTCTGGTAGTTTACAACTACTACATTAAGAATATGTAACTTATCTTCACATCTACAATCTTTCACAAACTATACTTTCTCTAATCCTAAGGGTGCTGGGAAGCCAAATTCTCATTGTCAGTCAGTTTATGCTATCAGCCTCCCTTATCCATTGGTTATGTTTCCAGACAAACTTACTTATCTTTTCCTCTATTTTGCATTTCACGCTTGTAAGCAGCTCACTTTAGACAAAGCTGCCTTGTTATCTTTCTTCCAATCCCTCCTCCAAACCCTGCAGAGATGCTTACAAAAACCCACATCTTTGACTAGACTGTAACCATGTCATGACTACTCCCTACAATGCACATCCACACTGTCCCACTTTTACTCTATACTCCCTTTTTCCTTTGTGCCTGTCCAGATGTTAAACACTTGCAGGCAGAATCATCTTGCTCTGTTTTTGCACTACTCTGAGATCCTGATATATATATATAAAATATATATATATATATATATATAATGACTCCAACTGAGTCATTGCAGGGTTGTCTTGGCTTTGTAAATTTTAGGAAGCAAGTAGGATCTGAGCACAAGTGGTATATTTAGCTGTTGTGTCACTCTCCCTACCTTCAAAACTTATTAATGGAGGAGAAAAAACTTTGATGCATAAGATTTAGCCTCATAAGGGCAATCTGCTCTAGATGAAGGCTGCTAAGGACTCCTCTATGTTTGAGTCACTTGCAGATGCTGAAGCAATGCCAAGAGAACGTGAATTGTGCAGAGCTTTAGTGGATGTTTTGTGAATGCAAGGAATGCAAGGCTGGACCTTTGACAACATCAAGTTAACATGTAGATCACTGGAAAGAGCAGCTTAGAGACTGGACCATAGATGATTAGTCTCATTAAGGTTACTTCCCAGAAATGTATTGAGTTTATTTTTCTAACTGAACTCCATACCTTAGTCTTCCTTTATTAGTAGCATCACTACTGTGTCTCCAGAAAAAGAGGGTCATAACAAAGGCTTACCTTTGTCTGTATATTCTGCTAGCATTCTCCAGCAGATGTGGCTTCTGTTATCTGCTTTAGCCTATTGTATATATTTTCCAAACCAACATAATTATATGACTCCCCTTAGTTTATAGATAACTGTGAGGGTTGGGAACTCTTCCAACAGACTTCATTATAGATGTGTTTTATCAGTAGTGTTTAAGTTAAAACAGCTGTAAAAGCACTAGGATTATTCTCTCTCATACACAAAGGTACAGGCATGTTCTGAACCAAGATCAATAAAGACTCAGACTCAGAGGATATGTTGCAATTTACATTAATGTATGTTATGAGAATATAACAGTCCTAGTTCTGACTGGTTTAGGAAAGACAATAATTAGGTCTATGAATCTTTTCAAGGATGAAAAATGCTACAAAAATGCAACATTTTTTTGGCAGTTCATATCACTCTCTCACAGCAGTTTTTTGTCAGATTAAATGGAAAGAGTTGGTAACAGATTAATGTGAAGTCTGTTGAAATAGTCTAGGTTGTTGTGCCTGCATGGAAACTTCAACAGCTAACAAGAGAATGTATTGTCATGCAAAATCTCTCTCATAACAATTTAATCCAAAAGGTCATTGGAATCAGGAATGCCAGTGCTTTGCTTCAAACAGGAAAAGAAATCTAAAAAGGAAAAAAAGAAAAATGGAAAAGGAAAGGGACAAAAGGATTTGTGTAAAACTTTTCTTGAACAAAATTTGTAAATTCAGTCCTCCTGCCAGCAAAGAAAGATTAAAAGCTTCTGGAAGCTTCCTAAGGTCTCAGTCAAGTTCATGATACTATTTTGTGCCCTGGAGAAAATTGTAGCCATTTGTTTAAACAATGAAGTTTCCATCTGTTCTATCTTGGTTTAAAGAAGCAGTATATTTTAAAAAACCTCAAGGCAATATTTACTGAAAGCATAAAACCTCCCTAAAGTGGCATCACAGAAGCAAAAATAGATGGCAGAATTTTCAAGCTCACAATCACAAGAAAATGCAGTTACAATTTCATCCACACACATATGCATAATTATATCTGTGTAGATAAGTAAAGAATAAACAGGACCAGAAGGAGCACTGTATTTACTTTAACAATAAATGACAAATTTCAACTGACTTACCTGGTTAGCAGAGAATCTCTCTGAATTAAAGAAATGCATTTTTACTTTGTATGAAAAGCAAAAACTGAATTAAACATTACATTACATGTACTTTATGAAATATTCAGATCACATATTGCAGTATATCTTTACTTAGCATGGATGTAACGTGTATTCAAGCAATTTTGGAACAATACAGAAAGTCTAAAGATAAATTCTAGAGGGGGTTAACTGAGGTTAATATTATTTATACTGTATGCCACCTACAGAAATATTAGTAAATAGAAACTAAGTGCAGCCTGTCAGTGCAAGGCTTCAGATAGCAGATAAAATACCTGGGTAGTCTCTTGAGTTTTCAGAATTATTTTAGTGAAGTCTAACTCTCAAACTAACTCTGCTTCCATTGTACTAAGAATGATATAAATTCTAATACCCTGTGGCAACAGAAATATAAAAACATCCAGTATTTTCCAAAGTCCAAGGCATCTGGGGATCCATTAGGAGCTGTAGTTGAGGTATGCATTCAGGGATTTGCCTCATCCTACTGAGGGGCTATGTATCATGCTGCCTCATTTACCAGTAAAAAACAATGGCCCTCTGTATTCTGAAGGCAGAGGCAGACTTTCTGCTTGTTGAAGGACATGTAGCTTCACTAACTCAGGACATAATTCAACCCACCATGTTACTATTGGGATACCTGAATAGTAAGCCCCTGATTCCTTTCTTGCATAACATGCTGGGAATTACCAGCATAACCATGACTATGGTAACTGAGTCATAAATAACAGTCTTAATTCAAAACATAACATCAATAAAAATCATTAAGACAGAAAATCAGATTAAATGGAACATTGCATAGGAGCCAAAGGATAAACTGAAGAGACTAAATACAAAACTTAAACTTGCACAGCTTTTGAAAAAGGTATTCAGCTACCTTGATAACAACCACAAAAGAAATCCATCTCCCACAGCTTCTAATGGGAGCACCTATTTACTGCTCTAGGGAGAAAACTGGGAGGGGCAAGGGTGGGGGTGAGTGTGTGCTGGAGAAAGAGGCTTGATGTATGTTTAATGCATCTGCTCATTCATCACCATCACTGTATTTACTTATCAGCATGTGGCTGCACCTTTAACTGAATCTGCTCCCTTCACTCAATCCTTCAGCCTCAGCTGTGATCCTGGCTGTTTCTTCTGCTTCTCTGGGGTCTCCATCCTTCTTTGTTGAGTGCTGCTACAAAGAAGTTAAGCTGTTTTGCTAGATGCTTTCTGTTTTCTCTCTCTCCTCTTTTTTCTTTAAGAATAGGCTCATGGGAGTAGAGGTTGGAGCTCCTTTCACCTTTTGCATTAGCCTTCCTGGCTCTTTTGCTCCTGAGCAGGCAGCAGTAGGGCAACCAGCCAGCTGGATGGAAATTCTCCAGAGAGGGAGGTGGAAATAGGTAGTGATCCACTTGCTGTTCCCAAGCTGTATTGCCCAGTTTTCTGATCTGTCACAATCTTGACCATTTTAAACACTAAGTACAGTTAGTATATACTGTGTGTATACTAAATGGTTTATCCAGTACAGTTATAAAGCTGCCAACCAGCTTTAAGCTTAATCACTATGCCAGCAAGACTAAAAAAGTTATGTTCATTGCCTAAACCTTACATCTTTTTATTGCTGATTTTGTGTATCCTGTTGATCTGTGCATCCAGGCATAAGCCTAAGTCTGCAGTATTACATATTTATATGTTTTGTGAGTGTGCCATGATATACCATTACCTGCTTTCTCAATAACTTTCATTAGATTTGTGCTATACAGCAAAAGTAGTAGATAAAGGCTGAATAAATAGTACTTGATGCAATATTTTGTTACAAATCACTTTTTAAATCAAGGCATTGCTGGCTTAGATCTTTGAGTCCAAATAACATTGAAGGAGTTTGGACAAAAATGGTAACAAAGGAATTATATTCACATTTAAACTTATCAGCAACAGTTCTGTTTCTGCAGTTCCTTTGTATTACCTTTTTTTTTTTGCCATAAAAGTTATATGTTAGCCTATTTAGGGCTGTTTTGTGTGTGTGAGGCCTGGGTATGATTTGTTAAGTGGCAGTAATATTACAGAGAGTATTGATTTTGAAATGGTTCCCATGCAATGCTTGGCAGTATTTTTTCAGATGAACCATTTGATTTTACTAGTGCAGAGGTCATAGCTCACGTTTGTGTTATAGCCTCATAAATGAAAGTTTTCAGTGAAGTTGCATTAGATCTAAGATGACTTTACATCTAACTGTCTTTCCTCAGACAATTATAAATACTTCAGATATTTAGGAGCTGAAGAAATTTGACACCATTTGCAACTTATCCACTGTACCAGTCACCACATTTTCTAAGGCCTTTCTGGTCCTCATTGCAATGAGATATCAAAGATGAAGCCAAGACTCTTTGATGTTGTGGTGATTTAAAAAAAACCCCACCAATAACAACTAAACAAAAAGACCCACAAAACAACAGCAACAAAAAAACCCCCCACAAAACAAAAAACCAACCACTGGAGTGGTTTTAAAAGCACTTTCAATGCCTTCACCCATCATCTCTTATAGCATGTTGTCCATGAGACGATCACTTAAATCAGTGATCCTTATTTTATTTTTTTTAGGTAATTTTGGACCTCAAAGTTCATAATTAGCCATCCAAACTGCACCTAGAAAACAAAAAAAAGGCTTTGTCCACTAAGCAGACAGTACCAATTCCCACAGTAACAGTAAGGAATGCCACAGAACTGCTTCATCACTCTCACCTGGCCAGTGCATGCTTCTGAGCAACTCTGAGGGTCACTGTAGCTAGAACTTACTGTACTGCCTTAATGTAATATGGATTGATAGATTCAGTCAATGTGATACTTGCCTTGACCTGGTAATTGGTGCATTGCATTTAAGGAAAAAGATGTTCTTGGCAGGAAACAGGAAAATGTTCTTCTAATCAATTATGCTGTGTGTTCATCAGAAACACCAGGGGACTCAGCCTTGTCCTCAGGGAGGGAATTCAAGTACCCATTTTAGGTAACATTTTTAAATGTCAGTTACAAAACCTCACAAATCTTGTACTCTTTTATTTACATAAATAATTGGTGTTTAATTAGTAACTTGCTGAGAACACTGGTCTTGCCTGCATACAGTGACATGTATGCAACCAGTATTTTTAAACTGTTAGAAAACAAGCAGATGCTCTGCTCCTCTCTGAAAAAACTCCAGCTTGTACCACCAGTTTCTTCTAGCATGGGAAAAGTACCTCAAACAGTGAATATTAGCCAAATACAAAGAACAATATGTGTTTTAGAAGAGTAACAAAGGAAGCAAAACCAAAACAAACATAGCAAGGTTACCCCAGAGTGGTAGGACTTCCCTATGAGGCTACAGGAGTCCTTTCTTCAGCTGCCCTTTACTCTGACAGCTTGACAGAGACGCTGCTTTGAGCCATTACAGAATACACTAATTCTAGTTGGCTAACAGCACACAAATATTGAGTAGCTGACTGCTGCCAGAAAGGTGTAAGAAAATTTAATTTGCACAGAAGTATGTTAGAGGGGTCACTAATCTGAATGTCTCTCTTCTCCCCTCCTGATGGCTTTCCAAAAATATGTAAGAAACTATTTATTAATTGCTAAAAGGTATAGGCAGGGATGAACCCTCTAATGTTCCTGCTGTAGTGGATTTTGGGAAAAGAGGTTCTTGAAGTCTCCTTAAGCTGCCTCTCCCACTAGCACTGGCCAAGGCAGTATCCCAGTAATAGATGTGTCACTAGTGTGAGCAGGGAGGGTATTTCATATATTCTTAAAAGCAAGGCATTTGTACCTATCAAATGTGGAAACTGGCTGACAGCTTTAGAAGTTATGGGGACTGTGGGAGAATTATTAGGAAGAGAGACTGTAAAAGCTTCATTTCCTTAGAAACCAGACAAAAATATTCCAGCCCATTATCTCTTTATAAATTATTTCTGTAAAGATTGCCTTTTCATGCTTTACATATCTAAGTTACACTCGTAGGAAACTTAGTGTGTAGACTTGTCATAAATGTTTTGATATTATGTCTTTATTTGCATGAGAAATACAAGAAAACAAGAAGGTACAGATAAATATAGTAGATTTTTATTAATTTTTTTTACCTGTTTGTCTAAATTGTACATTTCTTTATTTAGTATCCTAGAACCTGCCATGAAGATAGAGCACAATTCACAGCTGCTCGGCTCTTCCTCCAGATCACTGTCTTCAAAAGAAGAGCAGGATCCAAGGGGTCATTTCTGAGGCTACATTCACCAATAGACCTTTCAAATACAGTGTCACTTGTGGCTAGAAATTGTTAGAGTTCTTCCAGTGCATCAAGTCTGTAGTGTATACAGTCTTACTGTGCAGGAGTTCCAGAGCATTTATTACTTTAATACTGCAAGGAATATCACTAAGATAGGAAGTAATTGGCTTTTACCCAGGCAGCATGTGCAACCTTCTTCTGCAGTTTGTGGTGTCTCTGTGGAGGCATGCTGCACTTCTAATTAAACCTCAGGATTCCTTTTGTTTGTTTGTTTGTTTTTTTCCCCTGCTATAACCTGAACAAGCTCTGTGGCTTATAGCAGGGACTGGTATTTTCATAATATGTAACTCTCAATCTTGTATTGGCTGTGGTTACAGCTTCTCCTCAGACCAAAAACTTCCACAAACATCTCACTTGGAAAGAAAATTATTTGGCAGCAACAGTAACACACAAATACTTTCTTAAATTTCTCACTTCATGTTGATTGTTTAAAAAAGTTATGTTTCAGGGTTTTTTTTATCTAGCTGGGCAGTACAAAAGAAGCAAAGTTAGCTTTCTGGCATGTGTATTTTGAATAGATCCCTCCTTCTGGGGTTATATCTGTTCCTTGTTGTTATGAGAGTCAAAATGTTTTGGATCTACAGAACTTAAGCTAGAAATTTTTTAGAAGAATAAGTTTTCATGCATGTGAATGAAGCCATCACATCCTGGATGTTTTTTCTTGACTTTAAGCAAATTTGCCAAGCCCTGCCAGGATCTTTAATCCATCTTTATTACACAGTTCACCCTTTTATGTTGTCCACGTCCTTGAAATGCTTCAGTGTAATTCCATGTTTCAGTGCACAGTACAATGCACACAGGTAGTGTATTCATGAATTCTCCTTTTCTCATTTCTCTCCTACTGTGGCACCAAAGCCTGAAATCATTCCTAATGAAATTAGGGGAAACTCCTCATGGCTGGAGACTGCACAGAGAGAGGCTTTATAGGAGCAGTCTTGTTAACATCATGGTGCTGCTCTGCTGGACTTAATCAGGATATCCTAGGCTCTGGCAGATGCAGGTGGTGTAGGAGGTAGCTGGAACCTGTTCAGGGTTGACTCCTAACAAAGTCTCTCCTTGAGAGGCCCCAGCTGTCATGCCAGCCCCCAGCCTGACCTCTGTGGCAGAAGTGCTTGGCTGGAGGAAGAGTGCATGGGGGACAGCTCTCCTTTAGTGGACCAAGTGTGCAAAGCTGCTGGAGATGTAAGGCATGAAGTCTCTTTCTCCCCACCTTCAGGCCAACTGATAAGGATCCCACCAAAAAGAATCTTCCTTGGTGGTATGTATGAATTGTGTCCCCTGGATTATACTATAAATGCATCTCCTCCCTAATGTGTAAAAGGGAATAATTTCTTATTGCTTACTGACCAGGAGAAGAATGCAGTGTACTCAGCTAGGAGTGATATGAGCTGATATTTTCTCCAAATCATCACCCAGAATGAAGAGGATGGGAAATGAAACAAGGAGAGAGGAAAGTTGAAGAAATATAGTAAAAGGAAAAAAAGAAAATAACAACATACATAGAAAAGCATAATAAAGTTAACATATAGTGAAAGAAGATAAAATGTAGTCCTTTGATCTTCTAACAGATAGACTTTGCATTCAGTGAAACATGAATATTTTAAAGATAATGTTTCCTAATGAACTCTTTTTTTAGCCCTTGGTAAGAATATCTGAGATTTTCATGCTGAGGATTACAATCCAGTGAGATTCACGTGGCTGATGGCCCTCTTGGTGTTACTGAGTGCCTTCTGCCCCTGCATGATGCTGCAGTGAAGTCTGTCTCAGTCTGACTCCACCTGGAAACCAAATCTAGCAGATGCCAGAAAAAACTCTCCATGGTGTTTTATAATGGGATATTTTGCCTCAGCAAGGAAAGAATGAAGAAGATTTAAGGGAAAGGCTAGCATGGGGAAATCCTGCCTTTGGTAACAGCAGAACAGACATGCATGTGCTGAACATGGAACATGCCACTTTCTTCCACTCAGCTTGATCTGTCCTAACAGAAAGTAGATGTCATTTCCACATTCACTTACATATGGAAAGGAAATCCATGTTCTTAACTGAAAAATGCTTTGGAAAGCAATACTCTATGGGATCCTTTAATGCAGGTACAGTGTCTGAGCTAGATGCTCAGGCTACTTCCTTCTGTGACCAACGGTAGATCTTTCCAGAACGAAACTCCTCTCCAGCCCACCCCCAACCAGAAGACCTCTCACTCTCCACTGAATTTGGGGGAGCTCAGCCTGACAGCTTAGACCAGACACCCAACTTCTAGGCAGTTAAAGTGAAGTGAGATGGCCCCCACCCAGTAGATGGAATAAAAATGTCTGTGATAGAAATACTGAAGTTTTACAAGGAGATAGAAGCGAGCAGAGTGGGCTTGTGTAGGCAAGTATATCATTTATTCCAGATGGTGTTTTGCTTCAGTAAAAGCTGCAGATTCTCTTAAAGGCACTTCTGTGCCCCTCAACATAGCATTTGAACAATTTGGAACTGCTGTATTCATAAAATTTATAAAAGACATTGCTAACAGAAGATGATATGGTGGGTATCATGAAGCTCTGGTCTTGGCAACACAGGAGATGAAGGAGAAGAGGTTGGTGCAATTGCCTTAATAGAAGGAATACTTGGGAACACATGGTAAGCTGCAGTGAGGGACCACAGCTGGGAGCCCCTGAAGGAAGCAGTTAAATATACTCACTCTCTACAAATGCAGCTGCTTCTGGGACCAGTTGACATTCAAGAAAAACCTCCAGTGAACACACAGGACATTCTGGAGAAAATTCCCAGTGTTTTGAGCACAAATTTCTGTAGGAATTATTCTATCAACGCCTACAATAATTCTTGTCTCAGAAGTATGAGCATTTGTAGAAAGTGCCTGGGGAGCTTTTTAATTTGTTTTCCATTTTAAACAGAATTCCTTACTCAGAACCATAAACAAGGAGTTTAAGAAGGCAAATAACAGGACATTCAGGCACATGGATACACAGATACACACACAGACACACACGCACTCTCACTCCAAAAGCATTTGGCCACTAACACGTGATGTTCCTTTTAAATATTTTATTTCCAGAAAATCTATTATCTTGAAAACCTTGTGTTCAACTTCACTTCTGGGTTTCAAATGTGAGCAAGAGACTGTGGGAAATGCCAGTCTTTCATTTATTAGTGTTTTCCAACTACTTGCATGTAAAGATAGTGTGGGGAAGAGAACTCCAAGACAGACATGGCAATCTTCTATATTTCCATCCAAATCAGAGAAGAAAATTAAAACAGAAATCCTCCATCCCAACTGACAGAATTAAGAATCTTCATTGCAATGTGCATTCCCAGAAAGCCAAATCTGAGATTTTCTGTTAATAACTTTAAGGAACCTGATCAAAAGTACTGTAATTATACACAGAAATTGTGAATAAAGATTAAACACGTTAAATGAAGGTTAAATGTGGTTTAAACTGAAATCCCAAATATAGTAAGGACTAGGAGTGCATAATCATGGTTTCAAAATAGTATGCAGGAAAATGAACTAGGCTGGAGATCAGCTAAAAAACAGCTTTTGACTGCATGGCCTCAACAGCCTTATCTATAGCAATAAATTGCAAAGCTTTGCCATGAGTATTTCTGCTGAAATCAGAGGCACTTATTGACCTGTGTATTATGAGTCGCTTCACTGTTTTTACTTCAGTTTTTCTGAAGACAAAAAGTCTTTGTCTTTTCTTGTACTCCAAACTAGCCTTGGATAAGACTTTGTCTTGATCATTGGTACTGATATTAATGTAATAAAGGATATAAATACAAAACAACACAGTTTATCCACAAAATTACATTGTTTCTGGCCTACGTGATCCACATGTACTTTAGACTGTTTGTAATTAAAATATGAATAAAACTTGAGTTATCATGTTAACACAGTTTCTTCTTTAAAAGGATCAGCAGTAGAGTTTCTTACTGTTGTTTTTGGCAATTAAGGAGCAAGCATGACTTGACTCCCTTGCCCACAAAAGCAGAGTGTGAAGAGTATGCCTTGGGATGTCACGTTCCTAATGCATTACATGTGTCTTTGGCTGCCTCTGCCAACGTGACTGTGGAAAACACCAGGTTATGTCCTTTTCCTGGCTAATCCAAAGGAAAACAAAGCAGAACATTAAAGGTCCACGTGCTGTAGTATGGTTTTATTTGTCCTAAGAAGTGTATATCATGTACTGCTGTAGAGAGATACTGCTCTATCCTCTTGACAAAAAAAGCAGAGATGACTCCCCTGTATGACTAATAGCAGAGTTCTGAGGAGATACTTCAAACTCAATTTATAAAAGCTTTGCAGCTCAAAAGGTGACATGAAAGTTGAAAAGGATAAAATAACCAGTATTTTGAATGGAAATAGAAGAAGTATCTTTGATACAAATAAGAGAATAGTAACAATTTCTGAAACACAGTAATTCTGGACAAGTAAAGATATTTTAAAGGTTATGGGTAATAACATGTAGTTTACAACCACACAGTCAGTCAGGTGCAGTCTACAACCTGAAATTAAATAACAGGGTTACTCTCCTCTTAAAGGATTAAGGTCACAAAAAGTGCTGTCTACGAACAGAGCCACGGTTTTCCTTGGCATTGGTGCCCTGTTTCAGACACAGATTTCAGACCTTGGATTTAGGGCTGGAAAGTGGGATTTTCCATCTATGAGTGCCTATGTCAGTAGCTCAACAGCAGAGACACAACTGGGGGAAGTCCAGGTTCAAGTCCATACTTAACTTCAACTGGAAATCCCTGGCTCATAAATAGACTTAAAACTGTCTTTTCTGTGTCTTCAGGGAATCATTCATCTTGCATACAAGTCCATGGGTAACTCTGAAGACTTATGCATGTTTTCTGTTATGTGTTCAAACAAAACTAGTAGAAAGTAGAGAATTTTAAATGGAGAGCTTCATTCTTTGCAGAAGACTCATATTTCTGAATTATTGGATTTTTTCTCTTTCTTTTTTTTTTAAACCCAGGAAAATGAGATCAGCAGTGTGAGTGTGTGAGTGGTTTTGTTGCCATTGTATGAAGACCAAGATGAGTAAAAATAGTACTGAAATGTTGTTAAAGCTTTTATTTCTAGTCAGTATGGCCCACACTGAAACAATGCAGAATAGAAAATACAAGTAGAAAAGTACAATATCTGCATTTCTATATTTGTTCAAAAGAGAAAGCAGAGGGAATAATTCCCTGGTTTTTAATAATCTAATTGATATACTGAAGTATATGTCACTGAAGGAAAGACATCTTTGTGTAGAAAAGGAAAATCTACATGAGCTCAGACATGTCAGTCAGGGAAGATTAACTGTGTGAACTAGCATAGCATCCCCTGCAACTTTCTAGACCAAAATATGGAGGTTATATGGGGAACAGACATACTCCAAGCAAAAATGGAGAACAAATCCTTCATGGATTTCCTCATTTCTGAATAATCACTTATTTTCTTAAATTGATTTATCTTGGTGTGGACTCACACTGGCAGGGTCTTATTAAATCCCTGTGTATGTTAGTTAAATCTCCACAGACAACAGAACTGCTTTTATTTGAGTGTTTCTGTGGCATGTTCTAGAAGACAAATGGATTTTAATTTTACCAGACTTTCATTATGAAAGGAATTTGAATAATTTAATTTGAAAACATGTTCTCAAGTGATTCTTAAAATAGTTTTAATTTTTTTTGCTTTTTATTGTTGATTGTGCCCTATAAGAAGTCTGAAAACAATTTTCCTCTACAGACTTCTTTCCCTTTTTCCCACACAACAAACTTCATTTCTTTTCCTCCTGTTGTTTCAGTGTAGTTGAAATGATTACGATGACTTCTGTTTAAACACAATATCTCAAAACAATGTGCATAACACCTTATGTTGCCAAAAATACTTTCACTTTGAGAGCAGCCAAAATAAAAGCATCATTTTAGTCCTAGCTGGTTGCTATGACTACTATAAGAGAATTACAAAAACAATGATGTCTCCACTGTTGACACGAAACTAGTGCCCACTATTTGTATTGCTTTAGGCCAAAGAAGATGAGGAAGAGAGGGGCTTGTCTCCCTTGCAGCCTTCTGGAAACAACATGTTTAATTTGTCTGATTTACCACAATAACAGTATCAGGATTTCTGACTGTAGTATACCACAAACACATGTTCAGTCAGGAACAGATAATGTTATCATGCTGTTCTTGTCACTTGAGCTCCAGGCTTAGTCAGGATCATTCAGAGGCTGGTAGTCTGCAATGATGAATGATGAAAAAATGGAGATTATTCACCTCGATTTTGTCTCTGAGGAATCTGTGCAACACTTTCTGAGATTCCCATTTGACACTGTAACCTGGTCAGCAGCAACATTTGGCTTTCTCCTTTTTTTTTTTATTTTCTCTTCTCCTCTCTTCTCTTCTCTTCTCTTCTCTTCTCTTCTCTTCTCTTCTCTTCTCTTCTCTTCTCTTCTCTTCTCTTCTCTTCTCCTCTCCTCTCTTCTCTTCTCTTCTCTTCTCTTCTTCTCTTCTCTTCCCTCTCAACAAAGGGTTTTTTCATTTCCCATTGGCTATGTGCTTTGATCTACTCCACAATGTAGGTCTAAGCATGAACTGTTGCCAAGATGCTGCCTCACATTGGTGAGACAATGAACTGACATACTGGAATAAAAGGCTGGATTATGATGGGAATTTCTTGTGCCTGAACTGCTACTGAAACTTTTCTTTTAGAGAAATTCTTAACTACAGACTCAGTTCTGCAGGTGATCTTGACCTACTGAGAAATGGAGATGTTCTCACTGCAAAGTCCTAACTAGGATATCAAAGTAAGTTTTGTGATGATTATGAGATACAAGCAAGCTCCTTATAGTTTCTGCATTATTGCTACTCAGATCTCCATCTTGATTTTTTCAAATAAAATGTTCAGCAGTCTTGAACTGGGGACAAATGTTCACTTTACATTTTTTTTAATAAGATGATGCCATAAAATCCTGTTTCCTGAGATGAACTGCCCCTCTTCTGTTGAGTTTCAGTCAAGAAAATGTGACAGCCCATCAGAGAAGGTTATAATGGGAGAGAGAATATCTTCACTCATCAACTACCTGAAATGGACATTCTACTCAACTTCCAGAATCTGTACAGAGAATATAGATTAAATTTTGGGTACTACAAAACTTTGAAAAGTAGAGGTTTAAACAATGAGTTGGATTTGAGAAGATACCTGTCATTCAACAGTAGCTGGAAACCATTTCCCAATTTTAAAACAGATTTCTCTTGAAATGTTTTTCCTCAGAGGACTCACATGTACATGACTTTTCTTAAGAAACTCATTATTATTTTATAGGCAAAGACAGATGAGACATCTCTTTAATTGTTTTAATTCATTCAGTAGATGTCACGCTATTAGAGCCATTAGAGCAATGTAAATAGTATAGGAGTTTGTCATTAATTCTAATGTACTTCAGATCTGGGGACCCAAGGGCACACCACTGCCACTTTTGAACAACATTCAGTCAGAGATGTATTTGTAGTTTGAAATTATTTCTGTCACAGCTCAGTTTGATTTAATAATTTTATACATCTTTTCAGTATGCCATAGAATGACATGAAGACTCCATAGAGTCTGTTCCAAGTCTTTTAATTATCTAGTTTTATTGTTAATGTCTGAAATCTACATAAATTCATCTTGCAGTATAAATCTGCAACATTCAGTAATGCTCCAAAAATTACTTCTCATCCATAAATGTTTTCAGCTAGAAAAAATCTTGACAATCCCTTTCCTTAAGTCAAGTTTTTAAAATGTGCTTTATTCAAAATTCAAAAATTTTATTTATTATGTATATTCCCCACTATGATCTCAGTGATAGACATTTGTGCCATAAGAGAAATTATGCAGTGCAAACGGCCCAGGGGTACACAGAATGATGGCTACAGCTGAAGAGGTATAATATGAAAACCCCACAAGCCAAGGCATTCACTGGAAGACCTCATGCCTTGAAAAGAGGAAGAAAGAAATCAATATGTTATTCAGTTTTGCTGGGTTCCTATAAATGTTCTCTGAGACCCATAGAAGTAATTTTGTTTTAAGGAATGAGAGTCCAATTGTCCACTTGTCAATACCCTCATCTATGCTATGTGATTTTGATCTGCTTCCCTTTTCTTTCTTCATTTCTTCATCTTTGAGTGTGATTTATTTAAAAGAAAAAAAAGGAGAAAGAGAATGAAAGAGCTGAGCATGAACTAAGCACTAACTAACAACTAAATGTTCCCCTTTCTCTTAAGCTGTATCTAACAGCTTTTTCATCCCCTCAGTTCTCTGTTCTTTTGCTCTCTTATGTTTTAGCTGTCCTCTAATTCCAGCAAATCAGAAAAATAGTTTTGGATCCCATAGGACAGACTCAGTTTGTAAATTTTCTCTTTGTGTAAGTATTTGTTGGATTTCTTGCCCTAGTCTCCAATCTCCAGCATTAGAGAAGCGAGTAAAAGGCAATGCAAAATAGTAGCACTGAAGGGGATTTTGACAGAAAGCCCATGAGAAAGTAACCAGTTTATGAGAATTTGTAAAAATTAAAAAAGGGGGAGTTGTTGCACAAAGCTGAACTGGTTCTTGCAATTCTATTTCTTATGGCTTCTATAGTTTCCATGTGATCTTATGTTACTTTATGCTCTTTTCGCTGGGCTCTTACAACCACAGTAGAAAAAATATACTTATTGTCAAAGAAATTTAGGTAGGGGAATCTTCCTGAACTGAACCAAACCCTTTCTTTGTTTCAGAGAGAAAATCCTTTTTACCCATAAAGCTAGAGCTCTCCAGCTTGGGTTTATGGAGCCCCAAACCAGAAGGTTTTAAGGAGAGATAAGGGACATTTTTTTTTCTTGGAGTTATTTCTCCCCCACTGAAATAGGCTTACTCCTTCCTGACTGAAGAAACTCCAGTACTTGAAGATTTGCAGAGCTTCTGCTAAAATCACTTTCCCAAATGTAAGCCAACATCAAGGCATCATGTTTTTGAATTGGTTACAGTATCAAAGAGTTTCTCAATATGACTTCTATGCTGTTTTCCAGATGGGATGGAGTTCTGTGAAATCTCTGTTCTTTTTGTGCCACTAATCTTGCCTCATGACTCAGAGTCTGAAAGCTCTAAATAATGTTGATAATCCTCTGCAGTCTCTTTTCAGTCTTAGCAATGCCTTTCCTCTAATAAAGCATGTTATATGTTTTTCAGGAGAGATCCCATGATTATTTTTAATACTAAGCCTTCACCCCATGCTTACTGCTGTTACAAGTCATTTTTATTTCTTTTTATCATAGAAAATTATTTAGAATCCAGACTTTGCATACTTTGTATGATCCATATGTAAAAGAAAGTATCCACAGACTATTTGTCAGTAAATCTAACTGTTGTGGGTTTTTTTCTGTGAAGGACATAAGGAACTCATGGCTTGGTCAGTGACGTCTACCTTTAGGTGTCTCCATGTCAGTTTGCAAACAGATTCCTAAGCTGTTGCCTTATTAAAAAAAGATCTTCCTAAACATAAGCAATGTCAAAAGACAACCAAGATATCTGCTTGGCTAATGGGACACATGACATTGAGACACATAGCTTCAGAGGCAACAATTAGAGGCTAAGCAAGATACCTGTACTAACTACACTGAAGCAATCTCAGTAAGACCACAGACACTTATCTGATATGTAAGCACCTGGTGGTTAACCATAAGACAACTAACTGAAAAACTGATTCCCACTGGAATCCACCTTTTTCTCTATTCAATCATTTTAGTGCCATTTCAGAAGACTAGTGTCTACATGCAGCTGAAACAAAGCACAGATGCTGCTGTTCCTGTGTCATATCTGCCACCTCTTCACAGAGCTCTAAGGTATCCTAGATGTATTTAGGATATGTATGCATGACAGTGGAGACAAGCCCATCTTGTGTGTGCCTGGCAGTGCTTGTGTGGGCCCAGTGGCAGTGCCCTAACATCTGTAGCAGACAAAAAGATGTCTTTTACTCTATTAAAACTCATGCAGAGAATAACTAACCCTAGCTAAAGTTTGTGTGTGTTAGTTAAAAATTAAATTTGCTGTCACGGTGCATATAGTGTTAGATAATATAGTGCAAACCAGCTCTTCTAATTAATATGCTAAAAAAAGGCAATTATCTGCTGTGCATTTTCTATGTGGCTGTGATCTATAGATCCTAGTGAAGAAAGCAGAATTTTGCCATTCTCCTACTGAAGTGTGCTTGGAAGTAGCTATTCTCTACCTTCAATAAGAGTCATGAAAACACCCCACACTAAAGATGCACACACAGACATTGTCACATGCATGCACGCACACAGACAAAAGTACCATCCAGTTGGGGATGGATCAGGATTTATTTTACTTTCCTAATTCAATGAAGTTTCTATTTGTAAGCTCTTTTTTTGTGACTCGTATTGTCTAAAGGAACAACTGTGTAAACAACAGTCAGTGACAGAAGTGACTTTCATGACACGTGGGCATGTTGAAGTGTAGCACACATTTTTAAAAGCATGTGCTAAAGCAGGGGATTTGTTTTATCTTGAGTTCCTCCTCAGCAATATTAAAGAAAAAATCAATTCTCTTCTAGGCATTCACTGAAATAATCATTTTCCTTTTACTCCTTTTTCTTTTTTAGAGATGAAGACAGCAAAGACATTAACTTTCTGTACTAGCTGGTGAGATGCTCATTAAAAAGTCTAAATATCTATTGACCCTGTGGTCTTAGAGATGCAAATGGTCTGTACATAATAGAATTGCACTATAAAAGCTATTTTTGTTATGAAAAAAAACCTCTTTATGTATGCATAAATTATTTATATTAGTAGCTGCAGTTTAGCATAATGAATATTCATATCTTCAGTAACATTAAAGTTGGACAAAGTGGAAACATCTATTTGGTTACATAAAGTAGATGATATCTATCAAGTTATGTTATCTAAAGGACTTTCTGAGTTCTTTTAGGTCACAGAAGTTTAGCCGTATGGACTTAAATCGAAAGGAGGCTTATAAGTAGGAGATACATAATATCTGGAAGGAACCTAAGGAAAAGAAGTATCATTCAAGAAAGCTGGAAACTCAACTCTATTAGAAAGACATTCAGCTAAAAGATTTAGGGCTTGGTGACTCCTCTTAGGTAGTTGCCTGGCTTCACTTTTTCCTCTTGCTACAAAGTTGCTAAAATGAATGACTAAATTTCTGTCTGGAGGTGCTCACAGATGTCTTGCTCTGTTGCAGACGTTGCTGTTGCAAGACATTCTGACTTTAAGGGTATCAGAGCAACCCAATAGTTAAGGAACATCAATGCACCTAGATGGGCTGGTTATTGAGTCTGTATGTAGACTGAATTTCTGGGGCACTTCATAGTGAGCCCCAGAGACCTGGCACTCTCTCTTTATTGTCCCTATAGGGATCCCAGCTGATGCATGGGTCAATAAGACTTTAAAAAACATGAGTACTTGTTCCTAGCCACCTTCCATCTGGTTGAGGGACTGTATTTACTTAGGCAGTAGGTTTTCCTGAGCCTGGTCCTGTTGAAGCAGACCATTGATAGTCCAGCTGTCCCTTGGGCTTTTATACTGTTGTATGCATAAGTAAGAAACTAAGTTGCCAAGCTATCAGCATGGCATCAATCATGAGAAGATGGACCCTATTCTGTAAGGTACCAGGTGCCATTATGGAAGTGATGAGCATGTATTTGTGAGAAGGATCACTGACAATGTCCCATACTTCCTGGGAAGATTCATATCTTTAGAGCTTCAGAAGTGTACTCAAAAGGACAGGGGGGTGTGTGTGTGTGTGTGTGTGTGTATAATCTAAGTTTGTAATTTAATAGGGATACTCGTTTCCCTTATTAACTTTAGAAGAAAACAGGCTATTCTCTGTTTTCAGAAAATGAGACTAACTATGCAAAGAATGCGTCTGATTTGCTATATGGATTACATTGATTCTGCACCTTTAACAGGCCAGCTTAATTTGATGAGGGATAAACATTGTAATTAGTCAGAGACTACTTCTGTCCATAAAACTAAATGATTGGTTTCAGACCACCAGAGACTGCAGTACTTTTGAAGGACATAGGCAATATTTAAGTTCTAATGTGCTGGTAAAACTCTCTACAGTTCAGGGCTGTCTGTATCCAAGTCTTGAAATAGTCATGCCTCTGTTTTGTGCAGAATGTTTTCCAGGTGTTTAAACTGAATTCTCATGCATGATTAGAAGTGTCTCAGTTTTAACACTTCTCACACTTCACCTTTACAGAAACCATAAAAGTCAGTGGAAAAAGGCCCAGAAGCCAGGACTTCTCCTCACTGTAGGACTGTCTCCATAAGTGGGAAGACGACTAACACAGATTCTTCCTTTTATGTGTTTTCTTTCTAGCCTTACTTATTTTTTCTGTGCAGAAGTCTGCCTTCATCACATACAAAGAATAGCCCCATGTCCTGTGCTAAGAGGGTGACTATTTCAGATGCTAACCTGTGCTTCTCCCCAGGGCATGAGAAAAAACTTTTAAAAACCCAAACACTGATGTTTTTTCTGAGAGATTCTCTTCTCTAATAGCAACACTGTATAAATTACAAAACTAAATTACAGAAGCCTGCCACAGGAGGATTTATCTCTCTTTGTATTCTCCAGATCTTTGTTCAGTGTAGTCCTGGAAATCAGATTTCCCACGGTTGTCTTTGAGATTGCTCCTGCCTTGCAGACCTCACTCATTTTCAGCTCTTCATTCCAAAATCTGTCGTTTCTTAATTTCATCCCATTACTTAATTTGTAACCATTACATAGGTTCATAGCTAATGGTTAGAATGTCAATGCAATATCACACTGATAAGATTGACAGTATCAGGGCACATTAGTTCTTTCTGAATGTCTTCCTCTACCCTTTGTGAAAATTAATTTATGGCTGATTGGGGATGTCAGGCTCTGCAGCAATGCCACACAGCTACATCATGTTCTGACTCCTGACCGGCTTGGCTTATTAAAGCCTTTTAAAAACTTGGCATCAACCTGTACTGGAGCTGTGAATTGCTCTGTTGTAGCAAAACAATCGTTCTGTCAATTCTGTTGATTTTAAAATGAGACTGGTTTGATTAGACTTTTCACATATGGAAGTGCACAGCTGGTTCTGTTGCTTTCAAATGCATCCAGAATGATGCCCGCTGGGGCTTCATGAGGCTGAAGGGAAAATATCTTATGAAACACTTTTACCTTCTGAGGTGCAACATATCAGCTGATAGTGACAACTCTGTAGAAACAACAGAGGTAAAATATGCTACAGAAATTTTAGACATATTCATATTTAATTAGAGTAGAGTTTAAAGACTATGTCCTTTGGAAAAACAAACAAACAAAGAAAGAATAAAAACTGAGGAATGAATGAATTCACCTTTTTTGTGAACCTCTAAAACAGAATTACTGTGGACTGATAAAAGGATCTCAAGTAATATTTTGCTTACTTCAAATGTTCTTCCACTTTCTACTTTGCACAGCTGACAGATGATGCTGGATCTGCTTCCTGCTGCATTAATTGCAGCATTATGATTTAAACACAGCAACTTTATTTTCTGCTGTTGTGGTCACAGTGTAGGCTGAGGTTATTTTCCAAGGGAGTAGCAAATCCATATGTGTATGTGTACTGATATAATGTCCATAGCAGGAATGTTAAGGCTGTCTCTTGTACATCTTAATTTACTAATATGTCAGCTTTAGCTAATGTATTCCAAATACTCAGGAATGGAATCTTTGTTTAGCACTTGGGACCAGGGTCTTGGTAGGCAGCTAAATGCTTGGTGGATATGAAAAAGATATTTAAAAAAAAAAAAAGGAAAGGGAAAAAGATCTCAACCCCAAGCCTTTCTTAAGCAGAAGGATCTGTTGCTATTCATGCTGTGCTCATGTGAAGTGAATACACATATGGTAAGAGAAAGGATTATTAGACTAAAGATAATCCTTGTTTAGAGAGAAATAGGAATTGCAGGGCAGACTTTATGTGATTCTTGATCTACATGAAAGACCTTGAGCTCAAGTCACTGAAAGACATGCCCATGTAGATATAGTCAAGTACTCTTGAATGAATGAATGCTTGCTTTACCTTTACCTTGCCTCTGCTTTTTCCACATCTGCTTTGCTGTTTTGAGTTATAAGGGAATAGAATTGCATGTAGGACACACAGAGTAAGCACACAATGAAATATTTTCTCTTCTGTATTCCCTATACTCTTTGTGGATGAAGACAATTTCCATAAATGAAGTGAGATTAATAGTCTTCCTGTAGTTCTCAAATAGAGAAGACAAGTGAGGAAAAGTTTGCCCCACCATTTAAAACTCTCTACATATGTCTCTGTAGATGTTTGTGTACTTCTTTTTCTCAAAAACATTGAAAAGCTGTTGGCACACAGATATGATTAATCCCACTGGGGTCATATTGTCTTCTTAATTTAGGAGTAAAATTAAACTCTTGTTCAATTAGTGATTCTCTGGGAATTTATAACTTGAAGAATTGCTAATGCAATTCACAATTTGGTCATGCCTGCTAATAAAATATGGGCACATAGTTTTCAAAGTACCCACAGGGTCACTGCTATGTATATAAGAAGTGGGGTTTTCAGAAGACATGAGATATTTATTCCAAGGATGATGGAGGGGAGGACACATATTACTACTTGAATTCTTAAAAAATAATATTTTTTCCTTCAGCATATTGCAGGAGCATTGGTAAACCTTATGCTACAACTCAGGGAATATGCAGGTTACCAAGACAAACTTGAATTCTACCTCATATATAGGGCCCACATCCTAAGGTTTAGCTTACATACACTTGGAGCAATTACCCCTGAAGGAGGAGTTTCTTATTGTCTATTTCCTACAGGATGAATGACTTATTGTGCTGCAGTTTGACAGATCCCTCACTCAACCTTTTACACACAGCAGTACAAGAAATGCTTTAAAGTCTAATGCAGAGGTGGCAGGTAGACATTAATAAGCTCACATGCCACTCTTTCAGAGAAGTATGACAGCTTACAGACTACTTCATTGCCACAGGAAGGTCTTATTCATAAAACCAGCCTATCTTACCTTTATTCCTCCTTCTCCTCCCAAAGACATTTATTCTGCAGACTGATGTTGCCAGTTGTTCTGTTGTTTTGAGAAGCATAGGAAGGTGTATGGCTAGGAGAGGAAAAGTAGACTTTGACAGGGACCTGTCCAGAAAATACTGGAGTGGAAAGTTAGCTTTCAGACACTCTGGGACCACAGATTGCACAGAACAGTAAGTTCCTTCTTGTTCTTGGAGCTTTAACTTTGGTGTTTCAGGTCAGGTTTAAAAGACTGAGGAGTTTCTTTTTCATGTGGATGACAGATGTGTAGTGTTCCCTGCTGCTGTTCTTAGCATCCAAAAAGCATAGTAATTCAGACAGCAAACGTGATGCTGTTGCTAATATTTCAGTAGAAACAGTACGTAATGAAGCTATGGATCTGACTGGAAAGGGGCAATTGCACTTCATGGTAAGTTCTGAGGTTTCAGAACAAAAAGCTTACAAAGTCAGGCTGCCTCTGCTTTTGTTTAATCTTCATTTGTCAATTTACCTGTTACCTTACTGATAGCTTTTGAGGTAATAGGTCAATTTCAAACAAATTTAACAGAAGAGTTAAGGTATCAAAACTGTGACATTACATTACGTTGAGCTGGGATAATGGAAAGAGTCTTTTCAGGTCACTGCAGTTAACACATCACTTTTCATCTACTTTGAAGGTCCAAAGGTCAAATCACTTTGCACCCATTGCATGCAGCACTTTCACAACCAGAGAAAACATCTTTTGCCTCTTGTTTCATCCCAGAGGCAGAAGGGAAAAAGATCAAGGAACAAAGGATTCAAGCTCATGACAACCTTGCCTCATCAATTTGCAATTCATGGAACAACTTGTTTCCTGTGCATTAAGATGAAAAATGAAATCTTTTGATTTTGACTTGCCCAAGAGTAAGAACATAAGAAGAGATGTACTGGATGAGATCAAATGTCCACTTAAGACTAGCAAGGTTTGTACTCTGTTTCCAGGAGTGACCAATGACAGATGCCTAAGTTCGAATACAGGAAAGGGAGAGGATATAGTGATACTGATAGTGATAGAATAGTAATTTGCCAGAGCTTTCTTCCTTCTTCCAAGGGCTAATGGTTTCCAAGTGACATCAAGGGCATCTCTGCATTTAGCAGCTTTTGGTGGATTCCTCTCTTTGTTTTCTTGATGTATTGTCCAAAGCTAATTCATATGGACTTGAATGTCCTTGCTTCTCTTGTTCTTGTTGCTATTCAGTCATGTCTGCCACATGCAATTCCAGATCCTATAGTCATTTGTAAATTTGACTAAAATACTTCAAAAGTTCATTCAAAGAAGATAACTGTTGATAGAGAAAAACAATGAAAATTAAAAAGAAGTGCTAGCAGTTCTTAAAGTTCATTCCTCACCTATCTGAAAAGGATACCAGATGTTCAGAAATCACAGTTATTTCAGGATCTAACATTTCTGTATCAGCATGTTTCTCCTAGTTTTCAGATATTATTTAGTTTTTCTAGGACCACCACATATATCACTAGAAAATTGAACTCCTCCTTAAACACACACCTAAAGAGATATCCATATTTCTTCAATATCAATTGGCTAAACTGATGAGACTGAACATTAGTTCTCCTCTATAAATTCAACCTTTCTCCTCCTACTTTTTTCTCTCAAATTCTTTCTAAGTAGGCCTTATCTATGAAGAGATACTTAAGCAAGGTTACTTGACAGTTTCCAGAAGGACACAAGTTCAAAAATCTGTTTTTTTTCAAGCTTTTGTGCCCTTCATAGTTTGGTGCAGATTTCTTGAAGCATCATAAGCACCACCAAAAAACCTCTGTATTTTCTAACACCCTATTTGCAAGACTGTGTATCTGCTATCTACATTTCCCACCCATTTTCAGAAGGAATTGCTTTTGACAGCCTACTCATCAGGATGATTAGCAGCACATATGAAGCAGTGGCAAACCACCAGCTCTTAACTTTTATTAAGAAAATAAATTACCCTAGAAGGTAGGTTAGCATATACTGATAGAAAACATCAATCATAGTTTGTTCAGAGGAAGACAAAGTGCACAAGTGAGACATAGTGGAGCATTTTGTGATGAGGAGAAATGGATGTTGATGGATTTGTTTGATGCTTCTAGGAAGAAAGGAATCCTGAATCAAGCTATAGTCAATATCTGCTAGTTATACAAATTTCCTTCTCTACTGTTTCCAGAGGGAAAAAGAAGTGAAGAGGAGAAAAGCTAAGGTCCCACAAAATACTGAGAAGGCGAAGGGGAAGAAACTTACCCTCAGCTTTATACTGAATATGACTTATACAGGATGGAATACCTCATTGGTCAGTTTAGGGTCACTTGAACTGTCCTCTCCTCCCTGCATGTGCAGCCTTTTACTCTGCACCCTCCAAGGTGGTACACCAAGATTTGTCAGTGACCTTGGTCTGCAAACCATTCCTTGGTACCTGTTCTAAACATTAGGTCTTATCACTGCTAGTAGCAGGCAGTGCCTGCAAAAAACCATGCTGTTAGTTCCAGAAAGTGCAGTTCCTTAGAAGAGTTTTAGCTGAAAACAAGAATCACTGAATAGAATTAGTTCTGTTCTAACTCAAACAACAACAGACTCCCTCATTTTTTTTTATCTTCTGGAAATGTTATTTTAGAGATAGGAGTGTATATACATGAAATTCCACCTTTTCTAGAAAGATCATAAATGTCCTGTTTGTTTCCAGGATTTCAAATAATCATAGTGTATGTTGCTTGCTTAGTATTTTTTTAAATTGCAAACTGGAGGCTAGATATTCAAAAAATTTTGCCTAGAATGACAGACTGGCTTTGAATGTGCTTTGTTTCATCAACATTCAGTGAGACAAAGAGGAAGGAGAAGGCTTTGCACATCCCCAGATCAGAAGAATAGATAAAAAGAGAGCAGTAGGAAAAGAAGGAGTTTGTAGGTGCACTGTGAATACAGACAGAACTCACCATCCTTTCTTGTCAAACTGAGCAATATAAGAAATAATTGGCTTACTTTGTAAGAGAAAAAAGAAAGGTTCAATATTAAGAAATTCTCACAAGCCTAAGAATGGTTAGATAATGGAGGCAGCTGCTGTGGGATACTGCAGAATCAATATTATTGGAAAAGTTCAAAGTAACGTTTAACACTCTTTTGTCTTCCATGTGTTGGGAGAAATCAAACTGGCTCTGCCCATCTGGGGATTGAATGTTAATACTATCATTAGTTTTCAAATGCTAAGGGTGGAAACAGAGCAATACAGATGAGCAATGATCATTTTTCCTCAGAAAAACTCAAAGTGCCCAATTTATGGTAAGTGCCAAGAAGCCTGACCTAATGCACAGAGGTCCTGCCAAAGCACACACAGCTCAGGGCAGGATGTTGGAGAAAAGACTGGAAGACAAAGGGTCAAACTACAGGGGAAAATGTGCAACAAAAGGCAGCATGGGATATGGATAAGAAGGAGTCTTGCTTTTCTGGAGTTCATTTCTGGATCATGTGGCTTATAACATTTTTTATATTGCCATAGTGCTATATCACAGCTCAGAAGAACTTCTGGGAGTGGTGAAATTTGAAGATAATGGCATACTTTGGTGGGGATAGGATTCACACAAATAAAGTAAGATATAAAATGTACAGCAGGGCTGCAGGGCAGATGAGAGAAAACAGTAGTATTCTAGTGAATGGGATGAGAAGTTCAGGACTCCTTTTAACCCCTAAATTCCTATGCTAAAAACCACTGAAAAGTGTTTGGGGCACCAAAAGGAAGAAGAGGAGGAAGAGAAGGAGAAGAAGGAGGAGCAAAAGATGAAGGAGGAAAAAGAGGAGGACAAGGAAGAGGAGGAGGAAAAAAAAAGAAGGAGGAGGAGAGAAGAAAGGCCTCTGAACAGCCAGGCTTGGGAGAAAAACATTTTTTCCAAACCCTTTATACAACCTCATATCTCTTCCATTATTGTTCTTGATTTGTGTATGTTCTCTGATATTTTATCGAGGCACAAAGTGTTGGTATTTTACATTGCTCCTTGTGGAGCTAATAGTCCGCTTCATCAATTAGAATTTAGTTGTAATTATTACTGCCACTTTTCCTATTTTCATCAAGGTACAAAAGTAGTCTAGCTAATCTCTCTTTATTTCTCTGAAATTCTATTTAAAGATATACCTGAGCATTTCAGCATTATAAAAACCAGACTATCACAGTATGTTAGAAGTTGGAAGGGACCTCAAAAGATCATCTAGTCCAACCTGGTAAAACAAACAAACAAAATATTGGAAGTAGGCAATTTACTGTTAAGAAAGCAAGTAAACTACAGGTGAGAAACTGGGTTTCCTTCCTGCTGAATATATCCTTTTATTTTGCCACATGCATACTCAGAAGACCACCCCAAGCTAGAGTATGATCTCTGCTTGTCCTTCACAGGCCACAGGGAGAAAAGAAAGCTGTCCTCACCTTGCATCACCTAATGCTGTCATCACTGAACAGAGAGGCACTGGCTGGTCCAGGAATTCAGCAAGTTCCTCTGCCAGCATCAAAAAGGATTGGTTTTTGTTTGGTTTTTTTTTTCATAGGCAGTATTTGCCAAATGCATTAATTCTTGTGTTCCTTCAAAGTGCTGAGGGCTGGTGGGAGCTGGAGAGAGGACGTTGGAAGGGTACCTGCTAGTGCTATGAGGCAGAGCAAATTTTCTTTCATAGCTCTGGCTGGACAGCCTGACAAACTTATTGCCATGCTGATGGCCAGACTGAGGATCAGGAAAGAGAGGGGTTTATTTCAGACAAGAAAATATTACCTGTATTTTGCCTTCCTCTTCAGAATTTAATGTTGAATTCTTGTGAACACCTGGGCATATTGTCCTGCTTTGTTGGTGGCACCTCACTCTGCCTTGATGCTTCTATGGGGCAAATACAATATTGGCTTCCTCAGCAAAACCTGCTTTTCTTCTTGGGCTTGAATTGGGTAACTGCTGCAAGAATAGTGTCCCATGAGATCTGAAACAATTGGTCTGGGTAATTTCATTGTTCTTTCTGTCCTTTGTGAAAATGTGTTGAAGAAAATAATCCTTCCCACAACATTACTTACAGTATAGATAGGCCATACTTTAAAGTGAAGGTTTGATCTTGCTTACCCTGGTTTTAATTCTGCTCTCCTACAGCAGTGAGCATGATACTGCTGAGGTCTAGTTTTAGTAAGTAATGAGTAAAACCCTTGTAGGGTGGTGAACTGCTCTCCACTCACCCTCTCTTAACTCTGTAAAATCACTGCCTCTGAGATTTTACTATTCCTATTCATGCAGGTAACTTCACAACCTTGGCACCACACAGTCTACAGAATTATTCCCTCATGGGAAATTGCATGGGTTGGTGATAATTATCTCATCACTTTCATAGGCATTAACTGGATTCTTTTTATGTTGTAGAAGTTTTTCTATCTTCCTACTGCCTATCCCATTTTCCTCTCTTCAGTGCAGCCCTTTTATTATGAAATAACCTGCTGAAATTCATATTGTGATACAGATTTGAAAAGAATAGCACTGTTATGGCATTAATTTTCTGTATCAGAATATAGTGCCTCCAAACTGTAAAAACCTGGACTGCAAATACAAAACAATTTCAAATAGGAACAACTTGCAGATCAGAATCAGAAATTTGCCTATAAAAGGAGAAAAGGATAAAAAATAAAATGTATGTTTGTCCTTGATTGCAGATCCACATATATGCTTGCAAAGAAAAATAAATCATAAGCATATATACATATAGTAAGGAATTTAAGTGATCCCAGCTCAAACAGACTATTTAAAGTACTGCATTTTTATTTCATATTTATTTTATGAAATCACTTCATTTTATCATATGACTGCTGTCATTAAAACAGCTTTTCCTGATGAATAACGTTTGACATAAAGCCAAAGCTTGAGTTGGCCCTTGTTTTTCTAGGATTAAGCAAAAAAGCTATAAGTTTTCTGTACTTTGTAAATGAAGAATGCCAAGTTAACACTCATAATCACTTTGAAAAGTGACCACCTGAATGAAATTAATAGCCTGTGTGACTGCAGATTCAGCATCATTATTCAAGGACAGGAATGAGAGGAAGAGGTGTCTTCAATCTCATATAAACAAACAGGAAACCGAATCCAGTCAGAGGTTTGCCTCATCTAAAACCCCAAGGTGCAGTTAAGGCCCATAGATGATTTAATATCTTCCCCTAAAGAGAGGGAGCTCACTCTGTCTATATACTTTTATTCTCCCTCCCTTTCAGACTAGCATACCTTCAAAAAGAAAACAGAAGGAGTGGGAAGGGGAAACACAGCAGTTTTGCATTACAGAAGATGCAGACCACTGAGCTGGTGAGGAGGGATAATTTCTTTGATCAGATAAAACCTGTGGCAGTACAAATCTGAAGAATTTGGGTAGAAGAAAATAAAACAAAAATGAGACAGAAGTAGTAATTGAGGGAGGTTAGTATGATATAGGCAAAAATTTTGGCAGAGATACATAGAAAGAGGGGTTGTTTTGAAGTCAACATGTGTGGTAAAGCTTAGTGAAAGAGAACAGGCATAGGATATTTCATCAGCAGAAGGTTGAACTGGAAAATTTCTCACCTTCCATGTGGGTATTACTGGCTTTTCAGGTCTCTTTGTCCCCTTGAATATCCATTCATATTTTCCCACTTCACCTGCATTTTCCTCACAATTAATTTCATCTTGCCATGACCTTCACAGAACTGTAGATGTTTACTCTTCAGAAAATATCCATGTGTACTATCATCTGCAGATTTGCATGACATGTTATCTTTGTCCTTTCTCAGTATGTTCATTAAGATGTTAAGCAAGTCCAAACACAAAGGTGACCCATGTAGCACTCGACAAGACATGTACCATCTGTCTTTGGAATAGATATTTATTATTATTCATTAAGCCTTGTTTCTACCAAGCAACTGTTTTTCAGTCTGTGTCAATATCACTGTCAGTGGCAATGTGATGTTATAACCAAAATTTCATGAGATGGTATGCACAGCAAAACCTTGTAGATTGTACCACCTGGCTTCTCTTGGTCTGCAAGTTTTGTCATTCCATTGAAGAAATAATCCATTCTGACAAGAAAGATATATTCTTTTATTTCTTGGTTTGGTTTTGTTTTGTTTTTTATCAGTGAAATAAAAAAGAGCTTCAGTGATAAAATAGCAGTGCCTCACAAAGAGTCCTGATCTCCTCACTCATAGCCAAGTGTCCTCATCTCTGGGCTGCTGCAGCCTGACTCTCTGTGCTTGCTTTCCTCCTGACATATTAGTCCTGACTTGACAGATTGCCTGGTTTTGACAGGAGGTCTGAACTTGTCTTTCTCTCCCATCCACACACATTCCTTCTATCAAGGCAATAACATAATGGTTAGGGAAGCCTGGCTGCTGTGTAGGCCTCTGTGTCTGATATCCCTCGAGCTGAGGAGGAACCTCTATCTATCTTTCAACGTGACTGTCTAGACCTTAAACTCAAATTTTGAGGTCTGCAGTTTGAGATTAAAAACAAACATAAATGATCACAGAAAAGTTATGTTACTTGTGAAGTGTATTCTGCAATCTTACAGAGATCTCAGAAATGTGTATCACACTTCATTCTTAATATTTAATTTACTTTAAGTGCATTCTTTATAATCTTTCACCATTCTTGCCAGAGACATTTTAAACAATTCTGGATATATACTATATACTTAAATTTTTCTGGATATGTCCAATGGAACTTCTTACTTAGAAGAAGGTATTTTTCATTCTATTCCACTCTTATTTCTCAGGTTTCAGAGTAATAGGTATTGTAGTGGAAAGATAGTTACATTGTAGTGCAACATCTGGACAGAAAGAATGAGACACCTGATGCCCTCAACAGGATGATATATACCTTCCACATCACTCTTTTTATTAACTAAAGGATACAGGGGTCATCTTGTCCGTATTTGGCATTCCTCATAAAGTTATTTTGGCTTTTCACTTAAATCTACTTAATTATTTATCTGCATAATCAAATCTGTACAATCTCCCCAGAAGAAATAAATGACACAGTTTAGATATGCAAAGAATACTTTGTTTCTGAGAAAGAACAAAGCCTTTACAAACTCTTCCTGAGGGAACATAATGACATTGGAAAGAGATCAAAGGAGAACACCCAATCCAACACTGTTAGATGGATTAAATTTTATGTGTAATCTTGCAGTGATATTACTCAAGTTTTAGCAGCAGAAAGGTTCTGTGAGCATTCCCAAGAGAAAAAGAGAGTAACTGGCACGATTTGTTCAAGATATATTCCAAGGGCAGAAATAAACATATCTGCAATTTGGAGTTTTCTATGTGCTTCTCAGCACTGTTATCCTCCTGATGTGAGAACTAGATCTAATGCTCATTTGGGAGAGGCAGAGTAGCAGTTGTTAATCAGAGCAGCTTTAAGTTTTATTCTGGGGATTTTCATGACTTGTTCTTCTGCCCACAGAGATCTGAAGAAAGTTTCTGTGGAAAAGATGGTTTGGTAGAGTTATCTGAGCATGTCCCATCCTAACAGCTCTGCCTTCTTTATGTTCTTTACTGGACTCAGTCAGATTTGTTCATGTTTGTTCACATGGGAGGGAGATGTGTTGGCCTGACAATATTCTTTACATGTTTTCTCTTTCGTCAGCCCTTTTAGGGGAGGAGTGTGTGCCACCTTCCAAGCTTCTCCTACCCGAGTGCTGCTTACAACTTGAAACACCAGTAACTGGTGCATTTCCAGTTTCCTACTATAACTCCACCAGTGCATGTTAAGAATTTCTGCTCCATGAAACAGTTTTCCATACTATTTTACTAAAGAATTAGTAGCTACTGAGTTTATAGAACAGTAATTGCTATATCAAGGTCCTGTCTTAATCTGTTCATATTTGCTCTGCCGTGAGCATTTACAGCAAGATGATAAAAACATGGTAAGTTCCAACAGGGGACACATTTATTCACTTTGAGTATATGTAAAATGTTTAGTTTTACTGTTCTGTCCCAGTTTGATAGACAAGGTTTTACATTATGCATTGAAATATGAACATGTCCCTTGTTGTTTTAGTCTGCATGTGGGAGGTTAATATCCATAAAGCAAAGTGATAATAGAAGAGCAGAGCAAGGCCCCTGGGACATAATGAAATATTGATTCAAAATGTAGAGCCTCCTTCTAAAAAATCTTTCAGTGTGACACAAAGCACTACATGACAAAATAAACATAACACACATGCTTTTGGATGGACATCTGTGATCAGAATTATTTTCCTTGTTTCTGGGAGATAATAGCAAAAGAATACAATGCCTACCATAAGGCATTATCATATTTAATCATATTTCACAAGCTATTGTTTCTGCAGAAAACCATGCTTTTCTGGTACTGCAGGCTATTTGGATACGTCTCATAAAACTGTGAGATTTTGTACTCTCTAAGCAGTGTATGTGATGCCTGGGTTTGAGCAATTGGATATTCTTGTCACAAAAGAACCACTTAATACCATGAGGAAGTGCTAAAGATTGACAATGGAGCTATGTGTTTAAACTCCCATTTAAGATCATCACAGTTCATCTTGACAATTGTGAGCTGACTGGCTAATATAAACTCAGGAAAACTGTTGAGTCCTATATCAAACAGAGCATACTCGGCTAGCCTGGAGAACCTAGGCACTGAAACACATTTTGAACTGTCATACCCAGAAAATGTGATAGGGATTTACAATGAAACAGTTAAGTTGTTCAGAAATTAGAAAAAAAAATCCAGAAATTTAGTCTGGAAAGTCATTTTAAGGAAAACACTAGCCTGTCAGTCTCCCTTGTTTTCATCTTGAAATTTCATTCTCAGATGAGTGCATTAAAACATGGCTTCACTTAGAACTACACAATTTAATGCTGTAGATATTCAGATAATGACAAGTGGTTTTGACCTTAAAGAACTTATTACTTCAATCCTCTTTTTATTACACAAGTCATTGACCTGCTTAATTTCAGCTCAGCAAATCACTACAGAAATATATAGTAGGTTTTCTATTTAAAAGGAAATGTGTTTTGAATTTTTGAAGGAGAGGCAACATTTTCTTGATTAGGTTTAATGATATATGGAATCATGTATGTCAGCTGAATTCTAACTCTGAATCTACAGAAATGTAAAGCTTTTAAAATATATTTTATGCAAAATATTACATTAATATCACATTATAGCCATTTAGGCAACTATTCTGAAAACTCATAAAAGGGTCAAAAGGCACAAAATAAATCCATCCCTTTTTTTCTTTTTCTTTACATGTCTAACATTTCTACAGAAAGTAGCTAAATCTCCTCTGAATTTATTACACCTGGATCAGAGGATATAGACATTTTGTGTTGCTTACACATACTGACAATGCCATGAATCTTGGATAGGGAGCTCCAAACCTCTCCATATCTCTCTTATATGGAGGCTCATAGTATTCCCTTCTGTAATTATTCAAAAACTCTGAGTCAGACCATTAAAAAGTCTGGCCTAAAACAATGATGTAAACCCCCACGTCTTTGGGTTGGTTTTAATTTGTAATTTTCAGCTCTTTATGGAATACTTAAGTAATTTTTCAAGCTTCTGGAACCATAGAGGTTAGAAAGGAAAGAGAAAACAGGCACTTGTATAGGACTTGAGGGGCCCAGAGGGGACTGAAAAAGATGGTACAAGCAAGTCTAGGGACTAATAGAATGACCTGCAATTCTTTAGCAGTCACTGAGCCACCAGGAGGTGATGCTATTCCACTTATTCTTCAGAAAAGAAGAACAATGTAGCAAAATCGACACTCAGAAGATAGAAACATGACATGAAGAAATGGATACAGTGACAATGCTAGCTGACTACAGCAGCATACTGTCTGTGCTAGTTTCAGTCTTCTGTCCTATGTTCCTAACTTCTATTTGGTTTACCAAATATCTTCAAAACAATAGATGATATAGTAAGAATTAAAGCTCTGAACAAAATGTCAAGAATTGCAGGCCTTATTCAGTTCACATCTGCATTAGCACTACCATCCTGCTAGCACTTTGTAGTCCAAGAAAAGAGAGACAGAAAATTCTGTTTAATGCTGGCTGAAAAGAAATGCCTAAAAGGATGAATTGTGCTCTATAGGTGCCTCTTGTCTGCATTGACAAGAGATGATTAACTCAGGTGTAGAAGTCTGTACCTACCTCTGAGGTTGCTTTATAGTTAAGACAGGGCCAGGTGCTTAACTAAGAATTTCCACTACAAAGTTAGTGCAGTAATGTTAAGAGATTCATTTCCTCTGCTGAACACTCTTCTTCAGTGGTAGATCTGTCCTTTTCCTCCCCTGTGAAATATGGAAATGTGCCTACAAAAATTTGTGAAAATAAATAGTATTCTTTGCCAAGGAAAACTTAAGTTGAAAAGATCCTGGGTTTATATTTGTATGGACTATAACCCATCCCCTCCAGAAATACATCGTTTGTTATCTTAAAGACCTGTAAACTGTAAAGCAAGTCAGGTCAAATGTATTGTTTAAATGAGACTTTCATTTGTTATGCCACTTTAAGGCTTCTTGAGGGAGCTGGCTGTAAATTGTTATTGGCAAACCTTAAAAGATGGAAGGAAAAAATGTGTTATTTATTGAGCATTGACTGTGTGTTTAGCCCTGCACAATAGAGGGAGCAAAACATACAATTCCTTAAGGGAGACACTTGGTTTGTATTAGGTGATATAATACAAGCACCAAGTTTCCTGTAGAACAGCAGAAGACCTGGTTTCAACACAGTGTTAAAGTATAGGGTGCACAGTAAACATTCAATTTATAGCAACATCTCTGGAAATCATGGTGGAAAAATAGATATTAAAGAGGGATATGAAAGAGTGAAGGTGTAAAGGGAAAAACAGAGATACAGAGGTGAGTGGAAGACAGAGACTCCACTGAGAAAATGCTTTTCAGTTACCTGAAAGTTTCTTAGTATTGAACTGCTCTTTAACAAGCCAAACCAGTTCAGATTCTTTCGACACTCTGGTGGTGGCTTATGAGAATGATTTTCGCTCTGTGATTTATACATCTGTTATAGTACTGAGCAAAGGGGCATGTCTTCAAAATGAATATATTTGCATGAATTTGCATTCATTTACATAAAATTAATGGGGCTTTTTCATCTATATTGGCTTCAAACCACTTAGACTTCAAGTTTTGTGATGCTTTCAGGATTCCTGACTCTCCTTTGAAGTGTTATCTCTTTAAGGCCTTGACCTTTCACTCTCACCTTTATGTAGTCAAAGAACAGCAGGCAAAAAATGCAATAATTAAAAAATGATCTGTGGGAAAACAGTGCTTGAGCAGATGGGAGAAAACAAGGATTTGCTGAATATTAGAGATTTTCTTTTTCTTGTTGAAGCATGTTCTATATAATATGGATTGACACCTCTTACTTTCTCACCAACATTTTTCCTCTAAAACACAAGAAACTAGATTTCAATGTTCCTATCACAAGTCCCCATTTTTGCTGTTCCTTCAAGCAGAAACAGCACACAGATGCTTCTTCTAACTCAGAAAAATCTTCTTAAAGTTTTCTGAGCACACCCATCCATTTACCAATCCATATTCCCTGTTGTCAGAGTTCCAGTTTCATGAGGGCTCTTTGGGCCAGTGGAGATCTGGGTTATACACAGTGCTCAGCTGAGGGTCAAGGATGACTTTTTAGGATCAGAAGTAAAGAGGAAGCCAGTTGCCCACCAGCAGTGCAAAATCATTTTGGTGTCTTTTCCAGAAGGAGAGAAAATTGTTGTCAGACCAGGGTGTCTCTGCTGGTTCATCTAGATGCATGCCATGGGAAATGCATTATCCATTAGGAAAAACCTGCAGAGTAGGTCTGAAATACACTTTTTATAGCCTTGTGTGGCTTTAATGCTTTTTTTTCTCTGGTAGACTTTCTGTGATATATTGATTCCCCATTAAAATGTGCATACAAGATATGGCAGGTCAGAAGTTTAAAGACTGTGTTGTTTTTTTTCCCACTTTTGCTCTTAAGGGGAGTGAAAACAAAAGAAGTTTAAGATTTCAGGTGCTACTTTATACTATACACAGTAGCTTCAAATCTTCACACTAAAAATAACCAACACAGAAGAGCTGAGTCTGCATTACAATCTGATCAGTTTTTAGGTTTATAAAAGAAAAGATGAAAGAGCAGTGGTGAAGAGCTTTGTACTTTGCATTGTTTCTTGATTAAAAATGTTCGTCTTCTTGAGCTTTACAGATTTTGTGTTTACAGTGAGGATTTATTTAAGTCAGAAAGATCAAAATCAAATGCTGCTGTGGGAGGTGAGGGGGATCTAGCCACACTGTGGATGTGAGAGCACTGATGAGCTTTGGTGTCTTTTGGTGATGTGACATGAATTGTGTGGTGCTGGACAGTGCTAGTGGTTGAGTGGGAAAGAGCTCTGTCTAGCTGCCACAGTATTTTGGGAAAGCCATACCAGTGCTGCATACATCATTAATATTGCATAGTTGCAAAGCTGAGGAAACATAACCATTTGTCTCATGATGCTGGTTGCTCTACAGCCACAGAAAGCAAGGCCACCCTTCCTGGTGCTTAGTCACTAATGGAATTCACTCGTGTTGCACCCCATTGCCTTCACACAACCAGAGCTCAGGAGACTGGTGTGTAACTCAAGTAGAGGAACAGGCCTCTGGGTGCTGCAGTGATTACTACTATTAACTGCTGTTCAGTGGTACCAGGATTAACCTGATATTGCCTGCAGATACAGACAAGAGGGAGCTGGGAAAGGGGAAGGACCACTCTTCTGCAACTGCAGCTCTTCAACATGTTAGACTTTGCAGAGTTTCCCCAACAACAGTGGAGCAGGTAAGCTCTTGTTTTGCCTAGGTGCTTCTGGTCTTCAGCTGGTATTGAGGTCCATGTGTCAGGTGTGGGGGAACATGAGCAAAGACAAAGGAGTTAAAAGATGCAAGAAGAGCTGAAGGCCAGGGATGAGAATTCTGCATGCCAGCCACTGATCACCAGCTGATTGATATACTTAGTTCAGCCTTTCAGGGGCTGTTTTCATTTATAGCAATGCACAAGCCAGGGAAAAGGGCTGAGTTGCCTGAAGAATATTTTCTTGTGAGGTTTTGAGATTTGTTACAATTCCAGAGCAGAACAAAGTCTGTGACTTGGAACATAAGTGTAGTGGAACTAAGTAAGGGGTTTTTTTTAAATAAAACCCACCCAGAGTAACTAGTAGCTTCTCAATTTTTTTAGAAAAACAGGATCATGCAACAGCTCTTCCAGTGCCAGAGAAGTGTTTTCTTTCCTAGGTGCACTCCTCTGGCACATGTGGGAAACCTTCCTTGTTGGCTTGGGAAAAATGTGTAATGAGGGTAAATTACATTAATTGGTCAGATAATTTTAGACAGGAGGTGAGAAAACAGAATTTTCATTAACATCCCAGAGGAGATCAAATCTCTTTTTTTTTTGCCATAGTACTGCTATTTAAAGAATTAATGTGGGAGGTTCTGATTGAATTCAGTGCTTTTCTGGAAAGGACTTTTACTCATATTAGGACTCTGATCAAAGTTATTGTAGGATATTCTGAAGTGAAAAAGCATTTCTTAGTAAAGGTATTTCATTTTATATAAATAATTAAGCATGACAGGAAGAACTAGAAAAGAAGTTTTCCACCTCCTGATAGTGTCTGGATGTCTTTCCCTCCCTCCTGTTATTTGGACCATGGTAGTCTTAATTTGCTATTCTTCTTTCTCCCCTGTTCTCTACTCTTAATAGTTCTTGGACTGGTGGACTCCAGGGGCACTGCTATGTCTGGCCAGGAATATCTTCCCTAGACAAGGACAATTTTTCATCCTCCTTTCAGACTCTCCCTAAGGAGACATGATAAGGCACTTCATTTGTAACTAAGAAGCTCCTGCACTTCTAATATTTGTACCTACTCTTTTCAGTTAACTGTAAAAAATAACTCCTAGAGTATAAATAGTATAACCAGGTCTATCATCTCAAAGATACAAAGGTTTATTAGCTGAAATATAGGGAATACTTGTTTCCAAACTGGACTACCATTAAGTGTCTAGATAATGACACTCTTGAGCATATCAATCACCTATGTATAGAATAAGCACTACCATCACGTTCTTAAGGCTTCCATTATCCTTAGTGAAATGGAGACACATGTCTGTATGTCCTTTCTCCTTAGCATTTCTAAGGGCAGTTATGATGTTGTGTTCCAGCAGGGACAAAATAGCTTTGTTAAGATTGGCAGGTCAGCTCCAACTCATCTCCACTCTAAACTCTGATCTT
Source organism: Galbula dea (assembly GCA_013399015.1). Classification (NCBI taxonomy): domain Eukaryota; kingdom Metazoa; phylum Chordata; class Aves; order Piciformes; family Galbulidae; genus Galbula; species Galbula dea. The sequence goes on from VWZX01009423.1 coordinate 698,504, forward strand.
TCTCAAAAAAAGGTTTTGATTTTGCACTGATTAAATGGGAACTAGGTAAGGAGTTAAGTAAGTAAGTTTGCTTTGATAAAGTTTGACCTGTTCAGTTTCATGGAGCACAGTCTTGTAAGGCTATTCCTCTGCTTGTGTTTCATTTTATTCATCTAAATTCCTAAACCAAAGAAAACAGGCTTTACATTGATTTCTAATCAGTATTTTCTTTGCATCCCTGCAACCAACAGCACAGGGTGACAATGTCATATTCAAGATAAATGGGCTTTGGAAATGCACTTTTCCTGTACAATTGAAAACAGAGCTACACATTAAAAAAGCATTTGCTTTTCGATGTTCTCTTGTACAGGGGAAATTGTCTGGCAGACTGAGCATAGGTCTGTGTTTCAAAGAGGTAAATACCTTTCTGATCTCTCCCTAGGTAGAGATGGCCTCCTTCCATCATGCTCTCTAAGAGAGTAATTTGTCATATTTTCCCATTTCTTCCAAAACAGAAAGTCCACCACTTTTTGCTTTTCTATTTTTTAAATTTCACCCAAACCAATTATTTTAAAAGGACCTTTTAAAAATGGCTTGAAAACATTCTTTCCAGAACTGAGTTTTAATCACTTTTCCCATTGCAAACCTTCATAAAAGTAAAGAAGCTTTAAAAGGGGTTCCATTTCTTTTTTTACTATTTTAAGTATTCATCTTTTAGAACTGTTACATTATTCATCTGCACCACTTTACTTTAAGGTTCCTTTATTCTTTAACACTGTATTTATTTTATTTTATTTTCTGTAAAGCTTCAGTTTACATGTACCAAGAACTTAATGATCATTCTTTTTCGGTTTGACTATGGCCTAATATGTCCTATTTTCAGTACAGGACTTGATTTTGAAATTTAAGCAGTGCTTCAACCACTGTCCCATACTCTGATTTAGCTGTTAATGTCCCACAGAGAATGTCACTCCCCTATTAAGAGCCTGAGCAATTTTAAGTTGTTACCTCAGATGCATTAACAATGTACAAGGCAGAAACATGGTTTGATTGACAAGGAGATGTTTTACTTGGAGAAGTCCTGAATGTAAACTTGACAAATGTGCAAGCATGGAAGATCACAGGAGAAAGAGAACTGGGGGATGACATGCAATTTTTTTTACCAAATTGCTTTTCTGATAAACACACATTTCAGGCTGAATGATTAGCACTTACTCAGCAGATCACAATGCACTGACCTTGGCAGTATCACCAGGGTCAAATTTGCATATATATTCACATGCATGAATAATTCTCAAATTTTCCATTACATTAGGCACAAACAGGCTTCTTTTCTCTATCATCATGCATGAATGTCTTGTCTTGCCACCATATTCCTTTTGAAATGAAAATAGCATATTGTCCCTTACAGTAGCTCAGCACAGCAGTGCAGAATCTCCTCATAGCTGTCTCCCTGAAAAGGCCAGTACCATATTATGACTGGTTTTTGTACAGAGATTCCCCTTCTTTCATAGTTATTAAGTAATGGCAAAGCAATGATCATCCATGCTTGGGAGGTGGTATTATCTGATTTTGGATCATTATCATTGATTGATACTGTGTAACTCCAAGATCTTGACACAGCCTGTCCTGTTATCAGGTAATGCCTATTAATACTAATAATTGTACTAGAGCAGCAGTGGAGAAAGACTGGATTCTTTCTGCAAAAATAAGATGGGAAATGGGGAATAATATTTCTACTGCTCATACTCAGCACTTAGCAACATGTGGAGGAGACCATATTCTGTAGTAAGTGGCAAATTCTACAGACAAAAGAATCCTTTATTCTTCTCATGCCTTCTGTAAGTTTTTGTTTTCAAGGTGGCTTAGGCCTTTAGCATAGGCACTTGCTGCTGGAGTTGCACAGAAGATGGAGCTCTCACTTCTTGAAGAGTTGTTACATTTTTTTTTTTTATATGGATTTGCTTCAGATCTAAACAAAACATGGAAAGAGGTTGTAGTGAGGTGGAGGTCAGTCTCTTCTCCCAAGTTACTAGCAATAGAACAGAAGGAAATGGCCTCAAGTTGCACCAGGGGAGGTTCAGGTTAGATATTAGGAAAAAACCTCTTCACTGAAAGAGTGTTTAAGCATTGGAACAGTCTGCCCAGGGAAGTGGTGGAGACATTACAAGTGCCAGATAGATGGAAACAATCACTCTCCTTGACCTTCTGCCTACACTTTTTCTAAAGCTCTATTTTATGCAGCTATTCTTGTTTGTTTCAAGAACATGCTGCAGGTATGTGTTCAATTTGTTGTCTACATGGACAAGTCATCTCAGCAAAGATATTTTCTAGCCAGCTGGAGCCCAGACTGTAATGTTCCATGAGGTAATTCCATTCCAGGTGGAAGAACTTAATTTGCCTTAGCTGAACTTCATGAAACTTCTCTCAAGTCTAACAGCTGAAAGGCAGCCCTAAGCTCCAACATATCAACCTACAGATAATCTACTTGGGAATTTGGTTCACCAGGTAGCTAGCTCAGAACAAAGAGCATGAAATTAAGACATTTCTAAAGAAGCAAGCAAAGATACTTTGATAGAGAAACTGCTGTATGTGTGGTTAAAAAACTCAGTCTCTATTTGAATATATAAAACTGGGATTTTTTTTGCAACACTGCATACAGTAATATCCAAGAAAATAACTTGATTTATTTATTTATATTAGAGGCTACAGGGTGTCTTAGGGTAACATCTGGGGCATTCACTGTAGTCATCTTTAGAGTTATGTTGTAGTTTTCAATGGACTCTGTAAGTCCATAAGAAAAAAAATCATTTTTCCTTACATCTTTTATATTTGCTGAGTTTGTGATTCTGATTTTTCCTGCCTTTGTCATTTTTGTAGGTCATGCTTTAACCTACATTAGTAATATTTGCACAGCACAAATAATGCTTGCTGTACCTTGATTTATCACATTCACTTCCAGTGTTGTCAATACAATTGGACATAGAAATAGCTATAGACTTTTGGAAGGTCAGATATGATTCAAGGGGGAAATTCTTACAAGTATTTGTATGAGAGATGCTTTTTTCTATAAACTGGTCTCATATAATTTCATCTGATGCTATAGAATTCACATATGCCAGTCAGCTACTCCAGTGCAGCTGTATGCTACCCTGTTCACACTCAAGCACTACCTATGTTCTATTTATAGCTGAAACCTTTAGTTTATGGGAAAGACCTTTAACACTCTCATGCAGTAGTGTAATTATCATCTGCAAAAAGAAAGGGAGCAATCAGTGCAAACTCTTTCAAGCAAGCCATGTTCTCATGTTTCAGAAAACAAAAGTTTTGTCATTTGAGATGTTGCTTTTAAACAGTTGACTCCAAGGATCAAAAGTATTAAAGGCTTATATGAGCTTTGAAGAAAGTGTGTAGGAGGGATCAAGGGAAGGAGGTCACCCTCCTTGCCAGGCTGTGGACATGAGAGAGAGCTACAGTCCTAGCACAATGTATCTCTGGGTGGATGCAATGCAGCTATCATATGGAGACAACATCACTGCACTACCAATAGCTGCACACATCGAAGTTGACAAATATGTCCTTGAGTGTTTTTTCTTCTTTATAGAGGAACATCTCAACAGTGCTGCATATGGTCCAGGAGAGACACTTTGATATTAGTGAAAGGATTGTTGGCACAAAGAATGAGGATAAAAGATCAGAAAAAAGAAACTAAAGAAGGTGTTCAGGCTGGGAGATGGAGCAATGGGGTCATGTTCTGATTTGCCTTTAGGGGATTAAAGTCTCATCTTTAAAACTCAGAGTTATCTATGTATCTTGAAGACCAGTTGGTTTTGTTGCCTTTTAAATTGAACAACTGCACAAACTCTGAAGTGCTGTCATGTTAGGGGGGTCACCTTTGCTTTGAGCTGTAGCACATTCAATCTGTAGATACTTTGCTGCATGTTTACAAAGAAAAAGGCAGAGTCCAGAAGTTAAATTTAAAATATATAGAAGAAAGTTCTTCCAATATAAGTGCATATCAAACTGCTTTCTCTTGTGTAAACAGATTCATAGAACTGGGAGGATATGTGACTCCAGATTTTCTTTGGGTGTAAAGTGATGCCATTCCACTAAACCTTTTGGAGAGGTACTGAACTAAAGAAAAAGGTGTAATTGATAGCCAGTGTTCTGGTATAATTCTTAATGTAGAAGTTAGTTAGTCTACTAATTTCTTCATGTCATGGATTAATCCTTGAGGGCAAAGGTAGGGCTGTTCTGTAATTTATAACACATATTTGTTTTATATGTGGAGGTAATACTTCCTCTCTAGAAACAAATGAGATTTTAAAAAACATGTTATGTAACACATCATATATGACTGAGAGAAAAAAGGAATTGTACATCTGAGTTAAGAGAGCATTTTCAATTCTGTGCTCCTTAATAAAAGTATTTAAACAAAACATTAATATTTTTTTTCAGAAAAGGCCCATTTCTCCAAACCTTTGAATACTCCCCAGCCTGACATGCATTCCAGGTCCCTGTGAAGGTCCATGCTGTGTTACACAGCCATGTCCTCTTCTCCCTGAGTCTGTTCAGAAATAAACCATGATGTGAATCAGCCCAAGATCTTCCCTTCCCTGTGCTGTTGAGTCCTCTCAACAGCCTCAGCTTCAACAGGAACTAAAAGTTTTATATGAATTGCTTAGTGCAGTTTAAATCCTGCATGAAAAGGCTGTGTCAGAAATCCAAAATAAGTTCAGTGGAGGAAAAATGGTGTAATTCCTTCTTTTGGTGACATTTATGCTCAGCTGCTGAGGTGTGGGGACAATTTACAGCAACATGTAACATACAGCAATTAATTTGCTTTGCTGTGTCAGCTACATGCCCACAGTATAAATTCAGAAAGCTATATTAAAAAAAATGTTTGACTAGTAACATATCAAATTCAAGTGAATTTTGAGCCTGTATTCTATGAGTATATTCTGAATCTCATGTTATTTCATTATCTAAAATTGCAGTGATCATATTTCTTGCCTAGCTCTATTCAGGCTCTCTGCATAAACTGTATTTCACCCATTAAGCAGATTGAAGATGTTCCTACTATATTGTTAGTGTCATTGTCAGCAATGATTTATGTTTAAGAGAATGTGGGCAAATGTGCTCAGATTCATAGGTGGTATTGTCCAGAAACTGGTTCTCATTGATGGAAAAAATATAGAATTTCATTTTAAATGAACCACCTATTACCTATTACATTAGCTTTATTAGAGCTGGTAATTACTCTTCTAGCCTTGTGCAGTATGGTTATTCATCTCTTGTTATTAACTGCTATAACTTGTTATTACTATCCCTGTGGTTTGGAAAGAGCTCAATATTCTTTCATTCAACAGATGGCTTACCAAAATCTGGATAAAACTTATCCATGAGGAAAAAAACCCTCCAAAACATTAGTCCCAAGAACAATTCATACTACAGATATCTGCATATATGGCTGGTTTTAGTATTATGCTGCAGCCAGCAGTAGAGGAGAAAGCCAGTGTAATGCCTATCCAGGTAACTCTTTAGGACTTGAGCCTTCATAATTTCTTTCATCAGAAAAGCTTATAGGAAGAGGTGTTGGTTTTCATTAAAACACAGGATAGCTGGAAAACATGAATGAACTTTTCAAGAAAAATCTGAAATAGAAACTGGAAACTTTAAGGCAGGTGGAAGCTGAAAACAACTGTTTAATTTTAACTTGTGCCACTAAAATAATAGAGAAGAAGGGAGTAGTGGTGAAACAGTGGGGGAAATCTGCACATTTTCAAAGGAGAGTTGGTAAGTCATTAGCATTTTCTGTATGTATGGGTAATTACTGCTTACAGAAAATTGAGAGGTTAGTTGAAGAACTGGCATTTTTATAGCCAGTAATTTGAACAATTAATAATTCATGAAAGTCAGCTCCAAGCCATCTTGCTCAAAACAAGCAGTCTTCCTCAGAAAGTGTCACACTGACTTTAGCTTACCACCTTGAAGACCAGGAAGCTTATCATTGCTGGTAAGAGCTTAAGATCTGGTATCACTCCTGAGTGTGAAGAAAGTTTTCCTTTAATGTTATCCAGCTATCTCAGGCCCCTCTTCCCTTTAGGGCTAAATCCCATGGCATGTTACTATAGAGTCCCTGAAGAGGCTGAAATCTCCCCTCCTGAAATCCAGGGTAGCAAGCTTACTGCATGCCCATCTCTCTGCCCATGATCTTGAACTCTGCCATTTCACAATCGCTACAGACAAGGCTGCTGTTGAGCTTCACATGCCCTGTGAGCCCCTCCTCATTGATGAAAACAAGGTCCAGCATAGCACCTCTCCTTGTTGGCTCCTCTAACTCATTAAATTAATTTTCTCCAAGTCAAGTCTGTTTTGCTCATGATGGTAATTGGTGAATGATCTCCCTGTCCTTATCTTGACCCATGACCTTTACATGCTATTTTCTTCCCCTGTCCAGTGGAGGAGAGGGAATGAGACTGTGACTGGGTACAGCCAGTCAAGGCTAACCAACAATATCTGTCTTTTTGGAATCATCTTTGTCTTGGTAATTTCCATAGGATGTATGGAAGTAGTTTCTAAAGCTTGAGGCTGAAAATTTTCATCCCTGAAAAAATATGCAGAATTCTTGTTTTCATAAGCAAGAGTGGCATGGTGACAAGGAGGAGTAACAGGCCAGCAATGACACCAGCAGTCAATACTCCACATACTGAACTGGTTTTGGTGGTACCTGATAAAATTTGATAGTATTACTCCTGGCATGAAGGGAGAAATCAGTTGCTAAGTAAAAAAGATTTTTATTATTATTATTTGTTCTCTTTAATGGCCAGAAACCTGTAACACTTTTCACTTACAAGCTGTTTTCCCATTAATCGAATGGATAAGCTCCACTGCTGTAGTCTTTTTAGCCACATCTTGAGCTAAAATGTGTATGAAGAATATTACTCACTATGACAGAACCATAGCCAGATATTTTGATACAAAAGCTTGCATTCATGTGTTGCTTTTCATGATGCTGTTTTAGATAATGCCTTCAATTTCCCTAGTCTCATGCACTGAAGCAGCTCTAATGGGTTAGCTTTGGCTGCTGAGGTGTGTGTCTGTCCTTATAAGCTAGTGCAAAAGAAATGGATAACCATGTTTTCTTACTGAGCTACAGTAACAGGTTTTTGCTGTTGCCAGGAACAACAGAGAGCCTATATCAAGTAGGGATTGGTGTGTTTGTTATAAGGCTGTTCTGGTGCTTGAGCAGTGAGGGCACCATATGGTGCTGTGGGGCAGTCAGCCAGAGCAGTTTCCCCTCAGACACCTTGGGAATTGGTAATGTGGAAAGCTCCTAGGAGCAGGCTTCAGGAGTGGTCTTAAATGGTCCTTTGGAACAATTCCATTCTTGAAACTTGGTTCATGACAGACTAAGGGCAGCAGATGATTACATTAACGCATGCACCTCTGGCCAAAAAAGTCTGTTGTACTTCTGATGGAGTTCACCATCCCACTCAGTTACATTAGAGAACACTATAAAACTAACAGCCCCATATTTTTTATCAAAATATATAATATTCATCATAAACAGACAAGACTTCATTTGCCAGGTATTTTAATTATTACAGACAAGGTGGTATAATGCTTTCCATGTGGCTGTTTGACACCTAGGGTCTCAAATAAATTCCCTCAAGTAAGTTTACTTTCTAAAAGGGTCTGAACACTAACAGGCCTGATTTATTCATTGTTTCTATTACAGAAGGAGAGAAAAAACCCCAAACTGATAAACTCTGCTTTTATTGGGATGTAAGAACAGTTTTTTGGAAGCTGACAGTTCAGATGAAAACCTGACAGGAGGTCAGCCACCCTTCACAAGCCTGCAGACACAGACTGGTCAGAATAAACTCAAACTTCACAGCTTGATAAGACAAACTTTTCCCAAAGGCTAGGTCTATTAATAACTCCTACTCACATCAGTTTCCATAATGCTCTGGAGACCTTTCCTATCATTTCTGTTGTGAAGCAACCTTAAGGCATACATAAGCAACCACATTACAAGAAACACAGAGAAGTAAGAAGGATCCTTATCCTCTTTGGAAAAAAAGAAATCTTATAAACCATTGTTTTCTTTGCATTTCTTTGTCCACAGGCCAACACCCTGGCCACATCTATATTTAATAGATTTTTGTACAATTTCTTGTTGACCTCAGGCAAGCTGTTATAACTTAGTTTCCCACCAGCTAAGGTAAAAAAACCTACATATCTGCTATCCATAGAAGACCATCTGCTTAGCCATGAGACTGCTCTTTTCCCCTTTTGCCCTCACTGAAACCTAAACTTGGATTGCTTATGCCTCCATAGAGGAATCCAATCAACTGTCTTCCCACAGGAGCTTCCTCAGGAACTGCAACAGGGTGATATATGGCTGTACCTGTGCATTTAACTCCTATTGAAAAGCAAAGAATAGTATCTGAAACTTAGTGCTATGCTAGTATGGGCTAAGACCCTGTTAGATCAGGTCAGCTTAGGTCACAACTGGGAAAAATATAAACAGCATTGTAAATATACATAGAGATATTAAATTATTCTCCAGAAGCAAACAGTTATAAAAGGCAGTCTTGTTCTAATCTGCTAGTTGGCAAAAAGGCCCTAACACTGCTGAAGACAATTCTGAACCATCTTCTTACTTTAGATTCCACAGGATGTTGCACCACAGCTGTGTTCCCTATATCAGCCAATGTAAATACTCCTGAGACATTGGGAAAGTAACGAGGTGTTTCAGCTCATTGAGGCTTCCATTAAATATGATATGATCCTTCTAAGGAGACCATCTGATTTCATCTTTGACTTACCACAGCCTTTCTGCTGAAGAAACTTTGCCTGGCAGACCATTCCACTACAGGATCAACTGGAGATGCAGTGTCTTATTCTATTTCTGTTTCAATAAGATCTCTTCAACCTTTGTGCCTTTATCATGCTCTTCTGTGATATTCTGTGCTAAAAGCAAGTACTCTTGTTTGTAATGCATAAGCCCATTAGTGTAATCCTGTCAACCAGAAAATCAAAAATGTTTGGTGAGGACAATGAAATGGATCTGCTGAAGCAAAAATTCCATCATATTAATAGCTGCTTAGGAACCAGCTGCTGAGATTACAAGTTAAAATAGGAAAACACTGAATTCCCATCTCCCAGGTGAAGCTGTACAGTGGGAGAAGTTAAGCTAGTTTCTAAGGTGTGTGGATTCCATTGAAAATATGAGTTCAGTTAAAATAACAGTGTTTATCAGTAAGGATCCCTGTAAACCCAGGAGGAATCAGTGTACATCTTTCCTATGATTTTGCTTCAATTCTAAGTAATCTCATAACTCTTTGGTAGGATGTTTGAAAAAAATAGAAAAACTGAATCAACCTTTCTAAAGGTAGGTGGAGTGTGGGAGGAAGAGCAGAGCTTAAGTTTTCACATCATAAATGGTCAGGTCCTCCACACTGGTAATATTCAGATATATCTCCTTTTCTGTTGAAAATTCTTGAGTAAGATGTCTGTCTAAGGGGAACTGATTAAGAACATCCAATGAATTTGTGATCAATGTTTCAAAATAAGACAAATCTGTTTTATATAGAATCATATTCTATCACTCTTAAGTCAAGTTGACAATATCTTGGGTTCCACTGTCAGACTAAGGAGCTAATTAATGTGGATAGCATGGTGGAATCTGGCTCTAGGTGATTTTGTTAAACATTATTTCTACTACATAGAACTACCTTAGATGCAATCTATTACCATGACAAAGATCCAAAGGATGTGGGAAGCCTTTCATGATTCCAAGCATAACAAAGGCTCAGCTGCTCAGTATAAGCAGGAGTGTAGCATATGCAGAGGCTGTTAAGATATGCAGCCATCATAAAGGAAGATATCCATAATGGAAGTTTCTGAAAATCCAAGGAAATAATTTTCTTGCACACATCAGGAGATATAAAAGCATATGTACAGAAGTGCATTTGCAGAACATTCTACTTAAACCCTGCAGGAACTCCTGCTTCTTATAAAATATTTAAGTAACTCTGTTTATTGCTGAGAAGATAGGATTAGAAAATGCTCTTTTTTACCCCCTACAATGCAATGCATTGGAAGACTAGGAAAGGAAGAAACACTAGAGAGAGAGAGAACAGGATCATATAATTATACCTGTTGACCTTCAAATAGCTATAGTCTCAGAAATAACAAAGAGGGAAAACAGGATAATTCAGAAGTAACACAAACTTATCAAATACTTAGGAGAAAAAAGTGTGAAGGATTCAAATATTGCATGAAAAAAATTGCTTCTCAGACTGTACAAAACATCAGCAAATATGCTAATGGAATAAGGGAAATACTTTCCTCTTTTATATCCTATTTTGGACATGCTCTATCAGTCTTTGTGATCATATAGTACCACCATCTCACTCACCTATTTCTACTTGCCTCTGAATATTCATAAATTTCCACACAGTGGAGATGAAGGGAGAAGACCATTGTGGTTGCAGTGAGTTAGCACAGGAAATTTAATAAATTTGAGACACTAATTAGTCATCAGTAGCTAACTGTGTGTATGTTTAGTTCTTTTAATGACTGTGTGAGATGGCTTAATCTACTTCAGAAATGTGGCAAACTATCCTTGGAGAAATGTTCAATGTAAGTGACTACTTAGGGAGTTAGAGCAACTAAAAATGCTTTTAAAGAAAATTATTACATACAGAAAATAAATGTAACAAAAATACCACACTAAGGTTTACATACCTGTGACAAAAAAAGAAGATAACTGGAAAGCAAAAGTAAACTGATATGATTTAACAAGTCATATGAGGTTACTTTAGAGAAATGTATCTCTAATGAATGTAATTGACAGTAGCATAAATTATTGCAGGCTATTATGAATTAAGATAGATGAAATTATTATAAATAGCCAAAGATATAAAATAAACAAGATCTCTCTTTCTTGATTAAACTAAAAGGTTTGGCAGAGTCAGTGAATTGGTTGGAATATTAAGAATTTTAAAGTTCTAGTTAAGGAAATTATGTACTACTGGGAAGCTAAACTACCTGTTTCCATTAGCTTTTAGTATAGTAGCTGAAACTATAGGTAGCCAGAACCTGGCCTTTTCTGAAGGTGAAGATAAGGCCAATTAGGCTGGGATTCAAAATCATATTTGATATTTTGAAACTGCATGACCAGTTACTGTTAAACTACCTTATGTGAAGGAGAACACAAAGCTTTGTTTTTCACATATTTAGAAACTGGGTGGTGATCACTATGGTGGGCAGGATCCTCTACAGAGCTTTGTACTTCCCTCCAACTGCAGCTGGTTTTCAGCACCTGGAAACAGGTTTTCAGACTTGATGAACTTAGGCATGGCACAAGGATAATAAAGCTCTTGTGAGTTAGGCATAGAGCTAATGTGTCAGAAAAATGCTGGGGGAAAACAAACAAAACCAAATCAAATCCAAAGTAATTCAAATGCCAATCAATTGCCTGGTCTCAATGGTATATTTGGTAGTCAAAGATTCATACTGAAGCATAAAATCAATGACCTCTGACTTATAATACAATAGCTCCTTCAAAAAAACCCCTACTGTTCTGGAAAAATTGGAGAGTATGAGATACTGTATGTTTAGGATTTGGGGGTGTTTGATTTGTTTTGCTTTGGGTTTAGTAGGAATAAGTAATGGAACAGAAATAACTGTGTAATGAAGGAAATAAAAAGAAAGCTCAATATGTGAAAGGAACTTAGTAAACAGTGGCAGATGGATTTGTCTCAGAGACAATATTGTAACTTTACATGACATTTCCTATATAAAGTTTCCTCAAGATTTCTGTCCAAGGAATAATAACAAATATATTTTTTACCCTTTTTGGATTACATCAATATTATGCAGCTGCTGCCTCAGCCAGAGAAAGAATCATTCTCCACAAGTAAGAATTAATTAAGGAAGAATGCCAAAATACAATAGCTTTTAAATTGAAAGCTCTAAACATTATGGACAGCCTGGGTGTGGGATTATTTTTAGTATTTGAGGCAACAGTAAAAGCCTGTTTTGTATTCTGTCTTTTGAACCTGTTTAAAACAGACTTTAATTATGTATATGCTCTGAATAGTTTTAATTAACATTGTAAGAAAACTCCAGGAGAGAGACTTTCATTGAAACAATGCAAGATTAAAAAATTTTTCTTGAACTAAATTTTATATTGCAAAATTGTGTGGCTCTCATAATATGGAATTTGGTAAGTAACAATGAACTTAACTTTTTACTTTGTATGAAGATAAGCAAGAGTCACTACAAAGCTAAAGGAAGCAGCATTTTATTGCCTTAATGGTCTGTGTTTTTCTCAAGTAACATTGTCTTGTAAAAAAAAACAAGTACAAAAGCTTGGGTAATTTGTGGTTTCAGTCTTTAGTGACCTACAGTATTTCTTTACTACTGAACACAACTGCCAGTCATAAAGGAAAATCCAGAAGAGAAAAAATGGCAAAGTTCCCTATCACTTATGCTGAAGGAATTTCCTCATTATAAACTGAGGAGAGCTGGTGATATCATAGCTGAGATCATGTCTCCTCTGCAGAATATAAACCTAAACAGTTATGAAATCTACCTTTTGAAAAACTGCAGGCAGTTAGAAATCTTAACTAAACAATCAGAGATATTATGGTCAGCAATTTAACATGGCCATAGGCTTTTCTAATTAGCCAATTTTCACAAAGCAAAATACAGTGAAATATATGGTATGACAAATCATGCATTTTTTACTTACACTGGCGTTGATGTTATACATGCATACAGGAAAATTATTTGTAGTAATAATGTGAATCCCATACTTTTCAACTAGATAGTAGCCCAGTTTCCAATCACTGATTTTTCACTCAACAGATGAGCAAGTCAGGGCATCTCTGGAATTAGGTTTGCAACAAAACTGATCACTGAGTCCTACATTAATGTTTGCATTCCTTCTTTTCCCAGTTACTTGATTATTATGTCAGGTGAGATAATAGAATCTTTGTGGGTTTTCTTTGACTTCAGTATTTCATCTACTACTTTTGATTGGCTTTTTAGTTGAGTGTAGTGTACTACACCTTTAAAAAAATAATTTAAAAAATCAAATACAATCTTTCTTTCTACAGACCAGTCTGTAGCTGTAACTGGGAAACATGAAGCAGCTGTTGAATCTTCAGGATAATCTGAGAAGCTGGATAATCACTGGAACAATTTTCTCTACTATTTAACATAATCTATGTGTATCCAACAGTCTGGCCCTTTATGGTGTAAATACAGCAGCCCTGCAGATGGAGAAGGAGAGAAAAAGTAAGTCTGTCTAGCCACACAGTTAAGTGAAGCCACAGTTAAGCAAGGAATAGGATTATTAAGTTGGGCTCAAAATTATCAGATTCAGACTACATTCTTTGGTTCTGTTTTATTGCCTTTCTGAAATATTAGATGCTATTAATTTTAATATGTTGTAGAAGTGCCCAAATGAATGGATCAGAAACTATTGCTCTCACAAATGGAAATGATAAATGTGCAGTTTCAATTGGTACATGATGGATTTTTCTTACTCAGTGAGGGTATTTCTAGTGAAAATCCTTGTCGAAGTGAACAGGCAATTTATCACTGACTTTAAGGTACCAAATATTCATGGTAACACTTTGTTTTTACTGGTTTTGGTCCCATTCCTCAAACTGTTGTACTTGGGCAGGGAGGATAGTATATCAAATACTCTGATCTGGCTGTAGTATTGTAACTAGCATTTATTAACTAAATAATATATGGGGGTTTTTAACAACAAAAGCTTTTTTAAAGTTCTGAGTATGTAAGCACTTTTATAATCCCTTTTAAGTATTTGAGAGATTAGATAAAATCATCTTAATTCTGAAAGATAAAATTCATGCATGATTCAGATGAGCATTTAATTTCCCTTGTTTCCTCTATCCCCTTCTCCCTGCATAGTGTAGTTGTAAGATTGCCCCTTAACATAGAGAACAAATGTCAGGTCAAGTACAATTGAAATACATAAGCAGTTTCCTTTAAAGTACCTTTATTAGGATAATGTCTGTTCTCTTATATTTATTTGTTTAAAGGTGAGTTTATTTGTTGCTTTTCCCATATTACTGATCCTTTATGTCTTGGACCTCCCTATTGATACAAGAAACAAAACTGATTAATGTCATGAATATCTAGATGAAAGACTGTTTAAATTCCTCAGAAGTCACTGTTTTTCTCTCTTACTGACCTGCTGTCACATGTCTGTAGGATACCCTGTGACATCCACACCTGCCATGGGAGGATCAGGATGAGGCAGATGGGCAGTGAGGGTGAACATGCCTAGACCAGACTCTCTGATGCTGTTCTGAAGCCAGGCCATGACAACTCTTCCAGATGCTCTCACAGTTCAATGTAACTGCCACCAAAAGAACTCAGTTATTGTGTTGAAAAATCTGTTTCTTGTTTCTGTGACTGAATAAAACTGAACTTGTACAGTGAGACAGCAATACATGTCTCCCCTTAAGAACCCTTACATGTATTTGTTTAATACATGGGACTGTGAAGTCCTGATGCCAAGTTACAACTGGAGTTGGGACCTTGACTCAGGTATCACTTACCACTGCCTTAGACATTTTAGCTTTCTCACCTTCAGATCTTCCTTTAGAAATCAACAATATTTCATTAGATGAATTTGTATTTCTGACAAAATTATGTTGGAAAATGTTTTGATCTGCTGTAATCATTGCTGTAGTGTAGTTCTGAAAAAAAGGTTATAAGAGGTAAATACATGCAGTCTTGGAGGCTATGAACAGAAGCCAAAACAGACTCAGCTGGTGTTTTAGTGTCTGTTATAGTTTAAGGCTTGAAAGTAATAAACATATAAAAAGAATCCCACAAAACAAAGTTTATCAGTTGGTTTACTAACTGCTTTCCTGAGATTTTTTTTTTCTCCCTAGAAGTGAGAGAAATAAACATACAAAGTCTTCCTTTGTTGCCTCAAGTTTTTTTTATGAAATACTAATGTAGTTTCCCTTTGGTTATTCTTAATACTGTGGACTACAGTCACACCTTAAAAATTGCTTGAATTCACATGTACTCCCTGCTGCTTACATAGTTTATCTTAATAACTGGCACCATGTTATCTTCTCACGTAAGACAGTAACAGTTCCTAACACACTTTCATATCTCATCCCAGAACAATTGGCAGAAACAACAATGGCTACAGCTGTTTCCACGAGGAGTCTAAATTCCTGGTTGCTCAGTAGTGGCATTGTACTGGAAATTTCTTATTTCATGAAGTACTGACACAAAACAGGATAAATAATTCTCTTGGGAAGCATCAAACCACTATGCTAGGAAAGGGTTTGTTGTTACAACTTGAATTAACCACACTCTGTATTGTTTTTTACTATTGAAGTAATATTTATCCAACTTTGCTTGAGTGGAGTATTTCTGAGGAATTTCATGCTTGTATCTTGAAAAACCACAGGTTAATTTGCTTAATACTTTAAAAATAAAAACAAACAAGAAAACCATAAAACAATCCCATTACTGTTCAATGCTTCTCACAAAACTATCCATGTTATTACTATGTGCTGATATTTTATCTGTCTTAATTGAGTATCACAGAAATTAACCTGAGTCCTCAGAAGTGATATGAATAAGAAATATGTTTATGGATGACTGCATAAGTGTGCTGGCATTTACTATATCTGTCAGTTTTTAAGGCACTTTATAAAAAGACAGTGAAAATAAGAAAAGAAATATACAATGATACAGGCAGTCAGGTTAAGTGAACACCATACTAACAGTAGGTCATTAGAACAGACTCCTTACATTACTGTTTTCTTTCTAGGTCTTGACAAATGTAAGGAAAAGAAGAGCTGTGTGTAGGTGAAAATTACTTCTCCTGACTGCTCTGGATATGGTGTTCTAAAGTCATTATTATTCACAATAGATGGCATTTGGCATGGTGCAAATTAAAACTATTGGATATTACAGATGACACTCCAACACTTACCTTGTTACTTAAAACCAAGATTTGGAAAGCAGAAATGAAAGTACAACCCTAGATGTCTTTTCTGCACTTAAAAATTGGGTTTATTTGTAGAATATATTTTTCCACAGGGTAGATTTATAGAGAAATCAAGCTGCTCTATTTTAATCCTCAGAGAAAGACTTCATCTAAGAGCACTTCAATCATTACTACACATGGCTTTCAGATGGTGCAACATGCTGCCTCTGGTATGCCCTCCTATACCACCATATCCACCTCCTCCATGATCATTTTGGGATGATTCATTCTTCATCCTTGCACCAATGAATCACTGTGCCCACAATCCACATGTGCATGTCAGAATTAAAGTTCAGAAATTGAGGGAACAAGCTGACAATGTTCAGAAGATCTGGTGTTACATAAATGTACTCTTGTACTATTTTCATCTGTTTCATCCTCAAAAGGCAGCAATGAACAAAACATGTTACTGAGTTTGGTGTAGGAGAAGCAAGGTTTTAACAGGACATCATTCACAACCTTCCTACAAGATGTCCCATACATATTTTTTCAAGACTACTTGAATTTTTGTTGTTTAAAATACAGGGATTTTTTTTTTTTCAGGAATATAATCTATATGTGAGTTTTTAAATTTCTTTTTTGTGGACTGATTGTACTTATTTCCTGTGACTAGTCAAATTCTCTTGTACTGAGTAATGAAAATTCTAGCACAAGGCATGTGAAATGGAGGAGACAGACTGCCACAGTCAGTATAAATGACAACTGTGATCCATCAGACTGCCAGGAACCAAGTCAAGCCAAATGAATTCAAATAGATGTCAGACTAATGGAATAACTAGAACTCTAAATTATGTTTTCAAAGCTTCCATGCTCAGGATCTAGTGAAAATATTGAGCAGAGTAAAGAACAAAGTTAAGCCACGAGCTCTCTGCAAGTGGCCTTGCCACACAGTAAGTTATCACAGCATGGAAAGTTATTATTTATGTATTCTGTAGAGATTCTTTGAGCCTGTTTTGATCTTTGTATGACTGTAAGACAAGATGACAAAATCAGGGCAACTTAGCTGTCAATACAAGAAGTTAAATTATCCTGCATTTGATCCAGGGTGCTTCAAGTAGTAGTTGGTACTCACAGACTGTTACTACCTGACACTATTGACTGGTAACCCATGTATATATTCTGAGTCCTAAACCTCTCAGTGTGGTCTGCAGAAATCCATCTTCAGGGATCAACAGAAACAAAACCTTTGTTTTCATTACTGAGAAGAGTTTAACTACTGAGCAGCATGGAAAAAAGGTCTCTAGCTAACAAAAGTTTCAAAGATGTTAGATTTAGGCTGTGTAAGTCACTTTCATATGAGAGGAAGATACAGTACAAGACTCATTCCTTCATCAGTGGCTTCAATCAGGCTTATACTTATCAAACTACATATACTGCAATGCTGGAAGGTGGATACAACATTACCTGAGTTTTTAATGTTTTTACCAAATCAGAAACTGTGGCCATGGAAGCAAGATTTGTAGCTACCTAGATATACTTAGGATAAAGTTCAGGCTCTCAGCTGGTTTCAAAATATTCAAAATTAAAACCTGGTACTAGATGATACCTTTAGTTATGTAACAAGAAATGAATAAAGAGATGATGTGGGGCAGTAAGAATGCATTAAGTACAAGGAAAAAAAAAAAGCCCCACCTAAAGAGTCAGATTCATTTTTCATAGAATTACAGAATGGTTAAGGCTGGAAACAACTGCCAGAGATCATCTAGTGCAACCTCCCTGATCTAGTAAGGTCACCTAGAGTATATTATTCAGGATAGTGTCCAGGTGGTTTTTGAATATCACCAGAGAGGCAGACTCCACAACCTTTCTGGGCAACCTGTTCCACTGCTCAAACACACATAATTTCCTGCTGTTTGTTATTCTTTTCCTTAGTATTGAGGTGGATCATTCTTGCTCTCAGAGTATGCTGTCCTTGAAGACCTAACAGCTTTCCTGAGCAACAACTCTGATCTGCTTCCTGTGGGATCCCACCTACAAGTTCCCTGATTCAGATAAAGTTTGCTTGCCTGAACTCCAGGGCCAGTGCTCTGCTTTAGACTTACACCCTCCTCTCAAGATCTTCAACTCCACAACTTCGTGGTTGCTACATGCCAGTGTCTTTGTGAGTTCAGCAAGCTTCTTATTTGATAAGTTACAGGCTGCTCATATTCACTGCTCTCCTGATCTGAGCCAATAACTCAATAAGGAATGGGACATTGTCATCTGAATATGATGACAACAAGATATTAAGAAACATAAACCAATAAACTGTTCTAACTGCAGAATCCTAAACTGCTTCAGAGGCAACACTGGAATTGTACATTATAGCATCTAATCTGAATAATATACTTAGATACAAACTAGGAATAGTAAATCTTGAATGAATGTTTATAAATCACCCAATACTATGAAAATTTCACAAATTATTGGTACATGAGACTAGCTATAATTTAAAGAAATGCTGACTTTCTATCTTACATACCAACTTCTCTACTGTGCAGAGTGTTTACTATCTTGGATTTTCTGACATACTCTTTAACTTTCCACCTTGCAAAATGAAACCTCAAAACTAAATTTGCAGAGAATCTTGTAAAAATCTTGTAAATTTGAATTTGGAACACTTCAACACAGGTCAGTTAAAGAAGTCAACATAGAATCCTAAGTGTGGCTTGATGACTTTGTGTAACACTGAATCAGAGATCTTATACAGAGGTGACTTTGCCTCATGAACAGTCACCCCAAGGTAAGTGAAGCAATAAACTTTCTATTCCCCCACAAAAGCCTTGTTTAGAGGCAGCACAGGACATAATGGTGGTTCCAATGTGGAAACTATTTTTTCTGAATGTGTTTTCTTAAAGTTACCATTTTGTTGAAATGACAGCTATAAGACTATTTTCTTCAAGAACTAAAATTATCCTTTTATATCTCTGACAAGTAAAGCATCAGTGGAGTTTATACATCTTTTTTGTTCTGGAGAACAGAGTGCCTCATAATCATGTCCTCAAAGGAGTTGTACTTAAAGAATATGTTACCCTCTGTGCATTTAATCTCAGCTCTCTTGGAAACTTTCTGCCCATATTTCTGTCTAATAAATATTTTGATGCTGCTATTTTCAGATGCAGAGGCAGAAGGTTTAGGATTTTATTGAATATTTTCTCTTAAGGGCAGGCAAATATTTTTGACTCTTGTGTGAATCTGTGACAAACTCTAACTTTCAAAACCAGGGTGAATATTTCCATCTGCTCTGCTTTTGTTTCACAGTCTACTATGATTACATACTACACAATAAACTGAATAATGATTTCCAACAAATGGGAGCAACACAGTGAATGTCTTTTTACTAACAGAGCAGGTTTGGGGATAGTAACATTTCCAATGAAAATGCATGTAAGTTTTGTCTTTGAAGATGTAATCAAGTAAGTGTAAGCAGTCAGAAACATACAGAACTACTTACAAGAGTCAAGGTGATGAATTCATCTTTGGATGTATGGAGGCAATCTTATTTTTGCTGCATGGGAACTTTTGTTTTATCTCCACTGTACACTGAGATGAGAACACACTTGATAAGTATGTGAAATCAGCTAGATCTTCTTTCTGGAAGTGAATTGTATCATGTGCAAACGTTTTTCCAAGTAAATATTTAATTAGCTGCCTTTATTGAGATGTAATTATTCAGCATCTTTGCTTAGTGCAATCAAAATACATCACAAATAAAAATTAACCTGGAAATCAGAAATTAGATTATTACCCCAAAGTAAATGCTATGCAGATGTCACATAAATGAAGCCCAGTACCTTACCACATGAGAATACAATAACCTACTGACTTAGGATCATATGATTTTGTGGTAACATTTTTGGCTTTTGAGTTCATAAAAAATGAATGCTATAGTAGTATATTCACACATCTACAAATATGCCAAATGTTCTAAAATACAACATGCTAACAATGATCACTGCAATATTTTGGGCATACATCTCTTTAAAAAAATAGCTGTAAGCCATCTGCTGACAAAAAAGAACCCAGAATACAAGCAAAATTAATTGTTGTGAGGTTACACAGAGGCAAACAAAAGGGGATACAAATCAAAATGTGTTCAGCTGACAACTCATCTGTATTTGTGGCAACTGGAAGAAAATGAACAGGACAGATATCTTGTTGATGGTGCAAAATACAAAGCAACACTACAGATTAACCTCATGAAATAATACCAAGATTTCTGAATGAACAATGGCTCAGAGGAAGCAAATAAGAATAAGAAAGGGAATCTTAAAGTAGTAGATAAAACTTTATGACCTGGTAGCCTGGAATAAGATTCAGCAAATTAAATAGGAAAAAGGCAACTATAAATTAAAGGTCTTCTACCTCCTACAGAATGAGATCATTCTAAGAGAATGTTAGTTACTTTGGAAGGTTTTCACTGTTCTCAGAAGAAAAGAGATTTGCTGTGGAAGACAGGGAGCTATCACATCAGGTCAAACTGCTTGGAGGATCCATATTGGAAGTATTTCAAGAAAGAAAAAGTAAACAAATAAAACAAGTTTCCCAGTTCTACCTGGGACACAAAGAGCAGTGGGTAGCATTCCCATACATAAAAATGACTGCCTGTGCTGTGTCTGTCTCCTTTCTACAGTAGCTCATGGTAAGAGCTTAAACATTCTTTCTCTGGAGTTCATTGTAAAAGCATGTTTTGCTTGAGTTCCTGCTACAGTCACAGCTTTCTAATAGGAACAGTTTTGTAAAGAAAACCTCCAGCTTCATCTAGTGAAACAAGTGTTTATGGAAACAGAAGTAGGATTACACTGAAGAATATGCAGGACAGATTACAATGATATCAGCCATCAGTCTGTAATAATGTAATAACAGGTAATGGAAATATAATTGCTTTTAACTCTTGAGGTTTTGCAGAAACAATAAATTCATGTAGAAATCTTAAATGACTTTTTGATTGCTTCAAGTTCTAGTGAGAAGAAAACACACTGCAGTTATCTACTACTACATTAGCTTTAAAATTCACTGATAAATATCAATCTCTGAGCTCTTTCAATTTGCTTTTCATAGGGCAAGCTTCAACTGTTTGGTCCCATGAAGGTGTGCAAGGTTATCAGTCTCCCTTTCATTATCTCTTCTACAGACTAGATCGTTATCCTTGTTTTCATGTTATTGTCAATGATAGTTGTCCCATACAAATTTTTCCCTGCAGATGTTCACCATCACTTTCATAAACCTTCAGCTGGCTGAACTATTAATTTAGGTCCATTTTTCTGCTGCCTTCTCTTATATCTTTTACTCCTCACTGAGCTGCCTCTGTTATGCAACTGCTCAGGCATCCTTCTTAATTTTCCTTTCCTTACTGTTGATAGATATGTCTCTGCCCTTTCCTGCTCTCCACATTTCCCAGTGTCCATAGCTTCCTTTCAGATCTCCTAGATGCCTATCAGGTCATTTCATGTGACATCTCACTTTTCAGAGTGTCATCAGTTGTTCCATGAAACTTCCACTCTGTCCTTTTCTCAAACTCTTGAACACATACCTTCTCTGTTGTGTGCTATACTGTCCCATATTACTTTCTAATAGTTCACATGGTCCCTTCCATCTCCTAACATTGTGATTCTGTGATTTAGTGTGCCTCTGAGATGCCAATATTTTTTTTTTTAGTTCCTTCCTGTAACTTCTGGTTCACAACCAACTACCAGATCTTCCTTCCCTTTACAGTTACTTACTCTTCCCTTCTACCAACACCTTACCATCTGAATGACTTAACCTGCTGTCAGTTTCTAAACTAAGAGTCACAACGACTCCAGGTAAGCATATGTTGTAAAGGACAATATCAGATAATACACTCATCCTCATCTTTGTTACTGCTATTAGACCTCTCATAATATTAAATTAGCTACTTCAGGAGCAGAAAGATCCTATGAATGCTGCTTCAATTGCACTCCTCCCAGGACACTCTACCATGCTGTTTTATCCTGCCCTAGCCACCTTCTAAACTGCTTATCCCCCCAATCCCTGATTGCACCCTCTTCTCACTGTGTTAAGCTCCATCATAAAGAAGCAGTGTGATAAAATGTATCTGTTTCTTCTTGGCTGACCTGCCTACATTTAGCAGAATCACCACAAGCAAACTTTCTTAAAGGACATCCTTTCACATTGAGTGGCTGCTGGAAGGTGTGGGATATCTTGGCAAAGCACCACCTGTGATTGCTTCAATCGATGAATACAGTGGGAATGGACAGAGATTCCAATTAAACCTGAATATATGTGATGCCATTAATCAGGAGATAATGAACTGGAAGCCATTCTCAGCCCTCACCCCAAAAATAAATCCAAAAGCAAAAGCTCAGCAATTACTTGCCTAGAACTCGTTAATAAAAAATTAAATGGAATAAAATTAAGGGAAGTGTTGACCTTGAAATCACTGTCTCTGGCTCCTTTGACAAGCAGATGATGTTTTGAAATTTTTCCCACACTGCAGTATTTTTTCTCCTTGTTTCTGGCTGATGCCTAAGCAGTGACATCTGAAGGCCAAAAGTCCAAATGGCATGTGGAGATGTAAGACATGCATCGTAAACTTTGTAAGAAGGAAAAGGTTGATGACTCTTACACAACCTATCTCCTCAGCTAACCCTGAAGTTCACGGAACCTCATTTGTTTTGTGGTCTTCTTGTCACATACACTACAGGTGCACCTGTTCCTGTGCCTCACCACCCTCTGGGTAAAGACCCTCCTTCTAATTTCAGGTCTAAATCTCCCCTCCTTCAGTTTATATTCATTCCCCCTTGTCCTACTGCAATCTGAACAGCTGAAAAAATCTCTCCCCCTCTATCTTGTAATCCCCTTTTAGGTACTGAAAGGCTGCTATAAAGGTCCCCCCCAAGTCTTCTCTTCTCCAGGCTGAACAATACCAACTCTCTCAACCTATCCTCATAGTGGAGGTGCTCTAGTCCTCTGATGATCTTTGTGGCCCTCCTCTGGACCCACTAACAGGTCCACATCTTTCTTATGCTGAGGTCCCCAGAACTGGATGCGGTTCTCCAGGTGGGGTCTCACCTCCCTGGACCTGCTGGTCATGTTTCTCCTGATGCAGCCCAGGATGCAGTTGGCTTTCTGTGCTATGAGTATAAACTGTTGAGTCATATCCAGCTTTTCACCTATCATGACCCCCAACTCCTTGCCTGCAGGGCTGCTCTCAACAGGTTCCTCTCCCAGTCTGTACTTATATTTTGGATTGCCCCTACCCAGATGCAGGACCTTACACTTGGACTTATTAAACTTCATCTGATTCTCATAGGCCCAACTTTTCAAGTTTGTTCAGGTCCCTCTGGATGGCATCCCACCCTGCTGGCATGTCAACCACACCAATCAGCTTTGTGTCATCTGTGAAGTCGCTGAGGGTGCACTCAATATCTCTGTCTAGGTCATTAATAAAGATGTTGAAGAGCACCAGTCCCAAGACAGAGCTCTGAGGGGCACCACTCACCTCCAGTCTCCACCTAGACAAAGAGCCATTGACCACAACTCTCTGGCTGCATCCATCCAGCCAATTTCCTATCCACCAAATAGTCCACTGTTTGGTTCCCATTGAACCTCTAACTCTCCAATTTTGAGGTAAGGATATCATGCCGAACTGTATCAAAGGCCTTACAAAAATACAGGTAAACAACATCAGTCAGTCTTCTCTCATCAAGTGTTGCAGTTACTACACCACAGAAACTATTTTGGATTCAACTAATCTCCCTGCTAGCCCTGCCTGAGAGAAACCTGTTCGCCCGCCCTGTTCACAGGTCCTCGGGTCGCTGGTGCTCCTTAGAGCCCTTTAAAACCCCCGCGGTCATCCCGGCTCTCTCCCTCCTCGCCTTGACGTGGGCTTCCGGGTTCGGGCGCGGCTCGGGTGTCCCTAAGGTCAGGAACACCCCTATGCAGCCTGATCTAAAATTCATCATCCCCATCCCTCCCTCTCTCCCCGCCCGACATACCTCAGTCTGTGCTGCCGTTGCTACCTCGCAGACTAGCTACTTGCTTCGGTTTCACCGCGTTTAAATCCCCCGCGGTGATCCCGGCTCCACGCCCTCCAACCACCGCCTTGACTGGGTGTCGTGAGCTTTCGGGTCTGGATGGGGTTCGGCTCTGTTTGGTGTCACTGGGGTCAGGAACCGTCCTAAGCAGCTTAGTCTGAAATTCACCCCCTGGACTTATGTCGGTTTCCGTCTATACTCTGTCATCGTTGCCAAGTGTCTGCAGCAAGAGACAGTAGTGACAGGAGGCAACACTTATTTTAGGGATACTGCATACATGATCCTTGCATGATCACCTGTTAGTGTTTGCATGATATGCTCTAATGAACTTCAGGCAACCATAGCAGACTCCCAGTGGAGTCCCATGAGCTACATCTTTGCTCATCCCCAAAGGTTTCTCCTCTGCAGACATTAGTGACCTTCCTCCCTGAAGATAAAAGGGTTATTAACCTGATAACTGGATGAAGAGCCACAAATGCTCCACAATTTTGTTACTCATAGTGATGTTTGTACATAAATGGATCATTGAATGATCATGTGGAACAAGTCAGGAGGGTGTGTTCTCCTTCACTCTACACAGACACAAATAGAAACCATAAAGGGACTTTTGCTATAAGTCTAGCAGCCAGAAAACTCATGAAGAGTCAATTTCACAGTAAAACTTAATCTGACATTATTCATTAACTAGATCTTGTCACTAAGGAGCAAGTTACTTCTGGGTTTAGTGTACTGAGGTATTTTTATCTCTATGTTCCATGATACACAGTGAAACAAAATTCTAAGATATTCAAATTACCAACAAAATTACATTCTGAGAGAAAACTGACTTAACTAAGATGTTTTTCTTAAATTTGAATTTCCCTTCTTTTTAAAAAGGAAAAAGTCCACTCCTTTTCCTTAGGATAATATTCATTTCATGTTTTGATCAAGATCATTAGCATGGAAACATTTTAAAATGTTTCATTTTGAGAATTGCATATGTTTCATTGAGAGAACACTCATTTTAAAGGAAAAATACCTGATCAGATTCATGGTTGTATAGGGTGTGCATTTTTCCCACCTTTATGTTTTATCAGTCAGGCTAACTTGCTCAGAGTGTTTTGATGTTAAACAAACTATCTGTCCCTACAAGTTGGAACATACCTTTTGAAACCATCCCCACTGACATGATACTGGAGATGTTATACCCAGGTGCTACTGGGACTTTTTCTATTTTAAGCAAGTTTAGGAAAAATATTTATTTCCTTCCTCACTATATGGATTATGACTTGACTGTATTTCTGCTATATGGATTTTAAATGGCACAGTAAAGATGAACATGACTGAATTACAGGATACAGCACAGAAGCACTTGGCAGAGAGTCGTTGAAATATGTATAATTTCCTGTATAATTTCCTGCTTTTTTATGCTTGAAAACTGCAGTAGGCATAGTCTCCATATGTTGCTTTATTCTATATGCAGGGCATGATGTATAATTCCAAGTTCTATTTAGTGGTGTTCTGCTAATAAAGGAAAATGAGATACCATAATATAGTAATATAATTTATGAATAGGCATAAAATAAAGGTTTGCAAAAAGAGTAAAACAAACAAGTGAGCAAACAACAGCAACAACCCCCCAAAATTCCTCCTTCTACAACTTTGCTCTCCATAGTCTGCCCTTGAAATTGAATCAAAATCATGGAAAGCACTAATACCAGAACATTGTGAAACAGCTGTTTCTTACAGCTGACTAATTAGTCTGTATACCCAGTAAATAAAAAATATTTGTTACTGCTTAGGCAAAGTAATCCTACAGGAATTTGCATGTCATGTTTATCTGAAACAATGGGAGTACCTCCTGCTTGAAACAGCAGCTCTCTACAGGCACTAAATGGAACTGGAGGGGAGAGACAACCCAGCCCATACCTGATTGAGTTCTTTTTTGTTGGGAGTCCTTGTTGTTGGGTGTTGGGAGTCCTTGCTGTTGGCCATAGGAGTAGGCCAATAAAATATTTGTTTCAAGCCTTAAAGCACTGAATACTAACTGAATTGCAGTGAGTCCTGGAAAATGCCTAATAAGTTTGGTCAGACTTGCTGACTGTACAAACTCTTCAGCCATAGGTGTGTTGATCTGACTGAGAGGCCTCAGAAAAGCAAGTTTTTTCAGATCTGCATGTTTTACTTAACAACTGCTTAATTACTCATCAGAGTAAATCTGTAGAATTTACAGTCCAGATCTAGAATATTCTATATTGTATCTATACTCCCTGTTTCTTGTCATTCATAAATCATAATGTATGGTGTGCTATTACAGATAGCAGATTTAGTTTACAGATTAGCAGATTTAAACATAATTTTTCAATGGAAAATCAGGAGTTACTTATTATTGAGTATTAGAGCTAGTGCTTATATAGTTTTATTTCCCTGATGACATAGCTGTGTCCCTTCAACAGTAGTGGTGTGCTCCCCAGCACGTAGCTATGAAATGTAACTTA
This sequence comes from Galbula dea, assembly GCA_013399015.1. Taxonomy (NCBI): domain Eukaryota; kingdom Metazoa; phylum Chordata; class Aves; order Piciformes; family Galbulidae; genus Galbula; species Galbula dea. The sequence goes on from VWZX01009423.1 coordinate 725,026, forward strand.
GGTATCAGGGGTTTAATGGGTGCTTTAGCATCCAATCTCATAAATTGAGTGCTTTAAAAATAAGATTCAAACATTGAATTAAGCCTAGGAGGACCATATTCAGGAGAAAGCTAAGTGAAGCAGCATTAATAGACCTAAACAGTGTGTACATCTGCAGAGTACTTGTTCCTTTTTACATTCAGCATAATCACTGAATTATAGAAGCAGAGGGAGACAAGAGACCTCATGAGATCTTTTACTTCAAGTGTCACTTCATTCCATCCTAGGTGCACAATATGCCAACTGAACAGTTTTTGCACAGTATGCACCAGGGCCCATGACAAGCTCAAAAAGTCAGTGAGAGGAAAACATTTGAGAGATGATGCTTTCCATTTCCTTGCTCCTATCTGAGCTGCCAAGTCAGAATAAGGTCTGAAACTGATGCAGAAACAAAATGCTGCAAAAAAAGTGTCCAGCATCTTATTGCCTCTGTGTGATATGGTCTCCTAGTTTCCTCTGAATTTCTGTAAGCTCAACTTGCCTGTAATTTGGAAAATAAAATTACAGGCTGGCAAAGACCCACTGAAATTCTGTCCACTTCTTATTAAGTCCATCCCTTGACTGGACTTAAAATAAGCCATCTGGAAATACTTTCATCTGAACTTTTATTTAAAATTATCTACTTAAGACATTCCATTGTATCTTGGCTCCATGTATTGTAGTGTGTCATGATCCTTGTAGTGAGAACATTTTCCTTAATATTTAACCCAGGTCTCCATTGTCAGAGATTTAGCTGTTTTTCTAGTTGTGCTGTCCCACATAGACACAGTGAACAACTGATCACTGTCTTGTTTTTATAACATTTGCATAAATTAAGAGCCCTTTAATGTTCCTTATGTCCTCTCTAAGAGAGCAAGCTCAACCATTTCAATCTTTTTCTACTAATGATCCTTTCTTAGGCTGTTATAATTCTTCATAATTTCTACTAAACTCATTGCAACTCACCTACATACTTCACAAAGTGTGGCTTCCTAAGAATAGATAGTGTATAAATATGGCCACCAGGGAGTTGCTATGGTACAGAAGAGTCTGTTTTGGTGTAAGTTTGACAGAGTGTTTAGTTGGGTAGCAGGGGAAAGTATCATTGTTAATATGAAAGGCTGAGATTTGTCATTTTTGAGAAAAATCAATATTTTTCTTTGCAAGATTAGAAGCATTTACAGTTGAGCAATGAAGTTACAGAATCTCAGCTCTGAAGCTTGTCCTTATTAAATCAAATTCAATGTCACAAATGTTTACATAATTATGGATAATTAGTCCCTCTGTAATCACTTTTACTGGCAGCCTATGAAAGAGCTGAATGCTTTAACTTTAGCCTTTTAAAGTAAAAAATAAGTCAATGTTATGTAAGCAAAACTATAAATATTGAACACAGAATTATCAATTGATATTAGATACTAATAGGTTTCTAGGAAAAAATAATAATAAAATTACAGCATTTTAATTTTAAGTAAAATTATTAACTAAGTTGGGTTTACAGGATTAGAACACCTCATTTTTTTCAGGATGTGTTTGCACAGTAAATATTAAACAAATACTGACTAACTCTGAGTGGAAAAGAGTAGAATTTTTATAGCAGTAAAAATAGTTCCTGAGACTATAATACAGAATTTAAAGTATAAGGTGTGCATAATGAAAGGAACAATTTGTCTCAATGGTAACTTTTTCTTTATTTCAGGAGCCATGAACTTCATGTCCCAGAAAATTCTGTTTCATAATTGCTTCTTAACTATTGTTAGGAAAGCTGCTCTTCAAAGCACCTTGGAAGTCACTTCTTTCAAAGACATTTTCATGAGAAATACCATCCAACTTGATTTCCAGGATTAGCCACAATTTCTCTCTCTTTCATGTGACCTACAGTCTCTTGTGCTGTGATTAGGTTATTTTAAAGGATGCTTTAGGGTTTTTCCATGTTCAGGAGGCCTGCTCATCTGCAGGTGGTTTTTCTTTTGGAAGAAGTTGAATACATATACTTACTTTGAGTGTGGCTCAGCTTTTATATAGGTTTAAGCAAAACTACTGATATTGGAACAATTTACTTGCTTGTTCTACCTATTTGTTAAAGAAATTAAAATGAATACTGTTTTATTTAGCTGTGTGTCTTTAGAAAGGTGATCTTCTCTGATTTATATCAATGACTATGTTAATGCTCCTAAAACCTGCAACATTGCTTCTAAATGTTTCCTATGATGAAATATTCAAACTTCAATCCTTTTTTGTTCCACCATAAATACCTGTTTAGAAAAAACTGACCTAGTTCTTGATGTTTCATATTGTACCCCTACTTTGTGAATCCCCTTCATTTTAAGATTATAAACAAATAGGTCTTTGAAACAAACAATATGGAGCCAAGTTGTTCCTTTAGGGGATTATTTTAGACAGCTGCACAGCACACAAGTACTGGGAGGCTTATTTACACATGGTCATTGAAGTATTCATTTCACTGATTTATAGGACAGCAAAAGGTCTGTGAGACACAAACCCAGCAATTTTTAGCTGAAGTTGAAAGAGAGGATTTTCTATTCCAGGACAACCCCCAAAAATATCTGTTGAAGGACTTGTTGCCAGAGCAGATAGATACAGTGTAGTCCTACATCCAGGATAATATTGATCTCAGATGCTGAGTCTCCATTTTTCATACTGTAATCATAATATATACTTACAAAAGTCTCATCACTATATGGTATTGCTTCTGTAAAAACTAAATGTAAAACACATAGGCTTGTTTTTGACTAAAATGTGAAGGTAATACTATGACTAATGCCATGAGAGCATTTTGAAAGAGAAATGGGTTAGATGTTAATGTGCTAATTTTGGGACACCAAAGTATGGCATGATTTTCATAACAATTGAACATATTCCAATTTATTTATATTCAGTATTTCTTAATTTCATCTACCTAATTTTAAATCTAGACTTCTGCATATGAACTGTGCAAACACTTAAGTGTAGGTATCTCAAGGAAGCATTAGGCTTTATCGTGTGATGAAACTTCCAGTCTCTGGAAGTGTCTATTTGTCTTTATTGGCTGTAGGGAGAGGCAGTGACTTGTTTAAAATCAGAAATATGTTATAAAATCGATTAGAATTACCCATTCCCCTTCTTCCCCCCAGGTAAATTAGTGTAACTAAAAATTAAGGTATTTAAAATCTGTGCCCACTTTTGGAATGTGGACAGCTTTACTGAAAAGGGCAGGAGAAATTAAAATGCTTCTTGATTTCCAATTTGCACCACAACCTGATATAAATTAAACAACAATCTAGCAAGTTATCAAATTCAATAGTGACACTGTGGAATTTTTTTAGTTTAGTAGCCACACAGATTTAGAATGCAGTTGTATCCCAGCTATTCTGTTCTATTCTATTCTATTCTATTCTATTGTAGTTCAAGTCATCCCCTCATTTTCTTAGGAAATAATCTCTTTCTGCCATCATATTGCTTAATTATATTGATTATATGAATAATTTTTATATCAGTGTGCCTAGAAGCATCTTGTGACACTGTAGAATCATAAAGTTATTCACACTGGAAGGGACCTCACAAAGTCCCTGGTCCAACCTCCTGCTCACAGCAGGGTCAGCTGTAAGGTCAGACCAGGTTAATCCAGTTGGTGCTTGAAAACCCTGAAGTACAGAGACTTCACAATCTCTGTGGGTAGCTAGTTTTAATGCCTGACTGTCCTCATGGGAAAAAGCTTCTCCCTACATCCAGCCTGACCCTAACTTACTTGAAATCACATTGTTTGTCCCGTGTCCTGGCACCATGTGCTGCTAAATAGAACTTGGCTCCTTCTCCTTGATAACTTCTGTGAAGTTCTGGTTCAAGGTGTCAGGTGTTTGTATTGTAATAAAGTATTTTTGTATTTTGTACACAATAAACAGCCACTTTGCTCAAACTCATGAGAACCCTTCTATTAGCAACCATTTTAGCAATATTTCCATTGATTTTCACTGAGGATTTTGGAAATATCTGTAAATATTCACATCAAGCTAATAAAAAGCAACCTGCTAGCTAAACACTGGCAAAGCTACCTGCATAGTATAACAAAGGAAAAGTTAAAGTGTGACCTGATACCAGGGAGGACAAAATATGGATGTCTTCTTTTGTATGGCAGAGCACAACAGAAGCCCAGGGCTGAATGTTGAAACCATGCCAATTCATGCTGGAAATAAGGTGCACACTTTTGGCACTGGGAATAGATAGTGCTTCAGACAACCTGCCTGAGGTCATGGCATATTCCTCTGGAAATATTAAACAGGACTTAATGCTTTTTCTCCTAAAAGATATGCTCTACTTCAAACAGGAATGAAAACAGGAGCATCCTGTGGCTTGTGTTATGCAGGGGGTCAGACTGGATGATCACAATGGTCCCTTCTGACCTTAACATCTACGAATCTAAATGGAACATAGCACCAGGAGAACTCAAATCCCCTCACAGATTTCATAAAAGCCAAAAGCACATGACTGACCCAGAGGCAATTTTGAGAGTTGCCAGCATGACCAACTGCTGATAATGTACAGCTCTGCCAAGTGACCAGACACCAGCCCTGAGAGAACACATTTCACAAGCTGACATCTAGGATTCCAGGTAGTTGTATGCATTACATGCAGCAATGCTAATGACTAGAAAAGATGAGGAAAGCTTTAAGCTACTAGGAAAAAAATTCTTTTAAAGAAACTAAAAGAATAAAATTCAGCTTGCTTTATTTTATCTCCTTGCAAATTAAAAAATCACATTCATTAATTGAATACTGCAGTATTTATTTTTTACTTATAAATATCTAGGGCTTATGAACACTACATGCCAATTTATTCAGATTACAATATTAGTATTTATTTTTAATTCTTAGCTGGAAACCTTGTTATTGACTCTAGAGTAAAACTCAGAAACTATAAAAGAAGAAGACATAGCTATAGCTGACATAGTGGCTGAGCATGGATTTTTCATTTCCATATCTCTGTTCACAATGAATGAACCAATTTTATTGTTTCATAGTCACTTGACCACCTCAGCTCTATTCATTTCTTGAATGTTGGAATCACTTGACTGGTTTCAATATATTTATCTTTCATATAAAATGAGATATTTTACAGAAACAGAGGATGAAATTGATCTCATCTACTTTTAAAAGTATACAGCACAAATGTCTGGTTTTCAGTTTAGTCATCCTGGGCTCCCTCAGCAATCAGTAAAGGGGAACTGGCACTTCTGAAGTGTGATCTACTTAAGATGTGTATTTGAGATTAATTTCTCAGGTTAGTACTCTTCACTCTGGAAAAGAGACAATAGGAAAAAAAGAATGTGAAATGCTAAAGGGCCACAAAATCATGCATGGCTTGCAAACAGGCAAAAAGAGATCAGCTGTTCAGTGTTAAAAAAAATAATTAAAAATAGAAGACTTTAAACAAAGATGACTGTAGCTTTATGAAATCAACCACTCTGTAAGTGAACAAAAGGAAGTGGTTCTTCAGATCTGTGGAACACCATGCCAGAGGACTGTGGTTGCTTAAAATGTGCATAGATGTTAAAAGGAGGTTGTACAAGTAGATGCAAAAGAAATAATTCTCAAAGTTGCACGCACTGCACAAAAATCCTTTGAGATGAAATAACCAGAGACCAGGAGAGTAATCTGGAAAAGTGCCATATATGTTCTTGCTCTTCCCTGAGGTAGGTGGATCCCCAGTCAGCCTAGCTATGGTTGCTGTTATGCTCATACAATGAGTATAATGGATGGCTTGGAAAAGTGTTTTGAGATAAAAGTTAGTATCTATACTGCAGATGACTACTTTTGAACAGATGAAATTCACAGTGTCTTAGACAACAAAGTTGTTGTATTTGGAAGAAATAGGGAAACCAGTCAGTAAGGTGCTGGACTTATAAGATTGCATGTCTGTAGGCAATCCAATTTCACACTGCTGTTCTGCTAGTACCTGGTTCCTGCAGTCCTATAATCATAGGGCTCTTGGCTGTTCAAATATTACTCTGCTAGTTCTTGAAATCTGAAATCAAGTGAGGTTTGCCCAAGCAAACTAAACAGAACTGTTGTGGGTTAACCCCGGCTGGCAGCTCAGCCCCACACAGCCACTCACTCACTCTCCCCTAGGGGTATGAGGGACACAATCAGAAGGGTAAAGGTGAGAAAACTGGGTTACATAGCCCACCAGAGGGACCTGATTCTCTGTTATTTATAAAAGGAGGTTCAGATGATTAGACATCTTAGTTTTAATTTAAACTAGATTAATTCCACCCTTCATTTCTGTGATAATACATTAGGGGACAGATGTATATATATCCATGCAGTCACAGAACAGAGAAACAAAGGTATGGTTGTACTACCTTCCTGTCAAAATATGACTCTTTTTCACATCACTGTTGAATTTGAATAAACTGTATTATGTACATTTATGAACTTAGAAGAGGATGTCAGCAGATTGTTTCAGTTAGTATAAACCATGACTATTTCAAATACCTAATGTAGCACAAATGAAAACCTTCATGTTGTCTCCCATTTCCTATCATTCCTGCCAGATCTTGTAACACAGTTTGGCATATGCATGTCATCATGTTATCTTTAAAAACTTCAAGGTATGTATGGCTTTCCTTTGCTTTTAACTGACTACTCTAATGAAATTCCTGTCAAGGAGCAATACAGTCTTCAAGAGCAGAGTAAGAAAACATCTCAGAGTTCTCTGGAGAGTTCAGGGTTTTCCCATCACAGGTCTTTTCCATAATCACCATGGTCTATTTTCACAGTATTTCATTGATTGCCTGATGGAACATTGAGAGGAATCTGGGCAATGACAGCAGCCATGGGCTGCTGTCCAGTTTACTTCCCTCTACATTTCCCCAATCCAGACTGTTGTCCAATATATAATCAAGCTCAATGTATTCTGCAAGATCCAGAATAATGTATCCTATATTTATACTACAGTGATACTGCTATATCAGCCAAGATAACAGGTATTTTATACATATAATCCATGTACTTTCTGAAAAGCTGAATTATAGTTTCCTTAAAACAAAAAATAAAATGAAGCCAGAATGTGTAAGCAACATTACTGAGATCAGCATCTTCTATGTTAATCACTCTGAATTTTTCACACCAAAGATTTGATACATTTAACCACAGAAAAACTTAAAGCAAGTGACAAAATCAACCCCCCAGACTTCCCATGTGCTTTTTAAACAGAATGTGGAATGAAGGGGGGGAGGAGGGGAAATGAAAAAAGACTTTACACTACAGTTTGAAGTATATGCAATTTTACCTACTGTAACAAGTTTCAGTGTGTTTCAAAAAAGCGTACAGCATCACAGAACATAAAAATAGATCTCCAGCTAACAGTAGACCAGGGAAGGTTTTCAAAATATTGAGTTAATGTATGCAGAGGCAATTTCTTCTTCAGAAGTGTAGATTGAAAAGGATATAGATCAACAGGTGCTTTTTTGATAAAATGTCTGCGTTGCTCAAACTATTTTATGGAATACATGAGATGATCTTTAGAAAATTGAAGTGCTGTAGTGTATAAGGAAAGAGATTCTGCTGTAACAAATAGAGCAACATTGTGGCTAGAGACAGTAGAAAATATCCTTTGGAGGCTTGCAGGGGCAACCAATGCAGTTTAAGTGTTTTCTGTATCTCGCTATTGTTCATGTAGTTTGAGCATTAGATCATAAACAAGCTACCTTATGGATTTATGAACAAATTGCAATGCTGATTTTGCTGATGACATTGCCTGGCTCAGCTCTGTGTATTGATGGTAAACAAAAGACTCACCAAACAGCAAGAAAATCAAAACAAAACAGGTTAATGGCTTCATCAATAAAAAGAAGATAAAAATCTTGTGATTGATATCCCAAATGGAGGATAACTTCAGAAAGGGAAATATTAAAAGAAATAAGTCAGTTTTCCTATCAGGAGTGGAGCCTTCTAATTAAAATGACACTGTGGCAGACATCCAGCAATGATGACCAAATGCTTACAACAGTTTTTATAACTGAGAAAAGATTTGGGAAAATATCATAATTAACATTGCCCCCAAAAAAGATTTTTCAACACTGTCATCTTTATGAAATAGTCATAAGGATTTTCACTAGTAGTTAGGAAGAGCTATTAACTAATTCAAAAGCTTTGATTGCATCAGTTTAAAAAAAACTTATTAGGAAAATCACTATCCTGTAATTTCTAAGTAAATAAACCTTAACTAACCATGAGAAAAGAAAGGTGATCAACACACTCAGGATGACCTTTAAGAGTAGTATCAACATGACTTTTATCTCAAGTGATAACATGAACACCATTGAGAAGCAGATGAATGAGAGTTAAGAAAATGTGACAGGGAACAACAGAGAAAGGTACCTATTCCATCAACATGACACTTAAAATCTGAAGATCATCATAAAAATAATGAAATAAATTGCAGAAACTTGGTCCCAGGCCATGAAAAGAATAGTGAAGAAAAATACACAAGATCAACAGAAAAATTACTTTTCTTCATGGAAGATATTATAAAAGATTTTAACTCTTCAAGGACAGCTTAATAATCCCTTTAGGACTTATGATCACTTTTTCACTGTTCACAGCTCAGCTGTGCCTGTAGTCCTTCCCCAGTATGCTGACTATGCTCAAAAAATCCTAGTCAGCGGATCAGTTAAAGAAACCCCACTATGATATAAGATGCTGAGGGGACATTAGGGATGACTTGATGACTCCCTACTGGTTCCTATTTAATCATGTAAATCTCAGTCAGATTGAAGAAGCAGTGTAAAGAGTAATAAAGAGAGGTTCTGAGTCAGCTTGTCCTCATTTCCCCTGGGGACTTTGCTCCAGTGTTATTAATGTCACCAGAAGTCTACCTGCTAACATCTAGGAGCACAGCAAAAGGATCTTACCTGCAAAACCATATTGGAACAAGAACACATGCTCTATACTGAAGAGTTCTCTTTTGGTTACAAAAGGCAATGACTCTTTTTACCACACAATTTTCTAACATATGTAAAATATTGTCCAAAGGTGATGTGTTACTATTTTGTATTATGTTTAATTTTAAGTTGTGTATTCAGTGTTCTGTGTTTACTAAACGTCAATATTTGGCTAGTTATGCAGAGATACATCCTAAAGCCATAGTCAGCCAAGCCTGGCTAATGTTATGCATCTAGTTAAACCTGACCTTCAACTATTCTCTCTGATCAAACTCATTTCTTCACTGTTCTTCAGCTAATGGATTTTTAGCACCATATGTGAAGTATGGAGTGTGCATCAACATCTTTTACATTAACTCTCTCCAGAAGACAGAAGAAGGGGAAAATCTGACTAAAAATACCTAAATGGATTCAGCTGTACAAGCACAACCTATCCATTTGCACAGGAAAGTCTGGATGACAGAGCTAAGTTTAAATGTGGCAAACTGCCAGCTTAATTGAAACTGATAAATATGCATATCAAGGGCAACAGACATCCAGTTTATTATTTGTGGTTCTTTGTCCCTATAAATTCTGCTCAGTGAAAGCTGGCTAAATCTTTATGTTTGACTAGAAGGAGTCCCTTTTTCAGACTCTATTTTTATTGAACTTCTTTACACTTAATGTAAATAGTTTGGGTATTTCTTTAAGGGTCTTCCACCTCCTTATTTCCAAGGCGCTCAGCCAGATGTAGAAAAGCACACTGACTTTGTGGTAAAAGTGAGTTCACTGTAAGACAGCATCATCTCCCTTCAGTATCTTTGAATCCACAAAGAAGTTCACATGAAGTCACACCTACATTTCACTTTAATAAAAACATATCAATATATGATATAATGTCATACTAAGTAGAGGTATATTTTTAATGCATTAGCTTTCATTTAAGGAACTAGAAACTTGTAAGGGAAGTAACTTAATGTATTCATGGGGGAACTACTGCTCTTTACACAGACTTTAACTCATTTTTCTTTCCCACAAATCTCTCCATACTCTTCCAACCTGCTGCCCATTTGTTAAGACTACAATTCAGTTTTAAATCTTTGTTTAGCCAATATTTCACATGTAACTTCAAGCATTCAAATATTCTTCCACAGTTCAGCAGCAAAACTTGTGTGTGCAAATACTACATATTCAAGTACATATACTTGAACGATTGCTTGCATTGTTAGGCCACCAAATCAGGGAACTTGACCACAACTCCTGGCCAACAAGACACAAAAAGGCAAATTGATATGTGATTTCACAGGTTTGGGTACCTCTGTGAAATTCAGTCTTTAGTTCTGACTACTGCTAAGCCTTCTTGTGTCTTTTGGCATGCAGTGCCTTTTTCCTCTGTTTATAGGTCAAAGGGCATGTCAAACTCCTCATTCAAAGGCATATGCCCAAAGGGATTTGTACTCTTGCAAAACTCTAATGAAAATTTACAGTAGGGACAAAAGGCCTGAAAATCAAGGCCCATAGAAATGAAGTCTGTTCACTCACTCATCCCAGATAATGAAAAATCTGATAAATCACAGAGTTTAAGGGCAAAGGAGGCTATTATGATAATCTATTTTGATCTTCTACATTGCACAGACTGTAACTTTTTACCCAGTAATTCTTGACCTCTGAATGAGCTACAGCTCTTCTAAAAAGACAAACAGCTTTGGTTTGAACTTTAGTGGCAGATACTCTGTCTGAACTCCTTGTAGTAGTTCTAGCAGTTAATCACACTGATTGTTTCATATAAGTGGTTGTTTTTTCTATGGAAAGGAGACCTTCACACCTATTTATGAAGACTAAAAGCCATTAGTTCTTAATAAACCCATAAGTTCCTTATAAATTAGTACAAATTCTAAAGAAATTTTAAATGAGTTTGTGAAAGATGAAATTCACAGGAATTCACACACTTCATCCAAATTTGCCTTTCAGATTGTCAAGAATCACTTGCAAAGAAAAAAATGGCCTTAATAGGGAGCTGATAAGGATTTCCAGAGACCTTGACTCAATTTCCAAGTCTGTCACAGGTTTGCTATGTGACTTTAATCATCTAGATGCAGTTCATTGGACTAAACCTAGCTGTGCAGAAGCATAGTTGTTAACAGATATAAAGACTTTAAGCTGTAGTCAGTGGAGAGAAGGAGACATTTTTAAAGTGTGATTTATCTGCTCTTTAGATACTTTGTTGCTGTTGAGGAGAATTACAGCTTGGAAGTGCCTGGTTTTCAATCCTGATTTAAAAGGGAACCTAGAGTCGTTGGCTTACATGTAGATATGTACACAGTAGACACCTACAACTGTTCAAATGAGTCCTGCTCCTTGTGTATTTGTGCCTTTGTTTCCTCATATAAATGGGGATAATTCCCTCTTCTTTTTACAGGTGTTTTCTTCTTAAGTCTGTATAGACCATATGTTCCCATCATAGGGTATTCTCTCATTTTATATACAAATGAGGTTTCAGCTTGTAACAGTTCAACCACTACTTTGGTATGAATATATTCACTTTTTAAAGAAATAAACCACTTAAATTAATTTTAATAAATTGCTTGCCTCACCCCAACAGAGATTTCTTTTCTTGCTGATTAAATTTTGCCAATTTCATCAAGAAAAAATCCACCTTAAATCAACAAATAATAATTTTTAATCATTTTTCCCTTTTTAGGAAGCAGATACTGCACTTTGCTATAAGATACTGTTGTTATTGTAAAGCAAGCATATGCAAATTAATGCTAAACCAGACAAAATGCCTGAGTGATTTTGAACTTTGCATAATTTGTTGAGAATCTGACTCCTCTTGATGAATACTTTCAGACAGCAGAAGAGTGAAGAGATCATAGAATGGGTTAGCTCTCCAATAGCCAAAGAAGTGAATTAGGGCACGTAGATATCGCTGTATTTCAATATGCAGAAGATTTCTTTTCTTCTTAGTTTTGCTTTTGCAAAATCTGGTATTTCTTGGTAACTAATATTTGACAAATAATGTTAATGGGCAGGAAAAGATTAAAAAATGAGATATAAATCTGACCAGGCTTAACTGATGACAGTTATTTAACCTAATGAGAGCCTCTAAGGGTTTTCTGAGAGGTAGACAAGAGTTTAGTAAAGCACAAATCAAACAGCAGGTGAAAGAAAAGATTTCACCCTGTACAACAACACAACTGAAAAAGAGCTACTGTGCTACCATGTGGTGCTGGAAATATCTGGCTTACTGTGAACAAGAGCTTGACACTGTAAAGTGAAGATTGCTAAGTGACTTTTACATGAGGGGGCCTAACTGTTGCCTTATGTGTTGAACAGGCTGGCTTGGCACTACAGAAAATTGCAGAAGGGTGTCCTCCCACCAGAAAATATGAGTAACCACCCTGATGCTTTAGGATGACTGCATGAGGGAAGTTGTATGCCACAGTGAGTTTTTATTTTCTTTTAAGGGATGTGTTCAAGTTTTCAGAGACTCTCCTCTTTATAACAAACCTCTCCATAACATCACCCAGAGGAAGATCTGAAATGTCAGAAGGAAACTGAGAAAGAAGTAGGAGGGGAAAAACATCAGCTACTTTCAATTTGGTAAAATATTTGTTCTAGTGTTTCAGGAACAAGACATTAACAAAAAAATATTAAATTATGTTGATCATATTTCAATAATTCAAAATATTTCAACTTCAGATAAAATTAATGACATATGGCCTGTATCCAACTTTCCCACACATATTCATTAGGTCTGGATGTCTCAAAATTCCTGCCATACAGCAATATGGACACCAGCAAAAGATGTTTCACAGTTACTGAACTAATGAAATAATGTCATTTTTCTTTAAATTCTGTGGTTCATCCACGTATCCCATGTACCTATCCATTGATTGAGTCACTGAAGTAGAAAAGCTGAGATATTTTAACTAAAATGACACTTTTTCCCCCCATAAAAATACCAAAAACCTGGAGCTGAAAAACAAACTTCTTGAAGTCAAAATGAAATATTTTCTCTCAATTTATTTTTCTTTCTTTTACATTATATCTATAACTTTTGGATTAGATGTTTACAAAACAAAAACCTTATATAAATATCATAAAGCCATTCATTTGAAATTGCATGTATGAAAAGCTTCAAATTTTACAAACTTCATCAGAAAGTACTTGGCAAATTTGAGCTAACTTTAAAAATAATTTTCTCTCTTCTCTGCCAGAAGCTTTTTTTCTCTGTAGATGCAATATGTTTTACAACTATTAATTTAAAAACTTTTAGAGACCTACAAATTGTTATCCTATAAATACCAGAAATAAATTAAATCACAGTGCCTTCTTGACATACTCATCAATATTTATTCCTTAATTTATATCCCAAATAATTTCTCTCCTAATTGTAAGCTAGCAAATAATGAACTTCTTTTATCAGGCCTGTATGTCATGATAGCTTACTGTTTTCAAAGATTTGCACTTTTCATAAGCTTTCTAGTGCTTGTCTCATACTTCACATGGTCTGCACTGAGCTCATACATACAGTTATTTTATTACCTGCTAAGTATTTTGATTACAGATTCTAATCTTTAAAATAAAGCAATCTCTCCTGATACCTTCTAGCCACAGTCTCCTAGCAACGAAGGTTCCCCTTACTTCCCTTGATTCTGAATGTAGAATAATTTATGGATACTTAAGCTTTTTTGCTTTATTTCAACCAGTCTCACTTATTCCCAGGAAAGATTTTGTTTCTTTAAAATGCTATAAATCATAAACAGGAAATTTTAAACATCTTATATTAAGTAAAACAACATCTTAACACACTTGCAATCTTATTTGAATTCACTTAGGCCACATGTTAAACTTTTATGCTCTGTGTAAGAGGCTGGCAGAATTAGATAGTGAATGGAGAAAGTTCCCTTCCTGAAACTGTAAGAGGAGATTCTAGTTGGAAGATTAGTAACTTTCTGAAACCTAAATTCCCTTCTCCTTTGAAACACAGAAAACATCTTTGTTTCATTCAGTAAATGTCTCCTCATATTAGACACCTTACAATAGCAAAAAATTATTGTTAAAATCCTATTCACTATTAATCATCAAAAATTTGATTGAAAATTTGACTCCTTTACTCTTTAAGGCAAAGCCTTAAATAAAAACATTTGCAAAGCTCACATGAAAAAATTACAAAGTTCACCAACTGTTCTCTTCCTGTCCTGTGGCTTTCTAGACCCATGTGAAGCCACATAATGCTGAGCAGTGTCCAGCTCATTCCATTACTATGTTCCTTTCTGCTACTGGCATTTAATACTAATAACTGAGATGTTAAAAAGAATTCTAAGGTTATTTACAGGCAACTTATTTCTTGAAAATTTAACTTCAGCACTGTCTGTTGACAAATTGTGACACATTCCTTGTTAATCTCTTTAAAGACAAGACTTTCTATCAAATCTTAATACTCCCTTGTTGAAATGATGAGGCAATTGATCTCACTATAAATCTCACTGGGGTCCTGGACTGTGAACAGGATCAGCAGAGACCTTGGGGGAGGCCAGACAGGGCTAGCAAGGCCACTGGTATCCTCCAGACCCTGACAGAAATTTGCTTGGTAAGACTCCTGGGAGTCAGTGAGTTGGGGACACCTGAGCTGGAGAGTGCATCTGGTTCACTGGCTTAAATACACAAAAATGGATCTGTTCTCCATGCATTTATCTAATCCCTTTTTTTTCAGCCAGAGCTTGAGAGCATTTTTAGCTCTTCAGTGCCTTCTGGCAGTCATTTCTACCTCATTTTCAGCATATGTGACTGTTACATTTCAAAGATAATCATCTGCTTCATGTGTCATCCAGCCCCAGGTTGAATTCGGGGGTTCCCTCCGTGCACGGGCTGCCTGCCAGCACTGCAGAGATCTGCCCATGCCCAGTGCCATGTTGCAGGCATGTGCTCCTCACACCACACCAGCTCAGCAGAGAGTGAGGAGGAGTTTGCTTGTCAGAGGTGACTTCTTTTAGCAGCAGATTTGTTTATTTAAGCCTTGGGTGTTGATCCCAAATTACATCCTGCTCTCAACAGCCTTTTCTGGAGGCATCAGAAAGCAGATGAATTAAATAAAAATTACTTAAAACAATTTTGGATGTTACTTAATCCTTAACAAAGTAGTGAGCTGCATTTTTAAAGCTTCTGAATTTTACACTTATTAATCTTATAAACACTCAAAAGAGTCTCTTATAAAGTGAGAAATAAGTCATCATAGTACCTTTCTTCTGCTGACTTTGATAGTGGTGCCTAACTGTATTCTAACTGTATTCTACTATCACAGGTGTAATTCTGTTTTTCTGTTCCTGTTTCCAGTTCACTACAGCCATATCTTCTTTGTTTCAGTGGTAACCTTTGAACAATGAAAAATAGTATCTGTGGAAGAATCCTTGCCTACATAGTAGAGTCCAAGTTAGGTTTGTTTCCATTTATATACAGTTACAAGGTAAGTGTATCTAACAAAAGGATTTTTTGTTTATTTCTTAATTGCTGAATGAAATTTCAATCTTTGTTTATAAGGTCTCCTGAACACATAATCTGTTCTCCTTTCTTGAAAGCTGGAAGAAATTTCAGATTTAACAACATAATAAAACATTTCATAGAATACTTCTGTCTGTTAAATGTATTATCTTTTGTTGTCATAAAATTTAATAGAACAGAGGCAAATCTTTCTTTCAGACACTTTAAATTTACAGAAAATGATTGCTATATTCTTAATATTGGTGATTAGTGATGTAGCCTGTGATTTAATGACAGCTGAGCTATCAGTGAGGTTTTATGATGTTGTGAGATGACTGAACTACACCTATTTGTTAAAGGTATGTTCACAAATCTATGATTACTATCATACTGTGTATGAGTGGAAAATGAAAAGTCAATGAAACAGACACAGTAAAAAGAGACAAAGGCAAAACATAACATATATACCTTTCTATCATTTATGAAGAGTTAAGTTGTGGCTCAATAAAAAAAAATATTACTGAGTAATTCAAGCTGTTAAGATTAAATCAAAGATCACAAAAATGCTATTTTGGCCCATCACTTAATAGGAGACTCCTAGCACTGTGATTTTCAGCCACATCAAGGTATCATTACTCCTCTGAGAGAGTAGAAAATTACCTAAACACACAGGGACTATGAGGGATTAAGGGGCTTAGAAAGCATGGGCAGAACAAGTCTTGACCAGAAAGCCTGAGCCAGAAGTGAGCAGCAAAAGAGCTAATCGTAATCTTGGAGCTGTGGTGGATGATCCCTAGGATTTGGACTGGGGGAAGAGCAATAGTTGTGCTTTAAGAAAGGAAAGATATATAAGGAATAGTGGATTCCATCTGCTTTTTCCTTAAGGGGAGTATTTTTCCTCTTGCTTGTGGAGTAGAAGCTGGTGAAATTTTTACTCCTCTGGAAAGCAAGAAAAAAATTGCAGCATAGAAGAAAGTGAAACCAGGAGATACACTGAGATCTCCCTCATTCAGGTAGCTGATGTTACCTGTGTTGTGCCTGCATTCTCTTGGATTGTTTCCCTGATCCTTACCTCTGCCAGAAAACAATTGGGACTTTCTGATACACAGACAAGAACTTAAATAGAGCCCATTGAAAGCTACAACCTCTCTACATTTACAGTAGAGTATAAAGAGTATTTAAACCCATGTGTCTCACCACACAGGAAAGACCTTTGTAGAATTACAGACTGGTTAGTGTTGGAAGGGATCTTTAAAGGTCATCTAGTCCAACCCCCTGCAGTAAGAAGGGACATCTTTATTGAATTTGACTGTAGAGCTATTTGAAGCAGCCTCAGATAGAAGCATTTAATTGCAATTTCATTTTAGAAAAAAAACAAACACAAAAGCAACTCAATGTTTCTGATTTCCAGCACAAGCTTATACCTAATCATTAAGATATCCTATTTTCTTGAGGAAGAAAGGATGGAGAGAGTTCTCAGTCACTTTCAGCAAAACTATTTTTTAACTTGGAGCAATTTAGTGTTGGAAATTAGTAGAAAGAGAGAAAATGCAACCACAAGTCTAAAATGTGTTGGTTAGAAAAGAGGGAAGCCTAGATATCAGTCTATTGTCCACTGAATACTCAATATAAAATTCAAATAATAGAGCAAAAGCAAAATTCCAGTCTTTTCTTCCTCCTCAGATGTGTCCCAAACACTAAATTACAGTTACTTTTGTGCTTATTTTCACTTGGGTCTTCTGAATGTTTAGATTTTTCATGCAAAGTAGAAAGATTTCCAATAGCAGCAAATGAATGCATTTTTTTCCTCCTATCCTGACATACCCATAAGTCTAGGGATGAAAAGGCCTGAAAAGAGATGAGAGGCCTGGATAAAAAAAAAAACAACTTTCAAGCAAAGGAGTCACCTGAAGCTAAGATGTCCTTAAATTCAGGAGTGCCCTAGATACAGAGCAGTTGGCAGATGGGCATGTTCAGACTCATTTTGGACAGAGCTGGAGCTCTTAGGCTTGCTCCGAGAGCACCAAGCAGATGAGGCCCCGCAGGCAAAGAGATCCATTGGCCTTTACCTTCTTCCAGGGTCAGATAGCAGTTTAACAAAGCTAGGGATGTTAGGAATATTCAGATTATGTATCCAGGTGAGATCAGGCTCATTTGCATTCTGCTCAGTCTGGGCCTTTGTTTGAAGCACCTGTTCAGGTAAGAGTGGATCAATTTTCTAACAGTCTTAAGCTTTTATTATAGGTAAAAGGCTTCATTCTGAAGTATTTTATAGTCCATCATAGTGATTACATGTTGTTGTTTGCTCTAGGTGACAGCATAGTCATCACATTCAGTTCACTTTTAGAAAACTTTAAGTGAAGAAAGATTAAAAAATAAATTCTGGAAAATTAGAAATTTGGGGATGCAGTGAGGGATGTTGTTTATGCAGTCACTGTGGGAAATACTATTTCGACTCCCTGAAATGATTGTGGTCAAATTACTGTACTTAAGAAACATGTCCCACAAGAAACAAAAAAGAACTGGACCACTGTTCTAGTCAAGTTCCTACACAAAATAAATCCAGGAGACCAAAAAAATTCATATCAGTGTGCTAAAAAAGGTTAGGGAGATGGCAGGACTGGAATGAGTCTTAGGGCAGAGATAATGAATCAGCTTTGAAGTAAGGAAAGCTGGAGAACTGAAAAACAAATCCAAAATGCAGGGTTTAATACAATAGTTTTGGTAGCTGGGAACATTTATTTTGAAAGATTGCACACTCAGGTAAAGCAGATCAACACCAAGGAATAGAATTGAAATTGAACAAACTAATAGAGCTCTGATTGTTTCCCCACCTGAAGAAAGCAGAAAAGCCAAGATTGAATATTTTGAGAATTCCCAGTTCAGCAAGCAGAATAAAACTTGCAGAGATATCAGAAAGATAAACCAATGAATCTTCTGAGCAAATGGGCTTTTCTTTTTAATGACTGTGAAGTTAAAAAAGGAAAGAAAACAATTTTAAGAGACTAACAAACAGATGTGAAGAATCAAGCTGCAATGTTGAGGAGAGATCTGTAATTGTTCTTTCGCTGTTACCTTTGTAAATTGAAATCTGGAGAGACCTTTGTATTGTATGGACAATTCTCAGACAAACAGGAATTAGAAGTTGTGTATCTGAAGAAGGAGACTGAGGTATTTAATTTGAAAAGATCTGTAAATGATATCCTTCAGAATCAGAATGTGTTAAAACTTAGCTGCATGTTTCAGATGTCTCTACTGTTTCACTGCATAGAAAGTACATGGAAATACAGAATTAAAATACTAAGATTTAAATACTGTACTATGGGGAATGGTGGTAGTTTAAATTCCAGTGGTAACCAGAAGACATTCCAACAGATGCTTAGTGTCTGTAATTAGTGTGGGAAGCAGGCTCTAAGCAAGAGTCTTTAAAGTTTAACTCTCACAAGGGAAATATAAAGACTTAATATGAGGGAGAAAAAAATGTATAAAAGGTAAGATCTTACCTGACAATTTTTTGTTGTTATTCCTGAAGAAGCTGGCAGCTCATGGTTTAGAAAGGTATGCTCTTCACTGGGTAAGGAACTGTCTGGATGGCAGAGCCCAGAGAGTGTCAGCTCAAGTGGTGTTCTCTAGGGCTCAATATTGGGGCCAGCTCTGTTCCAAACCTTTATCAATGATCTGGATGAGAGCATCGAGTGCACCCTCAGTAAGTTTGCAGATGACACCAAGTTAGGAAGAAGTGTTGATCTGGCAGAAAAAGACCTGACGAAGCTGGACAACACTCAAATGAACATGAGCCAGCAGTGTGTCCAAGTGGCCAAGATGGCAAACAGCACCCTGGCCTGTGTCAGAAATAGTGTGACCATCAGGATCAGTGCCCCTATACTTGGCACTGGTGAGGCCACACCTCAATTATTGTGCTCAGTTTTGGGCCTCTCACTACAAGAAAGACACAGAGGCATTGGAGCATGTCCAGAGAAAGGCAACAAGGCTGGTGAAGAGTCTGGAGAATAAGTCTTACAAGGAGAGGCTGTGGGAATTGGGTTTGTTCAGTCTAATGAGTAATAGGTTCAGGGAAGATGTTGTCTCTCTTTACAACCACCTGAAAGGAGGTTGTAGCGAGGTGGGGGTCAGTCTATTCTCCCAGTGCTAGGGCAAGAGGAAATGACCTCAAGTTCCACTAGGGGAGGTTTAGATTGGATGTTAGGAAAAAACTCTTCACAGAAAGAGTTGTTAGGCATTGGCCCAGGCTGTCCAGGGAAGTGGTGGAGTCATCACCCCTGGAGGTGTCTAACAAATGTTTAGATGTGGTACTTAGGGACATGGTTTAGTGGCATGGTGGTAATAGGTTGATGGTTGGACGTGGGGATCTTAAAGGTCTCTTCCAACCTTAATGAGTCCATGGTTCTGTAATCTGCAATTCTGTCCTGGCTTCCAGTGTTCACAATAGGATTTTTGGTACCATAGTTTTCCCTGAAGCAGATCTACATTTTTCAATGAAGCCTTGATTTCTTGTAGTATGATTGTATATAGTGTGCTCTTGACAGAGGCATTTTGCAATGCCTGCAGATACCTATTATGATTGTGCTTCAGACTGCTTGTACAACACACCCCAGAAGAGAAAGTGGTCATTGTTCTATCTGAATGTAGTCTTGAGAATACCAAAACCACTTTCACAGGTGCCTCTGATAGCAGCCTTAGCCTCATCATTAAATAGTTCTTGTTAATTATGATGAATTTAGTACTGCTGTCTGACTCTACAGAATCTGAAAACCCTCCATACCTAGGAGATGCCATTGAGCAGCAAAAATATGTAAAATAAATAAAAGGTTTGTATGAGGTAACAAAGAGAAAAATGAAAGTTTGATGAGTCAAGATCTAGT
Source organism: Galbula dea (assembly GCA_013399015.1). Classification (NCBI taxonomy): domain Eukaryota; kingdom Metazoa; phylum Chordata; class Aves; order Piciformes; family Galbulidae; genus Galbula; species Galbula dea. Next base: position 745,330 of record VWZX01009423.1, read on the forward strand.
ACTCCACTTTCTGTCATTCTGCCTCCCAAGATCTTAGTCATTGCTGTGTGGCTTTGCTGTCTGTTCTGAAGCCTATCTGCACAACCTTCCACCATCTGCCACTAACCTTCCTTCCCTGAGGGACAGATTCTCAGCTGATGCAAACAAGTGCAACCCCAAAGATTCCTTTACATGTGACCTGATTTTTATTCAGACTTTGCCTCAGGGTTACTTTGTCTACTGTCATCATTCCTGTTGTCAGACCTGACACAGGCTGAGTTTCTCCCAGAGGCTTGGCAGTGAGTGACCTTGGCATCCTTGCAGAGTTCCATTAACTTTAAACCAGGCCACCCTGTAGGACCTGGTTGTAGTTCTGGGACTTAAAATGAAAGCTCTTCAAGAAAAATATTTTATCTTTTGATATTCTGAAACACTGTCTACAGGAACTTCAAGGTGAAATGGAGGCTGCAGTCACACAGCAGTGTTCATTGCTTGACCATTTCTGTAATGTTATACTTTTTCTTGGCTGTCACTTCCAGAAAAATATCTATCATCCTAATCTTTGAGAAATATTCAAGGCAGTGGTTGCAGAATTTTAAATCAATCTTCAAAGTTATTCTTATCTTTCAAGCAATGTGTTTTCTGAGTAGAAATCCACGTTTTGATAATTTAGTTTATTGTAAACTAAGGGACCTATGGTTACATCTATTTTTAGTAAAATTACAGGTTTTCCTGAAAAATTTGCATTAATGAATGCACCTACTTGTATCTGGGGGTTTGCAACTACTACTCTATAAATAGTATCTTCAAATTTATGTAAAGAAGAACTAAAACCTTTAAAATTTCTGAAATTATCTTTGTTTCCTCACTCTTTCATCCCCCTCCTCTACCTATAGTCTTTCCTTTCCCCATACTTCATACTCTTAAACTCTGCAAGATGTAGTGGGAGAAAAATCCCTTTTCACAGGTCTCCTATTTGTAGGTGTCTGACTCAGATTATTAAGGTCTTCCTTTCCCCCAAGGGCAGGGGGGGGGGAGGGGAATTGTACCACAGATGGTTCACTCTCTTTTTGACTACTTATTTGTTGAAATCTGCATTTTCTTTTTGGAACTCCTTTCTGATGAGTTGGAAAAAAAAAAAGTCTTAACTCTGCAGTATGTTCTTCTTTCTGAAGTGGGTTTTCTCTGACAACCCCAGCTGTAACACTTGTACCACTTTTCTCCTTATTCAGTTTAAAAAGGACATTTGTTGTTGGGTTTGGGGTTTTTTTGTGAAGTCAGCTTGGTACCAGTGCTTAATCACTTTTTCTTCATTTGCTGGCCATTTCTCATTATCTTTCTCTTACTACAGCATGGTGAAGGCACACACAGCACCACTCTTTTTTAGCTGACAGAGAGCAGCACTAAAAGAATATACTGGTAGGCTGGGAAAAATCGAATCCTAGCTTTTATTAAGGGGAATACAAGAGGTAAAGTAGTCACAGGAGACATGAATACTAAGAAAGCAATCTGCACTGTAAAAAAACTGGCAGCACAGAATCCTGTGTGGTACCTATGGTCCACCAGCCTCATAAACTAACTGTCATTTGCTTAGTTCTGTTTGCAATAAACCTGAACATTTAGTGAGAATAGTCATCTTTATACCTTTTTCCATGCTTCAATAACTATTTATATTGTATCTATGTGGTACCAGACAAGTCAAAATACAAATTTGATCCAGACTGAAGGCAGAGAAGGGCAGGAAGGGAATGCTGGCCTCTCTTCAAATGGGCACTGAAGCATACAGTACCCTGTTTGAACCCTTTTTATTCAGGCATGTAGGAAAACAGTTAATACATTGAAATGTACTACAGGCAAAAGCCTGGAACTTCAAAGTTAGCCCAGCAACATCTTTTGAGTAAAACTGATTATAGTGAATGAGTTTAAATAGGCTTCTATTATAGTTCTATTAGGCATTATGGAATTTTCTTTTGATCTCATACTGCAAGACCTAAATACAGATTTATTATATGATCGAACTAGAGCCTAAATCCACTGACTAGTGAAGAGCTTGCAGGGATGCTCTCCATTCTAAGTAAGTCCTAATCTCTTGAGAACAACACAAAGAATTAATTTTCTCTATTTTTGTCAGGGAAGACATATTGCAAATTAGCCTAGAAAGATTGCCTTTTGGGTGTTCTGAGAGACCATTCCTCATGCAGAGCATTTAGAGCACTTTTGCCTTCAGTGTGTTTTGCATCACTTTCTTTGTGTTCAGTCCCAACATGTACCTGGGGATCAACTGAATATGCAACAAACTCCTTCATCTGGTTATATTTTTTCCATTTGATTTTCCTCAATAAAAAGACTATTGACAAGTCACTTTTATGTAAAGTTTTGAAAGAAATCTGCTTTCCAGTAAAAGAATAGTAAAGCTGTGAAAGAGTTGCAGCAATGGTTTTGCTATGGCATATTTTTTCCTCTTGTTATGGTTTGGATTGGCTGGGAGGAGCCCTTAAACCCACCACACCTCTTTATTGTCAAAAAGAAAGCTTTCAAAGACAACATGTTCTTTGACACAGATTTTGGTGATGCTAGCCATAGAAATATTTCTGCCTTCCAAGGCACAATCTCTGATCATTTCTGGAGAGACAAGGAGAGGTCAGAGTGAAAAATTTGAAACAAAAATAAATATTTTGACACCATTTATTTTTCCAGAAGAACAGGATTTTCCCCCCTCCTTCTGAAGTTGAACAATGCATTTAACATTCCAGAAATTGTAAAGGAAATGGAGCTGTCATCATCTTGGAATTTCTAACAGTAGCTCAATTCACTAGGTAATAATGCAGTTTAACCACGATACCACAAACTGAGACCAAAAGATGATCATGCTGCTGTAAATTGTCATGTAATGCCTTCAGAGAAAATTTAAGGAGCACATTACTAGTGAAAGGTCTGCACATTTCTAAAGAAAAAAACCCCAATTATTGTAAAAGATTATCTATTTGTAACCAAATTTCAGACTTCAAGGGAATGACTAAAAATTTTATTCTAATTGGTAGGTTTTGGCATCTTGTTTTTGCATTAAAAGAAATTATTGCTATCTTAATTCAATGTGTTATGTGGAAAAGGAAAAGATATCGTTGATCAATTGTAATAAAAAGGGAAAAATCTCAAATCTTTTATTTTCTGCTAATTCATAAATTTATAATTTAAATTGGGAATGTGTCTCAAAGAAACAGTAAGNAATAATTTTTAATTGGTGAAACATTGCTCTATATACCACCCACCACACCTATATTCTTTTATTGCCCTCCTTTGTTCAGCTTTTCTACTTCTGCTTCCTTTTGCTTTCAAAATTTGTTCTTCAGATTGTAGAATAGTTTTTGTTATTTATCAGTGACTAGCTTTAGAATGACTGCTTATCTTTTCATTGAGAGGGAAGTTCCTGCCTGGAACAATTACACATAAAAAGGGAACAAGGAATTTATCACTGAAACTTGGAATGCTTCCATCACATTCAAAACAGGTATTTCAGGCCCATTTGTTAAAAGATAATCACCTGACTGTATACAGTGCAGTTCCTAGCTTGCTATCTATGCCTTTTTCTTTTTTTAATCACAGGTCCCTGAATATGTTATTTATATTATCTTGCAAATTGTTTTTGCTTTATTTACTTTGAATTTTAAATTTTCATTTCAGGCACTAACATTGACCACTATAAAGAAAAGTGCCTTGCTAAAAACATGCAAAATTTCTTGACAGCAGCCAATCCAGTATTTCTGTTTCTCTTATCTTGATTTTGCAGTGCAGCTGTATTTTTATATTTTTATGATAATATAAAATCCATTCAATGTCTAATGTAATTTAGAGACAGATAAGTAACCCCACCAGAGTGTTCCTCACAACACTAAGCCTCTGAACATACTTCTGAGAGGAACTGATTTGTGTGTCTCTGCTCTGATCAGTTTTTGTGTTTTCACAATGCAGAGTTCAGAAATCTCTAAGGTCAAGGATTTCTACCAGTACTGAGGAACTGCAGAGACCTAAGCATAAACACAGAGAACAAAACAAACCAGCTCCTGAGATAATGTTGTACAGGTACAAATATGTGTTAGTCATCTAATAACTCAGAAGCTGTCTCGCTTCAGCTTCAGACTGCATGGTGCATGGAAACAAACCAAGTACTTCTCAGTGAGATGTGGATACAAATACTTGTAGTCTTTTTCTAAAATTACCATGCCACAAGCCTTCCCCAAGTGCCTACATTTGCAGTTGTGCAGTGTTTTCTCTGGAGAAAATCAGCTTCAGTTCCTACTCTTAAAGGGAGTCAGGGAATTATTCTTGTCACATGAATTGTTAGGCTTTGCTAACTTTTGCACTCACTGTTGAAAGGCAATTGCAGGCAGCACAAAATAAAGCTCTGATTAACATAGTTGTTATGATTTGAGCCAAGAATGCCTTCTGGGAACTTTCCTCTTTAATTTTGTTCATTTTTGAACTGTGTTCTTAGAAGAAACAATCATCATTTCCAGTGTGTGCAGATGATACCTATATTTGACACTACTTTGATAAGGGAGGATTGCCACTCTTCATCAGAAATCTGCTAAGTTCTAAGCTAAACTATATTAACAGCTAGAAAATCATCCTTGGAGATATGTTTTGTTTCCTTTACCAGGAACACATGTACAAGATTTGTATTAGGATGCATTTAATGAGTTTGATTTTTTCATATGTTTCCTTTGTTTGATTTCAAGTGATATCCTGGACTCAGTGTGTATCTTAAAAAATCTTATTTGTCTCATTTGCCTTCTGAGGCATTTTTTCAAGTGAGCTGCTCATCCCCTAGACATTTTTACAAAGAATGAAAGTTTGTAGATGAAATCTCAAGTGAACTGTTCCCATTATGGTTCAGTAAATGCCATCCCAGAATTTTTCCATACAGAAGAAATCTCACTCCCTCCTTTGGAGTATATTGCATAGTTCGCTTCCAAACATCTTTACCTACCACTCAAGAGTATATTCTTCAGGTTTAGGCTTTAAGCCAAGTAATTCTTCAATAATGTTAATGAGAGATACAAAGATATTTTTCCTGGACAACTATTTGAGAAAGAATTTTCATCTTTTCAAACTGATGTAGAGAAAACATTCTGTGGATTTACCCTACCACAGTCAAAATGTTGCAGGCATGCATGATACAGTGAGAAAGAAAACCAAACCAAACCATACACAAAACCAGAACAAAACAAACTCAGTTCCTCCCAAAAATTTAGATGGTAAGCATCATTTTGGCAGGAGGCAGATATAATTCCTTGGAGGGCCACATGCCTGAGTAATTGTCTTAGTAAGGGGAATATTCTCTCTCACAGAGTCCGAATCTTCAGATTTCAAAATGACCTGCCTATCATGAAATTTTGGGCCTATTAAATCAATCATATGCTTTCAGAAACACCACTTCTTGATCATTTGTACTTGCAAATCTGACACCTTTACATGATTCACAACTCAAAAGAATCTGTTGTCTTCTTTGATAAAAAACTAAAAGAATAAAAATTGTCCCACCAGATAAATTCTGATGATATTAATAATATGCAACATGAAGTTTCCCCACACCACCTTAATCTCAGCAAAGGTAAAACCCAAAATACAGAGCTTTCTGTTGCATCACAGAGGATGAGGAAACTAATAAATACCTCAGAGGATTACATGTAGTATTCTGCTTGAGGTAGGGAAAAAAAAAAAAGNGGAATTTCTAACAGTAGCTCAATTCACTAGGTAATAATGCAGTTTAACCACGATACCACAAACTGAGACCAAAAGATGATCATGCTGCTGTAAATTGTCATGTAATGCCTTCAGAGAAAATTTAAGGAGCACATTACTAGTGAAAGGTCTGCACATTTCTAAAGAAAAAAACCCCAATTATTGTAAAAGATTATCTATTTGTAACCAAATTTCAGACTTCAAGGGAATGACTAAAAATTTTATTCTAATTGGTAGGTTTTGGCATCTTGTTTTTGCATTAAAAGAAATTATTGCTATCTTAATTCAATGTGTTATGTGGAAAAGGAAAAGATATCGTTGATCAATTGTAATAAAAAGGGAAAAATCTCAAATCTTTTATTTTCTGCTAATTCATAAATTTATAGTTTAAATTGGGAATGTGTCTCAAAGAAACAGTAAGCTGATCCAGAGGTGTGCTCTGGAGCTCCTATTGCTATGAAAGTCTTCCTAGCCTTCCATTTGGTCTTATCATATGTTTCAGGCAGAAGAGATCATCTTTCTAGCAGAAGTGATCTTCAGGGACTGCTTTTCAACATGATTTTCTTTCTCTCTTAAAAATAGCCAGACACTGACATTACTGTGTCTGTGAGGTGCAGAAATTGTCTGTCTTACAAAGCACCACAAAGTAATACAGTAAAGTAGCTTCTTTCCTCAAATATTAATTAAAAAGGTTCCTGGGGTTTTCCATCAGAAAATTGGGTATCTGCCTTTACACATACATACATATATATATATATTAAATAAATAATTTTTAATTGGTGAAACATTGCTGTATATACCACCCACCACACCTATATTCTTTTATTGCCCTCCTTTGTTCAGCTTTTCTACTTCTGCTTCCTTTTGCTTTCAAAATTTGTTCTTCAGATTGTAGAATAGTTTTTGTTATTTATCAGTGACTAGCTTTAGAATGACTGCTTATCTTTTCATTGAGAGGGAAGTTCCTGCCTGGAACAATTACACATAAAAAGGGAACAAGGAATTTATCACTGAAACTTGGAATGCTTCCATCACATTCAAAACAGGTATTTCAGGCCCATTTGTTAAAAGATAATCACCTGACTGTATACAGTGCAGTTCCTAGCTTGCTATCTATGCCTTTTTCTTTTTTTAATCACAGGTCCCTGAATATGTTATTTATATTATCTTGCAAATTGTTTTTGCTTTATTTACTTTGAATTTTAAATTTTCATTTCAGGCACTAACATTGACCACTATAAAGAAAAGTGCCTTGCTAAAAACATGCAAAATTTCTTGACAGCAGCCAATCCAGTATTTCTGTTTCTCTTATCTTGATTTTGCAGTGCAGCTGTATTTTTATATTTTTATGATAATATAAAATCCATTCAATGTCTAATGTAATTTAGAGACAGATAAGTAACCCCACCAGAGTGTTCCTCACAACACTAAGCCTCTGAACATACTTCTGAGAGGAACTGATTTGTGTGTCTCTGCTCTGATCAGTTTTTGTGTTTTCACAATGCAGAGTTCAGAAATCTCTAAGGTCAAGGATTTCTACCAGTACTGAGGAACTGCAGAGACCTAAGCATAAACACAGAGAACAAAACAAACCAGCTCCTGAGATAATGTTGTACAGGTACAAATATGTGTTAGTCATCTAATAACTCAGAAGCTGTCTCGCTTCAGCTTCAGACTGCATGGTGCATGGAAACAAACCAAGTACTTCTCAGTGAGATGTGGATACAAATACTTGTAGTCTTTTTCTAAAATTACCATGCCACAAGCCTTCCCCAAGTGCCTACATTTGCAGTTGTGCAGTGTTTTCTCTGGAGAAAATCAGCTTCAGTTCCTACTCTTAAAGGGAGTCAGGGAATTATTCTTGTCACATGAATTGTTAGGCTTTGCTAACTTTTGCACTCACTGTTGAAAGGCAATTGCAGGCAGCACAAAATAAAGCTCTGATTAACATAGTTGTTATGATTTGAGCCAAGAATGCCTTCTGGGAACTTTCCTCTTTAATTTTGTTCATTTTTGAACTGTGTTCTTAGAAGAAACAATCATCATTTCCAGTGTGTGCAGATGATACCTATATTTGACACTACTTTGATAAGGGAGGATTGCCACTCTTCATCAGAAATCTGCTAAGTTCTAAGCTAAAATATATTAATAGCTAGAAAATCATCCTTGGAGATATGTTTTGTTTCCTTTACCAGGAACACATGTACAAGATTTGTATTAGGATGCATTTAATGAGTTTGATTTTTTCATATGTTTCCTTTGTTTGATTTCAAGTGATATCCTGGACTCAGTGTGTATCTTAAAAAATCTTATTTGTCTCATTTGCCTTCTGAGGCATTTTTTCAAGTGAGCTGCTCATCCCCTAGACATTTTTACAAAGAATGAAAGTTTGTAGATGAAATCTCAAGTGAACTGTTCCCATTATGGTTCAGTATATGCCATCCCAGAATTTTTCCATACAGAAGAAATCTCACTCCCTCCTTTGGAGTATATTGCATAGTTCGCTTCCAAACATCTTTACCTACCACTCAAGAGTATATTCTTCAGGTTTAGGCTTTAAGCCAAGTAATTCTTCAATAATGTTAATGAGAGATACAAAGATATTTTTCCTGGACAACTATTTGAGAAAGAATTTTCATCTTTTCAAACTGATGTAGAGAAAACATTCTGTGGATTTACCCTACCACAGTCAAAATGTTGCAGGCATGCATGATACAGTGAGAAAGAAAACCAAACCAAACCATACACAAAACCAGAACAAAACAAACTCAGTTCCTCCCAAAAATTTAGATGGTAAGCATCATTTTGGCAGGAGGCAGATATAATTCCTTGGAGGGCCACATGCCTGAGTAATTGTCTTAGTAAGGGGAATATTCTCTCTCACAGAGTCCGAATCTTCAGATTTCAAAATGACCTGCCTATCATGAAATTTTGGGCCTATTAAATCAATCATATGCTTTCAGAAACACCACTTCTTGATCATTTGTACTTGCAAATCTGACACCTTTACATGATTCACAACTCAAAAGAATCTGTTGTCTTCTTTGATAAAAAACTAAAAGAATAAAAATTGTCCCACCAGATAAATTCTGATGATATTAATAATATGCAACATGAAGTTTCCCCACACCACCTTAATCTCAGCAAAGGTAAAACCCAAAATACAGAGCTTTCTGTTGCATCACAGAGGATGAGGAAACTAATAAATACCTCAGAGTATTACATGTAGTATTCTGCTTGAGGTAGGGAAAAAAAAAAAAGAAAAAGGCTGAATTTTTTCCTCTTAGTTTCATTTGAATAATCAAGCTCTAAATTGGAGCACTTAAATGGAAGTCAAGGAACTTGGAGTGTGATGGAGGAAACAGTAATCACTTTGAAAAGTCGTTGAGTCTCTGATGAGCGTTGAATATGTCAGCTTAAGTTATGCTCTAGAAAGGGAGGTTCCCTGAACAACTGCTAGTCACTTTAAATCATTCTGCATTTCAAACAGGAAATCATCCAATTAGGCTAACAGATGCAGAGATTGGAAAAAGTCTTCCATATTGGAAAACTAAAGAAAATGTAGCTGAGTACTATGTAAACCAGCTAAGGTAAATAATTTTCCCTCTACTTCTCTCCAACAAAATTTCAAGGACTTTTAGGAAAAGGCAAATTTGTTACATGTGATTAAAACAGGAACAAAACATTTACCATGAATTGTGTCGGATTCTTTATTCGTCCTGAACTATCCATTGTTTCTTTCAAGGTGGATGCAGACTTCTAGGGTTCTTCTTTTCCCAGGTCAGTTCCAATGCCATCACTGTTCTATCAAAAGGTTTTAATGAAGATGAGCAACCTTATTACACTGGAATGATTCTCTAGATAAGTCATCTACATCTGAAACTTTCTTCTAGAAGACAGTCTAGAATTGTAAACTACAAACTGCATCTGGAAAAGGAAAAGATAGTTGAGGTCAGGAGAAACAGTAACTCAGCAGGGGGAAATGAAATTTTATATGATGAAAAAACACAATCTCAACAACAAACAGAATTTTGATGCCAGAGAAAATAGGATGATAAAAGAAAATAATATTGAAAATGGAGCATACTATATTTATAGTATCCTATTAAAACACCTTGAGCATTCTACTGTGTCTGAGAAACGAAATAAAGCCAATATAATTTTAGACACTCTCCATGTAGATTCAGTATCAGAAGATGTAAACCACCTGTATATAAAAATTATATTTATCATTTAAAAGTTGAACCAATATTAGACATCAGTCTCTAAAAAGACAAAATGGATGGAGTGAGAAAATGTCAACCACAAATGAAATGATGAAGTTATACCTATTTTATTTTTTGGATGAAATGTTTTGTAAGTCAAGAAAAATATTCACATGGTAACACTGTATATTTCCTTAATGATTCTTTTAGACACCTACAGACACCTTCCTAAGGATTTTGGCAGTGCACATCCCATAACTGTCCTTCCAGAGACATACTTCATTCCTGAAGAGGTTGTTCCTTAGAGAACCTCAGGTTTGATAAGGACTTTGATTTTTTTAACCGATTGTGCACCAAATGTCAGGGCACATTCTCATGCTACATAAAAAATTCTTCCTATAGGCTTTGCTTCTAAGTGTTTTGCCTGGGGTCTCTGTCCCTTTAACACACACACAACATCTTGTAATTTACCACAAGCGTTCCATGAAATCACAACTGAATGTCTAGCCGGCAGAGATGCAGCCTGTAAGTGCTGTAATTCCTCTCAGCTTACTTTAAATTGCTTCATTCCCCAGATGCCTTTTAAATGAGCCTGAAACCATAATTAGGAAAAAGTCTAATAATTTTCCTTAATGTGTAATTTTAAATTACTTTTTTTGGAAGATCTTTAACTAGTATTCAAGCTTTGAAGGTCTTGATATGATCAAAGACAAATTCACCAGGAAGAATATATAGAGGAAAGCAACTAATTTCTTGTACCAGTATATATTCACCTCACATCAAGATTTCACTATATCTGGAAAGATTAGATCTTAATTGTAACAGACAGTATTCTTTTTAGTTAAAATGTATAATTGCAATAATAAGTGGAATTAAAGAAAATCCAGGAGACTTTCTCTTGCTTACAGATAAACAAAGGATTCAAAGGTCAAGCTGTCCCTAAGGAGTGAATTTTCCTAACCCTACTGATGTATTCAGTCAAAAAACCCCCAAACTTCTCTAAGTTAGAAATGTGTGCAAAAAGTATCATTTAACTTTAAAAATGGTTTGAAATGTGTCTAAATGGTTGATGGAATCAAAGGAAAAGATAGGTTCACATATAAAGCTTGTTGCTTTTAGGTTACACAGAACATGCTTTTCCTTGGGAAAATTGAAGTCCTTATGTTTTTCTTGTGGGTTTTTGTGTTTGGATGTTTTTTAATTTGAAATCATATTTCCTAGATATGTTTGACCATTTATCTCATTCTCTCTGTTCTGCTAAGGCTTTTTTCAGCTGGCATAAGAGAGTACTTAATCTTGTCTTTTATTACTTAGAAGATTATTCTGAAGGCCAGCAAGATCATTTACTTCCAACTTGTCCTGGATTCAGAAATGTAACAAAACATTGACTGCCTTTTCCCCTTTAATACATTTTATCCTTATTGAATGGATTTAAAACTAGTAATTTTAACACCCTAACTTCCCATCAGGTTTCAGAAATACCAGCTGACTTGTTATGCATACATCAGCAATTCTAGCTTATTACCAATGATTCTGAAATTGGTGTATAAGCAAATAAGATTTTTTTCCTTCAAGGCCTTATTGCTGAAGATATCATTTTACTGACATCTTAATTTTCTGCTGAATTAATAATCTTTATCTGCTTCCTTTTTCTGTACATGAACATACTTTTTAATAAAAACTGTATGAGAAAATTACTTCAGTAAGATGGAACTAATGTAATTTATTCCTTACATTGATATTTGTTTGAAAGTATTTGCCTGTTTTATTCATTATTTTCCTATTTTACATTATCAGCATTTTGGAGAAACAAAAGATTTTGAGTGGCTTACACACAACTGTATTACAGTATTTCTTGGTGTGATAATATTTACATATTTACATTGTTTTCTTTTATTTCATATACATTCATAGAAACTTCTGGTCATTATTAAACTTTTTTGTTTGTTTCTTACATAATTTTAAAAGAAAAACAATTTAATTTAATATGAAGCTATTATTTATAACCTAGTTTCACTTTTTAAATCAAAAATAACAATGTCTGATATTAAATGCTAAAATGAAAAGCTGAATAATATTGTTTTAAAAGATCAAATTCAAAATGTGAGCTTTCCAAAACAATCTCTATTAAAAAGCCATTTCAACTAACAGTGAAATTTCAGTGACCTCAACACTGCAATTTTAGTAAATTAACTATTCATTTCATTATTCATCTTTTTTTCCTGAGCTGATCTGGATAGATTGCTCATTCCTCTTCCATGGAAAAGAAATGACTTAGTCATTTTTCTTGGCTGACGTTGTAATACATCTTTCCCTAAAAAGATTGTAGGACTGGCAGGAACAAAAAAGGGAAAGATTAACTGTCTTGAAGCTATACATTAATGCTTGGAATGCATGAGAAGAAAAATTAATGTTTTTCTCTTCCCCGTGGGTCTTAAAGTGGTTGGTATTAGACAAGGTTGCTCTTAACAGTAATAACATTTTTTCCCCCCTGTTATAAATTATTTCTGTTTTCAAGGAGAACACAAAGCACAGAAACCTGCTCTTTGACAAGATGTGATCTCACACAGACCTTATTTTCACTGGGCCAACTCAGATGAACTGGTGAAACTAGGAAATATTCCTGCAGAAATACCTTTCCTTTTTTTTGATCAACATAGCAGTCATTTGTGTTTCTTTCCACACTGAACTATAATGTGAGTTTAGTTGTTCTGTTTTTCAGAAAACTCTGTGAAATTGTTGGCTATTCCCATTACTGGAAAGACCAGAAAACTTGAGTGCAAAGGAAGAGGTGGAAAGCTTAGACAGTCCATATAGATGAATTTAAGTAGGGCAACAATTTGTCCTGACCTTACTGTATGTTGATATGAAGCAAGGATAAATAACTTATATGATTCATTCAGAGTTGTTAGGCTCAAAATAGTTGGAGAACTGCTGGCAAAAAAGAAATGAGATTTTATCTACAGTCAACATTGCCATCACGAGGCATGAAGAGATGACAGGTTAGCATCCTTCTAAATATACATTATCATATGCTTGAGTAGAGTTTAGTAGAGCTTTGTCTTTAGTCTTATGTTCAAATAATTCACCTGAATGAAGTTATGCCTGCTTCCATTTATATCTGACTCATAAATGCTGTTTATATTAGCTGATTGCAAATGAAGAAATCATGGCATAATTTCAAGTAAAAATGACAGAACATTCTTTGAGAAAATGGAAGCTAATCTCTCTTGAAAATGCATTATGCCTTCTATCTCACTTGGAGTTGAATGGTCATTTTATTATCATGTGGCTTTACCAGTGTATCACTGATAGTGTGTAAATAAGGAACTGAAGTCTTATGACAACAGCATTTCCTAGAAGAGTTTTCTGATTTTTCAGAGTTAATTAACAACAAGTTTACATTTTTACCTCTTAATCTAGGTATTTCCTCTTATACAGGCCAGTACTGTTTGAGGTCCCTAAAAAAGTACTAATTCAAATGCTACAGTGTTATTTCAAGACCTTTTCTTTTGTTACTAATTCTTCACAGACATTTTCACAATTGCAATACTACACAGAGCAGACATCAGGCTCCTCTTTCACTGAACTCAGTGCTGAAAAGCCAGGTGATATTAACAGCATGAGTTTAAGCATCTTTTTTTCCCAAACAAATTGAGGTATTTTGCATAGGAGTTGAAAAGTCAGTCTCCTACTCTCATGTTTAATAATTTTTAACTACTATAACCATGTAAACAAGCAAAGTTTTGTATATTAAGGTCTGTCTATCTGTATCTATGCACTTATTTCTTTAAATTGCTGTGGCACTGTTTCATTTCTGTTTCTGGCTTCAAGATTTATTGCTTTGATTTAGTTGAAAGCCTTTTTTACTGTACTACAATGAAATCTGAAAACCAAGTCCTTTCACATTGCGCTGTCTCATTTCAGGTTTGTCTCACATTGTTAGTTGAACTGACACACCTCTGCATACAAGAAAGCACCAGTTTGTCAGCTCTGTATTATTACTAAAAGCAAATTTTTCTTCTGTGGGGCTAAACTGCCATGGGTGTTCACAAACAAACATCTAATTTCCTTGTAGTCTTATTTTGTTGTAACTAAAAGACTCAAATTTGGCTATCTGTGATTCTAGAAGCTCAGAATATCAATGTCAAACATAGGTATTAAACATGGCTGTTAAACACAATCAGAAATCTTTGTTCAGGATTCCAAGTAGCTAAAAATTAAAATACCTACAATTTATTGAGGATTCTGGTCAAAAAATTTGCTTTTTAGTCACTAAAATTTCTGCAGTTCAACTTGTTGGAACCAGAAAGCCTCCACTGTTATTCACACACATTGTAAGTTACTATGTCCCTTTTTTCACCTGTCAAAATCTCAGAATTGTGAAACATGTACTTTCTTTTTTTAACTTCCTGCTGATTTTGTAAGCACACATTCCTATTTCATCTGCATTAGCATGCATCCAAAGATTTATTATCATTTTGTAGTCTTAGCACTGGTAGAGTTTGCAGTCCTGAGGGATATAGGACAGGCAAAGAGTAAAGTCAGAACCCTGAATTTTAGGAAAGCAAAATTCCATCTTTTCAAGGAATTAGTCAATAAGACGGCTGGAAAACTGCCCTCAGGGACAAGGAAGCAGAACAGAACTGGCAGATCTTCAAGGGTGCTTTCCATATTGCTCAAGAGCTCTCAGCACCCAGGAGTAAGACATCAGGCTAGGAGGGTATGAGATGAGTGTGGCTGAGACTTACTGGTCAAACTAAAGGGCAAGAAGGAAATGCACAAGAAGTGGAAGCAGGGACAGGTATCTTGGAAAGCGATGCTGCCCAGTTGTATAGGGAAGAGATGAGAAAAGTCAAGGCAAAGCTGAAGGTGAACTAGGCAAAGGATGGAAGGAATAATAAGAAGGGCTTCTATAGGTATATCAGGCAAGATTTGCTCTTGGTGAAGCCATGCTGTCTCTCTTGAATTTCCTCCCTGCTCTCTGTGTGCCTTAGCACAGCTTCTAGGAGGATTTGTTCCATGATCTTCCCAGGCACAGAGGTGAGGCTGACAGGTCAGCAGTTTCCAGGGTCATCCTTTCTGCCCTTTTAAAAAAATATTTCCCTTTTTCCAGTCACCAGGTACTTCACCTGGCTGCCAGGACTTTTCATGTATTCACCAGTGACATAGACAGTGGAACTGAGGGCACCCTCAGCAAATTTGCAAATGACACCAAGCTGAGTGGTGCACCTGACAATGCCTGAGGGACAGGATGCCATTCAGAGGACCTGGACAAGCTCAAGAGGTGGGCCCATGTGAACCTCATGAGAGTCAACAAGGCCAGTTGCAAGGTCCTGCACCTCAGTAACAATGAAGTGATTGAGAGCAGCCCTGCTGAAGAAGACTTGGGGTATTGGTTGATGAAAAGCTGGATGTGAGCTGCCAATGTGTGCTCGCAGCCCAGAGAGCCAACTGTATCCCAGGCTGCATCAAAAAAAGTGTGGTCAGCAGGTCAGCCAGATTGTCCCCTTCAGCTCCACTCTGCTGAGACGCCACCTGGAATATTTCATCCAGTTCTGGAGTTCATAGAACAGAAAAGACAAGAAACTGTTGGAGTGGGTCCAGAGAAAAACATCATTGTCATCGATGTCAACTTATTGTAATTCAGGAGTTATGTTTCCACAGGTAACTCTCCATTCCATTTTAATGTTACAAGAATTCTTGGTACTGTCATAACTTATATCAACATTAGGAAGGTTCAATGAGCTCTATAGAAATCTATCACTGAAGTGTATTTGGCAGGTGAATAATCTGAATTCTGGATCTTGATTGGCTGAGTTGTATTTTGGTTATCCATAAATAATGCAGATCTGAACTCAGCTGTAATCAGCATTTGCTGCCTTACACATTTGTTATTTCAAATGACTCACTATGTTCAACTAAATGAAAACACAAGTGAGCAAACATGAGCCTTTCTTGCACTACTTTCTCTCTAAAATATTTTCTAGATGAAGATTCATTCCCATCTAACCATACACCAATAAAAACTAAAACCTGTTCACTGGCTTTCAAAGCAACATTACAAAAAAGAAATAAACATCAGAATGATCATAATTATTATGATAATTACAGTGAATAACCAACAATGCTGTTGATTCTTGTGAACACATTTTCAGAGTTATTTGAATATTTGATACTTGCTATTTGAACACATCACTCTGCTGCACAGAGACCAGTCTAAGGACACTTCAAATCCTTACTTCCCTGCAATATAGTAGGAAACACTTGAGGAATTCTATTGGAAACCATCTGGCAGCAAATAAGTAGGAAAAATTAAAAAGTCTATTTTCAGTTGATTCCTCTTTTAGTGTCTGATGTCTGTTCATGTTGTTCACCCAGCTGCCAAAGGGAACAAAATGTGCTACTTCTATTCTGGGGTTACCAATAGCACATTTAAGAGGATAGATAACATAATTCAAGATTCTGCAGATGAATTTTTTTGAAAAATTTAAGACACCTAACACTTAAACCTTGTAATAATCTTATAGGCTTTGGTCAAAAAAAGTGTTAAAAAATGTTTGGAATTACTAAGGATTCCTGTTTCTGCACAGAATCATAAAGAGTTAAAAGGAAAAATAAAGGATAATATTATGAACCAGCAAAAAATTACATAATTTTTACTTGCAAAACTTTCCAAGAACTTCAAAATAAGGTGGAGTCACAGCTAGCCATGGGCACAAGACTGTTAGACTGACTGGATCATTTGGCAAGATGGGATCACAAATGATACGAAAGAAATCTAGAAGTAAATATTCTAAATCTCATAGGTAAAGAAGGGTTGTACTCTGGACATTAGTGTCTCTGAAGAGGTCCTGACAACTATATATGTGGTAAATAATGAGGTAATAATGAAATGTCAGGAAAATTATTCTCAGATATATAAACAGTAAATTACCATATGTGAGCAGAGATGTCATTATTAATGAGTTATCAGTGGAATATGGACTATGCTTTTCAAGTAGGATTTCCACAAACTGTAGAGAAATACATAAAGAATTACAAGAACAGTAAAACTGATATTTTTAAACTTAGGCAATACATTTTGGTGGGAAGTTTGAAGAAAAAAGCTTTTTAATAATTTTCCTCCCAAAAATTCTTTTAATCAGTTTTTCATCTGAAAATAATGCTGCCTTAATGCTGTGGTCTATCATACAGCATTTGACTTTATATAGTATAAAGCTATAGAAAATCCAGTCCTTACACACATTTCTGCAAAGGAATAAGGGGTGATTTATACATGAAAATTGACTAAATTGCAGCAAAGACTTTTCTTTCATTGTATGATTTCTTCTGGATCTTGTCTTATATCAGTGCTCTGTGCTTTGGAAAATTCTTTACATTTTGAAATATGCAATCAATCTGAGCAAAACAAAATGAAGCAAACATTTCTGTAATGAAAGACAACAAATTTTGTTAACAATTTTTTCTCAGTTTATAGAGACCACTAAAGTGATTGCTTCTTATGCAGACACTCTGTGCAGTGTCTTTGAGTGAAGCATCTTATAATGGGGGCAGCACCCATGAGAATATCAATCAGAAGCAGCATGTGGTTGTAAACACCTTCAGCACTTAGGTTGCATTTGATTTTAGCTTCACTGTAGGATGGCAGAGCTCCAGTGGTTTCATTAGTCAGGACTTTGAGACCCAAGCCCATATTTATTTTATTAGCTCTGTTTTTTTCACCTTCAGTCAGCATGTCATAAGCACTTCATAAGCACTCCTGGCTTGTGGCAATCCATGAGCCGCACATGACTGTCTCTATTAACATCCATAAATCCAATATCTGCCTGAACTTGAATTAATTAAGCTCACACTTACAGCTAACCCTTAAGCCATGTACCAATCTTATTGATGTTTAAATAACATCATGTGTCTTATACTTTTTCCCCTGGTTCTTGCAAAAAGTTTTCATTTCAGTCATTATGGCAGGTAAGGTGAAAGCAGCAATTCTAGAGAATCTAAAGGTATTAGAGAATAGTCTATTTCCTAAGATTCCAACACAATGTTTTACTTAATTTTCAATAAGTCATAGGAAATTCTCAGCATTCCATATGTATGTTTTAATCTCAATTATCATTACAAAACAGAGACATATTTACTCAAATCGTTGTTAAGACATTCTGAAGTACTCTTTTAAGGCAAAACAGTCTAAGGTCAGGGCATTTTGCTTGTTTTATTTCCAACCAGCACAAATTTCCTGTAAGTGATTTGGGTATTAAATAAAAAAAGAGAACAAAAATATACACAGGCACTTGCACACATGTCTATCCTCCTTACTCCTCACCTCAGATTTCCTGGGTTTTGCCATGGATTGCACTCTGATGAGGTGATGGGCAGCACAGTCATCTCAGTACATCTGATGGTTTCTCCTACCTGTATGTAGCAGGTCTCTTGTTGATCTCTTTGTAGTGGGTTTTGTTGTCCTTATAAGACACTGTGGGTCACCCATGGCCACAGTCTCTCAGGGGTGTTCTTACACCTTTTGACATGGAGTACCCACCTATAAATGTGTCTCTGGTCACATGTGTGCCTCTGACTGAATGGAGTTTTGGCCCACAATAGTTCAGTTTCCTCCACTGTTGTTTCATTTGCCTCAGGGTAAGGTCTATAGCCACTAAGAAGCAGGCAACCCACCTGCACAAATATCACTCCATCTTTGCCTGAAGGTAGTGGCCATAGCTTTTAAAACAAACAGATCTGGCAAGTCCACATTTGGTGACTGCTAGTAAGAACCACTGAACAGCAACTTCCAGACAGGCCATAGCCCTCCACAGTCATTCTCAATTCTAGAAAGGCAGCAGGAGGGAAAAATGTGACAGGTCACAGCTATAGAGGTGGATTCAGTTCTTTAGTCCTGTTTCCCCATGAAACAACTTATCTAATTACTTCACACTGAAGCAGCAAATATTCTGTTAATCTTCAACAGTCTCCCAAAGAATATACTGAGTTATTAGAATAATTGAAAGCCCTCAGAAAAATCTGAATATACTATGTTAAGTATTGAGCTATTTTTTCATTGTTCAAGCTATGGATCCTTTAATTCTGCTATAGATATGTCTGAAACCAGTCAATTCTGTCAATATTTTCATACCTCTATTGCTGGCAGCATTGGTATCTGTTAGCCAAATGATGAGAGGTATCATCTGATCTAAGTGGAATATTTGCTTCTGCCCAAGTCATGTAGGTGATATATTTGTTAATGAAATTAAGCCAGATAAGTCCCTTGTCATGCATTTTGCAAAAACAAAAACATTCAGAATAGTCTCTTTGACATGGAAGACCAGAAGAACAACCAAATCTGCACCAGTGTCCATGGACATTTCATTTTGTTAGGTTTCAGGCAGTGGACAATGTTATTTCCCAAATCTTGAGGAAGTTTCATTCTCGGAAAGAATAAATTTGAGGCTTCTTTATGTTGAGTGGGAAGAATATAGAATATGGAATAAATGGTCCAAAGGACATGTAAGGCAGCAACCTCATGTTCTCTAATATATCTGCCAGAAGCTCCATAAGTGTCTCAACAAATCAATCCCAGTCCTGTACATGAAGCCAATGATCAGCATTTTTAACAAACTGGAGAGATATATATATTTCACTCTAAAGAAGATAACTAAAAGCAGATTATGGAGACAAAGTTTTGGCTTTTGAAACCTGCTTTTTGGAAAGAGAATTTGGCTGAAATTTCTTAAAAGTAAATCCAGGTATTAAATTGCACATGTAGTCTTGCTATCTATCTTCAGCTTTCAGACCTGATGACTGTTGCTGACGCTGCATTTTGCTTAGGATCTAATACATCGGTGTTATGCCTAGGGGTTGTTTTGCCAAGGAGGGAAGTACAGGTCTTCTAATTATTGAAAGGTTGTTTCTCTTGCTCAAAAGAAGGTAAAACACACAAAACCAAGCCTCCTTTGCATCATCTCCAATGTTAACCATGCAAAGCCCAATAGCATTTAGATTTTATTTCTCATTTCAAAAGTGTTCTCTGAAAAATATATCCAAAGAGTAAACCCAAATCCACAGTATTGATTGTGCCCATTCTCTATAACACACCACATGGTCCATTAAGATTTTATCCCATAATTAAAGTGGGTGGTCGCTGTTGTGTGGTGCTATGCTTTCACACAACAGCAGGAAGTAAGACTCTCCAGGTTCCTTCTGGGATGCATCTTCAAATATCCTTCCTTAACTGTATCATTTTTCCACTACAGATATTCATTCAAACATAGGCTTTTCTTGGCACAAATATTTTTTAAATTACTCTCAGACCTCTCTCTTCTGCTAGTAATCAACATTTCTGAAGATTCTCTAGCACCGTGAAAAGAGTTGAAATAAGATTGCCACAATATATTAGTAATCTCCTTATACATGGGATATAGACTGCAGGCTGGAACTGGAAGAGATCATATAGATTTGATCTCCAATGGAAGTAAGTTGTTTCATTTAAACAAGTCATCTAGTTCCCAGTTCACTGAAATTCTGATTTCAACTGACTTTGAATGTCTGTGATGTAGTTATCTCAGCTATGTAGAACACCATAACCTTCCAGTATAGTTATATGGAAGGAATAACTTATTCACCTTACGTGTGTCTCTGCTTCAGCATTTGATGAATGACACTGAAGAAATGCCCATTTATCCCAACTGATTGTATAGAAGGCCCAGTTAAGATGTAGACATATATATCTAACAGCAGGATTTCTGTTAGGAAAGATGAATCCAACTTCTAATTTCCTTCCAAATTCAGTGAAGAGAATTACATGCATGCAGAAGGTGATTAATGTATATACACATCTTTCCATAATACAGTGTAGTCTCTTAACTGCCTGTCATATGTTTAAAGTTAGATGAGATGAAAGCTACTTATGCAGTTATTTTCCAGCTCTGCTGGAACACATATTCATAATCATCATGAGTGTGAAGTCTAATATATCATCCATATCTTTCAACACCAGTTTGAAATTCTTTTCTTAGAACAAGAAGACAAGAAGACAATTCTTGTCAGTAGAAAGACAGCGAAGGAAATGTAATCTTTTTTCTAGATGGTGAATGAGCATTTCTACATTAGTAGTTGATGCAGTGTAAAGTGGGAAGGACTAGAGTTTGGCTTGGTTGTGTTTGGCAAAATTTCAAGTTCAGACTTAAGGTAAATTTGTACAGAAGACACCTTCCAGTCCACTGAACTGTGACTTAGAGACACCTCTAAGCCACAATAGATTTTCATGTTTGGAGACTGTGTGCATGCCATCTCTTCCCTTTTTTATAAGGTTTAAGAGTGGGTAGCACTATAAAATCTACAAAATCTGAAGAAGAGCAGCTTCTTTCTCTATCTTCCATCACAACCAGGAAGAAAAGACCATACAGGCCAATTTCATCTCTTGTTGACAGGTGTGAAATCTTACTGAATGCTCAGAGGTGTAACTATGGAGATCATTTGGCTTGTAGGATCTTATTTTTATTTTAAAACTTTCTACACCTCCCTCTGAAATTTCTGTCTCCTAGCTCCTGCTGAGCAGAGGATATGCAACTTTTCTAACCTATCATTTCATATCAGTGGTAATGATGATTGATAAGAAAACACCATAGCTTGTTTACTAGAACCAAATTGAATTTGCAAGGATGTTTGTGAGATTATAGATTTATGCATCCATGTGTGCATTGATATATATCTAAAAGTAACATATACAACACAAATCTATGAACTTAAGGTTTCTGTGCAATTTAAGTTAAAGCTCAGGATGGGATATATTTCATGTTGGAGAAAACTTTGTTACTCTTTTCTGCATGAGGCAAGGTAGACATGCTGGATATGTTTATACAAGGAAATTAAAAAGTCCATACTACAAGCTAGGTAATTGACTTGTGGTCCTTTGCACCCCTTTTTTAGCCTGCTCTCTCACATCCATTTTGTTTGTGGAAATGAGCACTTTGCCAGATACTGCCCAATGGATAACATACAGAAGACCATATTCCCAAAGGGCAATTGGACACTCTTTCTTGGAAGGGTAGAAGAAGCTCCTTTGTGAGCACAAGTTCTACCATTCAGCCGTCCCACAGTTCCAGAGCTGACTCTGCCCTGTGTTATTTAGTAGTATAGATGTACCCAGATGGATCCAGGCTGTGACACTTGGCAGGAGCAGCCAGAAGCAAAAGAAGTGAATTTTGAAGTAGGAGTAGTCATCTCTACAAAAATCTCTCCGAACAGAAGGCAGCAACCTCATTGTTATTTTAGAATACACTCACCAGCTCCACTTCTCTGTGTTTCTCTGCAGCTAGCAGTGACAAGAAAGCAGAAGAGGCTATAAGCCAGTGTTTGTTTTTACCTGAGACCATTTACAATTGAGGCTTTTAGTCATTTAAATTAAAAACTTTTTCTCTGTGTTAATATCTCAAAGACTTCAGCCATGCAGAAAATCAAACTACGAGTCACTAAGTCAGGATCTTTTGATGATATTATCTACTTATATAGGTTTTAGGTTTGGGTTTACATTTCCTGAATGGATTTGCTGTCCTGGATCCACAGTAATATTGGAGGTATATGAGTGCAGTGGAATAGATTTAGGAACAAAAAGGTGATGAAGGAGTACTAGGAGACACTGATGCTAATAAACTTTTAAAGAAATGCATGGGGCTTAAATATGTACTTTTACTGAATTGAAATAAAGGGGGAGGGGGTGGGAGGTTAAGAGGCTGAAGATTGAAAAGTTACATTTCTGAACTGTTAAAATAACTACAGGATATTGTTACCCTGACCTCATTTTCTGTAACACCATAAGCTCTGTTGCTAGGTAATAAACAGAGTCAAAGAAAGAAAGAATGAGAAAAAGAGAATCCTATTTCTAGATTCTTTTTAAGTAGCTCTCATATGGATATTAGATGGCAGCTGATCCAGTTATAACTGTTATTCTAGTATAATGCATCTCAGTCACACTGAAGGGAGCATGGTGAGACTGTTGCATAATGAATTTGGGTTCAAATAACTTTATTTTGCAAAGCACATATGCACTTGCCCTGGACTTTGGCTAAAATTCATGTTGTTCTGAAGAAGAAAATTACTTCCTTGCTCCAGGGTGACATGGTATTTAGACTTGAACCCTAGTTAGGCCTGAGAATTCCTGAGTAACAGCTTTCCTGCTCAGGTCAGTAGAGCACCTCCTTTCAGCATCACAGTGGGATCTGCCCCACTGCTTTGTCTAAAGTTGCAGGACAATTCAGTGATGAACATAAATATGAAATTCAGCTACTCCTTCCTTATTAGGATACTTTCTGAGCAGTTTCTTCTAATGAACTGCTTTAGTTTGTAAGCAGAATAAAAATCAGAAGTATACAGCTAGTCTGTGTGACTGTCTGCATTCAAAGTCCTACCAAAAATTATTCTGAGAACAAAACTGATATTCAATATTTCAGGAGAATGAGATATACTCTTAGGTATACAAAAGATACTTCGATTTCAGCCTTTTTCAAGCCCTGCACTGGAAGGCACCAATCAATCCTATTGTAAAATTGAGTATGTTATTTGTTATTTCTGTAGCAAAACTGGGATCTTTAAGTTAATCAGGATTACTAGATTGCAGATATCTGACTACTTAATAACATTGTATTTACTGAGAAAAAAAAGGTTATTGCTGAAATGACAAAGATATAATGGCATGAATTTTTCGTGGGTGACAGAACTATGGAAGAGCTTACCATCTAGTGAGTGACTCAGATTTGACTGCTCTTGACATTCCACAGTAACATTGATAAAATATCACTGAAATAAATATCACCAGTTAATCACAAGTGATGTAATGTTATTGAGGTGAGAGAGGGAAATTACCCTGCTTTATGTTTTGCTTCAACATTGTGCAGGAAATAAGGAACAAAAAGATGCCATTTAAATTACACTGTTCTGTCTTGTTCAGAAGAAATGGAAGATATCAGCCAATGCTACAGCATAATGGTAAAAAAGGAGAGGAAGAGTGGTACTGAATATGTATTCAGAGTACCTTCCTCCTCCACTCTCCCACACACACGATTAAGTTTAGACTACTTCATGAGAATCAGTTATATTAATTTGTTATGTAAAAAATATTTTCAGATTTCCTCCTTTTTAGGACAAGATACCCTCAAAAATGTTGGTTTTGCCAAACCACCCATATTCCAAAAATATCTTTATATCCAACAAACCCTGTACAAAACAAAAGAAGAGAATCAGAGCAGCATACTTTACTGATCACTTCTCTGTTTTCTTATGAGAAGAACAGAAGTTCTATCTTCATTTATGTTTGTATAGATATTCCTCTTGAAGGACAAAGCACATTAAGAATTCAGTGTCATAGTGCTCCATATGTTCTAGGTAAACATCCTTATACACCGTGAGTGACGGGAAACAGACACATTTCAAAAGATCCTCAGGGGCACCGTAGAAGTCTGTGGCTAATCCAGAGAAAGAATTCACATCTTCCCATAATATATTTTGTTTATGCTCATTTCTACTGCTCTACTCATCCATTTTTTTTCTTCCCTTCAGAAGCTGTTGAAAAAAAGAGTAAAATCTAACACGACTTTTACAGCCCTGTTGCCTAATCAGTAAATCGTAATTCAGCAACAGGGCATAAATATCAACAGTTAAATAAGCCTGATCCAGAGCCAATTAGTCTTAACTCCCATTAGTCCCAGTAGCAATCTTCTATAGAAGAAAACATGCTGTGAAAATTAGAAAAGTTTGAAAAGTCTGATTATCTACTCCAGAAACTTTTAGAAACAAGAATGTACTGTCCCATAAAGTATGGTTCAAGGAAAGGTACCTAGCTACTGTGCCCAGCAGTAGTCCAGGAAAGAAACTTGTCTACTATTTCCAGTTGTAAAGATAGTTAGTTATTGTACAGACAGTAGTTTTAATACAAAAATGTATGAAAATAAGAGAGTTGAGGAACAAAGATAAGCTGTGAGAATCAAACAAGGGAGTGAATACAGGAAACAAGGCAGGTGTAAGCAATATTGATATGAAAAGTTCAGATTTTATGCTTAAAGCTGAGAAAATAAACTAAACCTCAATAAAAAATGGGACAGATGTTCAGGGAACATAACACAGTACTGAAAAGTAAGAAATCCACAGAACTGACCCTATCAGCAGTTATTAAAGGTACCAATCTGGAAGTTGCAAGTTACAGAAATATTTTTGCTTTCCAATGCAAGAGGAAAATTTATTGAAGTGGGTCACTGCAACCTGCTTCATCTGCAGGTAAATGTTGATTTTTCTAATGGGAACCACTTTAGATGGAAAAATAAGGGACTTCTAGAGTGTGTAATATATGAGTAATATCCTGCAGAAGTAATCTAAATTGCTAAATGTATTTTCTCCATGCCATGTCGTGTGTTTTGATTTACAGATTCTTCCTGCCCACTTTAGTAACTTGCATCCAGTGTAAGTAATTACAGCAGGTGCCTTTATACCACAGATGCAGAAATATTCACTTAGCTCTGCTGTTATTCTGTCTACAGGGTTTGAGCTTACTGTCTTTCAACTTTCTAGATGCAACTTGTTGAAAATATATGGTTTGTTGTCTCAGAGAAAGATTGCCAGTACTCCTGTGAAACCTTCTTTGAAAACATTATCAAGCATCACTTTTCTTGATACTGTGGGAAAAATATCTGTAGGTGTCAGTTCTGGCCCTGCCTGTTGCCTGTTGATAAGCCAGATACCATATATAGCTTGTCACAGTGCCAGTACTGCCACAGGCAAACCAAAGCTCATCAGCCCTGGCTCTTATGGATTGTAATACGAAGTGCAGAGCAGAGATAATAGTGGAAGGCATTGTGCAAAGCATTAAGGTCATGGAGTCTGAATAAATATTAGTTCAGGCCTACTGGAATTTCATTTAATGTTTTTCTAATCTCTTTCTTTTCTTTTGGGATTTCAGGTGTTCACACACATGTGAATTATGAAATGTCAACTGAAAACGCAGCTTACACTCTTACATGTTACAGATAGAGAAATGACAAATGAACTAGAAATACAAGTGAAGGATTAAAAGATACAAATTACCAAATTTTATCAATTCATTATGAGGCATCATGCTTAATATTTTAGTTCTGCTGATACCAAGAGATATCTTGAACAACTTTGCCTTCTTTTTCTACATCATCTGGAGAACAGCCTTTTCAGCAGAAGGTCAGAAAGGAAAGCGTGGCCTTTAGCTTCCTGCTGGTTTCAAATAAAGTGGAAATGGCATCTGCCCTAAATCTGAAGTATGTTCCAAAAGATATTCTTAAAAAAGTAAGGGGACAAGTCTAGCTTCTTTTTCCTTTAAGCTAAGATAGAAATATGGAGATTAAACAAAGCATTGCAGGCTGAAGCTGGCAGAGAGAAAAAAAGAAATGAAAACTCAGAAGCAAATGAGGGTGTGAATGTGACTTGAAGTTGTGTTTCATTCACTAAGGTTCCTTATGACCCTGCTCTTCTTTCTTGTGTCCCTGCTTCTCTTCCTTCTCCTGCTCTTGAGGTCTGCTTTCCTGTTTAGTGTGACTGCTGTACCTTTGTTGGGCTGCGTTTAACTTCATGTACTTCATATTGGCATTGATACCAGTTTGGCTTTTTCATTAAATTAATTTTCATTTCAGCCTCTGGGTCTTCTCTCCCATTTCAAATCCTTCTCAGCTGAGGAGGGGTCATGAAGTGACAGAGCAAATGTCATTTAGCACCAGATATGTGCTAAACATAGACAATTCCCACAGAAAAGCCTGGGAAAAGGTGGAAAAACATTGCTAATATTGTGCTAGAACCTTTTAAGGCCAGGTCTGTGTCTGGACACATTTCCTCTCCTCACTAATTCATTCCCAACCTAGGTGTTCATTCTATTTTCAACTGTCTGACACATGAGAGGAAAAGCCTGGAAGATATGGATACAGACAGCTATGGAGAATTGATGCCAGCATCAGTAACACCATGTTTTTGCTTTATAATCCCACTGATGAGAAGCTGCAGATGTGATTCCAGGATATTGTGTTTTTACCTTGGGCTCTCAAAAGCACAGACAGGCAAATATGTAACATCATGAAACTAATGGATATTTATGGGGAATGAAAGATAGCCCAGTGAAAAGTTCAGTGGATAAATGAGAGCATTATAGTGACATGCTGGCTTCAGAGATGTGAGTTACTGCAAGAAACTGAGATTTGTAGCAAAAAGAACCAAGTAAAAGCTATAATTACTTAAAACAGAGTAGTGAACATTTAACAATATTACCTCCTGAAAAACTAAAAATCTTTTCAAAAGAAAGAGGAAATAACATTTTTTTTTACTCAGACAGCCCAAGGAAATACTCAAAAAGAGTAGAAAAAGCTTCAACTGGGAATAAAGTAAGTGACCACATAGTCTTATTTACTCCTGCATGACTGCTCATTTAGAGAGTCCATTGAGAGCCATAAGGAGCATGGATGGACAGGCAAGAGTAGCATCAGTCTGCCATGGCTTCTTTCTCACTATTCTCTTACAAAAGTCCTACTTAGGGATGGAAAGTTCTGTGGCCTTTGCCCTAAACCCAGATAAAACCCTTCCTTTCTCCAGGAACAATAAGAATCTGAAATAATGACCTGAACATTGTAAGCCATCCTCTACAGGACAAATTTCCACCCAGTGTACTGGAACGTAGGCAGGTAGTGAGCGGTTCCAGAAGGCATTCTAGTAGCTTGCCAGATTTTTTCAGCAGAAGACAAAGGGAGTCTGTGCAACAGATGGGAGCCATTATAAATATGCACAAAACTGAAGGAAGGAGGCAAATCTCCTCCTATAACAAGACATTGAATTTTCTGTTTCTTCTGTACCTTTCAATTTCCAGTGCCAACATAAGTGATCCCTCCTTCCCTGACTGCTTGAAGCTGGTCTCTTCCTCCTTAGTCTTCAGGTTACTCAGACTTTTCCATCATATATATCCAGCTGTGTACAGCAGAGGTAGAGGGGAGTCTATCATAATGCACAAAGTGTGGGCTTCAGAGCCTCCTTTTCTGGGCTGCTTCATATCTCAGACTTTTCAGTTTCTCTAATTCTAGACTCCTGGCAAATGCAGAAGTACTTCTCTCCCCTACCCCCACATCTCTTGCATATGCATAACCCAGATGTATTGTTAGTCTTTACTTGCTCTGAAAGGACACAGCTCTTAAATTTCTCCCAGCCAACCTCACTTCTATTTGACCATGGAGGCTGAGAGCAGATACCTGGCATGCACACTAGTGCTGGGACCTGAAACAGTCTTGCTCACTGTGTGAAGGAACACTTATACCCTACCACAAATACATTGCTTAAGGCAGAACCTAATCCATAATGTTATAGATATATAGTGCAGCTCCAATGTGAGAAATTCCATTGGAATTAATTAAACACAGCTTGGAAGCAAATGACAAAATTGGAACATTGACAAAAGAACTAGTAAACATACCATGGAGAAGTTTAACACTCTAAAGATCTGGTTTATTTAATAGAAGTTTTGTATTTACATATATGATATTTCTTTCTGGAGGCTGGCAAAATAAAGCACTATTTCACAGACTTCTCTGTCTCTCACATTAAAAGAACTTGAAAACAAACAAACACCTTTTGTGACAGGAAGAGACATTGCAGTTATAGTCTCCCAAATACATGAAAATTGAGGTGAGGCCTGCTCCAGAGTCCAAAAAGGGAAAATAAAGGTGAGACTTTGCACACAATTTAAAGTGCAGCTAGTGCTGGCCAGAACCTGGCAGTCACTGTGTGCCAAAAGCCTTCTGTTCAGCAAATATGTGAAATTCCAATTTTACACTGAGGTTCATGGGTTATTTGGGGAAAAGATTGTACTGATAATAAGAAACTATTCACTTTATTTGCAAATTCATAAACATGTGATCTCCTAACCATATTTCAAATGGTAAGGTGGAATAATTGTATACCCTTTGGAACCTTTCTTCGCTCAAGTACATGTAATGATTACTGTCAGCCCATCAAGCTCCAGGTGAAAATAGATTCTATATAAACTCTTTTAAGTCACATTTGATTAGCTCCTTCTCTGTATGAGTTTGACATGGTTTATTATTTCTTATCACTGCTTCTGTGGTGGACTTCCCCAGAATAACTTCTGTTCTATAAATGAAAAACAAAATCTGACTGTATTACAGTGAATATTAATACTGAAAGTATCTTACCAAATTTGATAAATGGACAGTATACACACTTAATTGAGCAGAAGCTTTATTTTGAGTAACATCAAGGAAAAACATGTAACATTTACCAGGCAGGAAAAGATAGAAAGAAGCCTGTATCCCAAGCAGAGGTGGCAGAGAATCTATGTAAAGGTAAATGAGTGTGAGAGTGGAAAGGAGCATAAGAACTAATGAATAAGGAGAAATGCTTATAAATTTCACCAGCTTTCTGGTACATACTGTAATTAAAAGAAATTATAAAAATTAAACTAATAATAAAACAATGGCTGAAACTTGTAAATATTTGCTTTAAGTACATCAGTAATAACAAAGATTTCAAGGCACAGCCAGAAGCCTTATGTGCCTTTCCTAGTAGGAATGGTTTTTTGAAAATGAATACTACAACTGATTTTGCTTATTTCAGTTGCTTTATTGTTATCTTTACCATTGATAAATCAGAGCTTCTCTGAATATTTCAAAACTTACCTATGCCAATTGTAAATTGATGAGGTGATGCTAACCTATATACCCAAGAACATGGTCTACTGTAAGTACTTCTTCACAGTAACACAAATGCATGCTGTACACAAGTCCAATGTGAAAGGTATTCAGATGGCCATATCTCAACTAAAACAGCAGTTTATAATGTGATTATAAAAAGTTATCCTTGTACAGAACTATATAGGTTCATAAACCAGGTTATCTATTTTATGGTTCTGTACAATTATTTCCACTAAACACACATTCAGCCAGGAGTTAGATATTTCAGAGATATGACTTTATGCTTTACAGGTAATATATCAATTTGTTTCTGTGTTAGATCAAGCTAAACTTTTATTCTCTGCTGCTACAACTCAATTTTCTATAAACTTTCATAGGAGTGCACACATTATACCAGCTGTCATATATTTAGGGCTTTGTATCTCTAGCCTTTAATAAAATGATTAGTCCTACTGGGTGATATTTATGAGAAGAGGATGGCAAAGTGAAAATTAGATAATCAAAGTAAAAGAAGCCAAGGGTTGGGGGTTTTGTTTGGTTTGGAATGGGAGAACATGAACGTCATCTCTATAATTTTGTTCACATTTCAAGGTTATGAAGGCTTTCACAAAACCAGAGAGAGTTAGCAAAATTACTTAGTAAGTAAAGAGTGAAAGTATTTTTAGTTACTCTGCAACTACTGTTAAGGGAATGCTGTTTATAAAATTGAAAGATAATATTCCTGCCATATATTCCATATATTCATTAACTGTGATGTGAAGAACAGATTTGTAGGGCTAGGTATGATCACTGATTAAAACCATTTTTTGCCAGGAAAACAGCACTACAGAATTTTGCCTTTGAGCTGAATAATGTGCAGTTCAGATGAAATGTATCTGTAACAAAAAAGTGCAAAATCAAAAGAAGCACAGGGAATTACAAATTTGGATTATGTATCAGGCAGTCACCACAGGCTAAGTTTCTGTGGCAAGAGTGGAAAAAGAGCTCTGGCCATTCTACAGACTTATAAGAAGTGGCACTTTTAATGAACAAATCTCTTTTTCCCCACGTGGCTCAGACAGACTCCTCTACTTCACCAGATTCAGTGAATATATGTATTAATTGGGGAGTTTCCACAGACATTGTGCTCTGCTTGGATTTCATAAGAAAACAATCAGTTACCTGTCCTCTAAAGAAACTAAGCAGCTGTGGCATAAGGGGAAAGGAACAGGCATGGAGAAGAACTGCCAAGAGAAGGAAGAAGTAGGGGTGCACAGTCACTTCTTGAAGAGGCCAGTCACTGGGGAGTTTCACAGTTCCTAAACTGCTTCAGGAAAGAAGTACGCAATGACCAAAGTTTGAAGCTTTTATAAAGCTGCAGGTC
Organism: Galbula dea; assembly: GCA_013399015.1. Lineage (NCBI taxonomy): Eukaryota > Metazoa > Chordata > Aves > Piciformes > Galbulidae > Galbula > Galbula dea. Next base: position 776,313 of record VWZX01009423.1, read on the forward strand.
TCAGAGAATCATAGATTCATACTACTCCACTGCTAATCAAAGGGCTAAACTGTAAACAAGTTTCAGTATCTATATATTTCCTAAATATTTACTTTACTTTTTGATCCATCTTAACCAAAACATCATTTACAGTCAGCTTCAGTGAAGCAGATATGAAGTACATCATTACCTTAAACTGACTTTCTAGGTTGCTCACCAGTGCCTGAGTAATGGAATAATGGATTCCATGTACATAATAAATGTATTCCTAAATTATTTTCTCTCAGGTTTGTTTTGGGGTTTGTGGTTTTGGGTTTGGGTTTTATATGCTCTTGGAATTATATTAAAGAAAATAACCATCATGACACCAAACAACTGGAAATAGTCATGAACCTTTAGTAATGCAGTGATGCATCTGTGATGGTGTGAACTTGAATAACTAGCCCAAGGAGACTTGATGGCACGTGATAAGCCAGTAAAGTCATGTTACATGACATCACTGGCCTGAGGTGAAGAAGTGACAAATTATTACATTTCAGAGCAAATGACTAGTGATGATTTACTGCTAAATCATTATTCCAAACAAGACACAATGCATATAGAACATTGTAAAGGCTTAGCAGAAACATAATGCACTCAGATATCACCAGACTTGAAAGGCATGAACTATGACTTTCAGTGCACAGGGAAGATGAATGAGGAATTGGAGCACTGACCTATATACAATGAGCAATGCATTTTTACATCATTATCAGAAGCAAAATGAATGTTCTATTTGTATAAGCCTACAAATAGTGAAAGAACTAGTGATCTGTCATATCTATCAGACTTGACCTCAACAGAATAATTCTATCTGATCTGAGAGCTGTCTGGACTGGATTTCCTGTTGCTAAAGCAGCAGCTAAGATGGCTGTAAAATAAATGGAGAAAATAATCTTTAGACACTTTCAAATGTTATGTACATTTTTATCCTTACTGTGTGCAATACACACAACCATGTGATTGAAAGTCTTTTGTCAAACCAACAGCAAATTCTTATGCTTTGAATGCATATGTAGGGTAATTGTGACTCTGAAATGTATTTTTGCAAAATATTTAAGTAGTTCAATTTGTGGAATTAGAAGTTATTATGAAACAGCTGTGCTAACCCAAGATAATTTATATGGATGTGATCCTGAGGAATAATCAAGGATTGAGTAATCCTTTAGAATTATCTTTAGAATGCTTTCCTATCTAGGCAAAATATGTATGCTTTACCCACCATAAGAGTTCCAGATGAGATACCAGCCATGTTATGATAGAAGCTGTACATCCTGAGCAGGACACAGTTCTTCCTCAAAGACTGTGAGGTCCAACTAGACAAGACAGGTGAGATTTGAGAGGAATACTGGGAATGCTCATCCAGTAAAGTAGCATATCAGTTACAGAAATGTAAAAGAATACTGAATCAGTTGATGTCTGAAGTGTTCTTACTCGATTCAAACACTACAGACATTTTCACAACCTGGAAGAATATCTGTCATTGTAAAGGAAAAAGACATTTAAGTTACTGTGAATCAACACATCTCATGGATTTAAATAGATTTTTCAGACCTAAAGAATGTCAGGGGTTAGACATGCACTTCTTGGAAAGGGAGGGTGGCAGCAGGTGGAACAATCAGAGGTGGAAGAAAACAAGCTTGACCAAGTAGAAGAAACAAAGCTCTCAGCAGAGCTGAAAAGTACTTCTTCCATAGTTTAAAAAAGCATAGTTTTCTGATGCTTTTTTTCTGGCTTTGCTGATTGTGTGGAATTGCCTTGATCTTCTTTTGGACTGCAAGTAAAGACTGAGAGATTTTGCATGACACTGATGCTGGTACACGCTGTCCTAAATGGTAGGAGGCAAGAGCTATCCAATACTAACTCTGCTGCCCTCACATACTTCCCAACATCCCATGTTTAGTCAGTAGAATTTATTTTCATTCTAACTTTTCATTTACAGCTAGTAAAGACAGGAAAAGTTTTGTCTTATTACTGAAGAGTTAATAGTGCTGTATAACAATGTTTTATGATTTCCAGGACTTTCAGAAAACTTTAATTCTGTTGTTAAATATTTACAAATTACTACTATTAATAAGCAAATGTCAGTGCAAATACATATAAACCAATTATAATTTCTAAATTGCATACTATTTATATGTTTACATGCCATTTACAAACTGTGTCAAATAAAATACATACAGATATATAGAATACCATAAGTACTAAAACAAGCAGATAGAAAGTGATTCAAACTAATTTAAAATTTGCTTAGATACCTTCCTTTTGGTTCCTAACATATCCAAAGAGGGAAGTCTGGAGTTTGCAGTCAACACTTTGAGGAAAAAAAACTCAATCCATGTCTTGAAAATTAACATTTTGTTGAAAGCCTGTGGACTTTGTTTTGCTGTGTCTAACATCTCATGGTTTTAACAGGACCTTGCTCAAGGCATGCACAATGCCCTGTATTGTGCTGGTGTCACCAGCAGCTACCAGAACTTATTTCTTCCTCTAGGTATCTGCAAAGATGTGCTTGCTGAGAGGAGTTGATATATCTCTGGGATTTTTTTTTCTTTGTACAGAGAATTGCAACCTTCTCCTCTTTTGATACTGTTATTTTAACTCACATTTTTCACTTACTGCATTTACAGATCTGAAGGTTGCTTTGGAAAGTCAAGGCCCACACACCATACATGAGCTGTGATGGGGGAGGAAAGGAGGCAGTTAGTGATGTTTACTGCTTTTAGGGACTGTACATATCTAATTTCAAGGACTCCAGTTCCCTGTCCCTCTCCAATACTGAGGGGGTATGGCTATGGAGAAGTGCTTTGTAGGGGAAAAAAGATAAGTAAGAAAACAAGTTAGACTGGGCTCAGGTGACCATCATGACATCAGAGAGCAGTAGAAGATATCAAATCAGTTCCAGGACTGGGTAAGCCTGAAGATATTCTTTCAAGAAAAGAGTTGCATAGTCACAGCCACTTACTTCCAAAGACAAATGGCATCCATTCCTGTTGGTGAGAATTGTGCTATTCTTTGAACTGCCTTCACCAAGTGGCAGGAGCTAAGGGTTTCCCTTACCAGGCTGATTACCAGGCTTCACATTACTAGACTGCAGACAGCCCTGTGCACTTGAAGCAACTGATAAAGCCTGAAGAATGACAGAACCTCTAAGATATTACTAGTAAAAGTACAGAACTTTAAGAAATTTAGCACTAAAAGCAACACTAGTAATTTAAAACAGACCTTGCTGTCCTCAATTTGTCAAATGCATCAAATGAGTAATATACAAAACAGGCATTTCAAGGATAAAGTCTCTAATATTGCATCAACATCAGCAAAATCTAATACAATTCTTTTGAGTGTTAGTTTTCCTTCACTTTACTTATATCCCATATTTTTCATGAATATATGTATTGCCAATATATTAGCTGTGGCTCAAGAGACACCAGGAAAAAAGTCATAAGAGATGTGGAAACATCAAAAATGTACTTATTTCATATAGATAAACTTCTATATGCAATATGGAGACAGCTTCTGATTCATGGTCACCTAACTTATGTGAGATGGGTTTTGTCTTTCATGGCAAAACAACAATGCCACTGTGCATTGGGTTTGTGCCTTGTGGGGTTTTGGTAGCGGGAGAGGGGGCTACAGGCATGGCTCCTGAAAGAAGCTTCAGGAAGTTCTCCTAGCTCCAGTGTCAGACCCATCTCAGATCACAATGATTATCTCACTAGACCTCATCTCATTTCACAAACATCTTTTAAAAGGTAGTGTAGTTTCTGTGTCATAATGCACTAGCTTGTCTCTCCCTGGAACAGAGGATTTGTTACAGACTACTGACCTGAAACTTAATTCACAGAAGGAAGGAGAACATGCTAAATAAATCCTACATGTCCTTAAGTATATGTTTTCACTCTTAGCTGCATCTTCATTTTCTGTCTTGGATTCTGAGAAAAAAAAATTGCAATAATATTCTTTTCAAGTGACACATCTTTGGTACTTCCAAGGCATAATACCAATAGTGTAATGCAGACAGGTCATACTGTTTTCTATATGCCAGTAGAGATAGGGCCCTAAGGCATGTCTTGATGTTTTCTACTGTTGACTACACAGTGATTTCCATTTTTGATTTTCCAATTGCTAATCTTAGTTGACTAAAACCACAGCCAAATTCTCCTGAGGAACAGTTAGATTGAATTACTCAGTACATTACTCATAGGTTATACAGCATTCACTCAATACACTGAACTGCAGTTAAAGGTTACACTGATTTTTTCTTTGTAAGAGATTTAAATGATACTGGTTGGCAGTCATGTAACTTCATCACCTGTGGCACAGCTGCTATGTACCTTTATGCCCTCTTGGTACTTTATATTTTTTAATGTGTCCAGAGCTACTGGATAGAAAAGCAGTAATGTCATAATGCCATCTACAGGCTCTAAACAGTCCAAGTTTCTCTTAGTGACCCTGTCTTCCATTTTCCACCAAATAATTAAAAGAAAGGGTCAGTAGAAAAACAAACCACAAAATGTCCTTCCAACTGACTGTCAAATTAAAAGTCTTTCAAAAAAAGCTCTATACTATGACTCTCCATAACAATTTTTCTTGACATCATTCCAGTAATCTGTGTGAGGAACAGCGTGAAGATAGCTTTTCATGTAGTATTTATCAGCTCAAGCCATGGCCTCAAGTTAGGAAGTAAGAGAGTGTGAAAATGAGACTTAAATGAGCAGTCCTGAATATTACATTGAAGTTGCATTATGTTCAGTTCTAAAAATCACTAGTAAGCTGTGTTCTGAGGAGCTGAGAGCAGAAGGGAGCTCAAACTGTGTTTCACAAAAGATGGTAACAGCTCCCAAGTCTTCCCACTGCCCCATAGACCTGAAGGTTGGCAATGTTCGCATATCCTGCTGATTTGCCTCCCCAAAGCCAAAGATTCAGCTACCCAGAAGTTCTTATGCCAGTTCAGCTTCCCTGCTAGTCAGATGACACAATCTAACACACTGGTGAACTTCTGATTGCCCACACACAGCTTAATGTCTGCTTTTGCTATCCTTTTAGGCTTGCTGATGAGTATGGTTTCAGCAACCATAGACCTTCTTAAAGCTGACAGCAGTGCTTGTTACTCTTCTGTCAGGTTAAATGGGTAACAAACCAAAAAATACCAAAACACTGACTCCCCCTACTCTACCAAAAAAAAAAAAACCCAAACCAAAACACACCCACAACACAAAGGACTGGGTCATTTGCCATGGGCTAGGCAAGAGCAAAAGGGAAAAGCATCTATTCTTGCAAAGTGTTACCTATTTCATGTTTCTGAGGCAGAGAGTTGGAAATAGAGAGAAAACTTGTAGCAGTGTCTACATTTCAGCTACTTCTGTTTCCTTTCTTTGATAATCTGTGAACAGTGAATCCAGCAGTGTTCCTAGTGCAAAATACTACAGGAAAAACAAGACTGAAAAAGCAAACAAACAGCTCATTCACATTTTAAGTCTAACTTGTATTTCACTGTCTTGCTGCTTCTTTTACAGGAATAGTAAAAAACCTGTCACACATTCTAATTGTGAGCAGAAGTTCATCTGAACCTATGGGTGCCTCCAACTGGCTTCCATTTGTCTGCTCAAAATTACCTGCATTCCCCAGAGAGGCCAGAAGTCACTGAAAGTTGCCACATGAGTGTACCAGTGTACAGGAGCTTTTGGAACAACATCTACTATAAAAAGAAAAAAGAGCTACATCCATATGAAGAAAGTATTTCAAGCACTTAAGAGGCACAACATTTTTTCAGTTAATGGTATTTTTAATTTTAGGGCTTTCTATGCTGTTTGAATAAAAGCACTCATTTAAAATGTATATTTTAAATACTTTCATATAAAAAATAGAGGAAAAATCTCAGAAGTAGAGGCAAAGTAACAGCTTGACAATAGGTATCACAGCAGATTGCATTTTTGTGTGCATTCTTACTGTAACCCTTCTCAGGCAGTGAAAAGAGATGCATTATCTGAAGCTCTTCTACCTCACATTTGTTGTATGCAGTTATTATTTTACTTGGCTTTGATGTTTCACACAACTTTTTGAAGCAAAGAATCTGCTATGACAACATGGCATATCCCATATGCTCCCTTAGCTGTATGAATGAGAAAGCCTTGGCTAACCCTAATTAGCATTGGCACTGTTGTTTGTAATCCCTGCACTGCTTTCTATACAACATTGTTTTAGTAATTTATTAGAGTTTATGAAGGGTTCTGCTTATTCTGCACAGGACCAAGAAGACCATGCTACGGAGGATACATGACTTTAAATTGCTGGGGACAGGTGGCAGCCAAGCTCCCACACCTTGGCTAACCTTCTACCTCACCTCACAACTAGGTGGAGGTTATGGGAGGTTCTGGTCTGGGTGCAGACAGACGGGGATTGCCTCCAGGCAAATTTCTCACCTCCACCTGCTTCCCTTTGTGGGGTGAAGGAAGGATTCAAGAAAGATGAACGGTCAACAGATGGAGGAAAAAAACCTTATATCAATTGGTTCATATCTTGCCTCTAGTCACAGGAAGATGTTTTTCTCTTTTGGCTGAAAAGTCATTGCCAGCAGCCAAAATGGAACTTAATCTCCTACAGATTAAATGCAGTTTGTCCTAGTTTTTTAAAATGTTACCTCTTCCAGTGAACACACAAACATCTGACCTCTGCATGCAATCTAGCATGCCAAAGAGCATATCTGACATACTGAGTGGGAATCTACTTTAGAACTAGCCAGAGAAGAGTGCTGCTTGTCACCTCAGATACTTTCATCTCCCTGAGAGTCAGTGTACAGCATGATTTCAGAAAGCAGGACCCTGGTTTGGTTACTGTTAGAAATGATACGTGAGAGGGTCGTGCTGCCACCCAGAGGGACCTTGAGATGCTGGAGAGATGGACTGACAGGAAGCTCATGAAGAGAAAGTGCTAAGTCCTGCCCCTGGTTTGGAACAACCCTAGGCACCAGGACATGCTGGGGGCAGGATATCTTTTGCTTTCTTTGTGGCAATGGCACCCTGCTGAATCATTTTCAACTTGTTGTCCACTATGAACCCCAGGTCCTTCCCTGCACAGCTGTTTTCCAGATAGCTGACTCCAGCCTGTCCTAGTGCCTAAGGTCATTCCTCTACAGGGGCAGGACTTAGCATTTCCCTGTACTGAACATGATGCAGCTCCTACTGGTTCATTTATCCAGCTTCTTGATGTCCCTTTGAATGGCAACATGTCTATCTGCTGCATCAGCAAGATACAGATACATTCACTTCTTCTGATAATGTACTTTTTCAATTCTTTTGTTTTGGTTTTTGAAAAAAAAAAAAAATTACTATTTCCTGCTTCAAGGGTTTTCAAATCAAGTTAGAACTTCCATGTTCTGGCATATGCTTTCTTCTTCTTTTTTTTTTTTCTTTTCTTTTTTTTTAAATTTTAACCTGAGGATAAGATATGCACTGATTCCAAAGATGTTAAGGTTTGAAATTCTCAAAGATTCTGGACAAGTTCTGAGTAACTAAGCCTATTATAATGCGTGTTGGGTTTAAGCCAAGTGCTTTATCATTAAAATTCAGAACAGCTTCAGTAATACAAAAACAAAATATATGGAGAAAAAGATAAAAGGAGAACAGCTATAGAAGGGTTCTTCCTAGGATTTTTTCCCCTTCTTTTCCTTATTTTTCAAATTAACTTTATAAATAGCAAGTAGCTGGATTGCTAAAAGAACAAGAAGGCAACTATGAAAAATAAAGGCCAAAAATTTAGGCAAAAGCGTTTCTGGTCAGAATTGGCTCCTGCTGTCTTCTCTATTTCCAGTCCTTTGTTCCTCTTATTCACTGTTTGACTACTTGTTCACGTGTCTCCTCATTTGAACATAGCTTTCTTCAGCTTCCTTTAGATCATATGTTACCTTTCTAAACATTGTGTTAGCAAGTTGAGAAATAGCTTTTCCTTTATCTAAAAAGAATTCAGGTAGAGCAAGGTCAGTGTTATAAATTTGTTCTTTCTTTCCCTGGATGCAAAGCCTGTGCAGCAAGGAACTCTCTTTTCACTCCATGTTGGTACTCAAAGAGATATAACAGATCCAGAACATAACATTCACTCTGAAACAGTGATACAATGTTTCTATAGAATGGGAGATTTGTAACACTGCCTGTGAATATTGCTTTTTCTGTCAATCAGTGACCTGTTCATCTGTTCCTATCCTTTTATCGATTCTTGTTGTTTCTCCTTTGTACAAGAAAATGTGTTTCCTTGTCTGGATACTCCTGCATCATAATCACAGCAAATGCAGATAGGTATCAAAGGTCATTTCAGTAGCCATCTAGCACTGATAGTGGAAGTTTAGTACAAATTAATACATCTGATCAAAGTCAATAATTATCCTTTGCTTGATTACTCCTTATTAACTAAGGGCAATCCATCAAGGTAGCTGTACTACAAGGATCCATATAGGCATTTCAAGAGATCTCTCTCAACCCTGATGTGTCATTTTTCGATCAGTTCTTGACTCACTTGTAATTAATTAATCCCCTCCAACTATTTTTCTCTGAGACCTCCAATGAAGTCTTCTTCAACTGAGCAAGTAGCAACAACTTAATTAGAAGTTTTTAAATATATATATATATTGTGTGTGTGTCTGAATTGTTTCTATCTCTTCATTTGTTCTGTGTATCAGAAAAAAAGAGACACAGATAATAAAGTCAGGATCTTAATTTTGCTTGAATTAAAGACACTGAACAAACTAACACCACTGGCAGATGATTTTGATCAAGTCAAGCAGAGGAATCAAATTCTCCTTTTTCTTACACACCTTACACACCATTTCTGGAGCCCAAGCACCCGTCCTTTAGAGAGGGGAGGCAAACTTATTTGGCAGCTATTTAGTTCTTTTTCAATAATACTCATCCTCCTTTAAGAAAGAATGATCTCATGTCCATAATATGAACAATACAGTATTGAAGAGGAAGCAAAAATTTTTTTCTGTATTAGAGATAAACAATCTATGAAGCCTGAAACCTCTCTATAAATGTTATATATAAAAAGTTCTTTAGCCATAGGAAGAAGTGAAGACAAAGACATGGGAGTGAGGTTCAAGTATATCATGCCTTGTCAGCCTCCACTGTGTGTCACAGTCAAAGGAAGAATAAGTGCTGGGAATTGTTTTTTCTTGAACAGACTTAGCAGTTACATTATTTTGCTTTTTGAAATATTTATGTTTTATGGGTAAAAATAGACTTTGGGTCTGCCCTTCACTTGAATATCTGGTGATATTTTGTTGTGCCTGGGCATGATTATGGAGGCTTAGTTGAGCTGATTGACATGAATGATGACCAGCCAGATTGCCTTGCTCTGTGCCCTTCATTACTTGTGATCAACTTGTTGGCTGAATGTGATTAGTGTAGTTTAAGTCTAGCTGTCATGATGCCAAAACTAGCTGCATTCAGTCAGAGGTACCTGAGCACACATCATCTTCAGTCAGCTCTCTGAAATGAGTTAAAGCTGTAATTGACTTGGGTGTTATAGCAGGTGTATTCATGGGCTTTTAAAATCACTTCACTCTAACTCGGTGCAAAGCAGCAGCAGTCATTGACATAAAGCCCTTATCACAAAAATCCACAGTGGCCATTTACTCCTCCTCAGGCATATCTGCTGGGGTAGAGATTTTCATTTCTTCATCATTCTGAAGGCAGTCAATCACTTAATTTTTCTTGGCTTTATCTTCCTGAAGTATGCCCTTGGCTCAGAAGGCAGGAGCACAAAGTGAGTCATGTGTCCTCACGCTTCATCTATCGAATGATGACATATTGCCTGGTCCTGTTCCACCCCACCTTATAGTGGTGGGTCTGCACCATCATTCAGAGGCAGGAATAGGCTCACCTTTCCACTTGTAGCTGATAACCAAATGTGTTCATAGTTAGTATGGCAATAATTTTGGTGTTCTGTTAAGTATAACAAAACTGCTTTCGATCTTCTCAGAGCATAAGCAGGTTGGGCACGTATTTGTTAACCAAATGCTGGAAGGGGTCAGCTAAAGATCTATATACCTGTATCTGATTATATTTATTTGATAAATATGCTTACTGTAAAACAATACAGGCACTCAGTGTAATCACAACAAGGTGTTTAGCTCCTTTCCTGTGTGCAAAGCAGTATTGTCTGTAATTGTATAATCTGAAGAAAGTGAATGAAGTAAAAATACAATGGTTACGTGCTTTAGTACAAGAGGGACTGAAACCCAGGGGTGATTTTCCATCTCTAACTGCATTATTATAGTTCCTGTTTGGCTGCCTCTCATTTTAAGTGGAGTACACCAAAAGGATTCTGGGTTTTTATTGATTCTTGTCATAATTAGCCACTGTAATAGAATCAAGCAGAACCACATCTTGCTTGGACTTGTACATAGAGAAAAATGAGGCTAAGCCACAAACAAACAATGTTGTAGTCAAAGGTTGTTAGAAATTTTTTGCTTGTTTTGAGCCCTTTGAGAAGAGAGGGAGAGAAGCAAAGGCACAAATGATGTTATTGTAACACTGAGTTGGTCTCCTTGGACATCTGGAAAAAGTGCATTGCTGGGGGGGTGGTTTTAGATGATATACCTACTAGAGGTGTTTATGACTGCGATCTCAAGAGAATGTATCTATACTATAAATGAAGTTGCATTATAATTAGCAAGGCTGGATCATTCAGTAACACAAAAGAGATATGAGGTTAAACATCCAGTCTCATGAAAATGTGCACTGTTAAGTCCTGTGCAGCTGTTTGAACCTTTCATCACTGTTAAGTAACAGAGGATTTGCAATCATGTGAAAGACATGTGCATTTCTAGGCAATACTTCTGCCATTGACAGCTGGCATTTTTGACCATTCAGAGTGTGGTCACTAAGAATATACTTAATACAAACCTCAAAGCAAATTAGAGATTAAGGAGCAACGTAAAGACCATTGTTTTCCAGGTGTTATCTTCATATGTGTAAATATATTAGACTAATCCTTTTTTCTTCCTTTTTTTTTTTTTTCTAGCAGTTACCTAGCTACTCTAAGAACAGACAGCAATGTCATTCAGAGAAAATGAGAATGAAAAAAACAACTGCAGAAATGCTAAAAAACCCACTGGTGTAAAAATCAGTAGTGGGCCCAGAAAACAAGGAATGTTCCAGCAGAATCATAGGATCATTAAGGTTGGAAAAGACTTCTAAAATCACCAAGTCCAAATCTGAAACCAACACCACCATGCCGACTAAACTATGTCACAGAGTACCATGTCTACATGCTATTTGAACGTGTCCAGGAATGGTGACTCCACCATTTCCCTGGGCAGTCTATTCCAATGTTTAACTACTCTTTCAGTGAAGAATGTTTTCCTAATATCCAACCTGAACCTCTCCTGGTGCAGCTTGAGGTCATTTGCCAGTCACCAGGGAGAAGAGACCAACCCACACCTCACTACAACCTCCTTTCAGGTAGTTGTAAAAAACAAGAAGGTCTTCCTTCAGCCTCCTGTTCTCCAAATTAAACAACCCCAGCTCCCCTAGCCTCTCCTCATAAGACTTGTTCTCTAGAACCTTCACCAGTTTTGTTGCCCTTCTTTGGACACACTCCAGCAACTCAATAACCTATGAAAGGAGTTATTTGGGAGAAATTATGTTTTCTCTCACTTATTCACCATATCACTTTGTGTTTTGGAAAACAAGCAATAGTTTTGTGCCTTAGTCTTAGTCCTCTGTTTGCATGCATGCACAGAACAATCAGTTTTGCAATAATTTCTGAATGTATTATACCTTAGTCACTCATTATTTAACCTTCTCATTAATTTTAATGATGCTGACTTCCTTTCTAAAGCATTGTGACATGTTTGGTTGATAAAAGCACCAAATAAGAGTTCAGTATTGTATTCTTGATTTATTTTATTAAAGGTCATAATTTCTCTTTGAAAACTCATTGGCATGAATGAAACTAATGATTTAAGTCTGGCACTTCAGCTGTAAGATAGCTGAAATGGAGTGAGTATTTGTACCCAATGTTTGATGGGTTTGCATTTCAGATAGGTATTTATTTAATGATAATCAACTAGATAATATTTTATAATGGAGAATTTCCAGAGACATCTAAATATTTCTAAAATAAAATAATGATGCACTTTGTTTAAATTTCATACTGCATTGTTCAACTCATATTACCGATATCCCATAGTAGTGCATGATAGTAGCTCCTGGATCTGGATCATCCAGCCTTAAGAAGTCAGAAAACTTTTCATTTTTGTGCCAGTTGTAAAAGCCACTCCCAAAAGCATTCTGTTCTTTACAAGAAGCATAAAGAAGACAATGTTCCAATTCTTCTGTTCCCCTGGTTCTTGGGTCATGACATTTCCATTTCACTAGTATCTCTATTAAAGCCTCTTTAGCTTGCCTCCTGCAGTGTTGTTTGCTGACCTTGACATTATTATAAGGAACATAAACCCCCAGTATTTTTCCATGTGCCTCATTGCCTGGGTGAGCAGCCTTTTTCTTCATGTTTCAGCTGTGTTTGTGTAAGTCACAGTCTTATAGTCAACCTTGGGCTTGGTTAAGCTTGAAAGGTATGTATGTGAAATACACACCAGACCAAAGCAAGAGCTGAGGAACAGGTGCAAAAAGGAGCAGGGATGTCTATTGAGGCAAAAAAAGGAGGAGGCTATGCCAAAAACCTCATTCTTCTTACCAGGTGTTCTGACTAAAACAAATAAATTCTTCCTGTTGTATATCTCAAACAGAAGCTGCTGTGGAGCTGATACTCCAGTTATGGAAATTTCTTAGAAGAAGCAGGAAGAAGGCTGAGGAGCAGAACTAACATAAGCCAGGAGCTGTGGCCAAGCCAATACACAGAAAGAAAGAGACTGCTGAGACAAATCTGGAATGAAGGGAACATTCTCACTGTTCTACTTTTGCTCTTGATGATGAATCTCCTAAGCAGAAAGCTGAGAAGGATGTGAATACATATCCCTTTTTCCTTCCTTTTTTACCATCTTGCCATGAAGCATTTTGAAGATGGTGTGCTCCCCTCCAAGATAATTCCTCTCTGAAAGAACATTGAAGAAATCTTGACTGGTTTTTGGGATCAGCTTTGGCATCACCAGTTAGAAGTCAGCACAACTAAGCCAGTTTCACAGTTAGAAGGTGCTGAAAAAAACGAGTAAAGTGGAAGAACTGGCAGCTTGCATGAAATTCTTCAGAAAACATATATCAGTCCCTTCTGTCCTCTGAGAGCAGTTAAATCCACTTCACTACAGCAAGAAAGATGAAGTGGTATTCTGGTGAGCAAAGAAAAAAATCTGTTGCATAGACTGTGCCTCCACCTTCATTTACTTAGAAACTGGGTTTGCTGCTCTCAAAAGAGTCTTCTCTTCCATGAGCTAGTACCATATTCACCTACAGCTCTTGGAGTATTCCAAAAACACACTACCTTTAAATCCCACATGGTCCTTGTTCCCACAGTTCAAGTCAGAACTTTAGTCCCAGATCATCACTGCAAGAAGAAACTAAGGCTATCAGTAGAAGCCTGATTGAAGGGGGCCTGTCCCTGCTGCAGATATGGATATCACAAAGCATGGTGTGCAGCTGAAGTTTTAGTTCCTCTGAGCTAGGCCATGTGCTTTCCTGACAACCATCAGAGTGGGGCCACCAGAAATTCTGAGTTTGAACTCAAGCACTCTAAAATGATAGTGTAGACACAATAGTCCAACAGGCAAACTTGAGGAGAGCCCCTCTGCAATTTTTCTGTCTAGGAAGTCACTTACTTTGGTACAAAACTGGACCTCTTAGGCTAGTCCTGAGTTGCAGTTCTTTTGGAGTCAGCATTAAGTCAAAGCTAGTTAGGCACAAAATGATTCAACTGTTTTCAGGATGTGGTAAAGAAACCAAAGCAGAGCTAAGAACTTAGCCACAAATGTTCTTATTTTGGGACCTCAGATGAATACACTTGGCCAAAGTCTGGATGGAAGGTTGTAAGTGCATCAGTAAATTTATGAGGGTTTCCATGAGAAAATGGAAACACGAAGTTATGTGACCTTCTGTAAAAGGTTCATAGCATGTGCTTTTTCACAAATCAGGATCAGAATCCAGCTCTGTGGAGTCTGAACTGTCTTGCAGAAGCTCTCATTTCTTCAGGTTACTTTTGTGAGTTCTTATATAATGTTAACACAGGGGGGAGAATTAAAAAAAAAAGCCCAACTTTTAATGGATTAGTATGTGTTGTTACTTGAAGACATCTCATCCAAGTGAAGCACTGCCAGCTGCATTGATGGGTCCAGATAAAGTAACAATCTGAGGCTTTTGTGAGTAGGTCAGATGCTTTGTTTGCTCAGGTACATTTTGAATAAAAAACATCCAAACAACCAATCATTAAATCATTATTTTGAAAGGCCCTTAATTACATTTAGTGCTGGAAAGAGGATGATTTTGTAAAATGGATAGTGAAGCTGCAGAGCAACAAAAAGAAAAAATGTGACTCTTTTCTGAAACAGCAGCTTTGGAATGCTCCACATTAACTGGGAATTTAACATATAATTTAATAATTCATTCACTTTGCTCATCTGTGTCATTTTTATGGCATGCAAGGTACCAGCATGTTTCTAGCATCTTTCAAAACATAATGGAGATTTTAGGGGTACAAACACAGCAAATATTCAGTTCTTTATATTTTTTCATTAAATTTTGAAATGAATTTCTTTAACAGGATGAGTATTTACAATTAAGTAATTTTATTTTTATGGAAATTTGCTAAAAAATTTTAAATGTAATAGTTTTAAAAGTGGTGAAACAAAGAAATAGGATGCCCAGAGTGGAGGTAGATGCCCCATCCCTAAAAATGAGGATCCAAGTAACCCCATCTAGTTGAAGATGTCCCTGATCACTGCAAGGAGGTTGGACTCCATGACCTTGAAAGGTCCCTTCCAATACAAACTACTCTCTGATTCTATGAAGTGCCTGAGGGTGTGACTCTTATCTCTATTGCTGTGTGTTTAACATCAGTGGGAGTATTTTTCTGTTAGTCTGTGCCATAAAAACAGAATAAGAATTTTCAGGTAGAAGGATCTATAGGCAAGCTGGTTTACACATTAAATATGTTCATATCATAGCTACCTTTGGACAAGACTTTTAGTCTAACATTATTGGGAAAAAGATATACACTGAGAACCATAAGGAAAATACCTCTAAAAAGTTTCAAACTTCCAAGCATGTAAGGTTACTCAGGGAGGAAAATTCTTATTACAAAATTAATTTGCATGCAAGAGAGCAGTGATTGCATGTTTTTTATTAATGCAGTTTTAAAGATAACAAAACATTCTTGCCAATGTGTCTGTAGCTATAAGCTGCCAAAAAATATAATATATGTATATATATATATTTGCTCAAATATTCTCTTGAAATACAGGGCTATGTTCCACATGAAACACGACAGTTTCAGTTAGCCTGAAATAACAGTGTTGAAATGAGGTTTATATAAAACAAGATAAAAGCATATTGAGTGTTTTATGTTTTCTGGATGACAGTACCACACTTTTTAACTGCAGTTTCCAGACAAAAAGGAGTCACAGGAGCTGCATCTGTGTGTGTGCCACTTCTGTTCACACAGTGGGTGGTGACTGCTCTGCTTACTACAGCATGGTGTCCAAAAAGAATGGGAGCCTAATAGCAGCTGGTAATTAAACATGATTAATCAGACATAATTCTCCACTGTGGCCTCTCTGAAGCTATAAACATACTGATGTTCTGTGTTATAACAGGATCCTCATGAAAATTCAGCTCTCAGAGCTCTTCAGGTTTTGCTGGTGAGATAGTTCTC
Organism: Galbula dea; assembly: GCA_013399015.1. Taxonomy (NCBI): domain Eukaryota; kingdom Metazoa; phylum Chordata; class Aves; order Piciformes; family Galbulidae; genus Galbula; species Galbula dea. Next base: position 792,147 of record VWZX01009423.1, read on the forward strand.
ACTGCGTACAGGTCAGCATGTGGTTTGTGCTTATCTGCCTTTTCTCCATGCTGCCCAGCTATCAAGGCACCCCTAGGCAGACCCCAAAAGAGGAAACCCCACAGATTTCCAACAATTTATACTTTAGTCACACAGATACTCATAGACATACCATATTTAAGTACTATATACATAGCATAGCCTGTCCTTAACAGGCAAAATGAGCTTTCACTTTACATGTAATAGGGCAATTGAGGTGCTTAACACTTCAAAGTAGCCTGAATGATGTTATTTGTTTTGAGGATAAACTGCTTCCTGTACTTGAATTACTTTGCTTACATATAGCTTGGACCTCTATGTATATGTTAGGAGCATATAGATACAACCTGAGTACTGGATTGCAAAGCTAGCACTTGGATAGTGAAAGGAGGAAATATTAAGAACAAAGAAATGGAGTTAGAGTCCACTGAGACAAGTCAAATCTCCAAGAGATTTCAGCAGAACGAAGTTGTGAATCACTGACAAGAGAAATACCTTGTCACAGTGACTCATAAAATGATTAGCAATGCCACAGTCTGGGAAAAGACTTCATTAGAGTTAAGCCTCACAAAGAATGTTCCCTGCAGTTATATGGTATTGCTTTTATTAAAGCAAATAACTGTTAAAATACTTTTTTTTCTCCCTGTGTGGAACATCATTATGCTACATTGTCAATATATATCTATTTAAAAAATATTTAAAGAAATATATTTTCTTTCATCAAGAAGACTGTTGTCTTGAAATCTGCTACCTTAAGTCTTGTAAGCCAGATACTTTCTCAGGCTTTATGGTGAGCCGCAGTGTCAACTCTAAAAAACTTCTATAACATTTTGGAAGCCATTGCTGCATCATGTTTCTGTGTGGAGGATTGCATTAAGTATTCCAATAGTATTCATATATATACACTGCTTTCAAGCTTATACTTTTCAGTGCTACACAATCTTATCTGAAAAGGCCCCACCTCAGTATGTCAAGAATGGGACCAGAGAGTACTCCAGCAGTTACATAATACACATTTTGACAATTCTGCCCTGAAGTTGACTTCAGGACTACTCCTGCATCCCACCGTTGCTGCAGCTAATGGAATGAGCCTGACTGAGCCATTGGCCTCTTATTCATCACGATCTGAAAGGGCAGGAAATCTGACAGGCACAGCACAGGAGGTAATGGTAAAGAAAGATAAGAAATGGACAAAAAAGGAACCCTGGTGTGCAGGTAAAAGGATAATGGAGGGAAATATTGCCCAGGAGATATGGGTCAAATTCAGTTCTACTGCATACATTAGATGTTATTTGTACTAATATATCTATGATATGTAGTATACATTAAATGAATAACAATTTCAAGGGAAGATTTCCTCTTAATGTATTGGAATTAGTTTTCCCTAAGAGGTGTTCTGGGAGAGGAAGTGGGGGGATTTTGGTGGGTGGAGTGAAGGAAAGAGAGCAATTTTTCTGTAGCATGAGACAATCATTCAGAAATGTTGCACCTTATATTGCATCGCTATACACAAGGCTGTTGCAGACTAGCAGGAAGTTTTAGCTTTCTATGTGCATAAATATCTATATCTTTATCAATATGAATACAACTGTACATATGAAAAGTTGTAAAGTGTACATAGATTCATTAATACATATTTCTATAGATATAAATAACAACCTACCTATAGGTCTATATAGACATAGACATAGGCATACATATACATACACATATGTGTGTATGTATGTATGTGTACATATACATACACATATATGTACAAGAGGAAACAGCCTCAAGATGCACGAGGGGATGTTAAGACTGGATATTAGGAAAAGTTTCTTCCCTGAAAGAGTTGTTAGGCATTGGAACAGGCTGCCCAGTGAAGTGGTAGAGTCACCATCCCTGGGGGCGTTCAAAAAACATACAGATGTGGTACTTAGGAACTTGGTTTAGTGGTGTAGTGGGGATAAGTCAGCAGTTGGGCATGATGATCTTAGAGATCTCTTCCAACCTCAGTGATTCTGTGTTTCTGTGATACACATATACATGTACATATTTCTCTTGTTTAAAAACCCATAGTCATAGTCTTTAAAAGACATTGCAGTATTAAGGCAAGTTACATTTGCAAGGATATCCATAAGACCAACATATAGACAAAATCAACACTTGCTGCCTGCCTGAAGCTTTTCACAATTCATCCTCAAAACACGTTGTACTGATCATACTCAGAAGAAAAACTTAACAAGTATCAAGATAGAAAGTAACTAAAAAAGTTTATAGTCAAGGTTCTTTCTTTCTAGATGCAGTGTGCCTTCAAGCTAAAAGAGCATTTCCACTAGCATAAGCCAGAAGGCATTCTCTGATCCTCAGCCCAGGCTTTTTACAATACTCAGGGCTCTGACATGGGACTCTGTATTGTTAATGGAAATGTGATTATATTTCACTGAAGGGACTGCATATACTAATGTAATCCAGATGCCTCTATTTACTTTCCTTACAGTGACAATGTTTTCATCTGAATACCTTTGGCATGTGTAGAACCTATTTATTTTGTTATTTTCTCTGAATGCTATGCATGTTTATTTTCAGAAGGGAAAAGAAAGCAAACCAGGAAACAACTGATGGTTTGTTTGACTGTAGGTATGAGTGCTCTGTAGAATGTGAGGGTAAACAACAGCAGAAAAAAATTGTTATAAATGGAATAGAAACAGATAAAGCAAAAGCAGAAATTTGGAGTATAATTTTAATAGTGAGGATGATTAGCAACAGGAACAAAATAGCTGAGACATGTTGGAAAAACTTCTATAGCTTCAGGGAGATCTTTGTCTTGGAGTAAGCCAGAATTCAATTAAAACTAATTATTAGATGGAACCGGTATTAAGTGTCTTTTGCAATGGCTGAATGTCTGTGTGGGCTGTAAAAATGATCCTACACTTGTTGCAGTTAGTTTTAAGCTGCTTTCATGGTTTTTAATGCCATTTCTCTGCTTCCATTGGCAAAGTAATCACTGATGTGAAGAATGCAGTGGTAGAGCACTGGTCTTATTAAATAAACATGGAACTCCCAGAAGGTGTTTCAGAAATGATGGCAGAGAAAAATGGGATCCTTAATGCACTCAGTAATATTGATAACTGTCCTAAAGGACAGAATTTCTGCTGAAAAAGTAGAAATGGCAGCAGACTACAGTATGTGAAACAAACCAAAGAGAGGGTACAAGCCAGAGCTCTCCTGTTTCTGACACATCAAGAGGGTATCCTCAGGATTAAGAGGGATATGAAGAACTTGTAACTTTAGTCCTTCATTACATATCAACTATTTGATAAACAAGTCATACAAACTAATAAATGCATTTAAGAAAAAGAGATTAATTAAAATAATACAAGAAAAAGAGGAAAATAAAGCAAAGTACAAAAGATCATGATGGAGGACCTCAGTACCTTGTAAAATGGGTCTAAGTTTCATGTATAAACCTGACAAACATCTTATGACAGAGCCTCAGTTTCACACCCAAAAACTCAGACAAGTCAATACATTAATATGTAGCTTTTAAGATCCCAGAGATTCTTTTTCAAAAAATTGACTAATACTTTTTTTTTAGGATCTCAAAATTGTCATTAGGAGAAGGTCACAATAGCTCTACATTGTAAAGGAAGAATTTCATCAATCCAGACTTTCCATAACATCCTCTACTAAGCTCATCTGCCTGGGCATTAAACCAGTGAAAGGACATTTGACTATGTCAATAGAAATGAGTTTAAATTGAGCTATCTTCCTGTACAATCCCTTGACTGTCCTTAGGTGAATTGCAATAAATGATTATAGGGTAATTATACTCTGCTGGTTTACCAGATGTCTCCATTTATCTGAAATACTATTTTGTCCAGTTTTATAACCTCTGACTCTCTAAATACCAAAAAGAATCAGTGTGGCTACTTACTCTTTCTTCATTATTGCAAGAACTATTCCCGTGTGACACGTTATACTGGCTACTGTACATCTTACAAGAAATTGTTTCTCTTACATGATAATGATAATTTTATTAAACTGTAAAAGATTAGACTGTAACTGTAAGAATACTATTTGATTCTGTTGAATGATCCAAAAGGCATAGTACATATAAAAGAGCCTTCCTTTGCCATTCTCGAAAGTAGATAATTTACAGTAACTGCTCTACTTCTTCTGGCCCTGCTTAGGGAGCCTCCACATGACAGAGGAGTAGTGAGTATCTTTGAAGGAAGGCAGTTTGAGGGCTGCCAGTGTGACCTGGTCTATATCATCATCTCAGTCATTTCCCATAAATCTTTAAGAGGTACAAGCAGTGGAAACACATTTCCCATTATGGCTCAGAGAATGGAACCATTTATCCACAAGTTAGGCTCAGTGTTAGGAGATTAAACGACACCAGTGTGAAATCATCACACAGGAAAAACCATTCTAAACATTTTTAACATGACATATCCTGACTTAAGCAGAGAAACTTTGAAGTAATCAAGAAAGAAGGGGAAAGAAAGGTAGAGTCAAGTCCTGTGATGCTTTCCTCTTCCTTTCCTCTAAATCAATGGCACTTTTATGTGCTGATTTTGAGACACTGTATGTCAAGAATATTTGTCGACATATCATGGCATTTCAGAGCACAAGAGTATGGAAGAAGCACTGTAGAGCCTTGGACTGTTTCTTTCTCTTCTTGTTAAATGAGCTATGTCACAATACTGATAGCTGTGTGCTGCAATTTTCTTTCTTTGTGTTCTTTCTTTCTGCTTGTATTTTTGTTTTTAATTTTATTCTACTTTTATGTATCATTTCCACTTTTTTCTTTTTCTCTATCCTTTTCCCTTTCCCTACTCCACTTTCAGACCTGGATAAGTTTATTTGGTGATTCATCCTTCAAAAACTGTTTAAGAAACCCTACAGTATCTCTTTCCATGATAGCTTAGTGCATCTTATGAAAGTAAGTTGCATCTTAAACAGCCAGCAATTAAGTGGTCTCAGAGAAGACTCAAAAATCTGTTGTAGTAAATGAAAACAAGGGTGGATGGGGCCAAATGCTATCAAACTCTTCAATATTATGTGACTACAAATCCTATCATTTCCATGAAGGACTTTAAGCAGTAGCAGATACCCAGTTTCTCTGACATAAGGCATCAGCTATTTCACAGAACTGCTGATGAAGTAAAACTGCTTTATTTTCTATGCTCAGGAAAAAGAAGTCACTTCCCTACAGCTGTATTCACACAGCATTTATGGTCAGTAGTGTTTGTTCAAACATGTAGCAATCAGTCTAAATTTTATGAGAATCTTTATTTGAAATGTGAAGGCCTCATCCCCAAAATCCCACTAACTTAATAGGACAAACAAATATGTCAGGAATCTCATCATACCATGCCTCAGACTGCAGCAGCACACACATTATAGATTAAGACATACTTTAAACAACACACTGGAAAAAAAAAAAAGAATAAATGACATGTGTACAGTAGAGCTGGAAGCAGTGTCTTGACTGCTCTGAAGAACTTTCACCATTATAAAAGAGAAAAAAAGATTTTCACTGCCTATGAAAGCAAAGTGCCCAGCATAAATCAGCATCACTTTAGTGTAGCCAAAGTACTACTTACTACTGCAGCAGCTCCTCAGTGTGCAAGAAGGAGCTTATAGTAGCCTTGGAGTCTGTTTTATTAAATTCCATCAACAAAGCCAAAGGTAGTCTGGGGTGATAGCACTCCCTGATTGATATTTATGTGCACAAGAGATACTGTGACATCCTTCAAGTGAGGGGTGACTTATCTCTGCAGCTTTAAACCTTGACATTTAGCAGGACTGAACGAAGATTGAACAAGTACACAGGATTTATTGTTTGCACCTATTTAGCTGCCCACCTTATGTGAGTCCCTTACTAAAATATTACCACAAACACCTAAAGCCTCAAATTCTTGTCAAATTCTTGAGATGTCATCTTGGGTTTTGAATATTTGCTATTTAAGTACAGTGTTTAATGTATCAAATACATCCTATCTAGAGATGCTTTTCCCCTAGTCTTTAAATTGTAACTTGCCTGTTCTTTATTTACTGATGCACTTACTTCCTGTCTCCAGAAAGGGAATGTCACAAAGAAGTCTAAGCCATCATTTTTATTTCAAAGCCAAGACACTGGATTCATAATATCCAAGCTCACCAGGAATACCTGAGGGGACTGCAAGAACCTGTTGATAGTTGACACTGACCTGCATTATATTTTCCCAATAAAAGCTGAGTACCAAGTATATGATCAATTGAGAGCATAAAACCAGAAACATGCCTTTTCCAGGTTTGGCCAGAGGTCTATCTAGTCACATCACCCAACAGGGGCCTCACTCTGTTGTCTCCAGAGAGAGTAGAGTAAGCAATGCCCATCAGGTCTTTGGTCCTAAGCTGAAATCTTTGGCTCTATTTTTCTGATATTTTTAGGAACAGTAATCATATTTCCCTCATGATTTTTTTGTTTATTCTCCCCATTTCCTGTGTAAGAAATTTTTTTGTAAGGAATTTCATGTCCTTTTCAGAACAGGTATAGGCTTACCCTTTTCATGGCATTTAGAAGGGATGAAGGATGCTTGAGGAAGAACATAAGAGCTCAAGTAGCAGCACTTCCTCAGGATATTCTGCTGGAGTCTGCAACAGAGAAACTGCCTACCCCAGAGGTAGTACCACTGCATTTAACTCAGGGCAAGCTCTTTTCTCTACAAAGCTGACTGCTTTCCTCTTGGGAGGTACTGCAGACTCTGTGCCTCCAGTCACTAGAATATGAATGTAGTTCATGTAGAATTGCAAGCTATGATACCTGGGCAAAGAGTGTGAAAAGGAAAGGAAACAATTAGAGATGGTCATCAAAATGAGAGAGAGGCTTAGATCTATTGCCAACCACCTCCAGAGCAATATTCATGAGTCTCATTCAACTTATATTCTAATTACAGTTTTTAGATCTAAACCTGAATTTCAAAGTTTTGATGGAGACAAGGTAATCAAAAAGTAATCACTGTTCCCTTTCAGTGTAAGATACCAACACAATGGAACTAAATATGAGCTCCCTGCTAAAATCTTCTTCATAATTCAGTGGTATAAGGAGCAAACACTCCTGCAGTTATTTTGAGAAAAAATGTACATGATTTGGCAGTTAAACTCTGAAACATGGAGCTTTCACACAAGCAGCACTCACTTAAGTTCAAGAAAATGTTCTACCATAATTTCTTGTATTTAAGCAGGTATCTTGCTTTTTAGGTCTAAAATAGGTGGATATATTACCAAGGCCTGCGGAGACTTTGGAAAAGAAAATAAGTCCTTCTTGCTGCAGGGTTGGTTGCTGCATATCTTCCATTGCATTATAGTGAAAAGATGAATAGAAAACAAATGATTTGCATACTCAATGTTTTTTTTCTCTTCCTGAGAAATAAGGACTTTTTGCTATTGCTGAAGAACATGAAGTAGCAGTGAAGGACATACTATCAGAAAATATTTGATTGCATTTGTACTGATGTTTATGTGAATGGAACACATGGGATCTATTACAGTGCATGGGATCTGCACTATTAAGCTATAAATAACTACACTGCTGTTGTCTACATCTGTGCTCATCATCCTAAACTTTCTGTTTTACTACTAGGAAGAAATAGACACATTTGACCTATTTCAGATACCAACATCAGACTGAGCTGTATTAGGTTTCAGAGAGGTTACAAATCTCTAAACTGCTGCAAATAAGTTTCATCATAAGAGTTAACAGGCCACCAGGGTTACAGTGATGAGCTTCTTTTTCTTTGAAATAATATAGGCAAGATTAAAAACAAGAACAAACCCAAAATGTGTAAGAATGTCTGGGGAAACTTTTGTCAGAATCAATCCCTTTATATATAACAAGCAGGTTTCTGCAGAAGAGAATTGTTGGGGTGTTTTTCAATCAAGAAAAAATGGATCATTTGAACAAAAAATTATGTGTACATAAACATTTATGTGTACATACACATTTATGTGTACATACATACATAAGCCAAGGACACATTGTTGATATACTGAAGAAAACTGGGATGTACTTCTGTGTATTCTGATGGTTTTTAAAAAATTATGTTAATACTAGGCCCATGTTCTTGATCTTGCAGATACAAATATCCAACAGCTACTATTTTAACTTATTTGGAACCATTTCAGTTCCTTCCTTTAGAGTTGTGCTAGCACAGAAACACATCCCTGCCATACAAATTGGCATTCAGTTTTTTCTGCAGCATGGATTAAATCCAGTGAGATCATTTCACTCTTGTGGAATAGGTTTGAAACAGTTGTTTTTTCCATGTTCTTTTAATAGTTTGTCTCATTTGCAACCCACATTTCAAACCCAGAGTTGTCTTGCCAGAAGGGACTTTTCTGGTATCCCAGAAACACAAGACTGTAAGTGTCCTTGTGGGAGTTGCTTTTAAACACCCTCTTCTCAACATAAAATTGCCAGTTTCCCTTTGAAGCTTTCTCACAGTGGAAACTTCCTTACGGGATCCCCTGAGGGATATTGACTGATTGTGTGGTAACGATGTGGCAAAACTGTTCCTACCTCTTTGTTTTTGTACAGGAGAACCACCTTAAAGAAATTCAGGATACAGAATAATTTCAGGAAGAACCTCACAAAATAAATTGTTTTTCAAGGCACAAAGAGCTAGGCATCTGAATATGTGAGGGATAGGTGTCTACCCAGCCTCAGGCTCTGGAGATTTCGTGAAATCTGTTTCGTGATCTGTTGTTCTATGAATATTGTCACTGTGGGATGTAATTAAATGAGGTTTGCTTCCCTCTCCACCTGTCCTCTCTTTAGTGGCATCAGCAAAAACAGTGCAGGTATTCTAAACAACAAAACTCAAATTGTCTAAATTGGACAAAAATAAAATTATTAACGTTTTGGATCTAGTTTTGCCTTTAAATTGATGAAAAGGGACTCTCCAGAGCACTTCTGGAATCAAAACTCTGACTTCAAGTGTACTTGTATGATGTCACATCTGATGTCAAACCTGACACAACTAGCCTCCCATATAGTGTAAGTTTAAATTTTACAGCTTTCAAATGCAGGTTTTCCATCTCATTCTGATCTCTGCAACAAGTTTAATATTTCAAGATTATCAGATTGACAGGCTTGGAGATTGCAATCCTATCCAAAATGCAGCAACTGTTCTCAACTAAGTGGTAGAAGATTGAGTTATTAAAACTTACACTTCTGCAGCTGTACAAGCTTGCTGTAACGTAGCTCAGACCTGTGTTGGAAGGAAGTATTGGTCCTTCTGCCAATTGCAATGACCATACTGATGGTTCAGTGATGTGAACACCTGTTCCCTTGCAAGCCAATCTGCAACATCCAATTCATTTCACTTAATGACCTATGGGCACTAGTAAACAAAGCTGGATGCAAGTGGTCATCCAGAAATGAAAGGTTTGCTATCCTTTCACCAATAACCTGAGGTGCCCTGCCCTTTCTGGTGATGTTTGTATAACTGTAAGTTATGGCTGTGTACTCAGTACTATGGTTCTTTCACCTCATACCTCAGGGCACTTCAATGTGCAAAACACAATGCAGAACTCAGTCTCTTTAATTCTTTTATAAAAGTTATAGTGTTAAATCACCAAGACAACATCATGCAATTTCTCAAGCAATAATGCAATATATGTAAAAAAGTAAAAAATACCTGGAAGCAATCTTGGGAGTAATGCCTCTTAAATTCTTGTTTAGTATGAGATAAATAAATATAAGCCTTGTAAAAGAACAGTTACTGTCTCAGAGACAAAAAAAAAATGACCTTCTGTACATTTTTCTATGAGCTAGGGAATTTCCAGGAAAACTGAAATTCAGTATGGTGCTCTGAGAAGGTATGTTTTTGCTATGATTTTTTGGGGGGGGATGTCCATAACTTGCTTCTGTTTTTTATATAATTTTCATTGTTCCATAGTGAAGAAAAACAGAACCAGAAGTTGTTGTATGATTTTTAACCTTTAACCAATGAAATGCACAGCATTTCAAGGAAGAGTGTTTGAACTTTAATGTTATTGTAAGGTATGTACAAAACATTAATGAAGCATGCACCCACTAGAAACCTATTCTGCAAATTATGTGAATGTCATCAGTTTCTGAGTTTCCAGACCAAATCAATGGGCATAATATAGATTCCTTAAACCAAACAGAAGGTTTACACAGCCTAAAATGTACATAGCTATAAATCCTTTTTATATTTTGCAGGAATCATTTTGTTAATATTCAGAAGGGACCCAAAGCAACTTGAAATTGTAAGATTTCCATGTTGTTCTCTCTTACTACTCATGCCCATACCTTTACTTTACCAGTCTTTTCTCTACCACAGGACTACATTACTTGAAAAGTCTGGATCCATATTGAGTCCTACTGTGTGCTCTCATCAACCACTGAATAAGACTCTCCTCTGAAAACTAAGCAGGTTTTGGTCTTTTTCTGCTTTTCTAGTAAGTCTAGGATTGTGTTGTTATTGTGATAAAACTGTTGAAAAAGAAACACAAAGCTAAATATAGTGTTACAGAATTTGCAGACTGACTAGCAACTTACAGATAAAACCTATGGAAATCAGGCATTGGTTTATGGAGTCATTTTTCTTTCTCACTACCTGCATCACTTTGTAAACACTGTACACAAACCAAAAATTTTAATAGCAGAGTCCTGTCACTGAAACATCCTTGATTACAACTGTTGACTAGGAAATATATGTCTCTCATATGGAGGCTGATGTCAAACCTCAATCTTCCAGAGGAGCATACAGCAGAGTACTGAAAAGGCTCTTCTGTTTCTGAAAGGGCAAAGGTGCCTTCACGTGGCTCTCCAGGAATTCAGGAAGACAATGCACAACAGTGAATACTAGATGAAGAAAAGTATTTCTTAAAGATTATATTCAGCACCTAACTGAAGACTTACTCCTATATTTCCTCCTTAACATTTGAGGGTTATTTTGATATAGTAAGTACTACACTGTATTAGGGGAAGGTACTGTAAGAATTCCTGAGTCCCATTTCAAAGCAGATGACTTTATTGATTTCCTAGCTTAAGTATAGATAGAGCATTGTCAGTCACTGCATTCTCCTGCTTCCCCATGGCATACCACTTGTTACTCAGTGTAGAGAAGAATCAAGTATCAGGATTTTGATTTCCTTTAAGCAAAGAGATGCCATTTAGAAACTACTTTCATCTACACCTAGTCATTTACATTTTACAAAGATCCATGCACAGAGCCTGCAAAACAGAAATAACCGAATTTTCTAATCATAATGAGTTGGTGAATCACAGACACAAGTTGAGCAGCAAAATAAACCAAAATTAGCAACAGCATGCCCCTGGCCTAGGGCAACATCTCTGATGAACAGAGGCAGATGGAACCTCATCCTTGCTCTACATTCTGTTAAAAAAAAAATAGTTGTGACATTCCCATAATAGTAGGAATAACATCCACCTTCTACATAGCCATGTTTTGATTCATCAGCTCCCTGTCAGCTTTTCATGCTTTTTTTCCTTGCCACAGCTTAACACCCTCCCACTCTTGGCTCCAAATGCCACAACATAGCTTTTTATAAACTAATCAATATTTAATCATTGTAATACTTTAGAGGTTAAGACAGGTTCAGACTTGGAAATTATATTGCACTTTCTTGATATTGAAAAGACCTCACTTAGACTCGGTGGGATTAATAAATCATATTATTCCAATTATAACAAGGAATCTGAATTACGCATAGGCTATGTGAATTACCCAAGGTTACACAATGTTATCAGTAGCAGAGCAAAGAACCAAACTGGCAAGAACCTGTCCTGTAGGTTGTTCTTAGTGAATTAGACCAATCCTATCTGTGTTTATGTTTCAAGGGATATAATCTCAGATATAAACTTTTATTTTGAGCTGGCCATTCCTTTCCAGCCAAGGTTCATCCCCCTCTGCATTTTTGTCTATTTAATGTGACCTAGTTCATAGTATTAATTAATATGAAGAGCTGGAAGCACTCAGAGAAGTGTGTTAATCTTGTGGTGCATGAACTAATCAAGTAATGGTGAGTAGCTGGTCAAATGACCAGCATTTGACTGACACTACTGTCACCACTGAACAAGAATAATGAAGTCCTTAGAAGTAAAAGTCACCGAATCACAAAATTGTAGGAGTTGAAAGGGACCTCTGGAGATCATCTAGTTCAATTCCCCTGCTAAAACAGGTTCATCTAGAAAATTAAATAAGTAAAATCCATAGCAGAAAAACTCACCAGCCTGACAAATTGAAAATTTTTTCATGCCAGGAAAATTCTTGTCTTAGAAATGATACATGTATACAGGTCTTCCTCTTATCTTGGAATGGTAGTTCTAAGCTAATGCTTTCCAAATATGTTGGCCAAAAGACACATATCCAGTTTTCACCTCTGCCTTATATTTTCCTTGAAGTTCCCTGAGGACCTCAATCACAGTAGAAGATCAGGACCCTAAATAAAAATTAGGTACATTTCTTTGTGAATCTCAGTCTTAGACAATAACCAAGAAAGCTGTTTGATTCTTTATGTAGCTTGGCTAGAATAGCATGAATTACCTCTCAACTTAAGTTTGCAGAGCAAGAAAAGTCATTCAGTTCCTCCATTAATCCAAACGTCATTACTAACCCACAAAAGTAAATAATTACCAGATAAATATGCAAGTTTGTTTATATTTCTCTCTTTCATCTTGCCACCAGTTCATGAATAAATGAAGAGAATATTTTCTAGGAAATGCTGCAGCAGCAACAAGGCAGGAGCTATACAGCTGTGAAAATTCATTCAGGAATAAAATCTTCATGAAAGCTTTCCTGAATAGCTATGAAAAATAAAGTACATGTACAGGAGGGGAAAAAAAGAGAACACTAAGATACAAATTCTCTACAAGAATTTATTTCAGTGGGATTCTCTGCCTCCTCTTCATTAGAAAATGTTGCTTCTCTCAAGCAACAGAATTTCAAAGTGATTCTGCTGCAGGATGAATGTATTTAAAATGCAGGTTAGAGCACTCACTTCTTTGCATTGATTTGAAACGGTGTATTAATGTTACTACACTACAGATTACCTAGGGTTCTTTAGAGTTAGGTTACACATCTCCTAGGACAATAATCAACTAGTAAAAAACCCCAGCTTTTGTTTTAATTTTACTTAATCTTATCCTCCTTTTTATAACAAGATTCCTTTCCTCTTTCAATTATCTATGCACACAGCTGCTACATAGATTTCCTAACACATTGAGTGAGCACTTTGCTCAGTACATTTTCTCTCTGGCTTTTTTGACACTATGGAATTATTTGAAGGGGGTGAGGACCTAATCTAATCTCTAAGAACAATTCTATGCAATATTTTTTTGTCATCTTGTCTCCTAAGAAGGACAAAAAGTTTGAAGAATGAAAAAAACAATCCAGCTACTAAAAAAAATTCAAAAAATTCTGCTAGATGCCTTGAATTTCATTAATATTTCCCTCTCCCATCTCTGTACCTTTTTATTTTCTTTTTCCCCTAAGGAAAGAGGGCAACTTAGCTCTCCTAACAATGCTGATCTTTCCAAATTTGCTAAGGATGTTCTTAAATCACAGATACTGAAAATACTCTTTAAATCCTTCCCAGATAGAAAAAAAGCAGGATTGTTTCTGCAAAGCAGAAATGTCTTACATGTAATGCATTGCTGTCAACATTATTGTAGTCCACTACAGATAAAGATGTTTGGAAAGGTACTGAATGATGTGGTTGCCTAGACAGCAGGAACTGGGCTGATCTACCTGGGAGGTCTTATTCAGTCTAACATTCTCCAGTCTCATCAAAAGGGAGCACTAGTGAAAAAAGGTTTAGATTTCATTGTTTGAGATTCAGAAGTGTTATTGCATCTCAGTAAAGCAAGACAGCAAACATCTTACTGAAGCTTCCTGAATTATAAAACAAACCATGGTAGTTCATGATGTTCCTTAAAACCTAGAGCTAGGGGGAAAACAACAACAAAAAAAGAGATATCCTTGGGAAAATATGTGTCAATTTGAGCTAAACTGCTGACTTTCCAACTTCTTAGGAGAAGTTAATTGCTTTATGTTATATTAAGTGTAGTGAACACAACAAGGGGGCTACACATGCATAAGTCTGTGAGATTTGTTAGAATATTAATTCTCCAGAAGATATAGGTTTTTCTCTTAGAGAAGAATGGCTAATAAGGCAGGCAGGATAAACTGAGAATTCATCCATGCAAGGACTATACAAACAGACATACTAGTATTTTGCTTGTGCAAAAAATGTAAACAGAAGAGAAATATTTATAATGTGTCTCAAACATGAATATTCATTCTAGAGTAACATCCTTTTTGGTTGTAATTGCATCTTCCTTTATAGCTAATTAGTCAAATGCCAGCTTTCCACGCTTTCATAGTATGAAAACAAGTTTCCAACCCTCAGTTACATTCAGTAGCACAGTAGAAAAGATAAAATTAATACATTTTGGAAGAATGTAGACCATGTTTATAGACTTGAGTCAAGTCTGTCAAACTTATTGAGAATTACTCTGAAAGAGATGAGAACATCAAAATAGTAGTGAGCCCTTTCAGTGATGTAGCAGCAAGAAAATCAGCTAAATAAGTCCAAATGAATTGGTTTTCATTTGCATCATGTGTTTGTCTTGGGTTTTGTTTATCCCTCTTCTTGTTATTTTATTCTAATTACAATATTATTGTTGCTAGTATTATTATTTCAATTATTAAACTGTTGTTATTTCAGTCCATAAGTTTTCTTACCCTTCCAATTCTCTTCCCCCTCCTACTGAGGGTGGAGTGAGTGAGTGGCTTTGTGTTGCTTAGTTGCCAGCTGGGATTAAACCATAGCAGTGATACAGCCCAAAACAAGACTTTGATTGCAAATGTGCAGTTGGTTATGTCTGACAAAATTTTAGGATATGTTATTGAAAATTTGTCAAAATATGTTTAGTATTAAAAGAGAAAATAAGAACATCAATAATCCACTGCCACTTGTTATTTCCTCTGACATACACAAGTTGTGCATTCTGTCCAGGTCTCCACATTCATTATAGAACTAATTAAGTTAGAAGGGAAAAGATACTACAGCTGATACACCAACTAGAACAAAAATTTCCATCAAGCTGTCTTGGAAAAGGTAACATCATCTGTGCTCCTGTGACTGTGTTTTAGGAAAAAAAAGTAGTTGTCTTTTCTTTTGTATTCTTGTACATGATTTTGATATGTGATAATAAGAGGAAATTTTCCCAAATCCCACCTTTGCAAAGACTTTTCATGACTAGCATTAGATTAAGATTTCCTGGAACAAAAATGAACTTTTGTGAAGTTCTTCTCTAACCAAACCAGCCTAAAATTGTCATAAGATTTCAGGTTCTGTGACAAGTCTGAAACACTCCTTAAGAAAAAATTCAGTTTTACTAAGGCAATGTTTCCCACAGACTGCTCTGCACTTCACTTTCTTTCTCACATCATCACGTTGCCAGGGGACTGACAACATAGTAATTATGAATATTGCTCTGATGAATGTTCCAAGGAAATCAGTCCTTTTACATATTTTTTTTCCAAAGCATTTCCTCATAATAACAGATAACACAATGCATATATGTTTCATTTGACCACATGTAAATGTCTATAGCATGTTCATCTACATCCCAGCTAAACAGCTGAGGCAGTATATAGTGACTAGAAAGAACTATAAACACAATGGAAAGAAATTATGGACTTTCAAATCAAGGTTCATACTATCTTAAAGCAGAAATTTAAAACAGGTCAGCTACATAAGTTGAGGTACCTGCTTCCCCATTTTGAAGAGTCTGAGTGACCAGCTTGGAGATAGACATTCACGTTTTAGAGCTCTAAAACTAGATGAGATGAATCCCACCCTCAGTACCTAATTTCTACAGGCTATGCAAATGTCTCCAAATGTGTTAAGTTCATGTTGGCAGTTGCTATGCAATTACTATGGTTATACTATTATTAAAACTTCAGCATGGAGCTGGCTTAACAAAACACCCTATACCAAAACAATTCCTGGTTCCCATCTCAGCTAAACAAGAAATCATGTCCCTGGTAACCTATGATTTTTCTGAGCAAAGATGTACTGATAAATTAGTCACTTTTGCCAAGCAGCAAATCTCATAATTAATTAGTCTCTTTGAGTGTTTAATTTATCCTGTGTGAATTTCTTCAAAGTTAAAAATGTCTGTATGAGCTACTGACCAAATTGCATGGTTGTATCCCAGTATACCCTGAGATAAATACCGGAATTCCTCAAGAGGGACAGAATTCCAGATGTGCTTCAACTTCTGGCATTCCTAATCTGACTAAATTATTTATAGCACAGTTTTGAACACTGTTTTGAATTATTAAACTCTTCACATTTGTGGTGCAGAGAGAGGGATGTCCCTGAATTTTCCCTGGCTTAGGCTTTTTGGATTTTTTTTTAATCTAAAGAACAGTGCTTAGATTTTAGGTTACACTGTGGCTTATTCTGTGCTTTCTTGGAACAATCATAGAATCATAGAATTGTCAGAGTTGGAAGGGACCTTAAAGATCAACACACCCTTTATCCTCTTGCCTTAGGGTCAGGATGACTGTCACTTTCCATTTCCCAAGATACTGTGGTATTAATCCAAGGAAGCTTGTGAAGTGTTAGGTCCAAACTGATACTTTAGAAAATAGAAGTCTGACTAGGAATAAATACAGATGTGTACTGAGACTGTCTCACAGAAGGGTGCTCAGAGCAAAGAGTCCAAAACCTAGGCAAGGAGGAATTATGTTTGTTGTGGTGTTTCAGATCAATAATAAACAAAAGTATTCAAAGTGTCAGTTTACCCTTGACATTACATACTGGTCTATGTCTTTGTCCCTTTGAAGAACAGGCAATAGGCCACAGCCTGTAACAGAACAAGACCTTTTTTGTCATTATTTGTGTCAGAATCATTCTGTGAATAAAGGCAGGACCTAATTCATCTTAAGAGGACATTCCCAGGCATGTAAGTAATATTGCACAATCTATAATGACATTAGATTTGTTCCTAAACATCCATTTCCTACATATAAACATTCATATTCATAAATACACCTATGTTGATATTTACTCCCTTGCTGGCACAACAGGATCTCCTATATCAAAGCTAATAGCTGAGTTTATGTGTAATTTGCTGCACTTTATGGTTCCAAGACATAAGATTTTGAAGTAAAAATGATAGATAATGCATCCCTCTTTTTCTCATGCTGTCCTCTTGAAACATGCTTTCTTCTTTGCCCTTTCAACTCTACACATCCTACTGCAATACACTGCAGGAGACAATAGTGTCATTTATTTGTTAAACATTTTCTGGGATGTTTAAACATGATGTTTTATCACATCAAGCATCACTTACAAGAATATTGCAACTGGAGGGGAAAGACATTCTGTCAGTCACCCTAGGATAAGAAAAAATATTAAAAAAATCAGATTCCACTCCTTTTTTTGCTACATACTCTGAGTTTATGAAAATTAGTGAAAACTCAGGGTAAAAGGTTAATACAAATAAATCAACAGTAATGGCTAGCTATTTGAGTTAACTTAGTGTATGATAAAAGAAGGTAACATTTCATTTCTTTTTATTCTTTCAAACTGTGTCATAGAACCTTTCAAGGAAAACCCAGATATGTGTTATCTTGCATTTGCCATGAACTTTGCATATGACTGTAGAGAACTGACACATTTATGAAGATTTTTTTTTCACAAGCCTAAGCTCACAATGTATTGGAGCTTAATGTTTTGCCTGTAAAGTCTGTATGGCAACATTTCCTGATTCATCAGGGCATTACAGAGATAAAACCATATAATATTTCATCCACAGTTAACAGCATGGCTGTTAAGTGCCCAGATCAAAAAATGCAAATGAAGGTAACAGGCATGGTAAAGAGTAAGGGAGATGGATATGTTCTATCAGTAAATAAAGATAATTCCCTGGAGCTGAATGTTCACTGTTACTGTCTGATGGAAAGAGAAGAAAATAGAGTTTTTCTTTCATGGGCTCTTTTCAACCCAGTAGAAATTACACTCTTTACAGGATATATGAAGTATAAACTAGCAGGATGGAGGGCGATGAGCAGAAAAAGAAGGAAAGGAGAACTGCCCAGGTTGTGGGAACAAGTGCATGCTTAACAGAGGGTACCCTCATCAATGTCCCTTTTCACTGAGGACTTTGTAACCAACAGCAGCAGAGGTGACCTTGTGGTATGATGCTCTTTACTGATACTGCAGAGCACAGGCAGAAAGGTGGGCAACCCAAAGAAGAGAAGAGCTATCTCCAGTAGGTTTGGAGCCATTGTAGTTGGGTGAAATGGTGAAAACACATGGTCAGAACTATCAAGGTTTTACCTGAGGGCCTGATATGACCATGCCTTTGTAACCCCATGCAAACACAAACATTGCCTGTTGGTGTGTACCTAAGAGCAAAGTATGCAATGTTCACTAATGTTTATTGGGCATAGCCAGATGCTGCCAGGGAACTGACTTAAAGACTGGTACCAGCAAGTATCTTGAGTTCAAGGGGTTTATTCATTACTCATTTCTCTAGGCTATAGCTTTGTTTTCCAGAGTTCCAGCAAAATTATCTTGACTCAAAACATATTCCTTCCTTGTTTTGAGTACAAGCTTACTACCAATAATCAGGGAAGTCTTCCACTTAAATTTTGCCTTCAGGATAGATTTAGTTTTTACATATGCCTGGATAGTGCCTCAGGCTGATGCTTTATGTTAAGAGGAACCCCTGGATATTCAAACCCTTCCCATTGCAAATAACAACTATCAGAAGGCTTACAGGCAGAATTTACTGGCACTGGCAATAATTCATTTCATCTGTAAGACATGTGAAAAATGCCCACCATTTGCATTGTAGTAACATGCCAGTGTTAAGATGTACTGTACAGTATTTTTTAATTCATACTGTCAGCTTTATGGTGCATTTGGTCCCTACTCTGTATTTCCCTCTCACTTTCCTCCCTCCAAGTTTTTTCTATCCCTCCTCATGCATAATGTGATAAACATTCTTACAGCATGTAGAGGGTCTATAGATGTTTTCTGCTTTTTCACAGATGGTGTTTGTGTGCTAACTTTATTGCTGATGCCTTTCTTAGCAGAAATTTCAGAGTATACAGTCATCTCACAGGAAAATGTGGTAATAACCTCCATACTCCTATAATCCTCAGGCAGGTATGAAGGTACTTTTAATTGCCAAATGTTCCTGATAAGGTAGTTCAAATGTCAGTTGAACTTTATTCGAAATCCCACTCCTACCCCAGCATGCCCACCACAGTCAGTACTGCAGTGATATATCAGAAGGCAGACAGTGTGGGAAGAATCCTCCAAAAAGCAGGGTTTTATTGTACAGTGTTAAAGACAAAAACTGACTCATTGGGGTTTTTTTAAGAAAGCATTAAGTTTGAGTTCTGAAAATTCTGCTATTAAAATACCTGGCTTCATCTCCTTGTCTTCAGAAGTGAAATCTGCTTTGGAATGGCAGCGGGTTTTGCTGTGTCTGTTCACACACCAGAGTGTATTTTGGGCCTGCAACACAACAAATGACCTTGTGCAGCACATCTGCACAGGATGGCTCACATGAGAACTCAGCAAAACCTGACATGTCCTTCACAGCATGTAATATCCTAGGTTTTACTCATCTGGAAAGGAAGTGCTGTGCTGGTTGCAGACAGTTTCCACTGTAATATATGCTCTTTGTTAAACTTTGTATGTCTCTGATATTAGAGATAAAAGAAGCCTGACTCGTCTTAGAGTTACATGGAAAACATAGCCAAACAGCTCTTCTTTGCCTTTCAGTTCTTACAATAAGATAGTGCCAGCACAAAGCTGAAACAGAGAGTAATAATAAAATTGAAGCTCATAGGTGAAAGCCAGATCATTGCATGTGCCCAGAAACCAAGTGTTGGTCACAGATGCATGTGACCAGCTGAAATATATCCATAAGATTCAGATTGCACTGTGAAAAAATGCTTTTTGCTTCATCTATTCTAAATACAACATTTGAAACCTTTTTCATACCAAACAAATTAAGTCAGAAATATGAATATTGGAGTTACTGACTCTTTAAATTTATTTCAGATATTAAGTGTACCCTTCAGATTCTGTGTGGATCAGTAATTTTCAGCCTTTGTTAATTTTTGGCACATTACTCTTTGATCCCCCCCCCCAAAAATAATGCTTATTTAGAGTTTGTTAATGCATCAGTTCTGTGCCCATACATCTGGCATTGGCTACAGTACTCATATTTTATACAAAAGTCTTTTTTTTGTTAAGCATAAAATGTAAGTCAAAATAGAACAAAGATAGTGAAATTGTAAGATATTTTAGGATACAGCTCCATCAATGTTTAAAGACAGTAGATTACTCAGTTAATGTGGAAATTATTAGTGCCACCTATTGGTAGGCTATAAAGCAGAAAAATAATGAAAAAACAAATGCTAACTGGTTTCTGAAAGTGAAACTTCCTTTCTCAAAAAAATCTTTGTGGTTTTGTTGTTTTTTTTTTCCCCTGGCATTCTTATATGTTTTATCTCTCTCCATGCAATTTGAAAAATATTTGTAGGAGCAGAGACTTTTAATAGATAATGGAGATACCACTGAAAAATTAATTTTGAAATTATGAATACCACTAATCAAAGTGGGAAACATTATTTTAAAGAACCTCATTTTATTCTAAAGATTTATGTTTGTTCAGACAGGAAAGAAAATGTACAGTGTTACCCACATGTCCTGCCAGATAGTATAGGTTAGAAGATTAAAGATAAAGATGATTAAAAATAAACTATTCTTTAAGACTTTGGGCAATGACACTGTTGATTACCAAAACCCACTGAAATGACAATCTTTTCAGTACCTTTCAAAAATGCAGGAGTTATTACAGCTTATTCTAATTTACTTTATTAATGTGTTATGGTAAATCTTATAAAGAGAAATTTTAACAAAGTGCAATTTATAATGAATGATCTGAAAGTAGTGAGAAAAATTTCCAGAAAATACAATATGCTTCTGTGACCATTGTGCACTTACTAGAGCCAGAGTTTGAGTATACTTGTTTCTATGTGTATTATGCATATGTAAGCACTGCTTTGAATATCAGATACACATGTAGATAAAAGCAAAAAGGGCCAAATATCACAGATTTGGGAAAGTTCTACCAAGTTGCTGAATTCTATGGTTCTGCCTGTGGGTTTAACAATTGTTTCTTCCTGGTCATGAAGGAAAATAAAAGAGCCAGAACATTAAGCCACTTGCAACAAATCATTCCAGTTTGACAGTGAACTGTTGGTAAGTGCTTTATCGTTTAAAACATTCAAGTCTTCTGGTGCTCACTTTGTTTGGAATAGACTTCCCTGGCTTTATTATAAGACTCTCATGGGGCAATGTTAAAAGCTATGTATGACATCTGCTGCTTCTGTTATATCCACTGTTATACTCTCTAACAGAAGGAAATTAGATTATTCTGATATAATTTTGTTTTGACAAATCCATGTTGACAGTTGCTAATTTCCTTGTTTTCTTTTAGATGTTTACAAATATAGTTTGATTCTTTGTTCTCACTTTTTCTCCAGGAACTGAAGTTCTTAATTTCCTAATACTCTTTTGCTTCCTTTCAAATATCACTACCATATTTGTTCTTGATCATCACCCATTGTCCTTGACTTTTCAGAGAGTCTTTTATCATCTCTGATATTTCACTAGCTAGTTCTTCAAATATCACAGAATCTCAGATCATTGAAAACATCTAACTTTGTAATAAGCATTTAACCTCTTCCTTCCCACTTAAAGCCTTCCTGTTAGGATCATCTCTAGAGTGGTTTTGTCACTTTTGGACTGCTACTTATAGTTGGTTTTTGTCCTATTTTTTCTGTGAATAATTTTTATTATTATGATGGTATTTCTGATGGAAATCTGTTGTGTGCCTTGGTAATTTTTGCTTCTGTAACATCACATTTATGCAATACTTTTCACCTGTAGGATGTTCCCTAGCTTCACCTTTCTGGATGCTGCCTGAAAAGCTCAAAATATAGCACTAAATTAGCAAATCTTCTCCTTTCTGTTCTGGGGTAGTTTGCATTTATGCCTTCAATATTGATCCCTTAAGAAACTCCTAGATTTCTTAATTTCCAACAATGTCTTACAAGACAATTCTGAGTTCACTGAAGCCTACTTCCCTGATATCTGATACTTTGGTTTGCTGTTCTTCCCTTTTCCTATCATACAGCTCATGAACTCTATTTTTGCATACCTTTTCTCACTCATTATTGCCTTTTACTCTGATTTTCTTGACCATTTCCTCCCTAGTCACTACAAATAAGGGAAGAAGTTTCTCTTTTAGTTGAGTTTTTCACCACCTGTTTTCAAAACTGTCACCAGTTCCTTGCAAGGATTTTGTAGGCAATTCACATCTTTTCCCAACAGAAATGCCCACAGTTAAAATGCCTCACTAACCTCAAATGCTGTCATCTGTGTAAGTTTGCTGTTTGCTCACAAGAAATCTCATTTACTTGACCATTTATGCTGATAGCCCATTGTTCATCTCTCTGCTTTGACAATGCTCAGATTCTCTTTTATTTTAATTATTTTAAAGACATACAAGTGTAGTAAAAAGGCAACTACTTATCAGTTAGAATTCATAACACAGAGGACATCCCCCAAGAATCACAGAAGGCCCAGCCAGCACTGGGGCAAGTCACTGAAGACAAAGATGTATCTCAAAGCTCTGATTAAGAGCCAAAAAATTTGGCAAAAGTTTCTTCCTGAGCACTGCTTGTCACAGCATTCCAGGATTTTTCAGTTTGCTGTAGCACAAGTTAGGTTACCTATCTGATTATTTATGAATAGATTATCTTTGTGTTCTTAAAATTACATTACAAAGTACAATTAAAAAAAGCCAACATTTGAGATATTGCCAGAAAACAAAGTGCCCTCAAAAACTATTTTGTTCTTAGATTAATGCATATGAATAAATAAATCCAATGAGGTGAAAATCAATAGAATCTGTTCTCCTGTTATATTTGTGATAGATAGATATAGATTTGCATTTAATCAGAAATAAATTCCCTATTTTTTAGCTACTACTGCAGTTTAATAGCTGTCTTGCAGAGGTTTTATTTTTGGCTGTCTGCAGTCAGGGACTTCAATGGAGAAAGACTTCACCCAAAGCAGTTCAGGCTAATGATTTCTTATTAAAATACTGAAGCCTCATTTGAGTTTTCTGATGTCAGACAACTGCATCCACATCTTTATATTCCAAGGATCTTCTGTGTATAAAGTGGATGCCACTGAAAGGCCACCAATTATCAAGATGATGGAATCTATAGTTCAGCAAAGTATTTTTGAATAGATTTCCATAGACTTGGTTTTATGATGGGGAATTTTTACTGCACATCTTTCCCCACTTCTGGCACATATAATGGAGGAAACAGAAATCTGTCAGTCAGCCAATTGGTTACAGCCTGACTCATTGCTTGCCACAATCTTCCTTTTTTGTCTATCTGATTTTCACAATATCATTAGCTTCTTTATCCTTACCCTTCACTACAGATATCTTCTGTTGGTAACTATACAGAATGCAAGTCCTTCACTTTGCTTTCTCTTTCAGCATTTTGATGTAGAAGCAGATCCTTAGGTGCTGTTGAGTAGTAGCAATATTTTTTTAGGGAGCTAATAGCTAGCCCAAAGGGACTTTTCAGAAGTCATTGCTATGTTGTATAGCTTCCCAGAGACACTGGACTACAACACTTCCCTTGCACACGGCTGACTGCTGTTACTGAACCTGAGAAACACCCAAAATCACTACAGTTATGGTGACCATTATGTTTCTCCTGAGGGATTTCACTCTGAGAACCTCCAGGGTGATAACACACCAGCACTGCAGTACAGCAGGATAGAGTCTCAGCCACAGAAGTAGGTAGGTAGAATGGGGTGGATAAAAATAACGCTCAGCTGATTTTTGTGGCATGGCATTTTATATGGGTTGATAAAACAATTCTCTGTGCTCATCTGCTTAGTGAGAACTAAGCAGTCTTGTTCACTGATATGAAGAATAGCAATATTATATGACCCCATCTGAAAAAAGTCCACTGCTATGTGCAGCACTGCTGTGTCCCAGGACAAACAGCAATACCTCAAGACTCAATGTCTTATGTAAAATAATTTATCATCTTACTGTCTTCATCACTCTTATGGTGTTGGCTGTTCGTAAGCACTAATAGAAAAATCATTTTCTTGGCTCCAAAACTGCTTTAACTATTGAGTATTAGAAGCTGGAGGAAGTGTCACTGGACCTGCCCTGCTTGTATAAACTTTCCTTTCACATCATGTGCAGGGTGGTTGCACACAGGAGACTGGATTTGATCTGACCTGGTGTGGAAGATCATACATTTTTATGTTGCTGGCAAGTTATCGACCAAAATATTGAATTTTGTGCTGCATGACATGTGCTATGAGGCAGACTTAGTGTGATTGTTTTAAAGATAACTCCATAAGGGAAGCTATTTTCTGAAAATCTCAAGCAGTTGGCTGAAAATATTGTAGATTAAAGTATTATCAGGATTTTCTCAAGTCTACTGCAGTGAAGTGTCATTTAATTTTTCAGGGCTGATGCATTAATGAATTAATCAGAAAATATGTTGAAGTAACAGCCATAGCAAACCCAACACTTCCACACTTTAGTACATATGGTTCTTTCTAAATGCTGAAGTAACTTTTGCTGACGTCTACAGAAGACATCTCTAAGACCACTCAATAAAGTGTTAGTTTTGCCTTAATGCCTTAGCATTAAGACTCAATCTGTGGAATTTTATTTTAGAATATATTTTCAGATGGATTAAAAAAAAAAATGTTTTGTCATTACAATGCACAAAAGCCTCTTCAGCATGCAAAGCCATACATCTGTTCCTCCTGTCTGAATTAGAAAAAAATTCCCACATATTGATTTACTCAAACATGGTGACTGTGATGGTGAAATAAATACTATTTATGAGCAGAAGGTTTTACATAACCATTTTGTTATGATCAAGCAGTGCTCACAGCAATAAAATACAAGTTTCATTGAAGGCTACTTATGCTAGGGCCTTTATTTTAGTAATAATAAAGCACTTTTCTGAGCTGAGGACTGGATTTAAGAAAATAACGTATTTAAGGGAAACTAAGCATAAGATTTACTTCATGACATAGAAAGATACAGTGATATGAAGGCTCCAGTACAAGTAACAACCCATACAATACCCATTTAAGTGAAGGTTAAAAATAAATCTATCTACTTCCTCAGTTCCAGGGATTCTCTCCAAAAATAAGGAGGTTATGGACTGCTTAAAGGAGCAATGTGTTGAGAATTGGGTAGTGTAGCTCTAACATAGCATGCCTCAAAGCTTCCTCTCAGCAGGATTCTGTTTAGCTTTGTGTTTATTTGTTAAGGAAGAGCCTAGATGGTGATTCCTGGAAACCCTGGGCCACAGAAAGGTCTCCTGTTGCAGATTCCTGTGTGATGGAGGTCCAAGGGGAGCTTTCAGAAACCAGTGGGTAAACAATGGTTCAGATACACAGAAGCTCATGACCCACAAAGTGTCTGAGCTCCAGAGAGCTGGAGCTAAGCTGCTGCAGTGCTCAAGATCCCCATAGGAACAGAGTTAAACAGCAGATTATCTTCAGCCTTGCACAGTTACAGAGCACCACAGGACTGGTGCCTGAAGATAAGCTCGTCAGTTGTGAAGATTTCCTCACAGCAAATCCAGGAGACATAAACAATGGGATGATGATAAAGGTGTAATATTCATGAATATTAACAGAAGCCTGATCTTTGGTTTCTTGTCAATTGTCTGACACAGGACAGAGTTGTAAAAAGCTAATCAGAGAACCAGTCAGGAAATTGGAATTTTACTCATGGACACTTTTGTGAGGAAACAAAAAAATCTTTTAGGATTTCCCTGGTGGATACTTCACAGCATTAAATGTACCACAAACGACTTTCTCACATTCCTTGACTGCCTTCCAGCTTAACTGTGTTAGAACAGTCGAGTGCTAGAATCACTCTTTGCACATGAAGCAGTATGGTCATGCTTTGAAGTGAAAAGAGAAAGTGCTGCTTATCAATGTGAAATATTATTTTTAAAAGGTAAGATGTTACTTCCTCCTTCCTTTTTTTAAGTCCTCATTTCCCAAGGATTAAAAAAGAAGAGAGATTGAATATTTTTCCATAATGTTCACTTAAAAAAAACCCCAAATCACTGCCTTTACAACACCAAAAACTAAAGTAAGATTAGTTAGAAATTAGATTCTTTTCTACCTAAAGATAATTTTGAAAGAAAACCAAATTGTTACTTCCTGTGTTTTGACAGGATGGCTATGACCTGTAGTTATGAGCATTAGTACTACTGACTGGCTAAAAAAACCCCACCAAAACAGAGGCAGCACTAGGGAGAAATCTTCCTAGCCTTAGTCAAGGAGTGTATTTTAACTTAAAGTATAATTAAAAGAATAGAAAGGTGATTCTCAGATAGGACTATGTGGAAAATTTGGCTTCAGTCTGCAAACCAGTCTGCAAACCACTTTCTTCTACAGACTTGTCTTGGTCTGCAGAGTGGCTTTATTAGAAGAGTAGTTCCTTAGAGCTCTTCTAGTCCCCTAAAGATTAAGGAGAAACCATCAGTATATGTGAAGGGTACAATTTTATAGACAGTCACATCTCTGGACTCACACATCTGTGGCAAATCTTGACAAAAATCCAGCATTGCAAGCTTCTCATCAGATAAATGGGAAAAGTAATTTAAAAAAAATATAAGAAAAGAAAAGAATAGAAGAATGTTTTGTCTGGTTACAGAAAACTTGCCATTGTAATTGGTAAACCAGAAAGCTGCTAAAAATGTGACAGAATTTAAAATTATAAACTATTAACTGAAAGGTATTTGGAAATGATAATGAGATCTATATCTAAATGTTGCAGTGGAAATACATTGACAAGACAAGCACAGGAGATCACACTGCTGCTGCATGCACTCAATCTCCCTGCCTCACAAATGTGCAGATCATTTCTAAGCACAGAAGCAGTTCTTTTCAGAAACTCTGCAAGCAACATTTAGAAAAAAGTATTTATCAGTTGTATATCCCACCTGATTCCCCAAAACAGGCCCCAGACAACCCAGTAGCATTCTTTCCTTCCAAACACTGGCATCTCATTTAAAAGGCAATGACAAAAGAGCACCTGAAAGGACTTGAGTCTGAGATCTGACAGTGCCCTATCTGAGGGTAGATAGGAGTGAATGGTGGCTACTTAAGAAAATATTATGTCTATATATATATATATATAGACTATATATATAGAGAGAGAGAGAGACTTATATTTGATATCAGTATCTGATAATTAGTGGTTTAAGGATTTATTACATCAGGTGTGACCTCAGATCTTTGTATTTAACAGCCCCTGAAGGATTTTTTTCTTCTTTTTTTGTAAATTTGTCTGAATCCATTTCTATACCTTTGTTCTTCATAATATCCTGTGGCAATGAGTTCCATATTTTAATTATAAGCATGCTAAAAAAGTATTTCATTTACTTTAAAACTGCTGCCTGAAAAATACCATTTGACAACTTCTTGCTGTAGTTGAGAGAAAATGAATGTTCATCACTCCTGATTTTATATCCTTGTACCATTTCACAGCTTTTCTAAGTTGGAAGTCTTTTTCTGTTTAATCTCCCTTAAAACCAAAGCTGTTCCATACTGTTGCTCATCCTTGTCACATTCCTTCCTGCTTTTCTATTTCTGCCTAACCCTTTTAGATGAGAATTTTAGAATGCACTGTATTACTAAAAGATATGTGTCCTAGTGATTTATGTATAGCCTTAATGATGTTTTCTATTTCATTCTACCTTCTTTCTCTAACAACTTCTAATACCACATTTTGCCTTTCTGGGCTTACCAGACATTAAGTTGTCTTCATTGAACTACCATAGCTATTTTATGATCCCTTTGCTAAATTAGAACTAATTAATTTAACAATTATCTTTGTATATGCATAAGTATGGTGGTTTTTTTCCCCAATGAGCAGTATTTTGTATTTCATTGACCATTTTATTATCAGTCAGTATCTGAGTGAAACTATTAATCTTGAGATTCCTCAGCACCTCTTAATAGGCAAGATCTACAGGGCAAGGATGGTTATTGTTTAATACCTAGATCCTGTAGATGCATTACCAATTGTATGTAAAGGTCAAACAGATTAAAACACACCCTAAGACTGCCTAGAAAACAGTGGCTGATCTAAGCACAGATAAAGGGGCAACTGGCAATGCTAGTAGATCCCAAACTTTTTCACCATTTCTTCTGACTTAGACCTTCCCAGTAAATTCTGATGAGAAGCACAGGTCCATTTCATTCCTTCACCCTGGTTTGTCTTAGGTGACAAGGAACTGGAATCATTGATGTAAAATAGCTACCAATGGCTGGAGCAGCCTCTGTGTTTCTGAAGTAATTCCCAATAAATCCTCTGAGGTAGCTTGGAGGTGAATTTCAGGATTCTAGAAAGACAATACAGCCCTGAGCTTTTAAGGAGAAGAGAGAGAAGGCAAGCTACTATTAGTCTATTACCATACCTCATAAATCAGTATTTTCTACTCCCTTCAATCTATTCCTTGCAAAACAAGGGATCAAAATTTAAGAGGTGTACAAGGTCAGCTGTGTAGACCTAACTGTAAACTACTGTGAGAGTGCAGTATGAATCCTTACAGCTGGTGAAAGGAATTTCATCCTGAGTAGTTAGGGAAGCAGCCTGCACAACATGCAAGTATGCCCTGAGAGTGAACAACCCTGCTTTGAAAAAACAGAGCAGATGACCTCATTTCTTAGTTGTTTTCTATGTCAAATTCCTTTTACTATGTAATTGATAATTGGCTATCAGTCTGCTTCAGAGGCCTGTATGGTATCTGCAAGTCTGATCTATTTGAACCAGGATCATATGCTGAGTAGTGCAGAGGGAAATTTTAAAATGCCTTTCTTCATACCTTTCTGCAGTGAAATACAATACTAATATACACAACATGTCATGAAAACTTTGCTTTTTCTCACTGTATATATATTTTTACAACAGAAAAGGAATGTCCTTTATCTCAATTTCATGATCATAACTCTTTGAACAAATACTATCATCTGTGACTCCCATGTTATTATGTGACTCCCTTGGTACTTAATGCAAAGTCATTTTGACATATGGTTTACAGCTTAGATGGCATTTGGTTTACTCTTCCCTGTGGAATTTGAAGTCATAGAAGTCTTACTAAACATTTCTGAAGGAAATCAAGCAGAAAAAAGACATTTGAAATGAAAATACCAAAACAAAAACTACATAAATTGGAAAAAAATGGAGAAAAAGAGAAAGAATATGCAAAATCATTTACAAAACAGCACAGTGGTCAATAGCTTTTGTTTATGATTATTGATTACACATTTTCCTGGCTTCTGAAATTTTTCAAGTAAATGATTCTTACAGTCTGAACAGAATCTTCACTGGAAAAGATACTACCTTGTCTTGAAAACAGCTTCCACCTCAGTCACAATATATTTGCCACAAAGCAAATTTCTCTAAAGTGTGGCCACTTGTATTACACATTAATAACTAAAAAACCCAAAAAACCTATCAATTCAACACCACAGCAAGTCAGAAAGACCAGAAGTCTTTCTTCCCTGTCCTTCTCTCCAGGTAGCATCAATACAGGACAAAATTGGCCATTGCACTGAGAATGGAATGGAAGTGTATCAGGGAGGCTGAAAGAGCTCTTCAAAACAATAATAAAAATGTGAAAATGCAGAGTAATTTGAGGTTTTAAAGGAAACAAACTGGAAATTCATCATACAAAAATACAGCTAAGTGATGGAAATTATTTCAAAGAGGATTTACTATGTAAAAAACCCCAAGCCTCTATGTAGATTCAGACTTACTACTTCCCAAGATATATACAATTTTGATATCTTTGAACTAGAAATGTTGCTCTTCCACTTTAGTTAGCCTGAACAGAGGCTTTCCAGAGCTACAGTGATTTACATGAGCTGCAGACATGACCTATTGTATTTAATTTTAGGCATCTTATTATAAGAGAGATATTCACATATTAGAGGAAGATTAGAAGAAAGCTGAAAAAATGATTAGACTTCTGGAGTGATTGATGTATGAGGATTGATTGCAAGTGCTAAATATGCATAGTTTGTCTAAGAAATGACTAAAGTGGAACATGGTAACAATCTATAAATATTTGAAACCCAACTGTCAAAGAAGGAAGGGCATTTTCAGGATACAAAATTGAAGTTGAAGGATGAAATTAGTTTAAAAAAAAATAAGATTAATTTTAAGAGACCCTAAAGGAAAAGCTTAGAGAGTGGAAAGGTGTTCCCTTTCCAAAAGATAAAAAATATATATAGATATATATACACATAGAAGACACAGATGTAAATATCAGTTGCAGACATGAATCCATATTTTTACAAATACTTCATTTTATAAGTGATTTCTGTGACCCCTGAGAAGCTAAAGAATAAAAAAGAGAGTTGAAACAATTCTCTCTGAAAAAAGACACTGAAAAGACTACAAATCTTTATCTTAAAGAGCTGTCAAGCTAAGAAACTATAAAGGCATGCACCCTTCCCCCAAGAAATAATTTCAAATGCATGATGTGAATGGCTGTTCTTCCCTGCTCTAACTACAGGGTGTAAGGTGAAGTTATCTATTCCAAAACAAGCAAGTCTGAAACTGTGACACAGAATTTCAAAGGGCAATTTTGTTGCTTTTTTTTTTTAATTTACAGTGTGAAATTGCCATGATCATATATGATATTTTAATTAGGCAGGATTCTCTAAAAGATTTGATACTATGCAAGTAAATATTAGAATCTTCTTTTTTTTATAGATTTTGGGACATCAGAGATTGAGAGAAAACTTTTATTAATTGTCCTACAGATGATCCCACATTAGCTTGCTAAATTGGACTGCGACCTCTGGGGCAACTCAGAGCAGTTACAGGATAATGAATTAGTACTTATACTGTACAGTAATCCCTGCAGTTCTCACTTTGTGGTAGAAAGGACTAACATTCATTGAATTTTGCTGCTCACCTTTAGATTTGGCTTCAGTTCTTCCTATCTAGGAGGATCTGATTCTGAACTGGAGCCTTAGCTTGAATCCAGTGTTACCCTTCTATTCAATATGTAAGGGTATTAATGTGGTGTAATAGCAGAAGTCTGCATTTAATTTGCTTGCTTTCTACAGAAAGACTTATGAATCTTTCACTCTGTAATGCATATAATGGACATATATGAATAGCTATGTCTGAACAAACTAGAACTTCACCTAGCCCAGAAGCCTGAGTGATACTGGCTAATAATGAAAATGAATAAGTATGTGGTGACCACAAGGGATACCAGTCTGTGATTTAGGGACTTCTAGACTCAGAGGTTCTGGTTTTAATAGGTCTTGATGGGATTTTCTTTTCTGAATTTCTATTTATTGCTGTTTGAACTCATCAGTGCCTCTGGCACCACTAGCACCATGTGGCAGTAAGTTGGACAACTTAATTATGGGTATTGCACAAAATTATTATTTTTGCTTGAAGCCTGTTCCTCCATAATTTAATTTCATGTGTGTTAGTTCCTCAGCTGTGTGAAAAAGTGAATAGTTGTTTCCTATTCTCCTTTCCAGTGTCAGTCATTCCTTTTCTTTGGGTTTTCCAGATCTGTGAGGAATCTTAGGATGGAAGGGATCTTAAAGATTATCTAGTTTCAAGCCCTTCAGGAAGTATCTCGAGGGACTGTCCCAGAACAGAACAACTACTGGCTGATATTGCTGAAGCTGAAGCATGTGCAAATCAAGAGTTATGTGCTTTTATTTTAATTGTAACTGTCATTTAATCAGCAGTTAATTGTGCCCATTATTTGTACCATCAACCTTTACTCCAGCCATAGACCCATAGAACTGCTGAGGGCTAAAAGATACTGGGAAGGAGATACTTACTTCTTGCTATCTACTTGTTTTTTGACCAAGCTCTGATAAGCTTAGTTATCTTTAGATCATCTTCAGTAATTGTGACTCTATAATCAGCAGCTATACTTTATTTAATACATAATTTCTTATTTCTTTTTTTTTTCTGTTCTGAACAGTATCAAATCTATCCTACATTTCATGTCAGTACTTAGTAACTGTTTTTCAGTGTACTAAAATAATACAATTTCCTTACTCTTAGCTGCTACTCCCAGGAATTAAAACAATGCCATTGATCCATCATCAATATCTTAAAGAGTGGCCAATTAAGTGACACTTCTAGGAGTTTGCTATCAACCTATATGAAACAAAATACATTCATTTCAGAACTGACCTTCATTATGTTTAGCAGCAATCTGTTCTAGGAAGTCTGAAAGTAAGTGTAATAGCCTAATTTTATCAAGAGTATTTCTCATTCATAGCATGTTAGAAAATGGTTTATTGTATTTGCTCTGGCAGGGGGGTTGGACTAGATGATCTTTCAAGGTCCCTTCCAACTCCTAACATTCTGTGATTTCAGCTTAGCAGAAAGAAAATATATAATGCAAGCTTTTAGGAGGTTCAGAAACCTCTGCAATTTCAATTGTTACAGTGAATATAGCATGCACCATTTATAGGGTTATTTCTGAGGCATACAAATTCTGGGAGCTATATTATGATGTTAACTTTGCAGAAAGAGATTGCTGTTACATCAGGTAGCAATGAGAACATCTGTGGAACTGAAATTACAGAAAACTTCAGCATTTACATGTCTTCTGTCTTTTTGTGAGTTTAAAAATGCTAGAAATGCCCTCAGCCACCTCAATATAATTTAATAATTCAATAAAAACTTTATTCAGAGTTAAAAAACCCTACAGTTCAAAGTTATGCACTTCCAAACTCAACAAAATTAAACCATCCCTTCATTCTCCAGCAACTGTGTGCACATACATGCACACACAAATGTGTACATAGCAATATTTGCAAATCCCTACAGGAAACACCCTGAAGGTACTCATTCAATAATGTGTTGACACAACAAATTCCAAAGCCAGAGAGCCTTCTTTTAAGCAACTGACTCAGAACTTTTTATTACAATAGGTGTGCTTTGGTTGAAGTTGGTGGTTTCCCTGTTGTTCTAAAGCAAGGTGAAAGTGAGATGTCTTCATCACTGAGAAAGCCCAAAGCTCCAATGATTAGTCTCTGGGCTATAGCATGGACAGATTCCAATGCTCAGTGGCACAGATTCTATAATGTCCATGCATTTCACACTGAAGTTGACACAAATTCAATACAGAACTCTGTGCATTATCTTCCCAGCTTGTATAGGAACCTTAAGAGGAAAAGCTGTGAATTTACTACATGTACAGAATTTAGTAACTTAGAACTTTTTAGCAATTTTTATTGGAGGGTAAGGGGGCTGGAAGATTACTGCCTCTATTTTTTTCATAGAATACCAGGTTGGAATGGATCTCAAGGATCATCTGGCCCACCCTTTCTTGGCAAAAGCTCAGTCTAGATAAAACAGCCTAGCATCATGTCCAGTTGAATACTGAAAGTGTCCAGCTTGGGGGACAATGTTTTCTGACTGAGGAATTCCATAAGCCCAGGATGTAGATCATAGGAAGTACTTAGAAGGAAGAAAACTTCATCCTTGGGCTACAGTAACTATGAAGAGCTTTTATGGATGGTAGTTTCTCAAAATGGGACAAAATGGTAGCTAATGTTCTGCAGAAATATTTGCCCAGAATCTCTGCCTGTATCATAAAAGAATGTTTTGATACTCCTAAAGCAGGGTCTAGTTAGCTACTCTAGACTAACCTGATAAAAATAGCCACAGTTTGTTAGCATAAAGTTGTAAGCAGAGTAGAAAGAAGTCTGCTTGTTCTTTCCCATCCATTTGGCTGATCTAATTAATATTTAATAAAAAACCAAACCATTCCAACTTTTATAATGCATAACTTGTTAAGCACATGTGCAAATCTCAGAATAAACTATTTGCAAACATTATTAAGATATCAACAAATTCAAGTGTTTCTTTTCCAGCTGGATGTAAAAAAAATACTTTTTTAAAACCAAAACTGATTTTGCAGCAGTTGGATCACACATTTCTTTAACATACTTTAATATGCTATAATTAAATGGATGATTAAGGAACTTTTTTGTAAATAATCTTGCTAACCTCATACAGGCTGAACTTTCAAACCAGAAATATCTTTGTGAATATGAACAAGCTCAACTTTCTTTCCATGTTTTTTTCCTCCAAGAACTGAACTGATTTGTGTTTGTAGCATGTTGCACAAATGACTCACTCAGGGAGCATCTGTGCTAAGTACTGAGTGGGCCAACATTTTATATCAAGTAATATGACACATTTTGCTCTTTTTTTATTTGTGAATTATGAACATATATATTTTTTAAGGGTTCTTCTCTTCCTTCAAGTTGGAAGTTCTCCTCAGGCTTTAGGTCAGCTTTGACACTACTCCCACTGGGGCAGAAGATAATAGCTCTCTGCCAGGAAATGAAGAATAGGATGAACAGTGGGGATTCTTATCTAATGCATGTTTCCATCAGCCCTACCACTTCTGCCAGAAGAATTTGACTTTCTTCTCTGAAGAAGCTCCTTAACAAAGTGATAGAAGAAGACTGCAGAAAGGCTTTGTAATCTGCATTCCCACGCATATCCATGGAAATAATCACAAACTTTTGCATTTTTCAGACTTACCAGTTTTTTGTTACATATATCAGACAGGGGTCATTGTCAACATTGAAAACAATTCTCTGAGTGTAACTCTATTACTAATGCTTAATGGTAAGAATATGCTCAGTTTGCTTTCACCAACATTCAGAAACCTTTGCCAAAAATCTGTTTCTTCCAAAAATTATTAATTAAATAATTGAAATGAACATTCACAGAAGTCCAGCCCTACTAATGGCAAAGCTCAGGCTCCATTTTAAAAGCCAGTTTTTCACATGGAAAGAGTATTCCTGGAACAGTAGAACCAAATATATGCTCCTGAAAATATAACTATTTAAACTGGGTTTGTTCATTAATATTCTTTTTCAAATAGATGTTTTGCAGTAGGAATATGCAAAAATTAAAATATGGACTTAGGTGGAACTCAGTCCAAGATTCAATAACAAAGTCTATTGTAAATGTGGGACACTGAACTTAAGGCATATAGAAATATTCCTTTCACCAGGTTTTGCTGGCTAGACCTTTTTAAGTTTGGTTTAGTTTAGACTTGATCTGGAGTTGTTGTGCCTGGCTGGTATTTACTGGTACTTTTAATGTGTGCTAAAGTTCATCTCTTGTCAGTTCAGCAAGAAAACTTTAGAAACTCTTATTTCAAATTATTGTACTTACTAGTATGCTAATACTGCCAAATCTAGGAAGGAAATGGGACATCACAATGTCCATTTTAACCAATTTTCCTTTTAATTCAGCTCAGTAAATCAAGCAAAGATCTTAAGAAATACTTAAAGCGTCAGCTATAAACACAGAACTTCAAAAAACAAACATATGCTTAGGGGCACTGTAGAGTTGTCTGGCAGTTTTTCATCACACAGGTTGAAATGAGATAAATCAAGCTGTTACCATAACAAAATCCAGGAGGTTTGGAAAGTCTGTGTGGGACAACTAGAAATGCAGAAGATTTATGAAGAAATAAGTCTTCTAAATACAGCTATAACACATTGGAGACTGACTATATGACCAGGGGTTTAATCATAACACTTTTGCTTGGGTCCTTCCAGTAGTACAGCAGCAGTACTTCCCTGTCTAATCATAACTCACATAAAAATCAATTTTAATAAATCCATAGTGCTTTTCTTTCTTCAAGTTCATTAAAAAAAATATTATATTAACCACAAACTAGTGCTTTATAAGCACAGAAACTGTGAAAGATGTTCAAATGCATGTTGTGCTCAGTATAATAGCTCTTACTAGCTGTCAGTGCCTGAGTTTTCTTTCTCCTTTTTTTCTTTCTTAATGTGTCTAAGTTATTTACTGAAGTTGTTTACACTGAGTGATTTTATAGCACTCAAATATGAATCAATAGGTCACTTCATATCTTAAATTTGTAAACCAGCTTTAAAAATGGCATAATGCCTTGTGTAAACTAATGAACAAGAAGCTGCATGCTATTTTAAGAGATTCATTCCAGGGTAGCTTAGAGCATCAATGATAAATTGACAGGTCATATAAAGCACTCTGAAAAGCAAGTCATGGCCTTGGGTTCTATACATTTTAGTGAATAGGGCAGTGCTTCATGGTCAACACACTACTCTTTGGCATTATCAGTGTAATATTTATTAGCATATGAGTAATGACATGAAAAAATAAGCCAGCTGGATAGCTCATTTCAAAGAAACAAACATCTTCAGGTTGTAGATTGTACAATTACCTTGTCCTGTAGTAACTGTAAATAATATCTGGGGACTTAGAAACACAGTTTTCTCATGTCTGAGACTGCTACTGTTCACTCTGGACCTTATCACACAGTGTAGGCAGGTCCATTCCACTCCTAGTACCTGGCTTGTACCTGCAGCTCATGTTGTCACAAGCCATCAGTATCACCATGAAATTTCATGCAAAAATGCAGCAGCCAGTGGCAAAGTACTTCCAAATACTATGTCAAGGGTTTGGTTTCTAATTGATTAATAGATAAATCTAGTAACAAACTTTTTCTTCTTAAAGGGGAAAATGCAGTTTCAGCAGTTTTCTCTTTGGGAGGACATCAACATTTTTGATATTAGTAAAGCAACAATGAAAAGTTGGAAACTTGTAGTGCTTGTAACTTGTAGCAGTAATAAATTTGGATTACATCTCATAATAAACCTGTACATCATGTTCAGATACCAACTCAGCTGTCAGAAAAGATATCAGATTTTACCATGTACAGATTTTCTTGGGTTACATGATCAGCTCCTTGTTTATCTGCATAGTGTCACCTTTTCATGGTGCTTATTCCCAAAAATTGCCACCACACTAGAATTTCATTCTGGTTGTTCACTGTACTTCTATCATAAAATATGGAGGAAGAATGCCCCCAAAATGAAAGAGATATGAAAAATACCTGTGTAGGAAGTATTGTCTGATCCAGTAATAGTTTTGACAATACACATATCAAATTCTACCACCTCATTTTCTTCCAATTCTTAATACTGTAAATTATTTATGCAGGAATTATAAGTGACGGAATGCTGTGTCTGACTTGGTGTTGATATGCACCAAAAATGAGAGATTATGAAGAAATGTGCTATGAGCCTAGATCTATTTCTGTAAAACAAACTGTTCAAATGAAGAAGGCAGACATGCTAACAACAAGCCTGTATGTTGCTAGCAGTGAGAGCTTCAAAGCATGAAAAAGAAATAATCACCACTTTGTACTCGCTTTTTTCTTTCTGCGCCTACATGACAGGCACCCACATTTCTAAGGAGCTTCTCTATCTTTGGTAAAGACAGGGAGGGATGATTTTTAAATCCTTTTCAAAATCAGATTATGATCTTTTCCTCTAAATCCAAAAACTGCATCAGACAAAATATGAAATTAAACAAGACTAAGGCATTCAAGCATCCATACAGCTATTAAATTATAAAAAAGCAGTGAAAAAAACCACTCATAATATTGAGACATTCCATATAAGAAGCACTTTAAACCTTCTCTCATTTTGATCACACTAAATAAGAAACTGAGATCAGTGCAGTTAAATTGATGTAAAAATTATCAAGTGTAAAAGCAAGAAGAAACCCCATTGATAGACATAGATTCTTTTTTTTTTTGATCTACAGCTGCTAGAGGCACATGGTGAGATCAGAATTTTTGCTGTCATGTTTCTATTACATTCCTAGGCCTTGAGGGTAGAAGAATAGCTTAAAAACATGAGCTGAGCACATACAGCACCTAACATGGTCCCACATACCCTGGAACAATGCCAGATGTGGCTGCTTCTTTTCAGTTTGAACTTTGAAACTCTTTCCAAATGTAAAGGTAGAAGAAAACTTGCTACTCAGCTTGTGACACCTAGCTAAGCTGTGCTACACTGCTCACCAGTGTTACATCCTGTGCAAATGTGTATCACAACGTATTCTACTACAAACTAGAACAGAGTCCATGCTGAGGATGCACAAAAAGAGAAAATCCTTCAGGGCAGTCTCTTAATGGAGTCTTTCCAAGGTCAATGTCTGTTGAGAATAAACCAAGGAAAATTCTTGATTTTTCCTAGACAAGCAAATGTGCAAATGTAAACTGTTTATTAAACTGTATTTTTATGTGAAAAAGCACATTTTTACCTTGCACTGCAGTCATGAATAGCAGCTTTCACATGAGCAAATTCAATAAATCCTTACTAACTTATTTGTATTTTGTGGTAGTGCTTAGGTCTTGAAGTCTTCACAGTTTCCCACAATGTGAAGAACTGATTTGATCTGGAAAAGTGGAGTCCTGTATTTTTATAAACTATAGCATACAAGAATGGCCAATCTGTTTCTACCTTATTATTATTGACTTGATTTCAGATCAAGTCCTTTCCTACCCTAGTATCTGAGCGAAAATGGGTATATTATAAAGAACATAACCTCATTCTGTTTGTGTGGAGTAAGTTCTCACAAATGTAACTTAGAATAATTTTATTTATTTAACTAAATAATTTGTCTTTCTTTCCACAGCATAGCTATGCATAAAAAAGAAAGGAAAGATTTAATGTATTTGTAAATAAACTACACAGCATTTGTTTAAAATCTGTATGCATACAGTCTGATTCTCCCATATTCTGAATGAACTCTGTCCTTTTGAAGTTTTTATAAATATGCAGCTTTCAAGAAAAGGCAAATATTTTGAGTGACAATGAGAAGATCTATCATTTGCCCCAGAGAGTTTGTGACCTCTTTTCACAGATGTTGTTATTAAAGGGAATAACTGTAGCAGCATAAATGGAATACACATATAGAGAAATAAGTTCAGGAAATAATTGAGCAGCATCTACAGCAGAATATCCCATAACCCAGCACTGAAAAAGAGGAGAGAACAACAAAATCTCTATTTACCTGCTTACCAGCTGTGTGTCTACAAATCGGTGGATAAGATTGTATTCTAGGGTCTATTGTTTGCCTGTAGAACAAGTGGCACAACAAGCTGCAACAGGAAAGATAAGCCACAATTGAGAAGAACTGAGCACAAACAAACTAAAGACTCTTAAAAACACTCAGTTATTTAGTGACATATTTTATCTGTAACACAAAAATATTAGTTTGAAGGAATGCTGTGAAGCTCTGCCAAGACAGCTTTAGGTTGAATAATAGGGAGACTTTCTTCACCCAGAGGTTGGTGGAGCAGTGAAACAGGCTTCCTAGGGAAGCAGTCACAGTGCCAGACCTGATAGAATTCAAGAAGTATTTGGACAACATCCTCAGGCACATGGTGTAATTTTTGAGGTTGTCTTGTCCATAGACAGGAGTTGAACTCCAAGATCTTCCATGGCCCTTCCAACCCATGACATCCTATGATTCTCTGAAATCTTTGCAAGGCTTTGGTGAACAACCAGAAAATCCTACCACTGTTAACTTTACTCTTGCTTGATGTTGGTGGAGCTGTA
This sequence comes from Galbula dea, assembly GCA_013399015.1. Lineage (NCBI taxonomy): Eukaryota > Metazoa > Chordata > Aves > Piciformes > Galbulidae > Galbula > Galbula dea. The sequence continues at coordinate 831,798 of VWZX01009423.1, forward strand.
CATAGAAGTTGAAGTAAGAATCAGGAGCCCCCACGGAAGAGCAAAAGCAGTGGTTGGCGTGGTCTGTTCCACTAAAACTGTCCCAACTTTAGTCTGAAAGAGTGTGCATGAGCAGGTGGGACATGCATGAGAAAGGATGAAGGATAAAGAAGACTACACAGACAGTTAGGGCTTCTTATATTCTTATGTTTGAAATCTTGGTACCCACACACTTAAGATTTAATAGTTCTCTATAATCCCTACACATTCTTAGCAATTCTTGGTTTTCATTCACCTTTTTCTAGGCTTTCAGCTACAACTGCTTTGCTTATTTCACATGGTTTCAAATCACTGAAAATGACACAAAGTTGATGTTTTGGTTTACATACACACAAGACATACTAAACTCTTTAATCCCCAGACACTGAGCAAGTTGCATATTTACAGCCTCTAAGACAAGCTGCATGTTTGCAGGGTGTGAATACTATTTCTTCCTCTGAACATCTTTGTACATAACGCTTAGAAGTTTGTTGTCTACATATTAGTTTTATTTGCTATATTCACTTATCTTTGCCAGTAAAGTGTGTTACAAGGGTAACTAAACATACTGAATAACATTTAAAAAAAATCCCTTTGGTGAGCTTTGGATCAAGTCTTATCTGTTAGATTAGAATGTCAACACTGACAATTAGACTAACCTTTCAGAAAGATTCTATGGGGCACCGACTGTCTCTAGAGCCATTGTGATCATACTAATAGAAAAGGGAAGTAAGCATGACAACACAGCCAGCAATAAGCTAAAGATTTCCAGGTGTAGGGCTTGAAGCTTCTGTCAACCCTGTGGAACATTTGAATTGGAGTTCAGGACACATAGCATTTTATTTGCATGAAGCAGACTGAATTTCATCCCATTAAACAATGATGGGATTTCTAAGAGGCTATTCTCAAAAGTGTTTTTATTTTCCATGTCCACTTTTGAAGCAGTACTCACAGAAAAGAGACTCAAGAAGACAAATATCTGTCCCAGGGGATAGAATTTCTGTGATTACTTTCCACCTTTTCCTGAAGAAACAGAATTTCTGTATGTTTTGCAAAATTACAGTGACTCATAGGGTCATTATCAAAAAGACTATTGTGCAAAGTGACATTTTTCATACATATAATGAGAAAAGTAATTATTTGTATCTAACTGAATCCAGCACATTCTGAAAGAGACTTACCAAGTATCTCAGGTCCAAAAGGTCAACCAAGGATAATTTAAAATTGTGATCGATACATTTCTTACGATTATAATAAATGTTAATCTCAATTCCTGAAGAAGAGGAGAATTCTCCTAGGTTTAATAATGTAGCCTTCCTAAGATTCAAAAAAAAAAGAAGCCAAAAACCAAAAAATGCACCCCAACAAACCTACAGGACACTAATATAATAGCAGTCCTATTGTTTTTACCAAAACATTACTTGGGAATTTTAAACCATCTGTTAATTCTGAAATGATAATCACAAACCAGGGCTTAAATTATGCCAGAACAACATACCCATAGTGTGGGTTGTGGAGATGGAGTCTATTTTGCCAAACCAAAACTGACTAAATGCTTCTGCTTGAATTTCTGGAATCAAGAATTATTTAGCTCACGTACTATTTCCACTCCTGTGGCTTCTGAGATCTACTGCAGGACTAAGGGCATCCTACATGACAGCGTGGAATGCAACTCACATTGCTCCCAAGCTAAGTGCCAGCCAAGCTAGCCCCAGGATGAGGGCAGGGTCATCACATCAACATAGCACAATAACCACGTATAACCTAGACACAGCATCCCACTGGCATGGCCATGCTTCCTTCAGACCTGAGCTGCCTGAATCTTGCAGGTGTGTTCACCTACCAATAGCTTGAGGCAATAATATGTCAACACAACCTGCTCCATCAAAAGATTTCCATGGGCTATAGTCCCTTCAGAGTACACCCAACAGCTCCCTGCCATGCACGTAGCTGAGTTAAGCTCAAGACTCAATTCTGAGTCAACAGAGGAAAAACAAGCCCTTCTGAGATACATTTAATTTCATCCCAAATCAATGTCTGAAGCAGGTGAAATAAAGGGATCCTGAAAGCACCTGTCTCTCTCCACTGGCTAAAAAGGAAGGCTGCTTCAGAAGGTGAGAAATTAACATCATATGTACCAAAAACAGATGTGGAGTCTCACCTCTTAGAACTGCTTGGTCCATTTTATGCTGGTTTACCAACACTTCTAACAGATGTATAACCCAATACATGCAGAGTCTCTAGCATAACCTACAAAAATGAGCATTTGTACTATGCTAGATCATAAAAAAATGTGGTCCACTGAAATGTTTTGCAAAAACCCCCAGACTTCAGAGTTTATCATTTGACTCACACACACTCAGTCTGTGAAGAAGACCTGCACACCTACTGAGGTTTCTAGTACAAGTTGGATATTAAAATAGGAAAGTATTGATGAGCAGTAAGGGAAAGTATGATCAGAAGTTACACAAGGACTGAGAAACCTCAGCTTGGTACCACATAAATATAAGATATGATCTTTGCAAGTCATACCAAATAATTGAAACTGAGTGATCAGGCATTCCTAATATGATTAAGTGACTTGATTTCATGGTTTTTAAAAAGCAATTGAGTTGGGTCAAAATATGATTTGGGTAGTTTAGCACCTTATGCATCACAAGTCAATAAATCATCACTCATGAGAGGCACCTTAACACTGAACTATATAGGAATTGAATCCGGTTTCACTTCTAAGGAAGGACATTCTTTCAAAGTGAACTCACAACTCTCTCCTTTGCATTATTTTTTGTCCTTGGGTGGCAGATTGGGGCAAGGCAGCTTTTCATTTAGCTTAGTTCAGTCTAATCCACTGAGCCCTACACTGCACCTGCCCTAGTGTTACTTCAACACCTCCAAGCAATATGTGTTTGCAACAGGTCTAATATTTATCATGACAACCTTTTTTTTAATGCCCTTCCTATTCTTCCCTATATTATATATACACCCTATATTCTTCCTAAACTAGTACCTTTTCTCAACACTTTGAGTAACACAGGGATGTTATGTATGACTTTGTAAAACATGACTTTTATGCACTTTTTTTATGCACTCATATTTCTGGGAAAGATGTGGCTTGAAATATCAGAGTAGAGGAAAATAACATCATAGATGTGAAATTGCCAATGAATGTAAGGTTCTGAGTCTCTTCTAGACAGTATTCTATTCCTGTACATCAGTTGCATTGTGTTTAGCAATCTCATTGATTCAAATTATAATGAAAAGAATGGTGGAGAGGAAGGCAAATGAGATTCCACTATGCAGGAATTTAAAGAGCACTCTGACAGCTCCCATGGCATAGTCTACCCCAGAGATATCTAAATCATAAAAAATTGGCTTATATACTTTGTTAAAACTTTGCTACTACTGTGGCTTTAAGAAGTTAACAAGATATAATTCATGATATAATAAAGGCACAATAATATTGTAATTGCCCTAAAGTGGAATATTCCAAATGCACATCCCCACCCTGCTACAGCAGTGTGTACATTAACAAGATCACATCTGTATCCCAAATAATGACTCAAAAGAATTTTAAAGGGTCATCTTACAGATCTGCAAGTTGAACAACTCTTATTCTTCAACAGAACAAACATAGTCAGTTAGCATCACTAGCAGACATAAATCTTCAGACAATGAATTAAATTACTCCTCAGAAACCTCCTTCTTCCTCACATTCTGTTTGCAAATGACCTATCATCCAAACTGCTGATTCTGTTCCTACTCCCTCTTCCCTGCATTTGTAAGCATTATAACACTTTGCATCTTCTACAGCAGGATCTCAGCATATTTTACAGTTGTTAAATAATTTAGTTTTGCAAAATTGAATTCTTGCAAACTGGAGAATCCTTAACAGCCTTCATTTTCAAAGGTGGAATCTGAAGTACAAACAGGTTAACTACAGCCTTTTTATTGAAAAGCTGGCCATCTCTGCCTTTGAAAGCAAGATCAAAGTTCAGCAAATTTTATAGTCAGAGTAATGATGAAGGAACCAAAGAGACAGTCTTCATCATAAAACTTGCAGAACTACTTATCCTTTTCTTTTTAAACAACTTTATATCCCCATCTTACTCTAGAATAACTTCATTTAATCAGTTTTTAATCAGTTATGCAACATGTAAAAAAGGATGTACAGAATGAAACATGGAAGATAAGAATAACAATCTTTGCTATTATGAAGTCACATTTNGGACAAAGGATGTACAGAATGAAGAATAAGAATAACAAGATAATAAGAAGATAATAATAAGAATAACAATCTTTGCTATTATGAAGTCACATTTGTTTAGAAACAAAGAAAATACTGCCCAGATAATTTGTACTTAGTTATATACCACTAAGATGATCATTACCAAAGTAGCCGAGTTCATACCTATGTTCTTTTCCTGTTTTGAGTTAAGCCCCAACAAATGGTTCTGTAAATGTACCACTACAGACCACTAAATACATTATAGAGTGAGTACTGAGACCAGGCCATGATTAATTTAAGGGAAATTATTATCTGAAATCCAGCTGCTCTTGGAAAGTGATATCTAGCATACCATTTTGAAAGAAGCTCTGCTGAAGTGACCTAAACTCAGTGGTGTTTCTTCCTCATGACAAACTTGAATTCTTTGCTGACAGGAAATAGAAAAAAGGAAAAGATTGGCACCATTTCTATTGCAATAGATATTTTCTTCATGCCTTAGCTGTTCTAAAGATAGATATTTAGACTGGGTGAGTGTGTTGTAGAACGCTCATTGTTTCAGAAGGATCTCTTCACAGTTACATCTTGTCTCATTAAAGACTTGGGAATTTTTCAAGTGGTTTCCATAGCAAATCAGGATTTCACCCTAAGTATTTTTGTTGAAGTTTTACTGACAGTGATATCTTGCAAAGAAGCAGTATGGATACTCATCAAGAAGACAGTACAACTTCAGGACGTACAGTGGGTCACAGAAGGATGTATCTTTGCTCTTAGGAGAGGAAGAGAAACAAATGTATTAATAAGAAACAAATAGAGGTGAAGGACATAATGAAAAGCAGGAACAAGTAGTGTTTCAGGCCGAGAATATGCAATACATAATATTGTCATGTCAGAATGAGGAATAATTAAGCACATTAAGGGCTGCAATTAAAAAAAAAAATGTTGGGAAAATAAACAGCTTCCATTTATATGAAGTGCATAGCCATGTTTTATCCAGAATAATTGTGTTAATAATATCATGCTTATACCTTCATCTTGTAATGAAGTGTGGGTGTTTGTGAAAATGGAGCTAGTGTAATGATTGCATCTATTATTATCTGGAAATGAGGGATGAGATTCATCTCACTAAGCTTTGTAAGTTTGGCTTCAAGTCTAAGTTCATTATCTAGACTCCTTTCAGAGTCAACAATCAGAAAAGCATTTTCCAACTTAAGATGTCTAAGATAGCCAAAGTAATAGCCTTTGGACTTGCCTGTTATTACCATTGATTACAGAAAGAATTCAAAGATTAACTTTACTAGATACATAACTTTCATATAGCTAAAGTTAGGTGATACTAATTCTACCTTAATACTGTTTTCTCACATTAAATCTTCCTGAGATTAAGTCTTAGAAGTCTAGGGCTGCTATTACATTTACATATAAACACATGATTAAATATTTTGCAAGATCTCAACCAGGCACTTTTCAGGAATAACATTTGAGCAGGTAGCTACCTTTTCCTTACTTCTTTCAGGAATACTAATTTGTAAATAGTTCATTTTGATCAAGTAGCAATTAGCAAAAGAGATTGCCAACCTAGTGGAGCTCCTCCTAGAGAAAAACAACAGATAGTGCTGGCATCTCTAACAAATGCTTCATTCCTGACTGCTGTAAACATTGCAAAACCTTTATAAAACAGCTGAATATCATCTGCATACCATTCTCTTAAAATAGAAATTTAATCAACAGGCTTTCCTTTTCAATGGCATAACGAGGTCCTGTCAGGTCTGGTGGTCTAAGTCAGTCACCTGCTGCAGGGCCACATGAAAACACTCTTCACTTCTGTAAATGATTATACCTGCATCAGTTCTGTGACAGGACTTTGCATTAACTGTGTAATTTTAGTTATTGCAGGACTCAGAGTCTGCACAGAAAAATCTGGGAAAACAGACATGATAAACTGTGCTAAATAAGCCATGACTGCTGCAGCCAAGGCTGCCCTCAGTCAAGATGCTGAAGAGCAAACTTGATACACTTAATCCATTTACAAAGCTTTGGAAATGAAAATAAATGTTAACAGTATCTAACTGCTGGACTTCCTGCACCCAGCAGAGAGGGGTTCCATAATTTCATTCTAATTTGTATTTGTCCTCTGATCCAGCATGGCTATGCTATTTTTGTGTGTAGTCATATGCTCATGCTCTTCATTGCTCTGCTTCTTTTGTGACTTTTACCTCCACCACCTCACACTGGGAGAAGCGGTTTTGGTATTTATATCTCTGGTTGATGTGCAGAACTGAAATGGACATGACTTTCAGAAGTTTCACATCAAGTCTGTCAGAGTCTGGAAAGTAAGACACAGATTTGCAGGTTTGCTTCTGGTCAGCTCTCCCCCTCACCTTTTTTTTTTCCCCTTGCTTTGTTTTTATGCTGAAAGTGTAAGGAAGGCGACAACACCAGTATGGAACATGGCTATAATATATTATCTTCTTAAGAGAAAAGGACCAGAATGTTTCTCTGATTCTTAGAAACATGGATGAAAAGTTAACATCACTTACTTATTTGGGTCTAAGTAAGCTGTGAGTGCTATCTGTAAGAGGTAGATTTTACATCTTGCCTCTGCTCCTGTTAGACATGTCACAGTGTGAGAAACTCCTATTCCAATACAGGAGCCAGCAAGCAACACATTGCTGTAAGGAATAGATGACAACAGCTAAATGAGTTGTTTTGCTGTCATGACATGTTTGTAAGGAAAATGGGCCAGTGAGAATGTTTTGGGCTTCCTTGTACAGCATCTAACAAAGAAGAGACTGTCTGCATGGGCTCCCACTTGCTCTGAGAAGGAAATGCAATAAAACTAACTGATATAATCCAAATTCCAGTATTCTAAATACATCATTCTTTATTCAGTGGAGTTTCTGGAAAAAAATCCCTATATCCCATGCTTCAGTTATCTTTCTGCAGCTCCTAAGTGGTCATGCACTCCCCACCCATATGTCCTCAAAGATATTATTTCTGCTTGCCTTCACTGGCTGTCATCTGTAGTTGTGAAGAATTAACAAGAATACTGTGGACTATTCAAGCACATTCCACTCTCCATAAAAGAAATCTCTCCTTGTACCTGCTGTATCCCTTGTTTAGGACCTTTACAAGACCCAAGTTCATGGAACAAGACATTTCCCTCTGGGTTTCCACACCCCCTCCCCCTCAACCTATAGCTACTGTACACATTTAACCTTGATATAGTGTACCCTAGTAATAAAAAAATCCACTCATAGGTCCATATTTTTAATCAGCTGGAGAAAGATCAGAGAAAACAAGTATCATGCATAGAGGAAAGCAGGGGTTGCCAAAAGGCTGTGTGAATCAGCATCAGTAGACATGTCAGCAATGTGAAATGTTCAACAACATTGGGCAGGATTGACATCCAAGGGACATTTCACTGTTTGCAAAGGTAGGATTACTGGGTTTATGAGGACTTAATTTTCATGTTGACAGATGAGCATCATCCTGCAAGCCTAGTGCAGTATCTTTTCAAAATTCAAACTGAAGCCCCAAGAGTTGTTGGCTATTGTCCACAAGGAAGGAAAAAACCTTGTGAGTGCTCTACATGCTCTGATGCTCTGGCATGAAGCTCCAGGGCATGGACTTGGGGTCAAATTACCTATTTTATGGAGTAAGTAGTAAGAGGACAGACTTCTTTCTAAAAGTCTCTCAGCAAGGAATTGCTGCCTTTAGGAAACAGAAATGAAGAACAACAGCTTTATCATGCTTGGACTTATCTGTCTGCTCTTCATCCATTAAAATGTCATGAAGAAGCCACAGAAGCAGAGCTGGACCCTAAACACGCAGGCTGCTTAAAGCAGATAAAAATGCAAAGTCTGGTAACATGCACACTGTTGCTCCAGAAGTTTTACCATAGTTGCCAAAATGCAAAAGACAGAGTCTGTTAAACATATCAGACTATATTTGGTGATACTATGTTATAAGCTGCAGAACACCTAAAGTCCGTTTAATTTTAAAGTTTGGTTGAAAAATATGATTACTTTGTATTTTCCTGTGCTGCTCTTACTAATGAAGTCTCCTCTAACAAATAAGTCTATATTGTGACTTAATTGCTTAACAATTTGTCATATTCAGTTATGTAGTAACAATTCCAGTCTACCAATTTTCCCCATAGTATTTTGCTGATTTCCTTACTTTATTAATAGAAAATCAATGCAATAAATTAAGATAATTATGTAATTTTTTTCCCCTTAGAGAAGCATATAAAGATTAAAATTACTGTTTGAGAGAGGATTGAAGTTAGTAAAATTTTTTTATTACTTTTTAAATAGAAAGGAGCTGATCAAGAGGCCAGAATAATTCTCTTGTGATAGTGTTGATGTAGTACTGAAATAGTGATAGACAGGGTTAGAAAACAAAGTCTCTTGCATTTTTGAACAGCCATAAGCAAGCCATACAGAAAAGTAATCAGCTACAGTCTGTTGCTCTAAAACACTGGTGCAAGTTTTTATTAAACTTTGCCTTTTTTAAATAATTGAAATATGAGTTGTCAAAGAGATAGCATCTCAACTTGGTATACAGTAGCTACAACATTAGGAGAAAGGAATGGTATTATATTTTGTAATTTAGTGAAATACTTAACTCCAGTGGATTTTAACTAATTTCTATTTTTTAGACACCATTCTACTGCATTCTGTTGTATTAGAGAATTTGCAATGAACTATTCTCGAGGGACCCAGTTCTGTAATTGGTTGCTTCATCTGTGTAAAAACCAACTGGGTTTCAAGGAATTTGCATGGGTGAATGCAAATCTTTTCAAAGGGCAAGGATCTACATTTACAGATGCCTAGCTATTCTACTGCTCTTTCTGTGTTTGATTCCTGTCAAAGCTCAAGAGATAGATTTGTCAGCATTTCAGAGCATCAACACTACAGTTGACAACAGCTGCTCTCAACACCTCTAAACCCCAAACCCTTCAAAATACATTTTTAAAATCCTGATGTTGTTAAGAATGTGGAAATGATCATGGCTGTAGAAGAAAATAAATAGCAACAGGGGGTGGAAAAAAAAGGCACTTTTTTAAGAACTGTGTTGAAAAGACAAGAGACAGGCTGAGTAGCCTTTACAAAACCTCTCACTTTTACCAAAACAGTGGAAGTTGCATTCATCAAATTTTTCCATGTTTTTCCAATAATATAACTGCACCCATTCATATGGAAGGGAGGGATGTGCCTTTTAAGATACATTAGTACCACTCACATCCCTTACCAAGATACTGTACCCTGAATGAAATTTCCATTAACCAAATGATAAAAGAATTGCTTGTGAAGCTCCCTCACTCTGAAACATGAGTCCAGGCCAGTACATTAATTTCTTTCAGAGATTGTTTAGAGTATGCTGGTAACTAATTGATGCCTGTGGTATATGCACATTCAGCTACACTATTCAACTCTGGTTTCACTCATTGATTGGAAGACTAGAATTTTCATTAAGGATGGAGAAATCAAAGGGCTCTGAAGATACATATCTAGAATGGCATTTGTAAGATCACAAATACAGACATCAGCAGTACAGATATTTTGATGTTAGCTAGTTGTCAAGACTTTTTCACAGCGAATGGAGTAAAATTGGCACTTTCAAAGCATGAGTCATCTCATCCTAAAATAGATGATTAAAATAGGTCAGATGAATCATTGGATATTGCTTTCTATTGACCTTGAAGAAAACATTGGGTTACTAGCTAGTATGTACACATATAAACTGCAGGCATCCAAAGCTGAGTAAGAGTGACACAACCCAGAATATGTCTGGAAACTGTATTTTCATAACCAGATTTACAAACATGTATGAAATAGACTAATATTTCCTGGGGGTGGGGTGTAAACATTAAAAAAAAAAAGGATTATTTGCATCCTAATGGAAAATAAGCCATAAAACAGTACATGTGATTTAAAGAGATGCCTTAAGTCTGTATGTGGAGTATTTGGGTTTAAAGGTATTTTCCTGGCTCTAGAAGATGCATACATTCTTTGAAACATTATCATAATGTTTTATTACATCATATGTTAATATCAAAAGTCTTTATAGCTTCAAGACCTAGACATAGCACAGTAAATGACAGGTTAATTTGAGAAAAAGCAAGTCCAAGACTTTAAATGCTTTTAAACTAATCTTAAAGGACACTGATGATAGATGGCTTTGCAGTAAACTACAAATTCTCCCAATGGAATTAAAATGTAAACTATAAATATATGCTGAGGTTTTGATTGAGAAAAGTCATAACTGACCCTTTAAATTCTAACTACAAAAACCATACATAGAATGCTTTAACATCTTCAAGCCTTTGCTTCCATTAATTTACTCTTATGCAGACTCCCACAAGGGCACTTTCTTGAAATCAAAATCCAAAAATCGTTCATCCTGACATATCTGTCAGGCTTTATCCCCAAACCATCAGAATATTAAGAGAAAGGGTAAAGGCAGCATTATGTGTCTGTGCTATATGCTTTTTTCCTCTTATCTCTGCATGACCTTATAGTGAACTTGAAGTTTGCATTCAATATAGATTGAGATTTTCCTGGCTTTACTTCACCTTCCATTTACTCATCATCATGTACTACACTGTTAACAGCAGTTGCTGATCTGCAAGAAGTGAAACCCTAACTCTCTCAAACCTGGTTGACTATAATGGATGTCCTCAATTCAGATATAAATGAAACTGTACTAAATCTGATACTCCTGAACCCAACAATCTGCTGCCTGTTTTTGAAGTCAAAGGGAGATAAATCCACTCATTACCTTTGAAGCTCTTTGCTTCAGTCTAAAATGGAATGAGACAAAAAAAGTTATAAATTCTTCAGTGACTCTCTACTTTCATGAATTGAGTAACTGGTATAGTCCCCAAGTTTTCTGAATTTATGTAGACATTCAGGAGTTAAGTAGAGTAACTTTGTAAATATTCAGGAAAAATACCTACCAGAAAACACACTTTCTAGGGTACAAAACTGTTTACAAATTTATATAAAATTTGGCAAATATCTGGGAGAATAAAGGAAGTGGAAACACTTTTCTAAAAGAAAAAAAACCCCAAATTATCATCAGAAGATATTTCCATTCTTAGAATTGAATTTTTTTTTTGAAGAAAATTTTTTTAAGAAAAAATTGTACTTATCAAAACTGTTGTTATTGTATGTGGTAGATTATCCTAGATCCAATCTAGTTAGCTGTTTTGCTAGCACAAGCCAAAGAAAAGTCAAAGAATAGCTAGATATAGGAATCCAGACCCATATTTCAGATACTAACAGTTATGCCCTTGTGTCTCATCTTTTCATAGTAGCAATCTTTGTTCCCTGTACATACAGCTTCTCTTGTACTGTAAAGTGTACTTTGTGGACATCATAAGGATCAGAGTCAGAAAAATGAGAAAGTAACTTTTGTATTTGTCTTTAATGTGTACTTCTATGTGTGTAGTTGGATTTGTCCACATTGTCCTAAGTTGAATTTCAGTGTTACAGCTCTACACATCCTCTCTGCTGTTTAACTGACAGAAAGCAGCTTTAACTATCATTATCTATTTATTTATCTATCATTTATGGAAATCTTTCAGGTATATGATGTGCCATAGACCTATTCTCCTGTCATCTAAAATCTAACCTGCATTTATAACACTGAGTTACCTCAAGAAGCAGACCATTTTCCATTTTAATCTATTTACTATTCTCTCTATAGGCTCTCATCCAGCATCTCTAAAATACATTTGAATTATTTTTCCCAATTTATACCAGTTTGTCAATGGTGATTATGCTTAAAGATTTCCTTTAAGGTATGTTACTCACTCCATGTACTTCTATGCCTTTCTAAATAGGCTTGCACAGCTTAGATTCAGGTTGAAATGTGAGATCCCTCCCCTTACAGCAGTTACCACAGCCTCAGCCTATAAACCCTCCTCCTGCTTTCACTTTCTTCTCTAGGACTGCCCATTACATTTGTAAGTAGACTTGGGTAAAAAGAAGGGACATTATTGTGGTTAATTTTAAAGGAGACTGGAAGAAAAAACAGTTTTTCAGTTATGTTTACACTGTAACAATTCAATTTGTCATTGAAAACCAAGTACCAAACCTTGGATTTTTCTTCCAGGACAAAAAAAGAATCAGTAATTTCTGAATATGAAACCAGGCATATCCTTTCTCTCTGGAAAGAAATATCCTTTATTATGTGCTCTCAGAGTTATGCAATACCCCCAGGTCTTCCCCTAAACTCCTCTTAACAGTATTCTTCCAAAGCAGTCTATACATGCCAAACTTATTCCTACACACCCAGAGCAACAATGGAGAGTAGAAAACATTCAAATAAGTAAAGGAGTAGTATGTGTTGATTTAAAATGCTCTATCCACTGCAATTCTTAATCCCCTTTCCAGTCCCTTCACTCTTAATTATCTGTCCAGATGGTAAGTGGTGTTGAAATGACACTTCTCTCAGATACTTATCCATGAAGTGATGAGTTCACTTGTACTGCTATATCAATTCCTATTATCATTTGCAGGATTAAGTCAATGAAGTGGAGTTTTACAGTGTGTTTTGGATGAGTTTAAACCTGAGTCTCAGAAAACAAATTCATTGCTCAAGAAAACAAACCAGTCTGAAAATGAATTCTATGAAGACAGTTTAATTTGTGGCATTATGCCATATTGTTGTGAATTCCATATTTCATTTGCTTACTACATCTTGAGTTAAAAACTGCTATACTCAATAATACTTCAACCTCCTCTACCTATGGAATGAAGTCACTCCTTCAGGATTCTTCTTTGCACTCTTTTAAGAAAGTTTTCTAATTCACAAGAGCTGGTTTTGGGATATAGGTTTTTTTTATACTATTGTGTTTTTACTGAAGGAGAAAATCATTAAGACATTTGAGGATCTAGTCCTTTCTATAAAGTGCTTTCTAAATGAAGGGTTTATATCTTATATAGTTTAGTTGCTGACAAGCATCTGTTTGGAGATGACATTGCTTCTTTCCCATTTTCAGTGCATTAAAATATTTATCAGAAGGAATTCTTCAGGGCAAGGTAACACCAGGGTTAAAGCTTTACCATATGTTCAGTATATCATTTCTCACACATACCTTAATTGCAACTTAAGTAATCTTGTTGAATGATGGAAGTTCCTAGAGCATACAGTATCAAATATTAACTCCTTACGTTAAGCCATTTGGTTTGCTGATAATGTTGGATTAGAAAGTCAAGAGAAGTGTCAAAACAAAAGAGTATTCTTCTAAAAAGAAAAATAATGACAACTCCACTGAAATAATGAAGATCTTTGTAAGGTGTAAATATCTTTCACCTAGAATGATCCAAAGTTCACTGAAATCAAAGGCAGTTCTTCCACAAGCTCACCAAATTTTACACTGAACTCCTACTGTGCTTTTCTATGGTATTTTGATAACAGGAGGGATCTGAGCAATCTGGGAGGAAAAAAGACAGAGCAAAAATAAAGATTTATCTTAGGAAACAGCCAAGATATCTTTAGCAGAAGTCATCCTGATATACCCTCAAGATTTTTGTCTGTGAGTAAAAAGTGCATTTTTAATTAAAGAGACCATTATCACTTTTTTGGTCATAAAACTACAAGTAATATGTGGAATACATAATTCTGCAAGCTGTACCTGCCAATTAAAGGTACAACAACATATTCTAATGGAGAAACATTTCATAGTAAATGAAAATAAAAGCTGAGTAATTCCATGTAACATCTGAGTTAGCTGCCTGGTTAACTGTAGCACAGGATTTCTTTTTAATTTTTTTTTTTAAAATCAAGGAGTTAGTGCTTTGAAAGGAATTCAAACAAATTAGAACTGACTCTAGAGGGTATACAGACTGATGTTTAAAGAACAGCTGCAGTTTAATATCCACCTGGACTAAACAGTAGTCAGTGTGAATTAGGTTAAATGTCAATGTAAATTACAAAGTGGTATAAACTTCATCTTAGTTTCTCTGTTTAATATTTTAAACAGCAGTTCATTTGAAGTTTAATGACAGTGCATCTATGCATATTTCATCACAGAACGAGTGCAAAACATAGACCTTTTAAAAGCCTTAATTTTGACCCTGTGCAAAGTTGTTCCTGTACTCTGGAAACACTGGCAAGGCAATATGAACACCAAGAATAAGGTCAGTAATGGGCCCCTACACAACCACTGGTTAGATTGTTAAAGAAATGAAAAGCAGCCCTAAAGAGAAGAAATGCTTGCAGGTAGTTAGCACTTTCAAAAGCTTTCCATTCCTGCAACTAACTTTACATGATTTGATTGATCATCCACAGAGTCACTCACTGACCCACAGGACACATTTACTGATTCAAAGGTCACAGTAATATCCAAGTAAAATCACCAGTATGTGAAGCCATGGCAGAGTGGTTTTCTTTATGGGGTTTTGTTCCTTCCACCAAAGCAATAAAATCTTACACCAAAGCAATTTTTTTTCAGATGATTCCTGTTAAATACAGAGTATTAGCCAGAAAAGGTAGTATGGACATTTACCACACTCCTGTCCTTGTGGGTCAGTAGATGTTTCTCTCCATATCAAGAAAATCTATTCCAGAAAAATATACTCCCCTCTTTTACCTCCTCTCATTAAATCACTTCTTTTCTCTGTAGCTCAGTTCCCTTATTTACCTTTCATTGTTCTAGACTTGATTGGGAAAAAAAAAAAAAGAAACATTTGAAGTCCAGCACTTGAACTCTAGCCCAGCTTCTACAGGCATCTGTCAACTCAGTAAATCAGTCAGCACTGCCCTCATCTTCCAGCACCACCTCAGGTCAGCTCTGTACAAAATAGTTATCCCTCAGCTCCCTCACCTTCCCCTGCAGACTCTTCAGAGAACCTACAAAAGTTTATTTTATGTAATAAATCCAGAGAATAAACAAACAAATCACTTCATGGCATCAAATATTTCTTACCCTTTCTATCTAGGTAAATAATTCACTTCCAGAGGAATTGTTTTTCCTCTAGTTCTAGGGTATGGATCCACTTAGATCCACAGTGCTTGACAAAGACAGCAGACAGACCCTTCCCAGTCAGAGCACAAACTGGTTTTATAGGTAATACTTAGTGTGGTTTTTACTCTTTGGAACACTTAAATGAATACCTATATCTAGATTTAAGACCTCCATAATCACCTGTTCCAAGACAGACATGCACTGGTTTTTATCAGTCTGATGTACACACTGGAAGGAGGGACAAGGGCAGTTCTCAGTCTGCATTTTATGCTGTCTTAATAAAAATCACAAACTTCCAAACTATTCAATCAGAAAAAAATCCTGTTATTATGACTGGTTTAATCCAAACTCAATGGAAAAAATATTTCTAAGAGAATTTCACTTTGCTGTTATTTAATCATCCATAACACTGCTTTTCCAGGGACCTTGATGCACTGTTGTTGAAATATATGATGATATTGATCCTGCTCCAGGCAGGAAAACTCAGTGGGAAAAGAAAGTTGAGAACTAGGTCTTGTGGATGCCTATCACATGCACTGCCAGCCTTATCAGTCTCTGTACATATGCATTCATCCACAAGAGTGGCAGCAAAGCCAGTCTCAGAAAGGAATATAGGGATTTGTGTTTTTTAAGTATGTTTGGCTGGTGAGTATGGTGTATGAATAGAAGAGCTGCATGAAACTTCAAATAGAGTAAAAAGTAGGAAGAATTGGAGGTTAGGATAACTTTAGAGATCATAGTAATATGATAGACTGGATATTTGCAATGCTGCAAGAAAGTACTTTGGCTGGCTGGTGTTTCTTTGTTGTGCAGCTTGTGTGAGCAGACAAAAGCTGGCTGTTCCAAGGCAAGCATATGAATGTAGTTCAAGCAATCATCATTTGCTTGGTTTATGTAGCCCAAGATCTTTTATATGGAGGCTTCCTCCCACTCATGACCAATGCCATTTCTCATGCAGTTGAGATGTGGAGAAGGAAAGTAGAAAAAGGTGTCAGGAATCATGAAGATTAACTGTTTTGGAAATAGAGATAAATACAGTCTCCTATAAGTGATGCAGGAGCCAGTGTTGATTGCTACTCATGCAGTCAGCAGAAGTGATTGCTGAGCACTTCATACAGAAGATTTGTTTTGAGCTGAAGAATGCTGGTTTCAGTAACTAGGTTCAAGATTGGTTGCTTGTTTGTTTTTTTTATAAATGTTTCAGCTTCTTGTTTATATATTAAAAGCCTATATGTAATGTGCAAATGTTTCCAGAACTGGGTCCTAGCTTTTCTGTCATACATACTCCACTGAAGAAACAGATCTATCAATTATATAAAGAATGGAAATACTAGGTTCCAAACTTAGTGTGGTCTGAATATTAGCCTTGCTGAAACTGCAGGAAATTCTATCACTGACTCCAGTTTCAAAACAACTCCATGCTGAAATTACCAAATAAAAGGTCTGAAAACAGAAAAGACTGAAGAAACATTAAAATACTGAAAAATCATGTTTTAAAAGAGTTACCTGGCAGAAAGAAGCAGATGAAACACCTGTAAAAACATATTGAAGTCAGAAAAGAGACTTGGCCTTTGCAGTTGCTGGTTGTGTAGATGGTAACATCAGTTAGTGCCACATACCTTGTGACACTACAATTATATTTGCTAGTAAGTAGCAAAAGCATTATGGTTCTTCATTTAATGAAAGCCAGGGAAAGCAAAACTTTTGTTTTCCAGAATCCTTCCTCCAGCAAAGCAGATCATTATCAATTATACTTGATTTATTTTTAAGAATATTTCCACAGCAAAATTGTATACCTTTTTTGCTTTTTTTTCAAATTCTGTTAACTACATAGTTTCAAAATGCAATTCAATTGTTTTACTTTTTTAAATGCTTGTTTAGAGTTACCATAGAAAGAAAGCAATGAAAGTGGAAAAGAACATGTCAAGTTGCCAAAATCCAGGAGGGATCTGAAACTCAGGCCAGCTATTGCTGTTATGTCTACTTTTAGATGCAGAAGCCTTCCTTTTGGTAACTATCACTGAAATACCAGCTCTAAGTATTCTGTTATTCTTCTCAGTAAGGTCAAACATCAAGTATATATTCAAATTCACTTGCAAAAATAAATCATCTATTCTGGGAAACTCTATCCATATAATTATACATTTCTGCACTGCCATAATATTGTATATTGACCATGATTGTTCATTTAGCAGAGTCTTCATTCTCTGAATTGCTTTTTTGGCCATCTCACAGCTCTGTAACACAGAGTTTTTCTGAGTTGACACAGCTCACAAACTGGTAAATCTCAGTAATATTCTTCTGAGTAAATATATCCATCAGATTAGATCCAGCCATTTACAGTCTATCTTTGGCAACCTGCAAACTAGTTTCATAGGAGCAATTGCCATTTCTCATTTGTGTTTGGTGGTTTTTCCAGACTGCATATGAACTTGTCAGCTTCAAATCCTTCCATTGTCTTTGTGACCTTCTCTTTCATAACCACTCAAATTTTTATGTAGCTATGTTTCCATGTCTGCTGCCTCTTACTACAGCTAGTTACAGCAAGCCCCTTTCCAAGCAAAAAAAATCCCTTATTCTTTTACATGTTTAACATTTGAATTACTGCTGTAAATGGTATTGAGCATGAGAATACTTTAGAAAAATACTTTCACTTTTGTCATCTGATTTTTGATAAGCCACTTTCATAAGTCCCAGATCAAATTTTCATCAGTGATAACCTCTAGTGGGTTTTTATGACTTCAAGCTCACCAGCACACAAATGAAATGCAGCCATGTTTCCCCTCACCCTTCTTTTTCTTTTCTGACCTTCTCTCACCCTAGTCTGGCTAGGGAAGATGTGTATCTACTAACATTTTCAAAAAACAGGCACTACCTATCCAAGTGACTGATTTATGCCAATTTGGGACCCCAAAATTTATACTGCATTTCAGAATTTTGGCCCAAATATGACAGGCACAAAGAGCTAAAACCAGCAGAATAACCAACAGCGATCTGTGTTGTAGCTGAAAATCTACAAGAGTTATTTCTTGTTCTACAGCATTACAAATGAACTGTGAAAAAGAAAGAAGGTCAGCTATTGATCATGCAGAGAGCTCTTTGCCAGCATCACAGGAGTAAAGATGGACTTAGATATAGAAATCCCATAGAAAAGTCTTAGTTTTTTTCCACAGTGCAGAAGTATGTTTTACCATGTGGCACTTAGTCTGGTGCAGGATACAGTCAGATAGCACAGACTGAAGCAGTGTAATAGCTTGCTGCCTCTGAAAGACCACTCCTCTGAGCCAGCTCTGGTGCTCATCCTGCCCCTTAGCAATCAAATTCCACTTCCTAATCCAAAAAAAAAAGAAACAAAGGGAGAGTTGCATTTTTCTCTGAGGAAAACATAAGCAGGTCTATCCAGACACTCCCAGGGAGCAAGTACATAGGTGGAGCAGAGATGGAGGTGGTAGGGGAGAAGAAACCTTCTCCTTCTGTTATCTGAGAACAGTTATAGTTAGAATATAGTATAGAACTAGTTCTATAGTTTACTAGTCTTACATGGGTACCCTTTCAAAGGATGTTGACACCACATTTGTACTTTGTGCTGACAATGTACATGAAATACCCAGGAACCAAAGATAGAATACAATAGCATAAACTAAATGGGATATAGTAGTTGCTTTTATCTTTAACTTTTTGGAAATCACAAAAAAATATACCCCCAGCTGAAACAACACTGTATAGGGTTGTGCAAAAACTAAATCAGTGATTTTACTTATGAAAAGTTTCATCTCAGCATGTATGGTATGTTTTCCTCCTTAGCAAATTAGGCTGATGACTATCAAAACCAGAGAAATGTTACCCAGTAAGTTTTTGTGAGGACTGTAACATACCCTTCCCTACCCTGAATAGTACCTGAAGGATACAGCTCTCTAGTGTACATGCAACCTGCCCCCAGCACTGAAGACATGTGATCACCAGTACTGTCCCAGAGAAACATTTCTAGATACCAGAAATTCATACAG
Organism: Galbula dea; assembly: GCA_013399015.1. Lineage (NCBI taxonomy): Eukaryota > Metazoa > Chordata > Aves > Piciformes > Galbulidae > Galbula > Galbula dea. Next base: position 851,026 of record VWZX01009423.1, read on the forward strand.
GAGAAGTGTTAACAGACTAAGTGTATAATATTTAAGACAGTGATGACTAAGTCATTCAGTGACTGCCTCTCATGACTTCCTGAATTCAGCCAGTGCATCATAATCTGCAGAATAAAAGTAGAATCAAAGCTTGAGAGAAATTCAGTGTGAACTTTGGGACACACCCTTGAAGATTAAGTTCAAGGGCACCATTTATAAAGAATCAATGATTTTTCAAGGTAAAAAAAGAATGAAATAAACTCTGCAGGCATAACAGTTTTGCTGTCTGGCTTATTTCATGGCCTTTCCACCACTTGTAATGTTTAAATCACCAGTAGTACTGGAACACCTCTATTCTGTTTCTCTGGTATGCCTTGGTGTTGCTTGCAGGATGGGAATTAAATCAATCATCAGATTTGGGGTTGAGAAGGAAAGTTCCCCTGGGTTAAACAGGGAGGGGATACTGGGGGAATACTCTCATTCAGACCTTCTTTTTTAGCATGAGGCATGGCTCTGTCTCTAAAAACATCTAGGAATAGTGGTGGTATCCTTTGATTCCCTTACTTTCATAGTGCATTTTTGAAGTCTCAGATTGCTGACAAGAGGTACCTGATTCTTTGCAAGTCACCACCCAGTCTTTTCTTCTCCTCCATCTAACTAATTATTCTAAAAAGCCATTTGTGGAGGAAACAGACAAGCATGTACAACTACCTAAAAGAGATACAGCTTTTCTATGAAATAATATGGCTGATGAAATGCATATTCTGATTCATTTTATCCAAAACTAAACTAAAGTAGGTCACATGAACTGTTAAGTGCCTGTTTCTCTCCAGTACTATAAGGGAGCAAAGGTTGCCTAGTTTAGATGCATTCTGAACATCTAATATGCAGAAATCTAGAAGTACCTGAAACGAATCCCACCCTGGGCAATACTTTGATGAAAGCACTAAGGCAAAAAATTGAACATGTGGAAGTTTATTTGGTTTCCTCTATTCACAGAGGAAAAATAGTCCCATTTGTTGTTCAAAGGAGAATACAGTTTCCCACTTTTCTACAAAAAGCAGAGGGTTTTTTGAACAAATCAGTGCCAAAATGTTTTTCAGCAAGCATTGTCCTTTGGGCAGCTTTTTGACAAAGCCCAGGAAAAGGCTTTAAAACAAATACACCAATGGGAGCTCTGGCTTATAAACCAGAAGGGCAAAAAACCTCTCTTGAACCAACATGAAGTTTCACGTGATTTTTTGTTTTTCTGAGTGCTTTACAACTTTCAGAGACATTAACAGTAGATTAACTTTCCCATGTGGAATTTTACAGTCAGGTTATTTTAAAACTCATGAATTTTGTCAAGGTAATGAGCCCCTAATGTATTGTACAAATGCATATTAACCACTCTTTGTAAGAATTAATTAAGAAAGGGACAGAAAATCAAGGAAAATATCTGTGATTAAAGTAGATAAGTAAGAACTTACCCAGATTCAAAATTACTGTTTGGAGTTTTTTCTATATTATAATGGTTAGGACAATGTAGAGAATAAATAAAAGCTTCTATGAAAAGAAAAAATATCTAGTCTATTAATACATTACTTCAGTACAATCTCTTGAGTTATTTTAATATTGCATTGAGCTACTGCCATGACAATTTCCCCTGCTCTGCTCACAGCTTTTTGTTTAAAACCAAAATAATGGTAAAAAAAGACTTGAATGAGAGAACACTGGCTGAAAAATAATTGGGACATCTTCCTCTTAAGGATCAGAGGAGGCAATGACACGTGGAGATCATTTCTTACCTTCATGAACATTAGTTCATAGAACCATAGAACAGTCTGAGGCTGGAAGGGACCCCCAAAGGCCATCCAGGCCAACCCCCTCTGCAACAAGCTTGATGTTATTCATCCCACAGCATCCAGTGGCTGTGCAGCCCCAGGGCAAATCGGTTCAGTGAGGTGAAGTCAAATTCTCCTCTCCCTTCTACCTCCCAAAACCCCCAACTTTTAGACAAATCAACTTGTTTAACCAACTCAAGGGGGGACAAACGTCCAGCCAGATATGAAAGCACACCTGCTTCTCTTAGCAGTACCCCACAGCTCCAGCAGATAAACCTTGGACCCACCACGCTGCAGCCTAGGTCAGACATGGGTGTATCAGTCCTCTGACTTAGAGGAACAGGACTAGATGGAAACACAACATTCAGTGTCAGTATATCACAGCATACCTACATGACTTGTTGCTAAATTTGTTTTCTGTATTTTAGTAGAGTTAGGAAGCCTCTCAGGCCAGATGGAACAAAACAGAAAGGAGTAGATCACCCAGCTACCAGGTCCTTAATTCTCCATTCAGAAATTCAAATTAAGTCAGTATTAGAGAACAATCAGTGTCTCTGCCACCCATACTTGTAAAATTTCTTTGCTCATGAGGAAAAGAAAGTAGAGAGACTTGCAATTCTAAAAAGAAACTACTTCATTTTAGTTTCAAAGTCATTTGACAAGTGGTACCTGGCTTTTTGCACTTCATCCCTACAAGTACACCCTGTAATAGTAGATTGACTTCGTAGCTCAGCAGCAGTAAAATATTTAGTCAATTCAGTACTGAATGTGCACTCCTCAGAAATTTCTCAATTGCCATCACATTGAAAATCACAACTTTCCTACTGTCAATGTAAACTATTGGTAGACTCATAAGAGAGCTACCACAGTTCTTGAAATTCAAGTTATATTTTGAGGATTTTTTCATTTTGCACTCATGAGTTCTCTGGGAAGAAATGAATACAAGACCAGCAGTATTGGACCCACACCCTATTAGACATGTTAAATGCAAGCAAGGTAAAATCATACAGCTAAACCCAAAATATTCTTTTAACATGCAATTCTTATCAAACTTGTAAAATAAGACTTGGGTAATACTGATAGAATTCCATTCTGGACCCTCAGTAAATTTTGTCACTGAGACAAAATGATGATGACAGCATGAACCATGTGAAAATCATGGGTGAATCTGTACTGAGGGGACTGGCCTCTTCTCACTGACATCCATTTTCAAAGCCAGTGAAGAGAAAAGGTAAAACTAAGGCTTGATTGGAGAACTCTGATATTCTTGCTTGGTTGTCAAAGAACATATAGAAAATATCTCTATTCATATCCATGTAAGGAGTTTCTCAGCAAATGGTGAATCAGCTTGAATTTCACTTGGAAAAAATAAAACACCATGGTGTGTCTAACACTTTTTCCTAAGAACCATAATTGTAGCTTTTCCATCCACTACTGATAGTCACTTTGGCAGCTTGAGAGCAACCATAATCAATGTGGTAACAAAATACCCAGAAAAATAACACTATCTCAAAAATGGTAAATTTCAGCAGCTTTTTACAGAAACAAGCACTTAAGTATGATACTGTAAGTGGTTAAAGCTAATGACATTGAAAATAAGTGTCAAAGTAAACTGTTCTTGTTTAAAATGTATTGTAGACCAAAGTATGATCATTTTGAAAGGACAGATTAATACAATGTTTGGCTACAGCAAAACAGTGTGAAAAGGAGATAAGAATAAACAGCAGGAGACTAGAAGGTAATTCAAGGGCAGAGGAAGAACAAAGTGATCTGCATTTCTGCTGTGTCTCTGAGCAACAGCACTCAGAAAAAGCAGGTCAGCTCACCAGGTGGTAGACTGTGTGACTGTTTGATGCTGAACCCTCCTGAGGGTGCTCTTTCTATGTAACACACATGTCCAAAGAATAGTACAGCCTATAAGCAGCCACAGCACTGCATAAAAAAAATCACCTTAAAGGGGATGGCAAACTCAGCCAACCTTTCTGGAACACTTCCTCAAAATTCCAACCCCTGTGACATTGCAGAACACCAAGAACTGACCTCTCTCTGAACAGATTCCTGTGAACTTCAGTGCTTTTTCACTAGAAACAAGAAAAAATTCCCTCAACACTTCACCTCCACCTCAGTCCTTTCTAAACAGAGTATACAAGACCAACTTCTAAGTCTCTGAAGGCTCTACACATGTTTTTTTCTCCAACAGTTAGTTTTCTCCCCTATCTACAAACCTTCCCCTTAGTCATTACTGTCCCTAAAACTCTCACTCTTGCTATTTTATTGCCATGCTCTGGATATTCCTTTGAGTGCTCTATACCATCACACAATTCTTTCATCCCTTTCTCCTCAAAAATGACAATGAATGTTCCACACTATCACCTATGTAGGTTGTATTATTTCTAGACTGGAATAACAGACTCCTCTACCATCTTCCCACTCAAATCCATTTGCTCACAAAAAAAGTTCTCCAATGGAAAAGAAAGCCAAAACCCAAAATACAAACAGGTCAGAGTTTTTCTCTTCAAAGAACAAAAACTAAATTATGTAGCTACAGAGGTGCATTTCTAGCCTGAATTTTTTGTTAGTTTTCATCTCATTTTCGTGTGCTTTGCCTAAGTCAACAAAACTGGTTTGAGCATGGGAAGAGAATGTGAGCAGCCTCCCTTGCAACTTTATCTAAGTATTATAGTTATGATATACAGAGATATTCTTCCTAAAGCACAATTTACTTCATTTCAGGGAGCTAGCTATATTTATTCACCAAAATCCTGGGCTGTAACTGTTGTGTAAATACATCAAGTTGGTCTGCCTTTTGCATCCTTGTTTAAATAATCCCAAGTGAGCTACAATTTTACTGCAAATTAAATATTTATACATTCAGGCATTTACACATTCACAGAAAACAACAGACAAACAGTGAATTGGACTAGAATTCTTATGACATCCTTACAATAGGTAACCATACATTATAACATGCTACAAGACAAAATAATATAATATACTTAAGGTCCTAAAATTATTTTCCTCAAAACCAGAGTATTTTAAACTCCTTTCCTTTCCAGTCTAAATTTATTCCTGGACAGTTTGTTCCCACTTGTTCCTGAGCCAACACTGTTCTTTAGTTTAAACAGTTCCTTCCTGTCTCTGGCTTTACCATCCTGATGTATTTAAAGACAGCAATCCTATCCCTTCTCTGCTTTTGTTCTGCTAAAATTCTAAGCTCTTTCAGTGTCTTTTCATGAAATAGACTCTTCCTTCCCCTGAGAATCGTAAGAGCCTGTCTCTTGCACTTTTTCAAATTCATCTCTCTTCACTATGAATGAGGAATTGAACACAATATTCCAGATGAGGTCTCATCCAAGCCTTCTGGCACTAATATTCTCTCCCCCTCCACTGGAAATGTCTCCCCTGACATATCCCAGTGTCACATTACAATGGTAGCACACAAATTATCCTGTGATTGATGAATGCACTCAGATACACTTCCTTCCCATCAGCACCCCATTGATAAACTCTAAGATTATTAGAAGGGCTTTGTTTGGTTTCATTTATTAGAGTCTAATAATTAAAGTCCTTTGTACTTTATAATTTTATGTTATTCTATTTACATTACATTAATCCCAATGCCAATTAACTCTGAGTAACATGCTTACTACTCCACAGTAACAGTACCTGCCATTTTCAAAAAATCAACACATTTCATTAGAACTTTTCTACTTTTTGAGTGGTTTATTAATTACAACATCAAATGACCTGCATCTTTAAAATTACTCTTTAATGCTGTCACTCCTAGCACTTAGCTTAAGACTTCTTGGCTCAACATCATCCATTTCTCTTATTCTTGCTGGCTGTACTCACTCAAGTTTCTTATATTTATCTCAGTTTTCTCTAGCAAATCTCCATGTGGAATTATTGTGTGTTTTATTAAAAGGTGAGTTATGTAATGGTCCAGATTGACTAGATCTTCTAACACTTCTCTGTTCCAAAACCCAATTATATCTTACAAATGAAAATGTCATTTCAGTCTAGTCTAATTTACTTTTTGTAAACATGTTCTTTGTTATCACAATTCATATTTTTCTTAATTTTTTCTTCAAGGCTGTAATTGTCCAAATCAGTCCAAGTCACCTATTCCACAGTCTTCATAGGTGTTCCCTTAATGTCAGTACAACATTTTTCTCCTACCCTCTCCAACTCTACCATTATCTTTCTAGTTTTACTGATCTCCCAAGTCCTTACCACCAGATCCATGACTTAAGTGACTTTTTTCCAGAATTATCTATCTCCAAAAATAATTTACCACATTGAATACAGTGCCAACTTCAGGTGCACTGATTTCTATTGCCTTACCTTACCTACATCCTACAGCACATAGGCAGCATCACCTTGCAATTAAAAATTGTGACCAGCCATTCACTTAACATTGAGCCTTGTTAGATTTGCTGTATCCCTTTTTTGTCCTTATTAAATCACAGCCCTACTTCTAGCTTCATTCTTTTCTTTTTTTTGTTTTGATTTTGTCTCTTTTTTTTCTTCTGTAGAACATTATGACAGCTTTTAGTAGGTATATTCTGTTATCAAAAGACATGGAACAACTTCAGCAGCACATGATGGAATAAACAGGGCTTCTTTATATTTGCAGCCAAAAGAAGCTTGTCTGCATGAATTTTCCAGTTCTTGCTGCTGACTCAGAGGGCCAGGGATAAATTGAGCACTCAGAATTTACATCTGAAGTATTGCCCATAAATTAAATTCATCATATACTTCTGTATTCACTGAAAAATGTAATCCACATAGTATTTTCATGGTGATTTTCACATACAAGTGATTCATACCAAGCTGTACCCTGCTACCTATCTGTTGTAGTAGGGGGATCAATTCAGGAATGTATTCTATAGGACTTTGAATGCCTAAAGCATTAAAATACTAATACTTGTTGATTTCCTTTCTGTAATAATATTCAGATAGTTGCTTTCAATTTATTCAGGCTTGCTCAGCTTGTTTTACTGCTTAACTCTTTAGTCTCCTTCATGGACTTGGGGGGTGGGTGGAAGGGAGATAAGCAGGGAGGAGAAAACAAACAAGTGTGCTGTCTAGATATGATTTTTTCATATCAGAGAGAACTCCATTTCCCAAGGATCATTCACAGCATGATAGATGAATGATGCTAGCCTTGCTTCTTGATTCCTTATGGAAGGTGTGAGCAGGTAGTGAATGTTCCTAAGCACAGCAAATTAAGAGAAAATTCTCTTGCACTGCTCAAATGGGAAATACTGTTCAAATATTGCAGTCCTCTGAGACAAGCTGTATTTACAGAAGTCTGCATAACTTCTGAAAGTGCCACAGTTTAAAATGTTACACCATCCACCACTCACAGCTCAGCAAACCCACATTTTAGAAATGAATAAATAAAATAAGAAAGGCTTAAGTTTTCCTCTGCTAGCCTTGAGGGCCAAGTGTATAAATAACTGCTACAATCTCTTTATTTTTCAGTTAGATGCTGAATTATTTGGACATGCTGTAAAGCTATCTGGCACTCTGTGACCTAACAGAAAAGCAAACCTTAAGAATTTACTATTATACAACAGCAACCTGGAGAGATAAATATTCTGCAGAGAGGAAAGGACATATAAGCCACAGAAAATTAGTAATAGCAATTTCTCTGTGAAAGAAGAGTGACCTACTCCTAGCTAAAATTCATTTCTTTCTTGTCTAACATTTCACAGTGTCTTATCTCCTGGCATGGAGCTACACCTTTCCATTTGCCCAGCTTGCACTCAGAGGCCTTAAGTCCTTAAAATCTGGCATACCCAAACAGAACAGAAAGGGCTTTTCTGGAAGAGGTAACATCATCTTTTTCAGTCAACAGATCAAATGATGTCTCTTTTTCCTACTCTGTTACCATACTGATCTTAAAAAGTTGACATATATTTTGTTTGTATCTGTAGGTAGGACATGGTAAGAACACCTACTGGGGGGGTGTGTGTATATATATATATATATGTGTGTGTGTGTGTGTATGGGAAGAGCTATTGCATAGACCAGTGGAATGACACAAAAAGAGGAGAGGAAAAGTGAAGAAGAAGAAAACACTTCACTACCTTTAGCACATTTGCTGTACAAACAATTGGGATTTGAATGTCACTTACAATGTTATGAGTCCTAAATAGGTCAGGTCAAGGTGTAAACCAGCCTTTTATCTGTTATGAACATCTCATTTTTTCAGCATAAGTGCTTGATGCTTTATCAGCCTTCATAGACACATTTCTAGACAATCATAGACCTCATGTTCTGAATGTGCACCAGGATAACTGAAAGCAAGGTATTTTCAGGAAGATTGCCATGCCTGCTACCATGTCCACTTAGAAACAAAGAAAAACAAGTGTTGAAGAGTGTCAATCTATCTTTCTAAGATCTATGGGAGATCAGGGATGTATTTGTTCACTGAAGGGCAGGTGTGTTCCCAGTAAAAAAGTGCCTAGAAAGGCACCCCCTGGAAAGAAATGTTGCTTCAGACAGATGTTTTTACTGTCTTATATAAAGCAAGAACAGGACAATAAGTGTGAATGGATCCTTACTGGGTGATTTTGTTTTGAATTAACACTGCTTTTCTTTCTGTATTCAGCCAGCCACAGCAGGTGGGGAAGTTGATTTCTTTTGTTTAGTTCATAACTGAAAACCTAGAATTTTTTTTTCTTGGAAATCTTGCTTCAGAGAAGCCTGCATTGGTTAACAATAAAACATCAAGAGGGAGGGTAGAATATTACTGTGTAAGATCTATAAATACACAATGATTTTATATATACAATATATCATAAATGCAATTAAACTAGGAAGTGCTGTGCTACTGTTATCTTCATGGAACAAATATTACTAAAAAACTCTCTGATGTATGCCCCAACAGATGCCACATAACCCATTTCCCCAGAGTATGAAACTGTCTTTAAAGCTGTTAAAATCATTTTACTTTTCTGTGGAACGTCCTTAGTTGTAACTTCAGCTTGTAGTGGCTCCTATCAAAAATGAAATTTATCCTTTCAGGGAGGACAGACAAGTTGTTCTTGATGTGAGAAGGTGTGAAAAACTCTGTTTTAAGCAACTTTAACAATCTACATTGGATTTAACAGGCTACAAACAGTAGTTTCCACTGCTCCTCCCAGCTCCTCTGTCCCTGTATGGCTCTGATTTCTGTTTTATTCTATGAGGAATCAGTTATCAATAACTTGCTTTTGAAATGTAGCCATCACATTACATCATGTGATATGCTAGACATGAACTCTTAATCTACTATTAGGTTGATCTGTAAGGACCCATCCTGATCACCTCTGTGTGTGACTTGCTTTATCACAATGACAATAGTCTGAAAACTAACATTACATTAAATAATCCCTAAGAATACATCAGACATAACATACAAAAGTATTTTTAGTGCATACAGAATGCACTGAGTCCTGAGTGCTGCAAATTAAACTGAACTGAATTATTTTGAATGGGGAATAAAACCTTAATTTACTAAACCTAAAATGGATGCACCAGGATCAAACAAAGTAGTGGCTGCTAATAGTATGCAAATATGGCATTAAAGATAGACTGCTGCAACAGTCCATGGAGCTCTGCATGCAAATACATACAGCAGAGAGTGGCTACATTTATTCCAATACAAAGAATCAGAGACAAGGAAAAATAAAATAAAGTACAACATCCAGCAAAAACAGGCTGCTAAAGGGAAGGAAATCCTGCAATAAGGGCAAAAAATATTTCCCTTGTAAAGCAGCATTTGTCTTTGATTCTGCATTATCCCAAAGATTTAAACCATAGTAAGCAGAAGATATTTATGGACTCTAATAAAATTATTTGTATGCTACAGACTTCAGTGGATATTAAGCCTTTTTATTTGCTTCTTTCCTGCTCTACTGATATTCCTAACCTCCTCTTCTCTCCCTCTTGCAAGTATTTATTGATCTGGGTAGGAATCAATTATGGTTTCCTATAACCTGGAATTTTCAAGGACTCTTAAACTGTTCCTAATACCAATTCCTTTGAGTTGAGTGGTAAAATCATGTCTGGCATTAGCAAAACCAGAATTAATATTTTGTGGAATTTATTTTTCCCCCTTTGATTTGCCTAGGACTGATTTGGTCACTTAACAGTTGCTTAGTTTCTTTGAGCTAAAGTTTTCTATTACTAGGTCATTTGGCAAAAGTAGTTAAGCAACATATTATAACATTATATTTTATCTAGGGTCTGAGAAGAAGCATATAGCTTTCAGTGACATTTCTGTTAAAAAATACACTGAGTTGGTACAAATGAGATTTCATTTGGCTGGGCTTGTCTTACCCTTAAGATTTGAACACTGCAATTTCTGCATGTGACTGCATATGAAATTTGACCTGCAGTGGTCAGCCTGGAAGATTACTATATGAGGAGTTAATGATCCAGAAAATGACTAATCCAGATGTATTCTTCTGTATCATGCATACCACATGACTTCTACTTAGTCAAGGCATAGCTAATCAAAAGTATAATTAATGAATACACAGTAAGTGTAAAATTGTCCCATGTACATGCAGTCAATGCATACTTAATCAAAAGTATGCATATAATACTGTCTTGCTCACTTGAAATATTAGATGCACCTTTTCAAGAACTGAGCATTATTAATGAGACAAGAATGTTATACCATACTGTCCAAGAGACTTTCTAAAGCTAAGTCAGCATTCCATGTTTGATTGCTCCCAGTGACTGATGAGGCTGTACAGTGAGGAAGCTTCTATAAGGACACTAGCAGACTTAAGCATGGTGAAGCTCACCAAGGATGGGACCTGTGGAGCATGCCATGCCCTGGTGAGACATCTTTTCAATGATTTATCAACTCAGGGTTCCCAGCATCAGAAAGGATGCAAGATTTTACAACTTGCTGTTAACTTTTCTAGGCTTTTAGTAAATAGTTTTCTAGAGCCTGAGACCATTGTCAGCTTTCCCAGCCCTCCTTGAAAGTTGCTCCCGTGTGCCTACAAAATCTAAAAGCTTCAAATTTGTCACTTACCCTACCACAAGGGGAAATATGTTGCTCTCAGAGTTTAAGAAAAAAAAATAAAGGGAAAGTATAAGATCAATACAAACCTCTATAAAAGGAACCACTTGCAGTAAAATTCCATCCTCTGTCACCCTCATTCTACTGTGTCTTGCCTCCTCCACCTGCTTAGCCTTGTGTCTTTCAGTTTCAAGATGTGTGCTGGAAAAGCCTCCCTATCAAAGTTACAGTTTCTTTCTTAGGTAAGGTACCATCTTTCAGTTAAATTGAGTTGTTCAAAGGGAACAAGGGACTGTGAACTCACTTGTCCAATACCTGTATTGAGCAGGAGAACCTCCATGTCTGGAAATGTCTACCACACTCTTAGCACCTTTCTGTCCAAACTGGAGGCAAAATTAAATTGAAAAAGATGAGATAACCTAGCAAGAAAAATATTGCTTGCAGAACAAAATGGAACCATTTGTTATGTCATCTATCATCACAAAATAGGATTATATATAGAAACAGTAACTCCTTGTAATAAATAGTTCAGAGGACAAGATAAGCATATTTTCTGGTCCCCTGCACACAGAAATGCATATTTCAGCATCCATTAGTATTTTTATGCAGGCTTTCCATATCCTTTAAGTGAAAAAAAACAAGAACAACAAACCCTGGGATAATATCATATTCCGCTTTTTTATTGTAAACTTCACTAACCTCATTCAGAGGACTTAAATGCAAAGCATAATAGGAAATAATGTTTTCAAACATTAGCTTGTCCTCCTGCAGAGAGCTTTATAGAAGTGCAAGAGAGCTAATGGTGAATTTGGCATCAATGGAGAGTTTTTCCCCTCACATATCTCTGATCTTTATTCCCGATTGACTGCTCTGCATGCTCAAATGTGATTTTCTATGATCAACACTCAAAAGCTAGTAAATTCATATCAAATTTTAGGACTAAATGTATCCCTTGCAATGCCCTAAAATACTTTTTACCTTCCTCTTGGAATGATATACATTGTGCCTGCACTTTAGCAAAAATGGATGGGGTGAACCCCTATACACCTGTAAGTACTGTTCACTAGATCAGAAAGCTATAAAATGCTCCATCTAAAAGCTTCTATCAGAGAAGAAGCCCAACTACATTCACCTTTAAAAACATTCTTTCTTCATTATTACTAGCAATGCATCATTGTTAATGAGAGATCTTTTTTCCCAGCTTTCTTTTGTAAGATTTTATACACCATGCCAGACAGACTACTTGATTGAGACATTTTCCCTGATATGCTAATAACACCAGTCCATCCCACTAGAGGTTATAGGAAACTTTTGACAGTACTTTGCTCTAACTTTGAAAATCCTCTACATTGAAATAAAAAGCTCAAGTAGTCTTTGTGATGATGCATCCACATACTCTGGTATTCTTTCATAAATGTGACAGCTAAATTTTTCTATTTATTGTAGTTATTTCTCACATTTGGTTCTAAATGTTCACCACAGATTTTTCACTCTCAGGTAAATGAGCAGAGCTATTCACTGGTCTCTAGCAAACAACAGAAAAAGAAATTCCAACTATTGTGGAATAGCGTGGAAAGATAATATGTATCTCTTCCTCCTAATCTGCTTCTTCCTTAAGTCATGGTTACTTTCGACAAGGACCCGCAGGTCCCTCTCCGCACTGCTGCTCTCCAGCTTCTCACTCCCTAGTCCAAGAGGTCTCTGTGCAAGCCTTCACCAGCTACGAAGTCAGTTTCCTGCCTACACTGGCTAAACCCAGATGGTCAGAAAGGACCCTTACTGCTCACCCACCTACTCGACCTGCTGCACCCGCACGCACGCACGTACCTACCTACCTACCTACCTACCTACCTACCTACCTGCCTACCTACCTGCCTACCTGCCTACCTGCCTACCTGCCTACCNTCTTCACCAGCTACGAAATCAGTTTCCTGCCTACACTGACTAAACCCAGATGGTCAGAAAAGACCCTTACTGCTCACCCACCTACTCGAACTGCTCCACCGACACCCACCTACCTGCCTGTTCCTGTTCACCGCCCTCTGCGTCGCTCGCACCCCTTAGAGCCGTTTAAATCCCCCGCGGTGGTCCCAGCTCCACCCTCTCATCGTCTGACTGTGTGTCGTGGACTTTCAGGACCCGGCGAGGTGCTATAGACTGCACAGCTGCCGCTGAGATTAGGAACCCTCCCCAGACAGCCTTGCTTAGAAGTCACCCGATGACTTACCTGGGTCACACTGTAGCAGGAGTACGCCACTGTCACTGAAATGCAGACAGAGTGCTCAGTATGGTTTCACCGCGTTTTAAATCCCCCGCGGTGATCCCGGCTCCGCGCCCTCCTCACTTGATTGCGTGTCGTGGACTTCCGAGTCTGGACGGGGTGCTAGGCTGAATGGGTGACCCGATAACAGGGGCAGAAAGGATGATGTAATTCAAATATATTTGAGGACATCTGATGTAAAATGTACTTCTTAGGGTACTGTTCAGCCATAAAACTTTTGACCATATCTTCACGTGATTTTCTGTCCTCACTGGCTGCATCAGTGCTGGAATTCTTCCTTTATACTGCTTCCTTCCAACCCAGATATAATAGAGTTCCTGCTACAGAATCTTTTTGTTCCTTTTCTAAGAGGGCATGTAAAAATTGAAGGCGTATTTAGCACCTATGCAACATTATAGTTAGAGTAGAATAAGTAAAGCCCTTAAGCTCATTCAAGTCTGTATGTGTCCTGATGGTATCATTTGAGGAGAAATTGAAGCTTCCTTCACATATGATGGCTTGATCATATTATTTCATCCCAAATCCAATTGACCTGACAGCCAACTCAGATCTCATCTTTTTCAGAGTACTAGAAAGATTTAGCTTCATTTTCCCTATATGAATATGTATTGTTTTACCAGAGTATTTGCAAAGATCAGAAAAGGGAAAGAATCCCACTTCAGTGCTTACTGAGATATTTTTTGGGTTGATTTTGTTCTTGCTAGGTACAAATTCAACAATACCTGTGTTAATTGAAATGCAAGACTACCACATATCCAAAACAGTGTGCCCCTGGTTTTCACTTACTCTGAGGTGAGTTCTGCTACCATGTTCAGGAGTTACCACACAGTACAGCAGAGCCTGGCATGAACCCAGGTAGCAATTCCCTGAACTGGAATAATCATCAGAAAACTTCTTTACATTCTGACAACTCAAAAATATCTGACCAAATATTTTTCTAATCAGATTCTACTTTTGCTATATAGCACAAGGCCACCACTTCTGTAAATAACAGAAGGCATTCAAGCAATGTATTTCAGAATAAGATTTTGGTATGGCTTGTGCTTTGATAGTTCTTTAAATTAAGCTGTGGAATTATTTATTTGTATATATTTCTCTTTCAAGGTCAATTTCACATGCAGTGGAATGTTATTTAATTAGAGATCTAAATTTTGTAGGTGACTACCTAGACAAAACATCAGGGTGATGACCCTAGATCATTACAGCAATGAATGCAACTACCACATTTATACCAAACTACTGGTTTATATGTCTCTGTGCTGAATGTGGATCTTCTTTTTCAGTTATCTAGTAATATAAAAATTATTTTTTCTTCTTTTTTGACCTCCAACAATTCTTTAAAAACATATGACATATTCTTCACAGACTTATGATTTTAAAAGTAACACTGTGAAGATTGACAAAGGGAATTAATAGAGAATATTATTTTCTGCCAACTTATCCCTAGTCCAGACAACAATCTAGGCTATTTATGTAGTTCTTTACAGATCCTTCCGTGCTATGCATTATACAAAACCAAATAAAAATGTAATTCCCCTGAGACTGCTTTTATTCTACTTCTAAGATGAAAAAGCAACATATGAATAATAAATGAACCAGCAGTTTCATTCAAAATTGTTACTACAGTAATCATTTATCTGCGGCCATAAAATTTCTGTCTTCATTTTGAAGTGTTTTAATAATGTCAATAAAGAGTCACATTTTTCCAAGAATCTTATGAAGACAATTTAACTGATCAATATGTGCACTGGCCCACCTAAAAGCCTCAGTAGTAATTTTTTAAAAACCATTGATAATGGTAAATTACTTCCTCCAGAGTTCAGGGTTCCTGCATCAGTCTCATTAAGAGAAAACATCAAAAAAGCACATGCAGTGATCTTTGAGGAGCACTGTGTTGCCTGCAATGCTCAGTTCTACAGCCTTGCAACAGCAAGAAAAGCATTAATATTGGATGGACTATCCATCCAATCTTGATCTTTCTTGTGCTCTATTCCCTTAAAATGAGGTCCCTGGTCTGCTAGGGTTAGGCTAGTGCAGGGCTATAAAAACAATGATGATTCGAATGTTAACTTTAGCATTATATTTTCAGACTCACTTCTTTTCAAACTAGGTAAATGTAACCTTTGCACTTAACATACATTAAGTTAACTAAGAAATAGGGTATACACCCTACAAACTTTAAGTGATACTGCTATGGCTGTATAAAATGAAGTGTATGTAGTTATATGTTAAATGTACACACACATACACATTTTTCATTCTGACTCACCGAGTAACTGAAATTACACTGGGTCTAATTAATGTGTTGTCATCTAAATAGCAGCCTCATTAGAGTTCATTATAAACATTACTTTTCATGTTTAGAATTTACTGTAATGTTGACTACTGTTTATTTAGTTCCAGTAAAAAATCTGCACACTTTATTATGTGCATACTAAACTTTGTAATTCTATTGCACCAAGATCTGAATATACAACAGTAAATTTTGTAAACTCTTTTGTATTTCCTAAAGGATAGCCACAGCACAGAAGTATAACTGCTGAAATGAACACATGCAAACTCAGTGTGAATGAGAAGCACACGAACTGAAAATACAGGGACAAATGAGGTAAGCAAGGATTAATAAAACATATCTCAAACATCCTCAAATAATAAGAGATGCATTTCATCAATACTACTAATAAAACTTATCATTAAACTTTACAACAGAGTCCAAGTTCCTAGCATCTACTGAGCTGAACATAACATAAATGCAGGCAAAAGATGTTAAAATCTCTCTCACTCAAGAGATAAAACATTAAATAAAAAAATTTGTACAGTAGTAGAGTGTATCAGAAAAAGTACTTGCAGAGGCTCAGGAAATATTAATGCTATTGTATAATGTACTCGTAAGATTTCATCTGGAAGCTCCATAAAGTTCTAGATATCCTCACTGAAAAAAAAAAAGAAGAGGTACAATTGCAAAAACAGCAGAGAAAGTTTCATAGTATGAACAAGGAAATGAGGAAAGGTTAACTTTATATAGACAGTACTGAAAGAGCAGGACTTTACTCATTTCACCAAAATGAAGTCTGGGATGAACCCCAATGAAAGGACAGATCAGACGCATGGTTGTCCTTAATCCACAGCACTACTTTCAGAGTAGGAGTTTCTGGTCAGCTCTTGGTCTCTACATTCAAATTTCAGTAACATTCAAAACACCTGACATGATAGAGTGAGTTCAGATGCACAAAGAATATTACAGTACTTAGTACACAGTACTTTTTTTTCCTACTACTGAATTTTCATTAAATACATTGGAGAGTGTGTTTGCTCTTAATCCCTGAAATCTGACAGGGTATAGATTTTTATAGACACAATCACCATGGTATCCCAACACTTTCTATATTGGAATACTTCAACATTTGGTTTGATCAGAAACACTCTCAAAATGGATTTCCAGAAGAATATCAATACTTTTATGTTGATTTTTACTGTGAAAAGAGGGATACACAAATTCTCAGCTAGGAAAAAAGAATAAAATAAGGTAGTTGGTAACATTCAAATGACACATACCTTCCACACTCTTTCTGTTTCTGGAATTAAAAAAATTGAGCCAGACAAGACCCTCAGCTGTATATTCCAGCACATCTACCAAAAGCTCAGAAAAAAATTACAGTCAGCAGCTTCCACTTGCTTTTTCGTTCTTGCTGTGTTTGAAAAAAACTAGTCTAAGGTCAAAAATTGTTCTCAATACAAAAGAAAAGCTGTGGAAGATGAATCTAAACTGAAGAAAATAATTTTGTAAACTGTGCTAAATATGTTGGGTATGATCCTTAATCTTGAGGAAAAGATCATCAGCTAGATTTTGTTCTGTTAATAGCTGCAGGATGACTCAGAATAAACGGGAAAGAAGGTAAAGCAGCACATATAGTAGGTTTGAGAGCTATGTGGATAGATATGTTCATCAGAAGAGACTTGCACTGCATAACACAAAAATACAAGGTGCAACAACTTCTTGAGTGCAGCAACTTCTGTTGGAACTGTAGACATGGACAGAAATCAGGTAACACTGGAGCAGTATGGCTGAATGTAAGACCAGGGACCAGCAATCACCTGTGTGTGGACTGCTTTCTGTGCTAAGAGAAAATTGTATGAGCTTGTGAATTTCCTTCCCTTAGAGGTCTTGATCATGCCAAGGCTTTGCAGACAGTGAGGAATAGTCAGAAATAATTTGAAATATATAACATGACATCTCAAAAGGCCATATCATATTATTCAAATGTATAGACTTCCCTAAATGGGACAATCTTTCTTTACAAAACATAGGCCAAGTGTTAATTTCCTGGAATTTTCTAAGGAACCTCCAGAAGTTTAGGTCAGCAAAAGAATTCAGAATAAATAGATGAATAAACCTGCCAATTCCTTGATTATTTTTTACATATTTCCCAGGAAAGGGATTAATTTGCATCTCTAATTTTATGTTGACATACTGTGAGAAACAGTACCATTATATGTTTTGGGTTTCTCTTCAACAGGTATTTTGCAATAAAAATTTTTAGTTCATGTCTTCAGCTACACTTTATAGTGTAAGTTATGACACAGCTATTACTAGTTCATCAGGTTGAGTAGTTGCTTGTCCCCAGGTGAAGGGAATTATTCTGCTCTTACAGGCTACTCAGGAAGCAGCAAAGTGATTAGCATTCCTAAGAACAGAAAAATTTAATCCTGAGGCTAGTAAAAAAAAAAAAAAAGGTAGGCTGTTCTTGTGCTTCCAAAGCAGTTTTCACCTGTCTTTTTACCTCAGAAATTTAAGTATCCTGCATTTTGACTTTAGAATTCCAGAGATATGAGAACTTTTCCAGGTATCCAATTAATTACACAAAGAGAAATCAAAAGGATAAGGAGAATATGACAGATACATGTATCAAAGCAGCAGCAACCCAATCCTCTTTTAAAAGCCTGGGAATTAGGAAATACTGCACACTCACTAGTAACCTTATCTATTGCAGATATAAGAAGATTGTCTGGTTCACAGGGGTGAAAGTTTTTAAGAGCAAGTGTTTGTAACAGTACCTTTTTAAAAGAAAAATGCATGTTTTCCATTCCCCAGTGCTGCTCCAACATGTCCAGTCTAGAAGAAAAATGAAAATGTTTAGGTATAATATGTAACAAAACCAACCAACCAAAAAACCCCAAACCTAAACAAATAACAACAAAACCACAACAACAAAGAAAAGTTTTTTAAAAGTTTCAGTGTAATAAAGACAAAATACAAATAACAAATGTAGATTAGTCTGTCCATTCATGAAGCACTGCCTGAATCTGAAATATATTGGGGCTGTAGGAACAAACACAATTCTTTGTCTCAGAGTACTTGCAATGACACCTGTGCTGAGGTCAGAACTTCCTGATACAGCCTGAAAATGGACTGGAATACTATCTCACAAGGAGCACCAGGGTAAGTCTGAGCCACTGAGAGAACCAGTAACTGTCCATGTCTTACTTTTCCTAGTGTTGTACAGAAGGAAATGTGAATATTTGTACAGTTTTGATTTGTCTCTAAACCGGGCAACAACACCAAACTGGAACAGGCTGATCAGAGAGGTTGTGGAGTCACCATCCCACTAGGACACAGTCTTGTCCCGGGCCCTAGGTGGCCTCCAGAGGTCCTTCCAACCTTGGTCACTCAGTGATACAATGATTCTGTCAACATCTGCAAACCTCTACCCAGTAACATAGACATAAGCAAAAGTATGGAAGGAAAATAAAGCAACTATCAAATTGGTGATGAACAAGATGAAAGTGTGGAGCACAGTGATTTTTTTATAATGACTTCTGGGGTATTTTTCCTAACAGGACCAAAACAGCTCTTGATTAGCATGATTCCATCTTCCATATTATAATTTGAATTGTCAAACTAGGAAATAACTCAATCGGATTCCTGTCTTTGCCCTACTAAATAATCAATTATTTATACAACGGAGCGCTGTCATCAGGACACATCTGAGTCTCCCACACAAAAGTATCCAGCATAGGGCATTTTTCTATGTTGTGAAAAATAGAGAAACAAATCCCACCAGCTTCCAGAAGGGAATTCTGCCCATTGCCCACAGAAAGAGGCAGGATTTCATAATCAATACATGCTTTAAGCACCTCAAGTGCTCTCCTTTTTGCTTCCAAAAAGAAACTATTTAGTGATTTCAAGAGTGCTCTCAAAACTTCACATTCTTTCCTCTGCCCCCAAATCTCTCTGATTTAGCAACATGACAACTGCAGATTACAAGATGTCCATTATAAAGAGGCTAGGATAAATACAAATGCCTGGCTACCAATACATTCTCTGTGGTAGTATAAGCAGCAGGATTTGAAAACATGCAAAATCCACATGCATGCAGAGAATCTTACATTGGAAGCTTTCTGCCACACACTCACACTCAGACAGGTTTTCAAAATACTGCATCACTTTGTGGGTGCTTGTCATAAGCCACTCATTCCTAATGCCTAGTATAAAGGGATCAAGCAATAACAATGTCCGTTTGAAGCAGGCTGATTTGAGTTACACCCTCCCAGTCACCAAAAAGCTCTGCATAGCTTTTCAGCACAGAAACAGAGCTACTCCAAAAGCTAAGATCAGTGGTACTCTGGCAAAAACATACATCTATTTAACAGGAGGAAGACAAATTGTTGTGAGGATGCAGTAAGAGCAGGGAGAGGAGACAAGTCATGGGTCACATTCCCTGCTGGGCAGTGCCTCCACCTACAGGACGCAATGCCACTGTCCCTGAGGCAGGCAGGCAGGGCAGGGTGGTGACAGCCCAGTGCTCATCAGGCAGCGGTAAGACAGCGGTAAGTCAGCACCAAAATCAAGCCAGGAATCCAAGCAATAATCCAGGAACAAGAGTAAAGGGGGACATGCCTCAATAGGGCTCAGATAGGGACTGGCAGCCCAGGGATAGGCTCAAATGGAGCCCTCAGTCAGGAGGTGTGAGCACCTCCCAAAAAATGTGAGGTTCTTCAGGGACTTCAAAAACTGTTTGCCCCTCGGGATTCCTACATCTGTAGGTAAGGTGAACTCTTCTACACCTAGCAATCATGTGTAAAAACATTTGTCTTTCAAACTAAAGTGCAAATCTCAGAAATGGAAAGTACTGGGCTGTAAAGTAATACCATGTTGCCCTTTGCAAGCTTAGCTCACTCTAACAGAGTTGTTTTCACATTTCCCAATGAAACTCTCTGACATGGCCAAATTGATTTACAAAATCTTTTAAAACAGAAGTGTGCTGAATTTTAAAAACCACACCTTTTGTAGTGCTTTCACAAAACAGAAGTTGTATGCACCCTTGTTAGGACAATAAGCAATTCATCAAAACAATGATGCTTCTATAAAGTCAGCTGTTGGTAGCATTGTACAGAAAACATAGAGCAGGAGCAGGTGCCTGAGCCTTAAGGAAAATTCAGCAATAATTATTCTATCCTGTTTTGCATTTCCAGAACACATGAAATTACTTCATTAACTACTGGTAGCTGCAGTGGTAGCACGGGTGAGACAGTGACACTGCTGCTGACTTATAATTTTATCCCACCCAGTCTGTACTGGAAACTTATATCAGCATCCATTCCTTTTCCTGCTTGTCACAGAATCACAGAATATTTTTGGCTGGAAAAGATCATCAAATCCAATTATTAATCTAGCACTGCCAAGAAATTTAGTGTTCCCACTAGTTTTGTCTACTTTCAGTATCCAGTTATCCCATTTTCCTACACTACTGCTCAATAAATTCATTTTCCTAAAAAAGATTAAGAAGTCTTGGCACTATACTGGCATTTGAAGGAATCATCACAGTGTGACATTTTAAAACAGTGCTGAATGGATGATCTGCTCCAAGAGAAGACTGACACATGCCACCAAGACCTGAAATTGTAGTAACACTACAAGTATCACAGTTACTGTCTAAAATCCTTTGACTTTGAAAGTATTTATATAAGTAGATTAGTTTGCTCTTAG
Organism: Galbula dea; assembly: GCA_013399015.1. Taxonomy (NCBI): domain Eukaryota; kingdom Metazoa; phylum Chordata; class Aves; order Piciformes; family Galbulidae; genus Galbula; species Galbula dea. The sequence continues at coordinate 872,124 of VWZX01009423.1, forward strand.
GCTAAAAGAAAAGTCCAGTAGCACAGGAAAAAAAAGAAAAGAACACTGGAAAGGACATGCCAGATTACATGACACTTTCATTTCACTTAGAGACCCAAATATTAGCCTCCTTCTGCTCCAATTTCAATTTTGTTGTGTTATCAAGCATAACACCGTTTCAGAGGAAAAATACCATCAACACTAAATCTACCACACGTGACAAACTTACATCAATAAATAATTGTAACATATCCATATTTTCCTGGCAATATCTATGTTCAAATCATACATCTGAATGTTAAAATTTGTATCTCCTCTGTACAGTATCATTTGTCTATGCATCTGATAAGTTTAACAGTAATTTTAACAAGGCTCTTACAGGTAAAGCAGACATTTAATGCTGAAACACCTCAAATCACTCCTGGGTATTTTATATAACAGTACAAGAAGGAAAATAAGACAGTGATTTTGTAAATATGACTCTTCCCTAAAAAGTGTTCACTTTTTAAAGCTCTTCCCTGTTGACAGAGGATCTGAAAGCTGAAGATTCTCAAAAACTGGTGACACAGCAGCAAATGTTCAGTAGATAATTTCTTTTTCATTTCAAATCCATTAACTTCCCCAAACTGACAGCTTTTAAGTAGGAAGCTTGTATTCTATCACTACAAAGTTATGATCCTGGACCAACAAGAGAGGCCAGTCCAGAAGGCAGAAGTTCAGAGTAGAGAGACAGTGTTGGGCTTCATGAAGAGGCCTTTCAGTAATACACAATAAACACAAATGTAATCTTTGAAAGCCCAGTTCTACAGCTGTGTTGAAAAAGCATGAACTATGAACCATGAACCACATGACAAATGTGTGTAAATGTTCACTGAGACTTAGAGTAAAGGTTAAAATATATAATATCAGTCAGTCAATCAGCCAAGCAACTGTTTCCATTGATTTTCACAGATTGTTCTTTGGATGCACAGTTGTAGGATATAAACCATTTGCTGCTCTGAGATATTGAGCATCACAATGGTCCTTCCCCATACTACAGCTTTGTACTTCATGTTATCTTAGTATCTCATTCTTGAAACAGGATGAACCATTCTTCATCATATTAACTTTGAGTAGTTCTTCAGAGATAGTAGAATTATTTGTATGTGAATAATTTTACAGAATCAAGACTTTTGGGACATGCACTTTGGGTAAGGTGTATGTAAATTGTGTGGTTGAACTTGCTCCTACGTGTAAGAATATAATACACAAGTAGCCAAACTTTTCAAATTGATGCCTTATAGCTTCTTAAGCTCCTATTAACACTAATTGATAGGGGGTTTGACATGCTGACACTTCAGGATTCGTCTCATGTCAAAAAGGAAATCCTAAAGCAATTGCAACAAGCCTTGACCATTTGGAAAGCACCCAAGCGTGTCTGAACCTATCTCAGTTACCCCTGGTTTTACTATTACCTGTCATCCTTCTCAGCCAGCTCCCACTTCTCTACTTGGCTGGGTTTTGTTTCCTATTACAAACTTTTTAGGTAGGCCATCCAAAGCAGTAAATTTGGTTTAGTGTGTAGCATTTGAAGGAATCTCAGAACTCCTCAACAAGAGCAATTTCAAATATCATGTGATTCAGACCATTAGATTTCTACAAGAGTTTTTTCTTCTGCTGCCTGAGGAAATAGGTCTAAATCCTTGAGAAATGTTTTTTGTTAAGTTCAACTCTGTATAAGTTTAAGAGACAAAGAATAACTGTGAAAACTGATAGTGCTTAAGATAAATAGCCACCACTGATTTCCTTGAAATTTTGTCTGAATAGCAGTCTGCTTTTCAACTTGCTATAATTAACATTTCCTCCTTCTCTGTCGTTACTGAACATCTCTAGAGCTACCAACAAAGAAAAACAGCAATTCTGGTTTCACACAAAACAGCTACAGATTGAAACTGATACCCTTGAAGACTATTTTCTATTGTTTTTCTGGTAAGTGTGGCACATTGTAAGACTTTTTGGTTTGCACTTTGACCATATCTTTAGGTTCAGAATTAACTTAATATATTTTTTCCCTGTTTATAGAAGTGGAGAGATCAGATGAATCCACTACAATAATGCATTGGCTAATAACATTAGCAAACACTGAATTTTAAATAGTCTCCCACATTAAGTGCCCTTGAGTATATATAACATTTATTTATATGACCAATCAAGCATCCTTTCTCTAGGGCTGCTGTTTCTCCTTCTGACTATGTTGTAGTCTAAAATCCCAAAATGTCAAAAAATACTGAACATGGAAATCTGGACTGCACAGTGCTTCTGGTAGCCCTCAGTACTGCAAGGCAGTCTATAACAGATGAAAATGGAGGAGATATTTCATCTTGTGCACACAAAATAGCAGTAATTGTTCATAATAAATGCAAAGACATTTTCCTTTAGGAGCATTTTCCTTCAACAACAATTTGTTCTGTATAATCTAATAAAGTCTACAAAAGAATAAGAAAAGGGTAGAAAGCCTACTAAATAGAACAATGAAGATGTGAAGAGGGATTCAGATGTTTTACTGGCTGGAGAGCTAACACAACCTAAACACATACCTATGCATACAAACTCTTAACTGAAAAATGAAAGAAGGATGAATAACAGTCAGCAAAATTTCCCAAAAACCTTTCTAGTAAATAACACAAAATAAGAGATTTATACATAAACAACATCATTCTCATATTGTTTCATACAAATGTTAAATGTGGTCTTGTGGATATTCAAATGTGCAAAAGTACATATCATTTCACAAGTTTTCTTGTGTGTTTTGTTTTGGACATTCTCTGGATATCATGAACTGATTAGCTGAACCCTCACAAGCCATCACATACGGACAAGCACACAAGGTGGCATACAAGGCAATTACTGATACCTACTTGCAAGGCTGCAGCTGACACTGTGGTTTCTGCCACTGACTGCGTCTCAGTCTTGTTCTGCACATCATCTTCAAAAGCCAAGGTGCTGGGGGGCTGCAGGGGCCACTGTGAGGACATGTTGGTTCCAGACATTCCCACCTGGCTCCAGTGGCCACACCTCAGGGCACAGCTGAGCCCCCCAACCAAGCTGGTGGAGCCTCTGGCAAATGGTGTTTTAAAAAGGGCAAAATGCTTTGTGGTGGTGTGAGAGTTGAGGAAAAGAAGTGAGAGAAACAGCCCTGTGAACACCAAGGTTAGTGAAGATGGAGAGGAAGAGGTGCTCCAGGCACCAGAGAAGAGATTTCACTGCAGCCCATGGAAGAGAACACAGTGGAGGAGGTACCCATACTGCAGCCATGGAGGAGCCCATGCCACAGCGGGTAGATAGTTCCTGAAGAAAGCTGCTACCGCGGAGAGCCCACACTGGAGCTGATGAACAGTGTGAGTAGGAAGGAGCAGCAGAGAGGAGCCATTATGGACTGGCCACAACCCCCATTTCCCATTATTCTACAGAAGTAACATTTTAAGAAGTCTCTTTTTATGAATTTTGTTTACTTTCAAGCTAACTGGACCAATATTTTTTATTATATTTGATAAAGAGAAATATATGAACACACTTCATGCTGACCTTTTCAAGAACATTTTGTTTTATCATGTGTACCCAGTATAAGTCTTAAGTCTGGTTTTTCCCCTCTATGAAATCTTAGACATCTAAGATAAAGAATTCTTCCAAATATTTAATACCTGTAATATTTGTCATGCATTATAAGAAGTCATGCAGATTTTTTCAAATAGGTTTTAATTAAATCTCTCCAGAAACATCTGGTTACAGAGCAAATAATTATTTGTGAAAGTTAAAAAAAGTTCCAAACTCTCAGCTGTCAAGTAGCAGATAATTAGCAGTGAAATCTAAGAAAACAATTAGTTTTTAAACTTCTTAGCACTTTTCAATGCTTCTTGAGTATCTTTTAAGATGTAATTATAAAGCAAGCCACATGTGCCTCACTCGTCTACACTGCTATCCTAGTGTAGCTTCTGGGTTGCAAACAAATCTTGGCAGCTTTGGCTTAGTAAGTCCTAGTTTTCCTGACCTGGGAGATGGATTTTCAGGGCACTCCCTGAACTTCATGGCTGCACACATATGCAGCTACTTGCATTTCAAAGATATATTTTAAAACTAACATGGTATCTCTAACCTACATCAGCATCACAGAAGTAACTACCACCTAGACCTACTCACAGATGATTTGGTTGCATATGACATAACAGCTGCTGTTGATTCTGTCTTAATATCATTAACCTATGAAAATACATTCAGCATAACTGCAGCCTGCCATGCTGAACTTCATAAAGTAGTTCAAATCATTGTTTGCTGCAGGTCATTAAGAAACTAGTAAACAGACTATTTAACAATGATGCTAATGTAAATTTTCCATGACAGCAGTCACTGGTATCCTGCTGACAAATGATAATGTTATTGCAATGTGTCCTTAGAGCTCAGTAATTACTTTCTGTATTCATGAGTGTTTTTGGCTGGAAGTTTACCTGACCTGAATATAAAAACTCTCAGCAAAGTTTACATATGCTAAGTGCATCAGGTACATGGATGACGTGAATATGTTCAAGAAACCTCTAAAGAAATAATCTGTTCACCTGGGGCTTCATATTGTCTCCTTCCTGCCACTCAAAATTCTTCCTGAAATACTGTTTTCACTGAACTCTTGCTTTAGCTTCTTATCTTGCAGGGTAATGCAGTATGAAAACTTTTCAAGGAACAAAAAGTGAAATATTTCCAAAGAACTGCAATAAACTAGCTTTAAGTGTCCTGCTTACCTGTGTGTGAAACAGGCTTTTGTTATTTCAAACACTACTGGTATAGTTTGAAGTGTAGTTTTATGATGGTGATTCAAGCTGCTTTTAAACCACCTAAATTATTTAAAGGACAACATCTTAATTTTAGTAAAGACACAATATCTAATATTTCTAAATGAGTTTTATATATAAAAGTGTCAACAATCTGATTAAATTTAAATTTGTTTTAAAATTTAAATTTGCCTCCAAGTGCATGAAACAATAAATAACACTATATTTGAAGCATCAGTGATTACATGTGAGAAGTCATAATTGAAGAGGGTAGTCTTAGAAAACAAGAAACTATGTATCTTTAAAAGAGGGATAATGGAGAATCCAAAGGAAACAGGTCACTTTGCCTAACTACAGACTACAGTAAAATGGAATACATGTGTAGATGGTGAACTTACAAGCATCTGAAGAATAATAAAAACAGCCAGCATGGATTTTTCAAAACCAAATCATGCCAAGCCAAGCTAATCTCCTTCTTGGACAGCATAACTGGAATACAAGGTAGGAAGAAGAATAAATTTGCTGTATCTTGAGTACAATAATAATTTTAATACTTTTCCATATTAAATTCCCACTTTAAAATGAGGGAAATGTCATCTAGATGAAAAAAAAAACCATAAAGACACTATGTGACTGCTTAAAAAGCTCTTCTCAAAGAATAGCTACAGTACCAAAGGGGCATTTTCTTTCAAGCTGGTTCCCTCAGAGATTCCAGGCCCAACTCTGTTCAATATTTTTATTTAAAATATGCATTACAAAGTAAATGGATAAAATTCGTAGATGAAACTAGACTGTGTTAGGGTTACAGAAGTCTGGAGAACAACGTGAGAATTCAAAACTGTCAGAATAAAGACATAATCCAGATTTTTATTTATTTTTTTTTTAAAAAGAAGGAAGAAAGTTCAAAGCACAGCAACTAGTAAGGAGAAATTAACACTTAAACTGACAAATGAGGAAAAATGGCCTGCAAGTTAAGTGCAGTATTACTGCAAAAGAAGGAAAGGGAAAATCTTCTGTTGTCAAGAATTTTGCAGATAAGGTAGGAGTGAGAATAATTTTCTTCTACTTGTTTCCAGGGAGAATGCAGCTGAAGCAGTGTGAGTAGTCTTCAGTGCCATACTCCAAAACACAGGTAGTCACTCTGGAAGGAATACAGCAGAAAACAGTAAGAAAGAAAAGAGGGGTCACAATGCATCTTCCATGAGGGAAGACTGCAGAAAAATGGTATCTTTTAGTCTAGACAGGTAAAGGCTAGATAAATCTTCCAGGATATGGAAGATAGTTAATAGAAAAGACAATGACTGATTGCTACCAATTGTTCATGAGAAAGAAAGACAAAAAGAACCCAGTTTAACTTGCAGTGAAGCCTATATAGGTCATATATTAAAAAGAAAAAAAAATTGAGAGAAAAAAAATCTTGAACAGGACACCCTCAGAAAGTCTTTTAGCAGATATTCTAAAAAATGTACCAGATAAAAATCTCTGTGGGAAGCTCTAGTGTATTTGATCCTTCCCCAGTGCCAGGGGACTGGAATATGTAACCTTTGGAAATCTATTCCATCCCTGCATTTCTAATTCAATGACCACATGATGTGCTTTAGCAAGAACCATTTATGGATTTTTTTAAAAGAGTGCTCTAAGTGACATAAGGTTAGATAACTTCACCCTTTTGCAAAGTAGCATTTTCTTCCCCAAAAAGGCACCCCTGCTTTCCTTGCACTTACTTAAAGATTACAGCCCTATTCAGCACAGCTAAATACAGAGGAATTTGTCATAAAATAGATTTTGAATGTTTTTTATAAAGAACTCTATAGGAATGATTAGGACAAAATCTGACCTGTTTTAAAAGATGCTCCACAAATAAACTTTCTTTGAATAATCCCTAGCTTCACAGAATACCAATCACTGTGTATTACACATTAAATAAATCAACAGTTTTGAAATTAATTGATTTGAGGGGAATTCAGTGCTAGATAAGGGCATTACAACACTGACTTGCTTCATATAACTTCACCTAGTAATGTAACAGTCACACCTACCTTGATATAGGTTAGGATAACACATCTTCAGTATACATTTTTTAAAGAAATAACTAGATAAAACCAGAAATATCTTGACTATCAGAGTACTTGTAGAAACATACACTTTGAATAAATACCAGGTATGCTTACAGCACTTCAGGCATCAGACACTGTACTCATTTTCTTGGAAAACAGATTCTAGTTCTGCAAATACATAGCAGGTGGCTGTAGCTGAATGGCAGCAATTACCCAGTCTGCAGCCTTTGTGGTGTGGGGGACGGGTGCTGGAAGCCAGCTAGAGCTGAGGCAGACAGACAGATTTATTTGAGATAAACTTTATCCCTACCACACAGAGAATAATGTGAGTTTGAATAGAGAAGTGCCAAAACTGTGGGTGGAAAATATATCTTCTAACGCAGGCAATATTATATGAGCTCTAATTAATGTGATAATTAAGTAGAAAATGAAGCCTCTGTGTGTGTCTATGTTAAGAAAAGCATTAGATCTCTTGATGTTTGGTTTTGGGCTTTTTTTCCCAGAGCTGAGAAATGGTTTAATATAAGTAACTGCTGCTTTAATATAAAAGTATAGATGGTATGATGGCAGCTTATTTATCTCTCAAACATGCAGATACAGGTCTGTTAGGAACTGGGAAAGGTAAGACGAGATCACAGGACGTGGGTGAAAAGTATCATTGTTATTGAAAACAAAGCTCACTAAACCTATTTTTTATGAGCAATTTAGTGTACCAAACTGCAGGCACATTTTACAAGTATGACTTTGTAGAAACAGCATTGAAGGTTTCCTGGTTATTATGCTTGAAGGATTTTTTATCGAATTTGCCTCACTTCATGAGTTAAAAAGACAAGGCAGAGGCTTCTTTGCAGCAATTTCACCACCCCCTTTATCCCTCTAGGTCTGGAATTCAGACTTTTCCATTTTGCTCATCCAGCATCATTGATACAGCTGGAGCTGATGTGGTGAATCCTGACTGGTATCAGCGTGATTTAAAGCATAATCAGGATTTTTTGCTTCCCACAGGATGACCACAATAACCTCTCCTTTCATGGTCAAGGTTTCTTACAATATAACTTTAATTTCTTAAGGGTGATAAGTTTGCAAAGAACAATGTTAGCATATAGCAATGGAGAAAGGAAGGGACTAGTGGATGAATGCATTAAAGCCTAATGCATTGCTACTGTTGGTTCAGTTTCAACATAGAACTCTTAACAAGAAGCACTATTAAAAATAATAGCCTGTTCTGTCTAGTACAGAGTTTAGATGAATGAAAAATAAGTCCTTACGAGCAAAAATGTGAGAAAACACTGTAAAATGATTGCCTGAGCATGAGTTCTTCTACTGAAAGGAAACTGTCTTGTTCTGGTGCACTGCTAATTCCCTACTGCTGGTATCATTTCAAAGGGTGATGTGAGACCATGCCAAAGGGTGGAATGTAAAAAAAGTTCTCCATAGATGATTTGTATTTTATTTACTTTTTATTGCCCAGAAGTGCTACGCATTTCACAGAAGACATAGCCTCGTCCCAGAGTTTACAGTCTAATGGATCTATTTGACAGATACGTGAACTACAACATTTCATAAGGCAAGAAAGGACTAAGAAAGGACAGGCTATTGTGTTAATTGTTTTCTCTATCATTTACTTATTGCTGAAGCATTTCCCATGACCACACAGCAAAAGCTGCGATGAGAATTTGATTTGAAGCAAGACTGATTTAAATGACTGAATCCAGTTTCAGGATGGAACTCTGTGCCCAGATGGTTGTGCCATGGTGAGCCCTTGTGGTGCAAATATTTTCCTACTCTAAAGGCACTCATTTAGCAGCACTGGCACACAGGCCAGGGTCAGAGTGCTGTCTGTTTTCATGCTGTCTCTACCTCAGTGACACCTGGAACCTGCTGGGGAGGGCTGCCAGTAGATCTTTATTTCTTTGTCTCTTGCTAGTGAAATCGCCAGTCTCTTCTCCTTTCCTCCTCTCTGTGCTCTTGCCTCAACCTATCCTTGAAAATTAGCACAGCTTCTCTTTTTCCATTCTCAGTCAAATCCTCTTCCCCCTCTCAAAGTTACATGTCTGCAGACACATGATGGCATGGCTTCCTAATAGATTGTGTAGCTAGGATTTGCATTTTGGATGCAAGAACATAAAAATATGGATCAAAGTTGCTACTTCAGCATGTGGGTATTTATCATTACATATGCATCACAAACTCTTCGTACTGCAAAGTGTCTGCCTCCTTCATACCCTGCTTTTCTTCTGGAATTACCATAAGGTGAATGCCTCTGGTATATTCTCTGCAGTTTTATTCCTCCTGGCTAACTCCTCCTCATTTCTCCTGTAGCACAGATCTCACACTCTTCCAGTTCTTAGGTTTTTTTCATAAATGCATTTAGTCCAAGCACAAGACTATCTGACCAATAATATAGCCAAAGGTTCCAATTCTTGCCAGAAGGAAAAGAAAAACTATCACATTTATGCATCTTCTGCAGCAGGATTCATTCAGGTGCAGCAGACAGTCAGCCTCTCACCTGATGCTCTAAAAAGCAAGTCTTCTCTAGTAGTGGCCTCCAGGTAAGGCCAACACTATCTATTGCATGCCCTAAGGCAAAGCAAGCATTTGCAACTAACAAACAGCAGTCCCTTTCCAGATCCTTTCTAGTCCATTCCCTCCATACACTTGTACATTCAATAAAACTTTTTTCAATAATTTCTTAATTTCTTTTATATTTTGTTATGGAACTCAGAGATCTGTCCCTCTTTCCCTTGGTCACCTACCACAACAGTCACAGTCTGCCTGAAGGGAACCAGGGTGAGCTACGGACCCCAGAAGTGGCTTCATGCAGCACCTCTCCAGCAGCCACCAGGAAAACACAAACTCTCCCACATGGTCTCCTCTTGCTTGGCAGTGTACAGCTGTACTGGGTTTATGTGGAAAGGTTGGAGGTGGGAAGCGGGTGCTGCAATGGTGGCCTCTGTGAGAAAAGACACCAGAAGCTGCCTCCACGTCAGACAGAGCTAGTTTCATTCAGCTCCAAAACAGACCCATTGCTGCCAAAAGCTGAGCCCACCAGTGACACTGGTAGTGCCCCTGAGATAACATGTTTAAGGAAGGGGGAAAAAATGCTACACAGCAGCTGCATGAGAGAGGAATGAGGAAAACAGGAAAGAAACAGGCCTGCAGACACCAAGTTCAGTGAAGAAGAAGGGGGACAAAGTGCTCCAGGTGCTGGAGCAGAGATTACCCTGAAGCCCATACAGAAGACCAACATGGAGCAGGCAGCACCAGTGCAGCCTGTGGACAACTCCACACTGCAGCAGGTGGAGTTGCCCAAAGTAAGCTGGAGCCCATAAAGAGCTTGTGCCGGAGCACACTCCTGGCAGGTGTTGTGGGCTCTGGAGAGGAACTTAAGCAGGAGCAGACTTTGTGTTATTAACTGCAGCCCATGGAGAGCCTATGCTGGAGCAGTTTGCTCATGAAGGACTGTACCCCATGGGAAGGACTCACATTGGAGCAGATGAAAAGCTGGAGTGTTGTGGACTGACCAAAACCCCCATTCCTCATCTTCTTACATGGCTTGGGGGAAGGAGGGAGAAGAGTTGTGAAAGAGTTAAGTTGAGACCAGTAAGAGGTCTGTGTAGAGAGTGTTTCATAGTTTTGTCTTTGTTTCCTATCATCCTATTCTATTCTTAATTGGCAATAAATTAAATTGCTTTTTCCCAAGTTGAGTCTATTTTGCCTGTGACAGTACATAGTGAGTGATATCCCCGTCTTTATCATGACCCATGAGCTTTTTCATCTTATTTCCTCCCTCTGTCGTGTTGGGAGTGAGACAGCAGCTGGGTGGGCTCTCAGCAGTCAGCCAAGGTTAACCCAACAGGGCAACAGTGAATCTAAAAAGTTATCTCACTCTTCTTCCCTTCCAGTCTTAATCTTAATGACACTCCTATTACCTTTCCTGTTTCAGTTTTTCTGTAAGATAAATGTTGTAATCAATTACTTGATCATCTGTCATTCACTTTTCAAAACTTACTGGTATTAACTTAATGGTATTTTTCCCCTTTGACAGTGCCTTTTTTTTTTTTTCCTTGTGTCTTTTAAACAAAATTGCTATGGTGGCTTCTTCCCCTTTCTTTCCTCTACTTTCCATAGCTGCAAAAATGATCCTAAAACATCAACGCAGGGGAGTATCAAGTAGAGGATGGCATTATTTTGGGGAATAGCACTGAGTGCTACTGTTACAGGAATACAGGGTTCATCTCTGATAGTCAACATTAGAAACCAAAGCTAGACAAATGCAGGTTTTAAGAAATGAGATTAGGAAACAACTGGAACAACTTACCCAGGAAAGTGATGGATTTCCTGTCTCTTGAAGTCTTTAAATCAAGATTGGATGTTTCACTAAAACGTATGTTCCACCTCCAACAGAAATTAGGCTTGATTTTGGTCATACCAGATTAGGCCATTGTATGAAATGGTTCCTTGTAGACTCAAATTAAATTTAAATTAACATGCTACCATTATATTTGAAAAAGACCAAAACATATTCCTCAGCTCAGTTGGTAGGCAGTAACTTGCCGTGCCACTATAATGGACATATGTCTGACATCCTAATCCTTTATTCATATTTGGCATGAAAGCATATGAGTATGTGTCATCAAATTAACTAAATGTTTCACCTGTTTCCAAGTTCACTTGTACACAGTGGTGAAGAACTAGCCAGACACTACAGAATGGAAATATTACTCCATTTTGATTATTTTTTACTTGGATGTATGAGGTCAAAAAGTTAAATGCTAAAGGATGGAAGAAAGGAGGAATCAAATCTTGGGGAGAATTTAGGGAGATGAAGGAGGCAAGACAAGGAAGAAGAGAAGAAAGACAAGCAAGAACCAAAGCAGAGGTCACAAAAAGCCATGGGTAAATAATGTGAAGCACAAGCCTGCAGATTCAGAGAAAGGATAGGAATACGTGGAGGGAAAGTAAAGAGAAGTAGAAGACTTGCTGAAAAATAAAGGATTGGGTATTCTGAAATGCAGGTGAAGTCTGTTTGCCACTGATCTGCAAAGAAATCTCTAAAAGAGTAATTTACTTCCAGGAACCCTGCACTCTCAAACGCACATAGAGACACAGTCATGCAAACAGTGGCACTTGTCCATGAGGCCAAGTTTATATACATATATTTCAATGTTTCAGTATTCTTTGCATGCTCTTTTGGGTACATGGCTGATAATATGGAGCTCTCAGCCATGCTTCAGAAATCACTGCCACTCTCTGCAACAATTAAAGGGTGTCTTTCACCCCAAAACAGGAGAGCTTGGGGTCACAGGATGTACTAATACACTAAGAAAGTAAATCTGAGCAAAAGCAGGCAAAACTCTGGTCTTGGAGCAAATGCATGTGTTTGAACATAGAGCCACAAAGTTCACCTTAAAAATCAATATTCTTTCCTATTATCAATTAACATTTTTAAATTAAGTTATTGGAGCTCTAATCATTAGCTGTGACTGACAGAAATGTCTCTGCAAAGTCACATATAACACTAGATGCTCCCTCCTATGACATACAGCTACTGTTGGATGATTTCATTACCTACCATTCATTATACATATCTTTTAATTATTAACTGCAATATCCCCAGACTTCTGGCAGTTGCTCTGGGGAACCTCTAAGGCTTGGAAAGGAAAATCCAAAGGAACCAAAACGCCAAAAAGAAGGGTCTAGACACACAAAAAAAGCTCCATTATTTTTCTTATCTAAAACATAAAGAGAAAAGGCGGCAGCAGAGGAGCAGCGAAGTTTCCCTTTCATTGCTCTCTCTCCTTTTGGCATGAGTGACCACAAGCGCTGAGCTCTTCCCCGCTCTCGTCCCTCTGCCGCAAACCCCGAGAGCGAGGAGGGGGTCCCGCTGCCCCCGCAGGAGCGGAGCGCCCCCGGGGGACGACATGGGACGGAGGGCAGACCTGGCCAGCCGCGTTTCCTCGCTCCGCAGCTGCTCAGCACATGCAGATACGCCCTGCCACCTTCATTAATAATAATTGGTACTCATAACAGCAGCTCCAGCCGCGCGAATGATGGGCTGCAGCGGCCGGGGGCGCAGATGGGCACGGAGCCCGGGGGCAGTGACCTTGCCTGGCCTTCTCGCCCTACAGTCGCGGCACAAACTTCCGCGCCGCTGCTCGCTGTGCGCAAGGCAGAAATTAAAACAACCTCCCCCCCAAAAAATAACCAACCCCAAAAAACCACAAAACATCACCCACACACAAAAAAACCCCAAACCAAACAAGAACAATAACAATAAAAAAGAAAACAAAAACCCCGAGGTAGCGACTGCTGGCTCTGCAGTCCGCGACCGAAGCCGCGGTCAGCTCCGCGGGGCGGCGCGGAACTGGGTGCGTACAGCGGCTCCCCGCCCGCGGCGGGGCGNCGGCGCGCTGCCACTAGACGCTCCCCCCCGCCGCCAAACTCACCACCATCTTCTGCATGTGCAACGTTCGCTGCCGGACAGAAACCGCTCCCCGGCGATGGAGACTGCGGGAAAAATCCGTCGCGGCGGGATGGCATGCTGAACCGGCGGCGGCAACCGGGGGATAGGCAGAGCGCGAGCGGGAGACAGCAGCAAACAGATACTAAACCAAAATAAACAAAAACAAGGGGAAAAAAAGGAAAAAGAAAGGAGGAAGCCTCTCCTTTTCTCTCCTTTCCCTCTTTTTTTTTTTTTTTTTTTTTTTTTTTTAATTCTTGATTTTGTTTGTAGTCACCTCGTCCTCAATGCCTCTCTGAGAAGCATCGAGGGAGCGAGCGGGAGAAGGCGAGACAGAGAGGCAGAAGAGAAGATGAGGATAATTTGCAGACAGCTTGTCTTGTTGTTTTCTGGCTTTTGGGGACTAGCAATGGGAGCTTTTCCTAGCAGTGTGCAAATAGGTAAGCGCTGCATTGGGCTGTGTGCGTCTGTCCAGGGGTTCAGTGTTTGGCAAAGTGAGTTGGAAGGAGGCTCTGAAGGCAGTTTGCCGATTTCTCCTTCAGCACCATCCCATTTCCCTGCCTTCACGAAAAATCCGCGTGTTTGTGCGTGTACGCCTGACCCCGGGATATGTGTGTGTGTACATCCCTGTGTGTGTACGTCCATGTGTGTGCCCGTTCGCGTCCGGTAGGGATGATGCTCGTCTCTTGCAGGACTCGTTCCAGCTCTAGGGTGTGTGGGATCCGTACGGGAGGAAAGGGCTCGGGGCTGATGCCCCTGGGCTGCTTCAGCACCCTCCGGCATTCCCTGCTTTTACCTGGCTGCCGGAGGGTTGGCGAGTTACGTGCACCAGAGGTTGCAGTAGCCAGCAGGGATGGGGGGTAAAAGGCAACGCTGCCTTTCTTTCCCTGCATACCTCGGTGGAAGTTAGGATTTTGTAGGTCTCTAACTGTAGGCTCTGTGCCCCATCCTCACCTCTTTCCCATCGCCTCCTGCTTCCCTCTTTTCGGATGTGTTTCGGATGGGACGCAGCTATCTGAATTCTTTCCAGCTCAGCTCCATCACTGCATCATTTCTCGTGGACTTGGAAAGATGCTGCTAGTAGGGCTGAGCTGCTCTCTGCCTGCACATGGCTGCAGAGGAGCAAAGTTCATTACATTCCTGTTCAGTGCAGATTATCCTACAATAAGTTGGGGTGGGCTTTGGTTTGTGGGTGGGTTTTTTTGGTGTTTTGGTTTTGGTTGGGTTTTTTTTTCAGTCTGGAAAGCATCGTTCCCCATAATCAGCCTGCCACTTAATGTGAGAGGCTGTTGAGTAGCTGATTTACCAGTGTGTTCGGTATCAGGGAGATAGAGGCTAAACACTTTCAAAGGTCACTGTAATCATGACAAATCTGGGTATTTATGTGTGAAAGGATGGAAACTGAGAAGTCAGAAAAGGAGCATGAATGCATCAGGGAGGTTAAAATCGATTGAGGACAGTGATTTAAAGGCAGTGGTTGTGATTATGAATATGATTAGTTCCTTTTCCTTTAAAGTCTTAGGACTTGCCTTACTGTGCAGCTTTGGGAGAGACAGTTGTTTGGTGTTGCAAGATAGTAAGTGGCTTGCAAATAATTCACGCTGCTTCCTTTGCTTTTTGCTTTTTTATGTTTTTTGTAGGTGGTCTCTTCATCAGGAACACAGATCAGGAATATACTGCTTTTCGATTAGCAATTTTTCTTCATAACACCAGCCCCAATGCATCCGAAGCACCTTTTAATTTGGTTCCACATGTAGACAACATTGAAACAGCTAACAGCTTCGCTGTAACAAATGCCTGTAAGTAAACATGCCATTGATCTGGCCACCTAACGGTAAATAGCAGTGGAAATAACAGGAAACCACATCATTGTCTTACATTGCAAATACATCAGGAAGTCTGTCTTCAGTATAGATACCATTTGAAGAAGAGCAAAAGGGGCAGCAATCCTTGTTAGTTTCTAACTGGAGCAAAATCCCCTCTCCTGCCTTCTGCTGACTAACCTGATGTGACATTTACTTTAGTGTCATTACTGTAGTTTCTTGCTTCCTGGTTTCTATGGAGATGAATTTTGTCATTGTAAAAAAAAATTATGAATGTCTCGATTAGTCTGTAAACCCCACAGTTACTTTTCTTTGCTTTTGGGTATGGCATGCCTTGCATGTATTTGAAAGTATGTAGTAATATTTGTGCTCACAAATGCTTTTCTAATGGCTAGAAAGGAGACAGGGAAGCTGTGGTGTGCAGGATAATATAACTGAGTTGGTTGATGCTGCAGTTGATCTGGTGATGTCACTTGAGGCAGCCCTGCTCTTATATTCTAGGTTGTAAATGTCTCTTATCATCTCGTAATGCATACATCCTGTGGATATGTCTCTATGCATCCATACATTGGTGCCAAATCAAGTTAGTATCTGATCTACTTGATTTCACAGACCACCTCAACTGGAACAAATATTCTCTTCCTGCTATATATTTTATACACACACAATCCCCCCCTTCCCGTACATAGATGCACATACACCATGAAAGGAAAACGGAAAAAGAAATACCCTTCAAACATTTACTTCTTTTTTGGTAAAGCAGAGTGTAATTAGCCAAACTTCCTGATTTTTTTTTATCACCTCAGGGTCTTTAGCCTTGGTTAAAACACATGCTGGATAATGCTTAATCTCTGAAAGTGGCAAAGCGTTATTTCTGTTTATCTTCATGTATGTCAGGCTTGTGAAAAGGAATTCATGTTATTATGTAAGACAGTGGGATATAGTGTGACAAAGCTGAAGGCTGTAGTAGCATTACTACTTTGATGTCCATATTTCAGAATTCTATAGGTTTTCCTCTGTGGCCTTTAAGTTTTCAAATCCCTCCTCTTCATTCAAGAATGAATTGCTTCTGGAAGTAGATGCCTTAAGCAACATTGCTGAGCGAGTTTAAAATAGAAACATACTGGAGAAGGTCTTGCTGTTCATAGTGCCTTTGAAATAAGTACTATGTTTCTCTCCACTTTCTCACAGCCATCTCTGTTGCACTTTTAAATATGTAAACATACAATGTACTATGCAATTCTCATGTATAATTTATTAAATGATTGCTAAATTTATTTATACAAGTCTTTGGTACTCCCAAGTTTCAGATGACCTTGCCACCTTATTTAATAGGAAAAGCTGATGTGCTGCCAAAATGGCTCCATTCATTTTAGGCAAGAAAGATTGACATCCCATTAAGTGTAAATTCTATATTAAGCAATGTATTAGTTGTATTTAGTGTGAAAATCAATATCAAATTGCATAAGGGGAAAACATTTCAAAAGGTGCTTTGAAACTGGAGGGGATCAGATCTATACAGGTGTAGTTCACTGAGAAAACATTACAATGCACGTCAACTTTTGCAGGCACTGATTATATATTCCATGAAGACAAATGACATAGTATCTTTTTTAAAGCTTTCAATTTTAGTGAAAGAGGAGGGCACTAACATTTTTGTGTATTGAAATCAGTAATTTTAGGTGAAGACAATTATTTTAGATTCTGCCTACGCATCCAGTCCTACCAAATAATTTCCAAGACTATTGTTACTGTTTGAATTAAGGGCATTGCACAGTATTTCTCTTGGAACATTAGTGCATTAATGATGTTTTGCATAAATTTAAAGTTGTCTAAAACTGAACCACTTCTCTCTGTAAGACTTAACAGCATAGATTCAAAAAAGCTTGCCCCAAACTTTCCTTATTTAGATTACTTGCAGCAGATTCTTCTCTGTTATTCCAATCAGCTTAGCTTATGTTTACCTTGCATGGTTTTAACTGAGGAAAACCTGTCCCTTTGTATTTTCTGTCTTTATAGAAATAGTGATTCATAACCTGATCCTTTTCTTTAAACTGAACCCAGTTTCAGTTCCAAGGAGTTTAATGAGTCAAATATGATGAATCTTTACAGTATGGGGGGAGGCAGAGAAAGAGGAAGAAAGTAAATGTATGTGTTTATGTGTGTGCATGCCCATAAAATTCTGTACATATTTGTATTAAATAGGCATAATGCTACAGTATTACTTAGGTCTGTACTTCCCACTTAAACCAACATGTATTTTTTGCATTAGTACAAGTTTGTATTTATTTCATATTTTTCAGTCTTGTGCCAGTAATCTGACTGCTGCTTCTTGTTCTGAACGTTTTAATACTGAGGAATATGCTTTAAGTAACGAATCTCCTAAAGCAGTGTAGGCAAACTGACTGACAACTGAATGAAAATATTGCATGTCCCTTCAGCTAAATATGAGCAGAATCCTGCAAAAATCAATTGTCTGATAGCTGGAGGACACCGACTTCCATGTGATTGAATTTGCTGGCTTGACAGAGGCTTCTAAAGCACAGATGTGTGAGATTTTCTAACCTAATTAAAGAACCCCTACCATCAGCTCTGAATTAAGTGATTTCATGATAATATGAAATGATAACTTTTTGCTGAACTGCCGTGGAACAGCGGCTTTGGATCTTGCTATTTGTGTAGAAATTACTCAGAGCACACATCCCCAAATACACAGTACAAAAGCCTTAGAGCTGCTATACTGAAATGAATATTCATGGGAGTTCAAGCTTAAAGCTCTGAGACATGACCAGTTACCTCGATTTCTGTTTCCATTTGCTACAGAGGTTACTTGTGAAGATTCAGGGCCTGGCCCCTTACATGTGTTAGGGACTGTAAGCTATTTCAAAGTGTTAGAGATGCCATATTAGCAGGTAACTCACTGAAACATTGGAAAAACTTGATTTTGTTTTCTTTTCACTGGATAAAAACATATATCCAAATGTTCACCCAGGAGTACTTTTGAAACTGTAATAATTTTGTCTATTCAGATTAATCTCTCTCTTCTAATGATTACCTTATTTGTTTTCTTTAAAAAGACCCAGAACATTTGTATTTTTTGTCTTAAATTGTGAATGAATATGAAATAGGTTGCTTAAGGATATACAGACTGTATTGTAAGTTTGCAGAATTGTTCTGATCTATATCTCTTTGGAGACAGTTCTTTCTTTTCCTATTTTTGTTTTATTTAAAGTCTGTTCATTTCTTTTGCAGTACATACATTATTCAGAGAATCTCTCTTACTGACAGAGAGAGCTGAAATTATTGCAAAACATGAATAGTACAAGATTCTTACTCATCAGAACACAATACACCAAAGCTGAAACATTTGACTGCTGGCATACATTGGTTTACACATTATAAGCAAGAAATGTTGGTTCTGATTGGAGATCCACCTTCAGCTTGATTTCAGATGTTGGAGCAAGGCATTGATTTTTAGAGATGATTGTATATATTTATTCTTGAGCTGAATGCAAAATAATTTTCTCCACTCCATGTACCATCTATATTACATTAGTGTGTCTCAGCAATGCAGTCAATAATACAACCTCCTTGCATACTTTTGAGAGGCAGCTCTATAATTTTACAAAGAACTGTTTGTCTTCCAGCTCTTGTCTTGTGGTTGAGAAGTTTTCTGCTGAAGTTTCAAAAATCATTAATGTATGACCAGTCTTGCAGTTCATGTACAGGATTAGGCTAAATGGGGAAGACAAGATCAATTCAAGCCTTTCATCAGTGTTTCAATCTAGAAGTGAGGCTTTTCCCTTTGAGTCTGTTTGATTTCATGCATATTCTGAGATGAATATATTCCTAATAATTGTAATTTGGGGTAAATCAGACAATGCTCTTTGTTTTGCCTTGTGAGCAATTCAGTTCTTACCAAATTTTAATCCCAGTAGATGCAAAAACCTCCAAATAAAACTTTATTATGTGCCACATGGATAAAAGGAAGAAAAGCCCACTGGAATTAAAAATTTCTTATCTTGGAATAACTTTCCTTTTTTTCCAAGAGTTAGTCTCTTTGACTTTTATGCCCTCTGGACTCATGTGAGGTTGATGACCTGAAACTGAAGAGCCTGATTTTACCTCACCAGCATGAATGCAGTTTCTGGGTGAGATCCATTAAGATGGGAGTCAGCCCTTGTCACCCAGAGACCCTCTCTGTGGGTCTGTCTCTGGGCATGAGCCTGCTAGTGAGGAGAGAGGCAGTGTCATTTTGGAGTTAACTTTTCTGCTGAGACTTCCCAAAAGCTAAGAAAATAGACTTGGATGTAGTATTGCCTTTATATTGTGACTATCTGTCATTTTACTTACAGCAGTTTTAGCTTTGATTTGCTAAGCTGCATCATAATGGGATTTTCATTAAATATGGTTATTAATTCTGCTTCATAATTAAAAGTCAATTTAGCAATAGGAGTGCAACCTTAGTTTAATAATCAGTGTCATTTAAAACCATGTTCTTTATTTAGAAAGTGAGATTTCATATAGCTGAATAGTATTTTGCTATCAAGAGCAGTACAGTATTCCCAAGGATGCAGTTTGGAGTATATTGAGAGTTATCATGAAGGCATACCATACGGCCAGGTTTGAACTGCAAAAGCAAATAGTGTGCCAGTTGGCTAGAAAAAAAGAACTGGATTAAACTGTACCCTTCTAAAATAGGATCAATTGCAAAAGGCCATTTGAAGTGACTGTGTTACTTTAATACATGGAGTTTATCTTAAGCTGAATCCCAATTATTGAAAACAATCTCTCTTAAAATTCCTATTATTAGCAGTGGCTGCTGGAATCAAAGAATATGTTCGTACTTGGGTGTCATTTGCTGAAAGGATTCTGTATATTTTTAAGCTATAAGAACTATATTGAAAGAGTTTCATAGGTTTAAATGTGATCCCTGTAACTAGCTTTACAGCAGAGAGAAAATCAACCATCAATAGCTCCAATCCATTAGAGTCTGGATTTAATTTTCAAGGTTATTGTTGGGAAAACAAATGATAGGCCTTTGCTGAAATGCAGTCAGATTTCTTCAGTGAAAATTCAGAACATGCATTTCCCTAGCATGAAATAAGACTTGTGTCCTAGTATGTTGCTGGACTGGTTAAAACTGGTTTAAACTGGTTTATTATAGGCTACAGAAACAATTTCATCTTCTTTTCAGGAAATTAATAACAAAGATTGTGTCCCTTTGTTCCTTCTGCAGAAGCCAATGCAAGTGCAGTACTTCTTGTGCAGTACAAAGCCCTTCAACAAGTAAATTAAATTGATTAACTTCAGCTTTATCGTTGTAATCTGAGTTTGTATGCTAGTCAAAAAAGCTCATGCATTTCATTTTTAGTTCTTGATTGTTTTGAGACTTGCTTCTTCATTAGAGGAAGCCGTCTGCTTGGATTTCTTAATGGTTGTGCAAATTCAGACTGGGAGCAGGTGAAGATCTTTGGATTTAAACAAGTTGGACCAAATAATCTTTTCTCATAGTTCTTATTCCCTAATAGATGACTGAATTAAAGGGGATGAAATTTGTGCTATTGCAAAAGTGAAGAGTTCTGTATGATTGCACTAGTGTAATTAAAAGGAAAAAATGGTCTCCCCTCTGGATTTCCTTTCCTCTGGGTGAGGAGGCAAAGATTTTGGACTAGTGGAGCACCAAGTCTGCTTCTGCAACTTAGATGGGCGTAGCTATACCAAAGTTACATGTTGGGACACAGAGTCAAGGTAGATAATATATTTCTGTGTAAATCAAGAATTGTTCTTCTGAATTTGGGAAAATAAATTAGCTCAAGACTCCTGGACATTTTGGTGGTTTATTTAAAACCAATTGCTCAGAAGTTTTGTTAGTTTCTGTGTAGTTTGGGTTCTTCTTCTTAAAGTTCTTAAAACGTTATTTTACATTTTTCATTTTAAAGATCTTACAAGGTTTTAACAGTGCTGGTACATACTCAGTTGTTTATCAATGCAGATATGGGTTGACTACTCTTAAAAATTCTGCAGCAACGATGTCTGATTTCAGGCACCCAAGCTCAGATAGGGAGACTATCTTACATTTTGGCACTTACATTTAGAAATTAGACCCCTGGTACATAATTGCCTATTTTAAAAGAGTGAAATTTGGGTTGCTGTTTTCATGTGCTCCACAGGCTATTTCAGTGTTGCATTTATATGCAGCCATTGTTCCCAAAAAATGCAGTCTTGTGCAGTACCTTTATACCTTCTAAAGTCTTGGACAACATGAGCAAGACTGCAGGGTGTTTTCTGTAAATACAAATAGAGCACAAGAGAAACAAAAGCACTTACACTTTTCATCAGCTTATTTATTAGATTCCTTGTGGGGAAAGGCTTTAAACACATTTTGAAGGCTGGTATTAATATATACCAGCTCTTAACTACTCATACCAGTTCCTCTGTTTCACACTTGTAGACCCTCTGTAGAGTAGATTCTGTGCTGTTTCTGCATGCATGCTCTTCCAGTTGCTCTTGTGGTGTATTTGCATAGTAGTCTCTTAAACCCATAAAATTTTAACTTAATTTTTATTTGCACATCCCCTTTTCATACAATTCAGGTATGTCCAGTGAATATCCTTCAAACAAGTGTTTTAGGGAAGTTCACAGGTAGTGAGAGTTAATTGCTGAAAAGAATTGAGACTTTTATGCTTTGTTTGCCTCCGTTTTAAAATCCATTTCTAAATGCATATGGAATTTACATTTGCACACTGTGGTGCAAAAGATGATGCATATTTTAGCATTAGAAATTATTATGCAAAATTATGAGGAATTATTGTACAAAATATTCTGGTTCTGTTAATTTCATTCAGAGTTATGTATTATACTTCATTTCTTTTTGTTAAAAGATTTCACTGGTACCACATGGCTTTTCTTCAGTGTCAGGGTCAGATCTGTTTCTTCAGTGAGTAAAGTGATTCATGTAATACATATTCAAGGTACAGACAGGGGGAAGAGATGAAATTCTTGTATAGCAAAGAGAGTACAAAATGTAGTTATTATTTGTCTGCAAAAGCTTCCTGTTCTACTTCAATATTCTTGATGCAGAGTAGCAGTATTTCACACTACTAGTTTATGTTAGCTACGAGTCTCCAGCTTTGGTCATTTCCATCTGTTTAAACTGAGAAGAGCGCTTAAGAATGGATTTTTCAAAAACACTGCAGCTGGGAGGATAATTTCCTTTGAAAATCAATAACCACATGCTCTTGGCTGACTCAGGAGTTTTTCTCACTTCTCCAAGTAGAAAGCACAAGCCAGGTAAGAAACTGGCTCTTGGGGCTGTTTGCGTACCCTGTTAATTTTGTCGCTGTATCTAGCCATTTGTGTGGCCTCCAGCTGAGAGCTGGTCACAGGGGCTTCTTTATCAGGTCCTTTTTAAAAAAAACCCAGTATCCTAGTTCAGTGCTTCTCTTGGGTGGTAAAAGCAACATGGTAATACTGTGATACATTATTATAGGTAAGAATTGGAGTTGCTGTCTGGAGGCACAGGCAAATGTCCGAGGAAAAGACCATAAGAGTGCATTGGTGTATTGGGAGGACATCTATCTCCATCTGTTGTAAGATTACATATGCCCCATGAAAGTGTGTGGCTGGCAGGTGAGGAGTAGTGCCATATGGAAGTGGTCCAAGTTATGAGTCCTTACAGATGATGCAGAAAAGATGTGAAAGCAGGCAGGGGTATAAAACACTCTCTGATAGCTGTGAGCATCAGTGCATCAAAGAAGAAAAAGCAAAGGTCACCAAAATAAATGGCAGAGCTGATAGCATCTAATATTGTTCACAGATTTTTGTGTGCTAAGGCTAGATGGGACCATTTTGATCACCTAGTCTAACCAACGAGATGTCAGTCTGCCAGCCTCAATTAATTTCTTTATCCAACCCATATTTTTTTCCCAATAAATCCAGTGTTGAATTAAAGACTGAAAGAACCAGAGGTAAATTGTCATGTCACCAATACATCATTTGGACTTATCACCCCCTGTCTTAGTATCTGTGTTGAATGTCGGAATCATACAGAGTACACAAGCAGAAAAAAGAGTTGCTTACTGGGTTTGTTGTTGGTCTTTAACTTAGAAAGATACCATAATCAGCATGATTTGTATCCAGTTGCCACAATTGTGCAGCTCCCAGAACCCTCTGAAGTTTGTTCTTGCTGGTTGATACTGTGTCTTACTTGCATGGGGGGGGCAGTGTGGGACACTCCCAGTAACAAGGCATATGCCACAGAGGACATACAGGAACTTACAAGGGCCTTTTTCAGGTTCCCTTGAAAAATACTTCCAGTAGACATGGTAGGTTTTTCTCTTCTCCTGTACAAGCAAACTGTAGAATTTACAGCTGGAAGTATGACTTGAAACAACAGTAATATAAACTTGGTAAATATCCTCAAGGATGATCAAGTATGGTTTTTTTGCTAACAAATGTATGCTAATACCTGTTATTTGTACTCACAGACTCCTCTACTTACAAATACAACTTAATGGTCATATATGTTACATACATTTCACTTTTTAGGAGCCACAGAGGATGTGAATTTCATTTTGCTTTCACCTGGAGGGTTTGAGCTATTACCTTTAGATACCAAGAAATTAGCTTTGGAAATCTCTGGTTTCATCTGCTTTGTGTGTCAGAGGAGATGGCAGCTTGAACACAAACATGGTGATGAATGAAATTTAATGCACGAGAATATTTGCAGAAAGCAAAAGCCTGAGTAAAGGAATACAAAAAGTGCTCTTACAGCTGTCTTTGATGATCTGTTGTGCTTTCTGACTAGGAAATATATATGGAACGAGTTAAAAAAGAACAAACCTTTTATTTCCTTATAAGTCATTAAAACAAGGAGAAATAGTAACACAAGACCTCAGCAATTAATTAGAGTATGCTAATATCTGTACTTGCAGCACCCTGTTTACTGCCACTCCATCCGTTAAACGGTTTGCTTAAATGATTTATTATACAGGTATTATTAAAAAAAGCTGGAAAACAACAAGGTGTCTTTAGATAGCTAACTCAGAAAAAGAATAGACACAGCTAATGCAGAGGCATGTGTGCAGTGTATAATTGGTGAGGTTTGGTCAGGCTTTGTGTGCGATGATTTGGAGCCCAGGCAGGAAGTGTAGGCTCTGAAGACACAAGACTGCCTTGAGTTTGGAGCTGAATGACTTGGAGACCTTGTGCCTGAAGTTACTGTTTGCCCTCAGTTAAGTGGGAGAAGGTGTTCAAGGTGCAGCAGGAGCCATGCATTATTCAGTATTGAGAAAGGTTTCTGTGAGTGGAGGAAGGACTGGTGGCAGCACTGCTTATTGCATGGGGAATTCTCTGATTCTGGAAACAGCAGGAAGGTGTGACTGGCACTTGTGAATTGGGGATTGTAGCTGGTGTGAGCTGAGGTGACTTTGGAAAACTTTAAAGTTTATGTGTGATTGTGCTAAGCTGATAACTTAAGTGATGACTAGTCCTTGTGTCCAGTGGAGTACAGTAAGAGTTAACAGATATGGAAGAGCATAAGACTAAAAAATACTGTTCAAAGAGACAGAGGGAAAATTCTGTTCTCTTCTGTTGGTCATCCTCCTCTCCCTCCCTGCTTTTTACTGTTATGTGCCCCAGCTTTTCATGACAAAATGGGAGCAGTCTGCATGAAGCATCACCAGTGGAAGCATTGGACATGGTGCTTCCTGAGCTCTGCACCACTGGAGAAGTGCTGCTGCACTGCAGGCAACAGCCAGCATCTCTGGGGCTGTGTCACCTGTCCCCTTCCTGCCCCACACCTAGGGACAGGCTGCTGTGGCATCAGGGTTTAGCATGTGTGATTAGCTCCTGTAACATATTAATTACAAATACCCATCAGCATAACTACTGCAGGGAAAGGAAGGGAAAGGACAAAGCACAAAACATTTGTATCTTGGTTACAAACAGAAAAGAAATTACAACTTTATACATCCTCAGAAAAACTCTTGCCCATTTCTATCTCTTGTCTTACTCCTCCCACTCTGCCTTAGACTCCATGATGGTCAGGTCAATAGTTTAATATTTTAAGGGAGTGAATAGAAGGAGGGAGTGGTGGTGGTGTACCACAAAAGACAGTTTATACAGACAAATTGGGTTGCTTTCCTCCATTCTTCTCTCAGTCTCTGACAGATGTTGACAGACTCCTGTATTTTTATTTCCTGATGAAAGCCCCAGAAAGCCCATCATTCTTTCAGTTTATGATGGGAATCTTTTGCACAGTACAGCTGGCAGGCACCAGAGCTTCACACCTTAATCACATTTTCTTTGTCAGCCTTTCACATACTCTGCTAAATGGGAGACTAGCAGAAAATCCTTTGAGCAATTTCAATAATAGGATAATAATAATTATTGCAGTTCCTTGCACTTATGTAGTGTCTGTGAGATTAAAATGAGATCCAGTATAACATTACCCCTTTGAAAAGGTGTGGATATCCCCTGCCAGCGGCGTCACCTTGACAAACGACTCTCCATGGCCCCAGCTTCTTGCTCCCTTATCTTTGGTGTGGTCAAGCAGGGCTGTACTGCCACCTTTCTACTCATGTCTTTGAGCAATTGGCTGCACAAATAAATTCATGAAAGAGAATGTGAATGAGGGGAATCAGCAGCATGAAGAAGAGGTTTTTTTCTCTGTGTGGCTATAAAAGAGGAGAATATTAAAGGGTAAAGTCTCTTTAGTTCAGGGGAGCATGCTTGCATGAGGCATTTTTTTTCTTGATTGCAAATCATGTAGATCTGAGGAGCATCAGTGAGAGTTCAGTATGTGCAAACAAAAATGTAATACAGGTGTAGATCTGAGACTTGTTTTTTTGAGACGTGCATTAAGATAATGCGCTACCTTCTTATCTGGCCTGTGAAAGTATTGTCTGAAAACTGTTGGATTATTGGTACAGTAAGTTAGCAGTTCCTATCTACTCAAATAAAATCCTTTGGGGCCTTTTCCTGACCCCAAAAAAGTGCTCCACGCTTAATTAAAAGCAAGAAGTTCAATGTCAGTCTTTCAAAACGTTATGCCTATTGTTAGTGCTGTGATGATGCCTTAAGGATGTGTGTTACCGTAATAAGGTAATGCCATATTTTTTTCCCAGATAAAAGAATAGCAAAGTGATTTGAAATCCTGGATTTTCTTTTTCTGGTGGTGCAGCCTGTAACTTTCCACATTAAGAATGCAGAGCAATTCCAGCTTTTAGTGGGAATCTGTCCCTTTTTTCTCACCTTTCTCAATAGATACAGTCAGAGACAAAGGCATTCAAAACCTGTCAAAAGACAGGAACACAGCAGAATATATCCCTGCATCTGTGGCATAGGTGACTGAAAAAGCTGTGTTTGCACCTCAGTTAATGTGTCTATCTTGGTCCTTGATTTCAAGAGAACAAATAATGGTACAGACTTCCTAAAGTCCAAGATGTGCCACAATTCTGGCTCTCTGTGCAGCCAGTTGTAACTCACAGTAGACCTCTATGGAGGGCAGCCTGCATATGGCCATTCCCAGGATCACACTGTGTGTGAAGCCTTTATCCTCATTCTACAAGAAGTCAAACAGCATAGGATATGCCATAATACCTCTCACTCTCTTCTGTGCTTTTCTTGATCAAATAGAAGATGTTTTGTTGCTGGTGTCTGATTCAAGTCCTCTGGAAGTCATAACATCTAACAGTGGTCACAAAGAATTGCAACGGAGTTTTGCTGGAGTATCTTATCTTATGTTTCTGCCACTCCATTGTCTACCCTGGTAATTCCATCTCCATTTGACTATGCTAAAGACATGATGAGAACAGAAAAGACCATGGCTGGCAACCCTGGTCTTCCTGAGGCCTTTTTCTCTTGTACCTATACCCTGCTCAGGAGAGCCCTCATCCAGGAAGGGCACTGATCTCTGCTCCCTTTTGCTAAACAAGCAAAACTACACAGGGAGCAAAACAAGGAGCTTGCCTTCTCCTCCTCCCAAGCGTTCTATACATACTTAAGTCTTAAATCTGTGCTTTGGCTTTCTCAGACATAAGTGCAAGAGAATTTGAGCAGCAGTTTAATTTCTGGAGCTCAAGCTTTGTTCTGTTAGGATTGTTACTTGCATCTGAAATTATGCATTCGGTTGACAGTGTTTGTCACTAAGGAAGGAGGTTTGGGATGATAGGGACAGGTCACTGAGGCTATGCTGCAGCATTTTGGGATGGTGTCTTTGGCTGAGCTGCAGGGACAGAGATACATAAAAACATCTTACTTGGTTTTATCCATGTGTATGCAAAAAAAGCTTTGCAAAACACTTGAATACCTTTAAAACTCTCTAATTTCACTCTGTGTTGACAACTAGAAACATTTAGGAGATGCTTTCCAGGAAGAGACTTGATGCGTCACACATCCTGGCAGGCCACATCTCAATACTCCATCAGAAGCATGGATGGGAGTTAATTTACTTGGACCAGGTGGTTGTTCATTTCTGGTTGAAAATGTTGCCCAGAAGTTTGTGTAAATACATATAGCTAACAGAGCTGTCCTTCTGAACATGAATTTTTATACTTCTTTCAGCTGACTCAATGATGGAAATACTAAATCTAACACTTAGACAGCTTTTGGATTTATGACAGTCCCTGAAGAGTTTGACTTACAGTTATTCATATAGGTAGTTTTTAAAATTTATGACAGAAATAATAACTCTGTGCTAATATTCATCCTATTGCTTATTTAGAGCAGCCAGTGTGAGAACAAAAAAATGAGCCCCTGGAAATTCCTGGGGCAAGGCTTTAGCTCAGTGCTCTGCTGTCCCTCACAGGGTATGGAAGTGAGAGATATTTCAGAGACTTTAGACAATTTTCAGAATTTAGAGAGATGTAAAACCAAAGTAAAATTTGTCACAGAGCAGCAACTTGTATATCTAACTGTATTGTAGGTGCTCTACTTATCTATCCCCACTTAACTATTGTTTTCCACTCTTCAGGGACATGCACTGCAGAAACATTTAGGGAGTTATCTCTGCCCCACTCCACATCCTCACAGGATGGAGATGATCTTCAGAAGTTTGTTCTGCCCCTCTCACTGCTCTGTTGTTGTCTGTAGTATTGCCCAGAGTGCACTCTGGATCTCAAGAGGTTACAGCAGATCTCTTGGGTCTAGGCAGTAATAAGGACACCCTGGAAAAATGAGAACAGGCAGCTGGAGACAGGTGGAGTCAAGTCTCAGTGAACTGGCAGATGTGGTGTTGCCCTACCTTCTCCCTTTCCTCTTGTGCCCTCACATCCACCAGGCTTTATGAAGGGAACCTGCCTCTTTAATCAGAAATGATATCAGGGGTGGATTTTTAATATGTATGTTCCTTTGAATGTGTGCTGGAAGTGTGATGCCTTCTGGTACCCAGCAATGGGGAGAAAGATATGGAACGCAAGTGGGCAAGAAGATACAGAATTTCCTGGGAATGTGTGGTAAATGAAAACCAGCTTTCTTCTGCACTTGTCCTTGGGGAGAGCCTTTTCTCAGGCTGAGGTAATGTTTTCACTGAAACCGTGTGAAAGTTAGGTATTTTTATCTTAAGGACTAAGAAACTGACTTTGGTGCAAACCTATGACACAAAAGAGCTTTCTCATGAAGGTTAATGACTTTTGTTTTAGTCTGTGGCTAAGACAATATTTGGTCAAATAGACAAACTGTGACCTGAAGGAAGGCCCTTCTCCAGTGGGGGCAGAAAATGTCTTTAAATTAGTGTCCTTCTAACATTCATGTCTTTGTAAGAAGAGGGTTACTTGTGTGATCAGGAGTGAGCAAGATGATTGGCTTTTCAGATATGCTTGGGATAATTACTTGGTTTTGTTGCTGGGGTTTCTTTTGTTGTTTGTTTTGCTTTAGTTTATGTCACATTCAAACCCAAGAACCAGAAATCTTGAATATAAATTTTACAAATCTTAAAACAATATATATTTAAACACCAGAGTGGCTGAACTTGGGCAAAGCTGGCACTTTCCACTTCAGCAAGGTACACCAGAGCGGGTGTTGTGTTGGATTAATGCTGTTTCACAGGTCATTAATGACCTGCTGAGGAGCTGCTGCCTCACTGCCACGCTGAGATGTGGCAGCACTCCCATGCTGAGCTTGTAACACCCCTTGCTACAGGGTTCCAGTGATCCTTGCTGCCACCACCCCAGTCCAGCCTGGAAAAGTTCCAGACCTTTTAATAAGGGAAATAGCTAGTGCTTGTGTGTATGCCTTGAAATGTGGTGGGTTTTTTTTTCCTTCCTCTTTAGGGTTAATAGGCTGTGGTCATGTCATAAGAGCATGTCTGCTAAGTGTTTCTAGCAAGACTTCTTGAAATGTTGCCAGAAGACCTGGAGAGCTGCGTACCTTGCGTTTAACACAGAGTGACAGCTTAGTATCACACATTTTGCCACTGCATAGCCAGGATTGTAAACACTGAATTTTAATTATCAAATATATTTATAATTCATTAATAGAAGATGGACAAATAGGCTGGGATGGCTTTGCAGTGCAAGAAAGACAAATAGGAGATGATGTGTAGATAATAGATGCTGGAGTAGAATGAGTGGAATTTTTCTTTACTCCATTTTGTCTTGCTGCAGCTCTTTTGCTTGAACTCTCAAAGTTGTTCCAAAAGAAGGGGCTCAAAAATAGGACAAATGTACATCCAGACAAATGTTCAGGATTCTGAAACTGATCTTTAAGCAAAATGTGAGCTACTGAACACAAAATCTAGAGAAGCAACCATTAATGTTTTGCTGTTTTCTGCGGCAAATATTTCTGTAGTTATCAGCACTCATTTCAACTTTGGAGGTATTGAATAAAATATTTCTTAACCATGTCCCTTCCAGTTTTTCTTGAATATGTAAGATTAATTGACTTCATGATAAATACTGCAGGAGCTGCTTGTCACTTTGGGTGGTATGAAAGGTGATATGTCATTGATTTAATGACATAAACCCATGTTTAGGTAATGAACTTTTCACAGTCTTTCTCTTGTAAACATGTAATTATCCCCTTCAACAGTTCTTTTTTTAGGCTAAGTTAAAAGTAGCATGTGAGGAATGTGATGTATGTGCAAGATATTATGTACTCAGCTGTAACTTGTGTCTAGACAGCAGAGTACACTATTGCCTAACTGTCAGACTGGCTTTAGAGGAGTAATTGGCTATAAGAAAATGATGAGTACCTAATTTTATATCATTAGAGACAATTAGTATAACTGGGAGTGCTTTTAACCTAAAGGTGAATAAATGACACCTGTGCAATATCTTTGTCCATAGTTTGAAATATCAGTTTAAATTGAAGACACAGTGGGAGATTGGAAAGTCTTGGTTTGTTCTTAGCATTTTTTTTCTTGTGAAGGTGTCTTTGGACACTTATGATGAAAGTGGCATTCAATACAGTGTACTGGTTGTGTGCAGTCTTAGTGGAGGATTCATGTTATGGCATTCTCAAATGTGATGGTTCTTTGGCTGTTTCGACTAAGTCTTGGCCAAGAGGTTCTTTGGTCCCCACTAGCCCCCATGCCTGGGCATTGGAAGGGCCTTGGGGGTGCATGGACCTCCATGGGGGAACTTAAAAAGCGCCCAGGCCCACTGACTTACTTTACTCACTGTGTGTCATGCATTGCAGTTGGGAACGTAATTCAGTGGTAGGAAAGGGGCATTCTTGAATGTAAAAGGTTCTTGTCATTTTAAAAAGTTCAGAAGAGTCAAGGGCATGAGACACTTGGTTCCCAGTGGAAGCAAGACACCCCAGTGCCTACTGTGAAAGCACCTGCTTATAAAATGGTGTTCAGAAGCATTCCTTAGTCTTTTCTTCACAGCTGATATTTTTCCCCAGCTGGCAGGAGAATAAAAATAAAAACCCCCCATCTTTTAGCTTTTTCATTGTCCTTCAGGTGAGCATTTCAGAGATGTTTGTATTATCCATTAACCAAGTTTCTGAATGTTTCACAATTTCTGTAGCACATGAGAAGATTGTTTCAGTTGCTGCTCAGATGCATTTGCTTTCTGTATACTGTAAGGGATCAGGAGAACTGAGCAGAGCAGAGATCCAGAGCAAGGC
The DNA here is from genome assembly GCA_013399015.1 of Galbula dea. Taxonomy (NCBI): domain Eukaryota; kingdom Metazoa; phylum Chordata; class Aves; order Piciformes; family Galbulidae; genus Galbula; species Galbula dea. The sequence goes on from VWZX01009423.1 coordinate 903,319, forward strand.
TGGTGTCCTCCATCAGAGGCAGTCTGTGCAGGTGGTCTGAAAGGGAAGGTCTCTTCATTCTTAACACCAGACAAAGTTCAGCAGCTAGTGGCCATGAGGAGAGGTCTCTGTTGCTACTGCCACAGAGGACAGAAGTGGTCTTGGCATTTGGGGCCTGATTTCCAACAGTGGTGTACTGAGGACATCTACTGCTCCAGCAGCTGGAAAGCTAATGGGAGATGCTCTTGCTCACTTTTGTAGAAAATAGAGCTTATTTTTGTCCTAATTGAATCACCTTGTGTCAAAGACAGTTTTTTGTCTGGAAAAAAAAGTCTGAAGGGTTTCTGCTAGAGCACATACATGGCTTCACCCAATTACAGAATCAGTAATTATGTAAAGTGACTTTAACCATTAACTTCTGTTTCAATTTTGGTTTGTAAAATAAATAAAAACAGCCCAAACCTTCTTCTTTTATAGTTTCTAAGGCAGCTGGAAATTTCAGAAAGATTTAATACCCAGCTATATATGCTGTATGTGCAGTAGCATCTCCTAGGTTCATGTGTGGCAAAATGACTCTAGGTCCAGGTTCTGGCAGCTTGATCGCTTCTGTGCCAAAGAGATCAATTTCATTTTATCTAGATGTTCTTATCAGCAACAATCTGGGTTTTGTTAAAAAAATGTGAAAATACAGAAAAACTTGCAGAAAGGGAAACCAATGGTATAAACTATTCAGTGTGATAATTATTTCAGGGCATATTCCTATTCTCCATTTCTGAGAGCTTAAGGGGGCACTTTTATACTTCAGAAATAAATTATCAATGAAAAGTAGATGCACTAGACTGCCAGGTGAAAATAATCATTTTTATATGATTAGTGTGCATGTAGCTGTTCTGCTTTAAAAACAGGGTACAGATAGTATTGTTCTGCAAGGAGAAAAATTGTTTTCATGCTTTTTTACAAAAACCTATTTAAGTCAAAGTCATTGCAATTATGTGTATGTGTAAAGTTAAGCATACTTCTAAATGCTTAGCTGAACAAGACATTCAAAGCATTTCAGTGTTCTTCAAACCAAAGCACAAGTATTTTACCAGTGGGTAAGCAAAAGTAAAATGTTTGCTTGAGGCCAAGAAACCAGTTACCAGCAGGATCAGAAGGAACTTAATTCCCTGATTAGCTTCTTGACAGTCAGAGCACAATTTGAGAGCCATTTACATATTTAGGTATAGGTATATGAAACTTCATGATGGTTGTGTTTTATGGTTGTATTTATTCTCTGGAAATGCTGTCTGAAAAATAGGATTTTTTTTTAAAAAAGCAAATAAACTATAATATTATGATCTAATACTAGTATAAAAATAAACAGAAACTTACACATGTTCTCCTGGTTTTGTCTTAGAGTGTTTTCATTAACAAGTTTATAGCTTTAACAATATGTTTCATTTTCTCTAGTACCATTGAAGCTGTCATTTAATTTTAGTGTGTGGAGTACAATTGCCTGTTGGTTTATCATCAAGTTTAAGATGGTATATTCCTGCAGCATGGAGTACACTGTTTCCAAGCAAAATTAATTCCCTGATTGTAAATGGCAAGAATAGTCACTGAGCTATTGTTTTACTATTCTGTTTTTAATTTTTGTTTTAATAATTTATTAAATATATAGTGTAAGCTTCTCACACATTAATCTCTGCCTGTAAAAAAAAAATCTGAAAATAATTCCTCTATTGCTGGACTGTTGTTTAAGGAAAATTTACATACATTCTGACTTTCTAATAACAAATTTGTTTCATATGTTTTCACTGCATTTCCCCAACAACATTTGTATGCAAGAGAGTCAGAACAAATAAACAAACAGATGTAGTTTTTGCATGAGAAGTGGTAGACTATGGGACTCTTTTCTGAAGAAAATTGAGGATGCAGGGAGTTTGTATGTGTTCAAGTACACATTAGCTGTGCACTGGGGGAAGAGATCCATGTGGCCAAACCATATCAGAAACATCCAGGAGTTGTAAAGCATTGACTGCTGAGAGAATATTTGGAGGAAATAGTGATTTCTGGCCACTACTGGAAGTAGGTGGGCCCTTTACCTAAGGCAAAATAGCCATTTTTATTTTGGGGGATACTTCCAATCCTATTATGGTTATAGACTTTTAATGTAATACTGTGCTAATGTAAGATACAGGCTAGGCATGATGGCAAACCAAAATCTTTGGACTGGTGAGACTGACCCCCAAGTGTGGTTTCCTGTAAGTGGGGACCACCAGAGAGTGTTGCTCACCCTGTTGAGTGTTAGCCTTGTGCAAGTGTAAGTGATGGCAAGGGATGCAAACATGGGAGAGGCTTAGAGCCAGTGAAACAATGATGTGTTCAGTGTACATGCTAACACTAACGAAAGCCTCACAGGTATTTCCAGAGGAGAATGTACCCTTTCTACTCATAAACATCAAAGGATCTGTAGGGTTACTGATTAGGAACTGCAGTTTCTTTTACTTAAGAAAAGCATGGATAATTAATGATTTTGCCTTCTGATTAGAAAATTAACATTGCTAATGCTGTTACTAGATAACTGAGTTTTGGTATTATAAAAGCCTTTTGAAATGCAATTTGACAGAGCACGTTTCAGATTAAATTGGATTGATTATGAGAGTTTTGAAGTTGTTGATTTCTTTGAGAGCTCCAACGTGTTACATTGCAACAGAACCCATTAATAGCAGGGGTTTGCTTAGCTAACAGCCCATTGCCCTCAGTAGGTAATAAAGTACATACATGAGACACCATAGCAAAGAAGGTAAGAAAGGGGACTCACTGGGTCCACTACAGATCTTAGGGTACAGTTCTAATTGTGTAATCCTGTAGGATATTGTTTTCACTGGCAACTTGGGCTGGTAGTACTGAGTCCCACAGATGACTGTCATGAAGCCAGACCATGGTTTTGCATTGTTTATTAACATTGGTGGACTGTTGCAAGAATACCCCATGGTGGGATGGTGCAGTGACAATATTCCATCTGCTCTAGGAACCAGTGAAAAAATTGACACACTGGGACATGCCATGTCACACTCCCATAATGTCAGTGAGATAATTACCTGCATGTAGTTTTCCTCAGTTTATTTGGGGTGAGGCACTTTTCTCCCCAGAGGCCAAAGCAACTGTGTTGTTCTCTGGGGTACTATGCAAGAGAGGAAGAATGTGCTTTAAATACTAAAATGAGGAAGCCAGCATCAAAATTAGTAGTAACTAGAGGCTTTGGCTGCATACCAGAAGCTTTTTCCAATTCTTTTACAAATTTCCCTGCTTTCAATCTTGGCCAAAGCCTTATCATCTGATATATTCAAAAATTTGGAGAGAAAAAGCCTTGGCATCTAGGTTCTGAATGTTAGTGTAGCATTCGTGGAGTTCTTTGCTACATTCCCATACGCTACTCTTATAGTCCCATTGAAGGCAATGGGCAGTACTGAGGTGCAGCTCCAGAATATCATCCAAAATCCAATGGTTCATAGATAAAGAAAGGAGTTATTTTTCATCTTCTGAGCTTTTTGATAATAGTGATGATGCAGGAAAAGCTCTTTGCACAGCTCTAACAAATGCTACTGGAAAATATTTATAGGAAAAAAAAAGCCTGTGTAGGGCGATCATTGCTCTGTGACCTGTGCAGTTTCTGACAGAGTATAGAATGTGGACATCCACGCCATGGTAACTTACTCCAGCACTTTATCTGTCCTTCATGACTTTGCCTAATCCCTTTCTGAATCTGTGTATCCTCCTGAAGTCCATAGCATCCTGAGGTGGGAGGGAGGCCAAGGGGATATCATATTCATCACCTACAGTATCGTTCCTTCTTTGTGTTGTGAAATGAATGGCAAGGAGACAAATCTTCAGCTACTGCCAGTTGCTTTTCCAGAATTTATGCAGAAAGCTGTGTCAAGCTGACTGATCAAACTAGACAAAATGTTCCCTCCAAAGTATCATTTAGGCAAGCATACAGATCTGTTGATATTGAGACATTTCATTAATCCATTTAGATTTTTTGAGTATGTTTGGAAGCTTGCTCTTTCCCTGTCTCTCATTCCCCATCTCTTTAGGAATCATTATATTTAACTTAGATATACTTACATACCAATTTCCAGGTTTAGTAGTTGATATTTTTGTTTTGAAATCTGCTTTAATTTCAGTGTAAAACTCTGAAATTCCAGAATTACTTAAACCCAGAAGGAGACAATTTTTTATCTTCAGATATGTTTCCGTTTCATTATCCAAAAGAAAAGAAAAATAAGTTATTTCCATCCACATCAGATGTTGAATTTATTTCCAGTATTGCAAGCAAAATGAAAATATGGTGTTCAGACAGTTTTCCTCCTACATCTTAAGAAAAGGCAAAGTTTTATTTTATTTCAGAAGTCTTACACAGCAGCATTTAGATTGTGGTATTCATTGGTCTACTGCAGTCTCTCAAATAATCAAAATATGTATGCCATGGGTAGATGGCATGGAATAATCCAAGCAGTAGCCCTACAGGATTGGGTCATGGTAAATTCCCCCAAATATACAGTTAACTGTTAAAAATTACACTTTGTACACAGCTGTGAAGTTGCTAGAGTAATCTCTGTCTCCTTACTGCTCAGTCAGTAAAAATCCAGATGAACAACTAGCTCTTGAAGATGCTCTAGATTTCTCAGAGTCCTTTGAACCGGTGGGATTTGATTAAAAAGAAAATCAAAACGACAGAGGAAAATTGCCTGTAATATCTGTGACTTCTTTTCCTGGAACTACTGCACTGAAATTTTGAAGCATAGGAAGTTTTTGAGGACTTCCTTTTGGAAACTGTACTTTTATGTCAAGTAAGGCCAGAACAATTTGAAAGGATATGGCAATGTTTGTATGAACAGTCAAAAAATCACCCCAGATTTAATAAGTGGGTAAAGTATTTTATGTTATGTCAGTGAACCAAGACAGCACAGTAAGCGTGGATGGTGCAGAGATGTAGAAGTCTAACCCTGTAATGTTCCAGGCAGCTGTTTTCTACCAGAGTTACTAGGACTTTTCCTGAGAAAAAGTAGAAATCCCTTTGCTTGCTTTAATCTCAACCTTATATGCCACTTAATGGAGAACAAGAAATAATCCTGATGACAGATGTGTAATTGGATCAATTAAATTTTACTTTCCCTATAGTTTATTCCACACTACATTTTGACACCATCTTTCTTATTAGGAAGATAGCCATGATAGGAGAGAAAATTGCTTAGATACTGGAGGCTTTTTTTTGGTTTATTGTGAAGCAATAGAAAACAACCAGAATGACCAGGAATTCAATGTTAAATATGAGCCTAATTAATGTTTTAACAGTCCTTTATTTTAACAGGCATTATTATTTATTATAACAGCCATTATTTTTAAAAAAGTAACCTTTCTTATGCCATACCAAATGATAAGATAGAGGACTTCTGCTAATGTAAATTGGTACAAAGCCAGGGCTCTGCCTTAAGCTTTGAAAGTGATATAAGTCATATAAGAAAATCTACTAGGATGTGCAGCTTTTTCTCCTTTTTTTCCCCTTCTTTTTTCCTCAATATTCCACATGTCCTTTAGTGGAATTTTAGTTTTTAGAATTACATGTTGTAATCTGTGAAACAAAGCTATTGCAGACAAATATATACAGATATGTACAAATATGGTATAACAGACAACTCACATCCTTTCCTCATTACCATCTAGGATGTTTCAAAAGAAAAACAAGATTTTTTTTTTTTTCCCAATTGGACAGGCTTCTGGTTGTGCAGAAATTGGATGAGACTGATTTTACATCAATATTCTCAGTAAAATTAGACAGATATATTAGTAATCTTGCTCCAGTCTGTGTGCTGACAAGCAGTGTATGAGTAATGAAGAGGTCTCTCTAATGTGACCCTACTGCAGAGCACTAATGAACAGGAGTGTACATTATTAGTTGATAGTACATACCAGAATGAGAACAAAGAAATGCAATTCAAGGTGCTGCTTGTATATATAATGTTCTAATAATAATGTTTGTTGCCCCAGAACAGCTTGAAGCTTTGGGGCAGTTCAGTAAGTCTTTCTGGCATAATTTCCCAATGTTTATATTTTAATTTCCCAAAGATTCTTTCTAAGAGCAAACACGAATTGCTTTCTGTAAATGCTGGCTTTGTAATTCATTTAATCACAAACATAAGGCTGTCCATGTCACTGGTTTATTGGTTTAGAGTTTTATAATTTTCCATCTAAGTTACAATGTTTCAATAAATCTCTTCAAACAAATAATATTAAAAATCACTTCATAAATTAAATACTTTTTCATTGTTACTGAATAATATATGTTTAGGATAAGGAATGCCTAGTTATTAACAGAGTGTAAAATCATCAATCAGTTTCAGCTGACCAGCTAATTGGAGGAAGCATCTGGTCTATGGTCTGGATAGCCCTCAGATGACTGAGGAAGCCAAGAAAAAATGCTTGGATGACAAGCAGTCTTCCAAGTCCAGTATAGTCCAAAGTGATTTTGATTTGTTTCATTGAACACAGTAGCAGCTTGCTCTATCATTCCCTCAGAAGTGGTTATGTTCAGGTTACACAGGTATGTGAGGAAGCTCAAAGCTTACTCATATTTGGAAGCACAGCAGATGTGATTCTCATCCTCCTATCAAAAGTAGCCTATTGAAATGCCATTGCTTTCATTAAGAATAAAAGTCAGCCTCTAATCTGTATTCTGAATCCTGTAAAAGTGTGGAAATAATGGAGGAGATAGGTTATGTTTTGTTAGAGTCACAGTGTTTGTACACTGAGGATTTTTCATGCCTGACAAATAAAATAACAGGTTCTAATGTACTGGGACCAGTCTACTGCCATGTACCACCCATCAGTACTCTCTAGATTCAGTCATGAAGTCATGAATCATATTGGTTGGATAAGTATAGTTAGAGATGTAGGGGAATAAATTCAAGTTGAGTAAGACTCATGGGGGGGAAAAAAACCCCAAACAAAAAATAAACCACCACTCTCCCCTTAAAAAAGCCCCAAACACACCACAAACAAAAACTGAAGAAAGGCAGTGCAGAACTGCAAACATCATACCTGTTAAATGCCTTTAGCAAGCTCTGATGCCCATGCTCATGAAAGAGACAGGAGAAAAACATACCATGTGCCTGCCTGTGGCCCTGCCAGCATGGCCCAACTGCATGCTGATTGATCCTGAGGGTGCAGGGACTGTGGCTGCTGTGGGCTCCTAGCACTGCACTAGAGTCACTGTGAAGCACTGCTAGAAATTAGAAGAATTATTCTGTAATTCATATGGTGTCTTTCTAGAAAGTGGTCATCATGTGCTATTAGAGATTGCATCTCCTTGTGTTCTGTTGACTAAAAATTATAATTTATATCCTTAAAATATACATCACAGTATCTGTGACTGTGACGTTTACAAGCTTGTACTATGCCAGGTTGACTGACAAGATAATACATATTTAAATAAAAAATGAAAGTGGGGCTGCACTAGATTCCCCTGGAAACCAACTGACAATTAAACAACACTCAATTTTCCTTGTACCATAAATTAATGGAAAGATAGAACAATCAGTGAGGAAGCTTACAGCCAGAAAATACCATTTACGTGACGTGATCATTAATAGGAAGTCAATATTTACTGCTTTGTAAATATGCAGTCTTGTCTTTTTTAAGTCATGTACAGAGCTATGATATATGTCAGTTCTGTAGAGTGATGACTACTGTTGCTGCAAACAGCTATGAAATAAATATACTGCCAAATGCTATTAGTACTTGTGCTTGCCATAGAAATTAGAGAAGCTTACATACAATTCTTAAATGAGGGCACCATAAGTAGCTCTGGGCAATAATTCAGACTGTCCGATCGTGTCAATTTTACAAGAGGATTGTGACTAACAATAGCTCTCTAGTACCAGGAATAGTGAGAGCAGCCTGGGACAGGATGCTGGATGTGGAAATTCAGGTTATGGGTTATCTCAGTGCTGCTACCTCAGGTGGAAATCTCTTGCTTTTTTATAGCGTTAAATGTAAATGGAGGACCCGCTGGAGGCAGCTGAACCTGGGCAATATCAGGGAAGTCAGTGTAATATTTAGGAATAAAGACCTGAATAATCATACAAGTGTCTTTTACATGTAATGCAAGGGCTCAGACCTTGTGGACTTTAGAAAGTAATCTGTTACTTCAAGATGCTAGGTTACATTTGCAATACAAGGTAAAGACCATATATAGCATAGGTGGCAGTTAAGTGTGGTATTACCACTGAATAACACCAGTCATTTACTGTTGAAGAAAAGTTATACCTCAAAATTAAAACTGGTGATGGATTTAAAGGCATCAGATTAGCTGAACTGAATACAATAACAACTTAAGTGACATTATTTAAGAAAAAAGATAAATCACTTGTTCCTGTCAATATACTGGAACAGGGACAAAATCTCACTAACATAAAGTGTAACAAAACTTTTTTATTCAGTTCCAAGGTGAAACTGCTTGACAGCTTGTTTCCTTAGTTCAGTAAAAGACAAGGTCGATGTGGCAAAGTATAATTGAAATAAATCACTGTCTAAACCTAAATTCATTATAGTATTGGAGCAATAACCCTCTACTTAAGGTTGCACCTCCAGATTCAGACTCATAAAATATTGTTATAGCCAAGTAATAATGCTGAAATACCAGTCATGTTTTCAGTCAGTGTTCAAAGTAGTTAACAGATTCATTATAATTAATGTTATAATTAGTTAAGATATTTTAGGATTGCAAATGTCCTAGCATTTGCCTTAACTGGAGGTGACTTCTTTTTGAAGCTAGAAAAAACTCCCAACAGCCTTGAGATGTCCACATACTTTGTTTCCAGATACTTTATTTTTGACAAGAAACTTTTGAAAGAAAATGCTTTTTTATTTTTATTTTCTTTAAAGGATTTCTGTGGATTGGTTTGAGAAATGAGCAAAATTAAAGTCTTCAACTAAAACTGATGATTTTTTACTTTGATCATATTTTCATCCTTTAGAGCTGAAAAGCTGAAATCCATACAGTAACCTGTTTTAAAGTGCTATTTTAAAGAAAGAAGGAGAAAGAAATGGATGTTTCTCACTGAACAAAGCAAAACTTTCTTCCAAAAACTTTTGCAAAAATACTTGCCATTTCTAACCTGCTTTATGGTGTATATTTCCTAGTTGGAGAAGCATATTTAGATAGCACAGATAGACTCTTTAACTGATGACTTTCTCACTGTCAGTCTCACGAGGATGACTATTGTCTTGTGGCAAGGGAAAGTAATCATATTTGCAATAAAAAAAAATAAATCCATGTTCAATTGCAGAAACATGCATTATTAGAAAAAATACCTTTATGAGCTGGGTAAAACCAAGATACTATTAAAGTCACTCTACTTTGCCTTTTGAAGTTTCTATGATATATGCTCAGTACAGGGAGAGTCTCACATACCTGTGCCCATACCTGGGGACGCGATTCAACAACATACCTAGGCTTTGCAGTGTCCTCTGTATTCTGAATGGAAGTGCTGTTATATTACTTGGTGTAAGGAAACTATCATTATTTAGTTACAGAAACTCTAGTGATAATATTAATGATGGAATATTTGCTTCTTGGAAGAATACATTATATAAGTAACTGTAGTCTGTAGTTTAGAGAAATGATACAAAGTGGATGACCTTTGTGTCCGCTATTGATTTTATTTAATCTAATTAAGAGCCAAATTAAATGGTCTCTGATGAAATGCAGATGAGGAAGAACTCAATATTTTGGCTTTGCAGTTCTTTGTCAGCAATGGCTCGCTTAGGAGTTAGGAGCATTATGAAATGTGTTAATACCTAACGTACTTCCTGTCCTCCCTGATGGGAGCCACTTACGATGTGGTTGCAGGCGCCAGCCTGAACCTTGCCAGGGTGGGCTGGCGCCTGCAGTGCAAGCCAGAAATGTCCTTTCCTGCTTGAACTCCTAAAATATCCTGATGTGCCGTCTTGGCATGTCACCTCAGATCCTCATCAAGCCATACTGCTTTTCATTGCCATACATGGACATGAAGGACAAGTTTCTGCACTGTTTTGCACAAGGTGGGTATGAAGCACTGGCAGATCCACATCAGTGGCATGTAACTCTTTCTAGTATCAGTTGGGGGGTGGGGACTTGGCCAAATGTGTTCATCTTACAGGGTAAGAAGTGTAAGGAAGGGGAATGCCAGCTTGTGTTTCTGGTTTGGAGGCTGTATGATGGGAGCTCGAGTTCTTATTGTTTTGACAGGGAAAGCCTGAGCTGGTGCTGATAGAGGGATCTGAGTAAGCTCATGTTGTTCACATTGATAATATTTTCTAGGATGATTAGTTACCTTTATTGCAATAGTAGCTACATGTTATTAACACTTTACATGAAGCAGGCATAATTATGTTGTGGGGTGTTTTGGGGAGAGGGGGAGTTGATGCTTTTATTCTTGAGAGCTAAAGGATTAATCTTGAGTAATCAAACGTATGTGGTATTGAGCTAGAAGGAGTATCCTTTATATAAAGAGATTTCTATTTTGTTTATACCATGTTTGTGAATATGGATGAGACTATATCTGGTAGTTCTTGGTTTGTATATGCTTTGGAGTTTTGGTAGCATGCATGCACTGTGTAAATCATCATCCAAAAAAACCCCAGTAACATATTGCAAGGAGGTTTTACAATCTGTCTGCCGTGTGTATTTTTCTCTTTGGATACTAAGGTACTGAAACCATCACATAGATTTATCACTTACTTGGAGGCCTTAGAGCAGCTCAACAAGTTTTTTTATGTGCCCATTTGCCATCTATTTTAAGTGGACTTGGTAGCTACTTTTTATAGCTGAGTCATTGTATAAATCCTTGAATATTATTCATGCATAAATGCTATTTTGAAATGATAACATTTATCATGCATTCAACTTTTCAGTCAAACACAAGTGTAATGTTAATATTAAGTGTTTATTTAGTATAAAAATACTGAATATTGAGTATATAAAGTACTGAATTTAGAATATGAAATATATGGAAGAGAAGACAGCTGAGAGCTGCTTATGTGGGTCATCAAAGAAGATTTAGACAGTGAGGTGTCATATCGTTAATGTGCCACACTCTGATTTTCTAGTTCAGTTGTTCACTTCCAAAAAGTCAGTGTGATGGAAGCATTTTGTTTCACAAGTCACAGATTGTGGTTGCTGTGTGTACTGTATATTATTATTGTTTGTGCTAACAATTTGAAGGTGGCAACATCTAAGACATGCTATGCTAGGCTCTATAGCAGCATAAGGAAGCCTGTCCCTGCCTAAGGAGAGCTGTGATCTAAGAGAAGAGATGATTGATGGAGAGATTAGGAGTCCAAAAAAGAAAGAATAAATCAGCAGTACTCGTATGGGCATTTATTGGTAAGGTAGTAGTGGTACCAAACTGTACAATATTTATGGATGCAACGGTCAGACTAATATGAGAAAGGAAGAAAATATTTATTTTAGCCTAAATTGTCAACTGCAGATGTCTAATATCAAATATGCAAATTAATAGGATGTGAGAATCTCTTACCATTCCCACTGAAATTAACTGTCGTAGGTGCCTGAGGGCATCTCTCACAACCAGCCCTGACTTTATGAATTCTCATTTGGAGGTGAATTTGTAAGTGTCTTCATATGTAAGTATGTTTCTTAGCAGCTTGCATCCAGCAATTTCTTGTAAAGATTTTTTATTTGTTACATAATGGTAATTCTAGCAAATTCTAATGTTTCTGAGAATATAGTAGGAAGACAGCAGGATGGCTAAAACCACAGAGAAGAGACCTGTATATACCTACAAACAGAAGTTAAACAGCTCAGTTTTTCCAAGAGCATGAATATGTAAACCCTGCACAAAAATCTGCAACATACTGGAATTCTCTTCCTATTTTAGGGCAATGCTGCAGCTTCTATGGTCTGAACTAAAGAGTGGCTTCCTGGTATTTCTGGTGTAGTAGTGTTCAGGGCTTGATGCTAACAAGAATGAAAACTTGGAGGCTGTCCATTCTTGTGAAGGGTGCACTGGGGATTGCCCTTTAGCCCCTATAGAGAAGGAAAATCAAGACAGACATAAGTATTCTTGGATATTAATGCTTTCAACACTGTTAACAAAGCTGCACTTTTCTTCTCATTTTCTCTGTTTCCTCTTTCTGTGTCCACACAGCTTTCTTTCATGTATTTATTAAATATTAATTAGATGGTAATGTACTCCATTAAATTACAGGAAACATTCCTGTGACTTTATGCTTTGAGCTTTGCAAAATCAGTAAGGAAATACATTAAAACACTAGTACAGGTGTAGTGTAGTTATATTCATTTGTGCCATTTAAGTCTGTACTGAATTTCTCTCATTGTCTTAAAATCTGTAGAAAACAGACGTTTTTACACAAATGTGATAATAAACAATAGATTTGTAAGATCAGGGAAGCACTTGTTCTGTCTGGCTTCTTACTTAGGTAAGTCACCTTCAAGTTTGAAGCAAGCAGTGGGACTGCCCACTCTGGCCTCATTTTGCTGTGAAGAAGACGTTTCACAGAGTCACAGAATGTTAGGATGTAAAATATCTCAGTAATTGAAAGATAAATGTAAACAATAAAATTATGTAAATAATGTTTCAAGGCCAATGCAGATCTCCTCTAGCCACCTGATGCATCTCCTGTGTGCCTGCAGGGATTGTGAAGTGTGCTGTATACCCACGCTGAATTTTGTGAAAGGCAAAAGGTGGCTGAAGGCTTCAGTTTGCAGTTGTTTTGCTTTAGTTTTTGTGATCAGCCTCCTGAAAGAAAGTCTTGGCAAGTTGTCTTCATTGAAACTTGCTGAAAAAAACAGCTAGAAACAACTCATTTACAAAGGAACTTTATGGCTTATATGTATTGATACTGTGTGGTAGCATTGTTCTGGAAGCTCCTTAGGTTTTTCTTATGCTGTGGCTGCAGTTTGTGCCAGCTGCAATGACTGTGTTTGGGTTATTAGACCTAGAGATATTTCCTATTTCTAGGATCTGGCAGTATATCACACCTGTTGTTCTATCACTACTAGAACTAGGAACAGATATTGTTAGGATGCTTAAAAAAATCAGTGTCCACTTTGGACTGCATTGATTATAAACTCTAAATCCTGAACATGGACCCCACTTCTTGAGCTGAATTCAGTAGCCTTCTATAAAGGTATTCTCTTTCATACACAGCTTTTTTGCCTTATTTTTTGTGTTACTGTAATATGTGTGCAACCTAAATTAAAAAAAAAATACATCCTGCACTTGTAAGGTAAACATGATACAGAATCTGGGAGCAATAGTTCTGCAACAGTCAGAAACACTGTTGTGTTGCATTATATCCTGTGTGGCATTAGTGACCACAGGAGTTGATCTTGCAGTTGCCACCAGATGGATCACCACATTTATATAGCACCAGTCACTGTCTTATTTATTCTTCATAGTATCCAGTGTTGTAGTGAGTTGGCTCTGGCTGAACAGCAAGTCCCCACCAACATCACCCTATCACTTTCCTCCTTAGCTAGACAGGGGAGAGAGAATATAAGAGACTCATGGACCAAGATAAGGGCAGGGAGATCACTTAGCAATTACCATCACAGGCAAAACAAATTCCAGTTGGGGAAATCAGTTTAATTTAGTACCAATCAAATCAGAGTAGGATAATGAGAAATATAGCCAAATCTTAAAAAAACACCTTCCTCCTCTCACCCCTCCCTTCATGCTGGGCTCAGTTTCACCCCTGATTTCTCTACCTCCTCCCCTGCAAAAGTGCAGAGGGCCAGGGAATGGGGGTTGCAGTCAGTTCATCACACATTGTTTCTGCTGCTCCTTCCTCGTTAGGGGGAAGATTCTTCACACTCTTCCCCTTCTTCAACACGAGATCCCTCACACTGGAGACAGTCCTCCACCAGCTTCTCCAACGTGAGTCCTTCCCAGGGGCTGCAGTTCTTTATGAACTGCTCCACATGGGTCCCTTCCATGGAGTGTGTTGTCTCCTCCAGCATGAGTCCCCCACATGGTCACAATTCCTGCCAACAAACCTGCTCCAGTGTGGGCTCCTCTCTCCACAGGTCCTGTCAGGAGCTTGCTCATGGGGTCACAGCCTCCTTGGGACATCGACCTGCTCCGGCATGAGGTCCTTCATGGGCTGCAGATGGATATCTGCTCCATTATTTACCTCCATAGGCTACAGGGGGACAGCTTGCCTCACCATTGTCTTCACCATGGGCTGAAGTGGAATCTCTGCTCTGGTGCCTGAAGTACTTCCTCCCCCTCCTTTTTCACTGCCTGTGGTGTCTGCAGAGTTGTTTCTCTCCCATATATCTCTCCCAGCTGCTGGTGTCATGCAGTTTTTTTCCCCCAGTTAAATATATTATCCCAAGGGTGCTACCACCATCACTTGATGGGCTTGGTGTTGGCCAGTGGCAGGTCTAACTTGGAGCCAGCTGGCACTGGCTCTGTCAGACACAGAGGAAGCTTCTAGCAGCTTCTCACATAAGGCACCTTTTAGCCCCAGAGCTTTTAAAACCTTGCCACACAAACCCAATACAAGTGTGAAGTAAACAGCACTAAGTAAACAGCAGAACGCTTCAGTACCCTTCGCTGATTTATGAACATACAAAGTACAGCAATAAAATCAAAAGCAAGAAGCACTTAAAGTGTAAAAGAAAAAAAATGTCATTTTTGCATACACCAGGAAACCTGAAATTGTGTTAGTGGTTTGGAGTGAAAATGCAGTGAAGCCCTTCCTTACAAGAAGATTTTAGTACTTAATTACTGTGTAGTTTTTCGCTCTGATTTGGACTCCTAACCAGAACAAAATAGTAGGTATGCTACAACCTTGCTTGAGGGAGCAAAGGCTGGTCTAGTCAGCAGTTCACCTGCATGACCTTTACATTTCCCTGATGGAGCATGCAGGCTCTGTTTCCTCTCTTGTCTTCTGTAAGGAGAGAGGTGTAGAGTATCTCCAGCTTAGCATGCATATGCTTAACTCCTGTTAATCCTTTTGGGAGTTACACTGTGGTATCAAATAAGTATATACTTTTAATCTCCAAAGCAGGCCCTTAAGAGGTAACGGGAATTTATAGGTCTTAGCAATTTGCAGCAGTGCAGGTGAATAAAGAGAGTCTTTAAAATAAAGGAACTGCTGACTCAGCCTAGATAGAAGCGTGGGAGTAAAACTGAAAATTCAGCAGTGCACATCCCTCCTCATCTATCAGCTGATAGAACGTAATACCCTTTTCCTGCTTATCCTCAGAGAGTGGCACAATGTAAAGAACTGGAGAGATGGGTGTCTAAATAACAGGAGATCACTCATGTTTGGAGACCCTTCAAAGGGTAGCTCCTCGGGGTATCCTCCCACAGCTGACAGGGAGAAACTAAAAATATTAAGGTTTACTTTACATCTGAAAGCTAACAGAACTGTCTGAGTAAATTCAGTAGAGCTCACTAACATTCAGCTAGATTTCCTTTGCTACCAAAGAGTGTGAAGAGCATCTGCACTTTGTCACTTCTATGTTTTGTAAGATTCAATACTTGTCCTAATTTGAATAACAGCTATCCAAATAGCTCACTGCCAATATGCGTTGAGTAATAACACCATTGTGTAACATCAGGTTTATGTAATATGCTATTGTCAGATGATAGATAACAGAAATGCAAATT
This sequence comes from Galbula dea, assembly GCA_013399015.1. Taxonomy (NCBI): domain Eukaryota; kingdom Metazoa; phylum Chordata; class Aves; order Piciformes; family Galbulidae; genus Galbula; species Galbula dea. The sequence continues at coordinate 918,987 of VWZX01009423.1, forward strand.
TGTTGTATGGGATGAGCACATTTTGAATCTACATGTGAGGGCTAATCTTAATTAAATGAAGGGTCACTTCAGCCCACATATAATTATGTTATGCCTCCAATCGTCCAAATGGCTCAAATGTCTGTAAATATGTTGAAAACCAGTTCATAACATACAGCTTAGGAATAAACAGCAAAGTCAGAGATGCTGTTCCTGCTGATAATTTAAAATCATCATACTTTCAGGCAGTTGTATTTATTTCCTTAGCTACTGGTGATTGGATGAGTAATAGGAAATTGTACAGTGGAATAAGAGGGCTAAAAGAAAATAATGGCCTTGTAGTTGTGTCACTTAATATTTCTCTTTCTAGTTGTCTAAAACTATTCTGGGAGGTAGATATTACTCAGGGTACTTGAAGAACCAGAAGCTTGTTCTTGTCAGGCAAGGGGTTTTTTTTAAATAAGTTTAAAAATGATAAATGACATTGAATGTTATAGTTTAAGGATGCAGAAATTCCAATATTTCTGGATTTTATTCTCGCTGCCCACTGCAGATAGCTTTTGAATAAAATGTGCACCTACATACTAAATGCCTACTTCACCATGTAGAATGCAAGAAAAAAAAGACTGTGAACACAATTCCATAAAGTAAATATTGCCTGTAGTTGTAGATATGGAGGCATTTTGAAATTGCAAATGCAATGAAAAAATGCAAATAAAAAGCCTCTGTGCTTGCAGATACTTATGGAGAAATTTCCGGGATCAGTAAATGCCTCTTCTCATTCATTATATAGAACCATAGCAAGATGCAGCTGGTATTTCTGATGAAATACTCATTTTTTTTAACTTCCTGTAGTTTAACTTATCCATGATCTGAATAACAGCTTTTACAACAAAAAGCTTTATGGGTTTATTCTGAAGGCTGATAACATGAGGCAAAATATCAGAACAATCAAGTGTATCCATAAATCCATATAACAACTGGAAAAACATGTCTTTAAAAATCTTTATGAACCTGGTTGGTGTTCTATATAGAGGAAATACCTCCCTAGGAATGCATATCTGCAGTTAAATTAAAAAGCAGATGACATTACACAAAATGAAGAAATGTAAACCTGAAGTTTATGTTCATGACTTCAAAGTCTAGAGATGTGTACCTGATCTCAGAAGTGAAACAAAAGCTCAACCCTAAATCAGCTGCTCTTCATTATAATTTACATACATGTATGTAAATAGAAGTGAATGAAACAGTAGAAAAATGTGATAATTTACTGTATTTCCGTGAAGAATTGTATGTAAACTTTTTGTATCTTAACTTACACTTGATGTCCTTCAAGGACTATAAAAAGCAAGTCCTGGCATGGGTCAGGAGCCTCCACTAGAATCACACAGAATCACAGAACGTTGCTCATGTGTAGCAGCATTGGGAAGTTTTGGCTTCAGAGTGACGTTAGGTGAATTCCCTGGCAATGGCAGCTGTTCGGGAGCTAGCTGCTGATGTTTTTAATGCTGGTAACCCAACTCCATGTTACAGCTTAAGACTGCTGTTGTACAACTCAGCACGTGGGTGGCTGCTGCCTTCCCTATTCCCCTGACCTTTTCCTTGTTTGAGTGTGGAGTCAACCATGTTAGACTGAAATGCCTTCACTGTTGATTTAAGATTGAAAAAAAGAGAAGATTTTGCATTGGGGTGTTGACTCTGGGAAGAACTCATGGGCTCCATTTCGTTTGCTTTGCTGTTGTCATGGTGATCTTTAACATGGAAGTGGTAAAAAATGGCCTGAGGTAATAACATTTGCAGCTCTTCCAGCTGTCTGCAAAGTAAACATGTGTATGTGACTTTTAGATTCTAGGATGTAGGTTTTTAATAAGTGGTGAATTTCAGTCCCTAAAATAAAAGTAATTTTTTAAAATGAGCCCTTTGAAATGTGTATTTATTTGTCTATAGGCTTGTATTTTAATTCTGGTGTAGTTAATAGTATGGATTGTAACTGCATTTTTATGCTTTGAGAATTTATATCTCAATTCTTAGCTTTCCCAAGGGGGGACTATAAGATCCTGTAATCCTCCCAGGTCCAGCAGTAGAGACAGTCTTGTAAACATGAGAGTTTTCTCCATAAAACTGTCCTCGAAAAATAAATCTCTGCAATTTGCCTCCTATCACTCTGTTCATCACTTAACTCCAGCAAATATCATGTTTCATTACTCAATAGGTCTACTCTAGAAAAGTCTTCAGATCAGGGCTGTAATTCCTCTCTCTGTTTACATGTGTGATGTTATTTAAAGATGTCCTGTTACTTACCTAAATCATTATTGACCAGACTTTTTTTCAGAATAACATTTTTTTTTGTGCTGTGTGATTACAAGGTGAGTGGAATGGAGAGAAAAAAAGTGCATTGTTGGAGGGGTTGGAGAGCTTTTTCCAGTCTTTGTATTTTCTGAGGTCAGAAAATTATTTCTGAGGAAACTGTTAAGGACAAATGAAGCAAGTAGTGTCTACAAGGCATCCAGTTTCTTTGGCAGTGCCTTAAAGCAGTGTGAAGAAAATGGACTATTTCCCAAGATTTCTGTTTGAGAGCCATGCTCAAAGGCTCTGTGAAGAACTTTCCATTGGTAGCCAAGTACCAAGATAGTAGGGGACTCTTCCAGCAGCTCCAGATTTCCTTTATGCCCTCTTATGTTGCTACTTAGGCATGTGAAGTGACGTGTAAATGGGCATAGCCAACAAGATGACTTGTGGCAATGTCCATTGGGATCTGGGGTCACATCTGTCACTGTATATTTCATTGCCTTCTTTCTATCCAGCTCAAAAAAAATCTTCTCTTGCAACTCAGAATAATCCTTCCTTTAGGTGATATTTCTGTCTTTATCTAGCCATTCCTACAAGACTTCACTCTTCTTAAATTATGAAATAAATTCCTTCAGCACTGGAAGAAGACCTGAAAAATGTATCTGTCACTGGCCTCAATTCAGACTGAGGGAATGTGGCATGCTGGTTGCTGTAGGACTGTCCCAGCAGTTAAATTTGTATCTGTCCAAGATGATGTTTTGTTTCTCTGCACATTTTTCTGTTCACATCTCCAAACTTGGAAGCTGCTTGTTAGAGCTGTATGAGTGTGTGGTCAGTTTTTTACTTGGAACCTAAAAGCTTAGGACAATTTGGGACTAGCTAGGCTTTTCATCTTGGAAAAGCTGTGTCCAAGTCTTGGCCTGCATGGCTAGGTATGGTTCCTACTGATAATGCTGGCACAGCCAGCAAAGCTGAAACAGGTTCTAGGTAGTGATTGGTGAGTAAAAGATTTGTGTACAGAACTTAGTATACAGACACTATTTGTGGTAACTGCTCTGCTTCCCACTATTTTTTGTAACTTGATAATTAGAAACCAAGTGTTATTGATGATGGCTTTAAAATAGGAATCTATAGTAGTTTAGTATCTTTTGCTTCTATGATTCTATGCCTTAAGCTACTGGAAAAATTATTTACTATGTCACAAAATTTCCTGCCTTATTAGTTAAAGGAAAATATTTCCCTACAGATATTTTCACATGTAATGCTATTTCCCATATTTCACAAGCTGCTTGCAGTTTAAACTTAATCGTATTTTCCTCTCTGTCACTGAAGCTTTTTAGAATTACCTTAGAGATCTAGATCATATCTGGATATTTCTAGCGTAATTAGATTTGACGTATCAGACTTTGTTTATCTCACTTAATGCCTAAAGGCTTGTTTCTGATCTGATATCTGCAGAGGCATAGCACTAAATTTGGAATAAACTCTGTATTGGAGATGCTAATAGCAGTCTGTGTCCAAAATAGTTACTCTGCTCTCTCCCTGAATCCTAAAATGTGTTAGGTTGGAAAGTCAGCCTGAACTGGAGATGCTCCACAGAGAATTTTATTCTCATGAATCAATGAATTAATGATCACCAACAGTTTATATTTTACCCTCAATAAATGAATAATATTTTTGGTTATCTCTATTCACGTGCATTCTCCAAGGATAACTCCATGCACATGACTCCCATGATTTCACATCTTTCTTTGCTTTAAAAGAGTTTGATATGGTCATCCCATGCTATAGACGCTTCCCATAGTACTACAGCTACTGCTGTTGTATTGCAGTACATATTGGCTGTCGATCCATCAATTCTTACTGCTGAGTTATTTGTGTTTGGAGCACAGTCAGTTACACTGTGGAAATGGGTTTGCTTCATTGTCTTGAATGGGCTGGCAAAACTCTGTCATCATCCTCTCTCCACACACATTTTCGTCAAGAGACTTGGTTACATGCTAATTTCTGTCACCAGACTTGATTGTGAAGGCTAGTTGTATTTAAAAGCAGAACATTTAGCTGTCTTGCAGTGGTTTTTCCATACTGAGTAAAAGGCATGAGGATCCTTCCTGTGTTCAGCTCTGAGAATGGAGTTTGGAGCAAAAAAACTGCTGTAAATAGGTCCATGTGCATACTGCTTTTCACTGAAACCCTGAAATATATTTGTCAGATAATCTGAGCTGGTGCTCCAGCTCAGAGCTGGATCACTTTATGCTCGAGCCAGACTTTGTTCATCCCTGATTTATGTGTTGTGTAATGTAAGCTATCAGCTCTAGTTGTTAGGAAATATATTTCAGATTCATAATTGTCTATTTATGTCATTTGAACCCTGATTGGAGTAAGTTAAACTCAATGGGGATAGTTAATCTTTGTGACTGCTATCACTTTTGTGAAAGGAGCCCTTTTAAAAAAGTGTCAGACTCCCAAAATCTTTGTCTATAGGCAGTGTCTTTGAAGACACCTAATGCATTTGTGGATTTCCTGAATAAGATAAAGTAAGGGAAAGGTGGTTTTGAATTATCTGTTTGTTGTTGTTTAGGCCCACCCAGCTGGCAATGAGGCACCATGCAGCTGCTCACTCACTCCTACTCCACTCCAGTGAGATGGGGAGGAGACAATGCAACAAAAGGCATAAGGGTTGAAACAAAGGACAGGAAAGGTTCACTCACCAATTATGGTCACAAACAGACTCTGTTTGGGGAAACAATAAAATTTAATTTAAACAACAAAATCACAACCAATTTACAAATGGAATCAGAGCAGGATAATGAGAAATTCAACCAGATTGTAAAAAACACCTTCCTTTCATCCCTCGCTTCTTCCCAGGCTCAGCTTTGCTCCTGATTTCTCTACCTTCACCTGTCCAGAGGTGCAAGGGGATGGGGAATGGGAGTTGCAGACAATTCATTACATGTTGTCTCTGCTTCTGCTTCCTCCTCCTCCTCAGAGGTCCTCCCACAGGAGACAGTCCTCCACAAGCTTCTCCAACATGAGTTCTTCCCACAGACTACAGTTCTTCATGAACTGTTCCAGTCTGGGTCTCTTCTGTGGGCAGCAGTCCTTCCAGCATTGGACTGTTTCAGTGCAGACTCCCCTCAGAGTCACAGCCTTCTTCAGAGGCATCCACCTGCTCTGTTGAGGGGTCTTCCACAGGTTGCAGACAAGCATCTGCCCCACCATTAACCTTTGTGGGCTGTAGAGGGACAGCCTGTCTCGCCACGGTCTTCACCACAGGCTTCAGGAGAATCTCTGCTCCATCACAGTTCCCCCACTCCTTCTTCAGAAAGCTTGGAGTCCACACAGATGTTTCTCTTACATCCCACTCCTCTCCAAAACCAAAGAAGTTGCCTAGCAGTTTTTTTCCCCTCTGAAATATGTTATCACAGAGGTGCTTCTACCATTACTGATTGGCTTAGCCTTGGTCAGAAGTGGGTCCAGCTTGGCGCTGAGGGATCTTCTGGCAGCTTCTCACAGAACCCACCTAGTAGCACCCCTTCTACCAAAACCCTGCCACACACAAACTAAACATACTTTTAACAGTTTGAAAATCTGCAGTTGTGTTTTGAAGGTTGTTTATAATCCTATGTTTTTATGGAAAAACAATATGGTAAATTAACGTTTGCTTACATGCAATACAGGTTTGGGCTACCCTTACAAAGAACAATATGCATATAATATTCTGCAATTCTCATAAAAATACAGGTACACAGACTGATTTTTCTGGTCTAACCTTTAGATGAAGAATGCTAGTTTAATATTCATAAGGCAGAGGGTAATGACTTGCTTTTTAAGTTCAGGTACACTGTAGAAAAAATGGATAGTGCCAAAAATTACTGTTTCTATAGAATTTGATTTCTTATTGGACTGTTTGTGTGGTTTCAGAGAAATATGAATTTATTAAGAAAAGACAAATGAATATCCTTTACTCATTCAAAGGTTCTGCATGCACTAATTAGTACTATATTATTTCTCAGCTATTCAAATTATACAAATAAATTTTAATTGCTAATCACACACACAGAATCACTCAGAATGTTAGGAGTTGCAAGGGACCTCGACTGATCATCTAATCCAACCCTCCTGCCAGATAATGGTAACAGAATCAGTTATTTTCCTTAAAAAGAAATCTACTATTTCAGTCATGGAATTGTGTCAGTGTTTCATACTAAAATTCAGTTGATGGAGACAAAAAGATCAAGAAGAATTTTTAGGAAGAGATTTACAGAAAAGTTATTGATTTCATTATTACAGGATGTTGATACTGTGGAAAATTATGAATTCAGTAAGTATTTTAGCCAAGAGCAGGGCAATAATTATTGTTACTATTGGTATTCTAGTATTATCCAAAATTTACTGAGCCCTTTAGAGGACAGCATAGCCTGCATCTTAAAAAATGCATGAAGTAGTGAGAATAGATTTAATATGCAGAGAGTGAGACTGATGTTAGGCAAACATCTCATTATTTACAGGTTTGCTCCTGTCTGAGTCTAAATTTAACACATTTGTGTATTTAAGCCATTTTTTGTCTGCACTGATCCATTTAAGTCAGGAGCAACCAACATGTAGCTCTTGAGTAGCCTATACACGACCCCCTGCCAGAGCTGTTTGCAGAACTGTGGTGAGGCTGCCCATCACAGTCATCACTGGGTAAATAAAGCCCACAGCTGCAGGAGCTAGTGAATGTTTCCAAGGCCAGCCAGGCACCCCAAGGCCATGCTCACACCCAGCCCCAGCTAGTCTGGGGTGGGAAACACTCCTGTCATCATCCTGTAGGTATGAAGTGCTTGAGAGCTTTACACTTGTTTCCCTGTTCCACTGCCTTCTAGCCCCATGCAGGGACATGTTGGCTTCTACTTTCACCCTCATAAAGCTCTGGATACATTGCATGTAGTATCAGCATGCTGGGCTATTTCTAGCCTTTTTTCTCCAACAGTTCTGGCTAGGTGAATAAGGGTTTCATACCTGTGTCCCCTACCATGCATATCTGAGAGCTCCATGGGGAAGAGTGCCTCCAGGAGAGACCTGGAAGGGAGTGGGAAGCTTTTCCAAACATTTCAGAGCAGGTGATCACATTGGAGTCAAAGCATGGTGTAAAGCAAGGGCAAATCTATGAGAAATGTAACAAATGAGGCATGAATAAAACCTTCGTATTTGGTTTCAATTTTCTGAAGCTGGAGATCTCAGAAGTAGGGCTGGTTAGAGCTCAGAAGTGAGGCTGTGATGAGAAGAAGGCAGGGAGATCATGTCAGAGGTAATTCTTATATGGACCAGAAAAGGAGGAGTGTGAATTCTGTCAGGCCACTGTGCAGCCATCTCTGTTATATATGTTTCTCCTTACTATTTGAGCTATCAAATATTCTAGTAATTTCAATCTTTTCCTCTTGCAGAGCCACAGATAATTTTTGGAGTCTTCTGTCAATAGGACAACTACTTGAAAATGGGAATATACATACTCTGAAGCTGATTTTTGGGGGGAGCTAGTTAAACTTTCCTGATCTGAGAAAAACTTAACAATATAAATGATGCTACTATATATTTGTTGAGTCCATCTCTGGGCAGCTTGTGAGCTGAACATACACTGAGCTGTGAATACCTGATTTCAGCTTAATGAAATGCTATCTTCTAAATTCTAAAAATATGATCACTTCAGGGCTCTATTTAACAATTTGTTCAAAGCCTGAGTCACTGAAGCTTAATTGCAGAACTGGAATTTTATGAAATCCAAGTCAACTGTTTTTGCCTTAAAAAAATATAACTTCATTTTATCATCCTCTTAAAACTACTGTGTATCTTGATATGCTTATTTCAACTTTTGATGGTGATGAATGAAAAAATGAGTGAAGAAGGAGGTGACTAAAGATGGACAGTTCTGAAAAAATATTTTCTTGGTTCAAAAAAAAATATTTTTATTATATTTGAAATACAAAAACGTGTTTTGATTTTACTGATGAAAAGATGGAAGGTTTCTGGTGGTCAGAGTGGTTGGCAGATATTTCTAATCTTAGAGAAATTATGTTTTCCTGATACTATTTTGATTTGGGAGATTCTGTGATACCAGAAAAAGAGAGAGCTTTTGTGACCACACTGCACATTGCTAGATTACTCTTGTGCCTCTTCTATTGAAATTAGAACCATCAGTACTCATTAGATACTTTCATTGTTTTGACATTGTTTAGTAATCCTTGTTTTTTGACATGTATAAGCTTATGACATGAACAGACCAAAATTACAGAAAATAAGGTCTGTAAGTAATCATCTGTGCAATCAAAAAAACTTCATTTTGTTTACAAAATCCAGCACAAGCAAATGCCATGATTTTTAATGTGTTTTCTCATGTTAAATATACAGAAAAAAATAGTTATGACAGATAATAATTTGAATGTGTATATACATACACATGCAACTACCTTTTTACCTTGTTATTTGTGTGTTATATAGTAAATGTAATTTAAAGGCAGTAGTCTCATAAAAAGAGAGAAGATATGTTGTCTTTGTCTGTGTGATGCAGTACCTACAATAGCACAAGGAGAGCAATTGGCAGCATTCTGGATGAGAGAGGGCCCTCAGTATCAGAGACTGCTTAAGGCACATCTCACTAGCTGCTTCATTTCCTGATTGCTCAGCATTTTACAGAAGATTGGAATTACAGTAAAAGCAAACTTACATCTTCGGTACAAATTACTCACTGTTTCTTTGATGCAGGGCTATTGCAGAAAACAACTTGCACTTTTCTAGTTTTTCACAGGTGCTTTTATAATCAAAGACAGTGGTAGTCTTGCTTCACCCAACCAGATGACTACAAATGGAAACTCTGTGCTCAATGCTAAACACTCGCTGTCAGACAAAATTTAAGCATCAGGAGGAGTCTACAGTGCTGGTCTTTTCCTCAGTAACAGTCAGTTCATTTCTAGCTACAGAATAGCATTCCTATCCATCACACATCTCATGGTGAAGCTCTCTGTGGTGATGGAATCCTACCCTTCATGGAAATACCAATTTCAGAGTTAAAAAAGATTCACCCCTCCATTCCTTCTGTTGGTGAGGCAAAGGTTCTCTTAAATTTGACATATGTCTGTGTGATCATCCTTAAATGCTAAATTGAAGTGCATTTTAAAGACCTGCATCTGTCTTTTTCACTATCTTCCCATTAACTTTGGTGATTAGATTGCTTATAGAAGTTAAGTCCTATGTCTGTATAGCCTCCTCATTTTGGTAATGAAAGGGTCTGTTAGGTCTGTACAGGAGCTGATTTCCCCAACTGTTCTGTTACAGTTATGTTCCACCGTTTACTTTCCTGAGATATTATGAAGGTGTGACAGTAAATAGACAATACTATGACAGGATGAAATATAGCCTCAAAGGCAAGGCCTTAGCCCTGTTCTATATATCTAGGCTTACACCTTAGGCTGCCCACAGTGTCAAATAATCAAATTGTGTTGTTTAAAATACTCATTGATATATGTTGTTTTATTTTCTGATGCTGAGAGATGACTTCAGGCTAGATTTTGCCCTTGCGTGTGCACAAGCAATTCCCTCTGTCTTTGAAGCAAGGTGACTCCTAACAGGAGCAGGATATTGTCCCTCAGCCTTTATGGCAATGCAATTATTTAATCAATTTGAGTTATGTTTTTGCAAAACCCCATAGTGCACCCAATCAATAATAAATGATCAATCAGTATTTCTGGTTTTAGTAAGTGATAGGGAATAAAACATGCTCCTCATGTTAATAACATTATGTCCTAGGCTTATCCATGCATAAGCAGGCATAACTTTCATTATGTTTCTACAGTTGCCTTACTTCCAGTCTGAATTTGGCATGGTAAAGAAGAATATGATTATCAAGTGCAATTATCATGTACTTTTATGCCCATATTTTCAGAAGTATGTGTAATTTGTGTTTATTTGCATTAGCAAGGATATTCCAGATTTTTAAAGTTTTGATTTTTTTTTTCCTAATAACTATGCTGACTTTGTTCATAGAAGTTAATTACTGCTTGCAGTGGGCAATGAAAATTGTGATGTCTTGCAGGTAATACCTACAGGAGGGCTTATTAACCAGCATTTGATTATTTGCCAAGAGAATCCTGAGCTATATGAACAGGAATGGAGCCAGTAAATCATGGGAAGTTACTACCCACCTTAAGCATCAGCCCTATGGGGGGAAGATGGGGGAGCTGGGCTTGTTAAGTCTGGAGCAGACAGCTTTAAGAGGACCTAACATATTAATAGGGTTTATTAAGGAGTATTATTAGCATTTATTATTTATTAATAGGGTTTATTAAGTTTATTAGGGTTAATTATTTATTAGGAAAGGAAGAACTTGCTTTGTAACGACTTTTTTGAGTAGATCTTGCTGGTATCATTACAACAGTAGAAAACTGGTTTTAATATTTTTAATCTAATTTTATAACTAAAAAGAAAAGATTGAACATAGTTTTCTTAAAAGATCTAGCTACAGTGGTCTGCCTTCTCCAATATGCCTATAAGCAATACCCATCTATTATCCTAAGACAGCCAGTTTGGTCCTGCAGAGCACTGCAGAGAAAAGGAACACGTACAGAAGCATTTTTGCACTTCGATGTTGTGCGTGATCTATTTGGTTTGGGTGATGTTACTACAGTCACATTTTATCCACCAACTCTTCAGCCACTGTTAATGATTTTTTGTCATTTTTCTTTTTGTGTATAGCAACAGACTGTCTGGGAATTATGAATGAATATATGCTAATTAAGACAATAAAGTAGTTTAAAGATACGCAAATGTTAATAGGATTCGAAATAAGAGGTAGCTTGAGGCCACTGCTGTAACTAACAGGCCATTTAAAAATTATTAACATCAGGCCCAGTGGACCAGTAGTAAAGTACAGCTGCCTTTTTAGTACAGTATCAGAACTAGCGGCCCCTAGACTCTAAGCTTTACTCCAGTGATAACAGCTGTGAACTATGCTGAACTAATTTTGCTTATTCCTCCAAATGCCTGCATAGAAGCTACTAGCCTTGCATAATGCCTGCGGTGATGTATACAATATTCTGTTATTTGTAAAGTAATCTTTACAGCAAATTAATTTAAGTACATCACAAAAGACATGTTTTTGCATTATTTATATCAAGCTGTTAAATGTTTTATTAATTTTCAGTGGTCTTCTTTGCAGACTAAGATTGATACATAAAAGAAGTCTATTGCTCAGATTGTTGATCAAACAGTTCAGTGAAGTGGAGGACTCTGCTTTGGTCAGCCCTAGTGTCCAAAAATAAAATGAAAAACAAGGGTTTCATTTCAGAAGGCTACTATTTGAACAGCAAAAGAAGCTTACATCAGGTGACAGCTATTTTAAATCTCCTGTGATAACCATGTTAAAGAATATTTTGTAATGTCAAATTCTGTTTGACAATCTACCTCCCTTTCCCTCAGACCCTACAGTACACATGCCTTTGGTCCATTCACAGAGATAACAAGGTGCCAGGCAACCAATCTCATCTCCCTTCTTATCTGTCTTGTTTTCTAAACCCGTCCCCAGCACATTTCCTGGCTCTGTAGAAATCCCAATTATAGATAGTCCATTTCAAAATGCCTTGTGCATGTAGCCCCATTCCTGCCAAAGATAGGAGAGAACAAAATGAGAGGGCTTACATTGCTTTTTAAATTAGTGAAGTTGTGGAAATACTTCAGATGGTGCCTGAAAACCTGGCATAGAGAAAACAGGATTAACTGAAAACTCAGGGAGAAATGAAGATAACTGAAAAATGTATTTCTGTTACTGCTTTCTTTTTGGAGGGCAGTTTCTGAGTATAGAAATCATGATCTCTGTCTTCAGAAGGTAAATTCATTGAGAAGTGAAGGAAACTCACTGCATATAGAAAGATATAAAGCGGTGCATACAACTGTGTATTAGCAGCTGGTTTAGACTTTGACCAGCAATGCCCTCTCGCCTGAGTGGTTCTGAATACATTTTGCCATCTTTTTATTATGCTTTACAGTTTATTGTTCTGATTTCTGAGCTTGCAATCTGCCAATGTCATAGGAAGAGAGGTGGAAACACCATTTTTGTTTATTGTGCCAAGAGCAGAACAGGAACCCACATATCTGCATTACAGTGTGCCTCAGGACAATATTGAGCAGATGTTTCTGAGATGCAGTTAGATTTCTTTGGGTTTATGATTTTAAGCCAGTAGGTTGTACTGCCATCTTTTTGTGTATTAGAACACACTACAAAAGGGAACCATGGTTGCAAGAGAGATTCTAGCATTACTGTGCTCAGTGATGTAATAATGCAGTTTAGTGACATCAGTTTGTTTTACTGCAAGTTAGCAACTTTGCTCTTGGAGGAGACTATATGATAGCTGAAGCAATTTCTGCCTGTTGCAAGGTTGTGTTTCAGAATGGCTATATGAGTCAAGGGGAGATAGGTCATGCCAAGAATTCAGAATTTTTACCTATATTCTACAGGCTGCTTTTAGTCTGGTAGCCATTAGGAGCTCCAGTTTTGGATAAAGACACCATTTTGTTGGATGATTTACAAATACAGAGTTACAAAAGAGATGTTAATTCATAACAGAACTTACGATGTCATTATTTCATATGAAGCAATATCTCGTGCTTGGTAACTACACTTTATGAGACAACATAAACATTCTCCTTTCATCGACTGTTAGGCTCTCAGACAGTAGCACATTAATTTCCCTAAGTATTTCCTGCCCCAGAATTGAAATAAAGTACACTCTCCTTACTAAACTAGACATGGAGAAGTATGTAAGATAAATATGTTAGCCACAGTTATAAAGTTAGGTACTTTTATTTGTCTTATCTGCCTATTTCTTTTAAAGACATCTGTGCTAATATCTATTGCTTTTTATAGTAGAGATTTTTGTGTTTAAAATAAACATCTGTACAGTTTACATCAGAATTGAAAAATTGTGACCCACAGAACTAGAAAACATGCATGCATATTCTTAAAATGTATACACAGGGGTATGGCCAGAACCCATCTTGCACTCAGATCTAATGAGATTCGTTTTCCATTTAGAAGGCGGACAGCTTTTACTTTAAATAACTTTGGTCAACTGGTTTGTTCATATCTTATTTTTCCAAAGGTAATTCCTTTTTCTCATTGTTTTAGTTATTGTGTGAGACTACAGCTATTTAGAAATGCCTTTTATAAATTTTATTTTAAACCCACCCAGCTGTATTATGATCCATTCCCACTGGTGTAATCATGGCATGCTAAGAAGCAGCTCTCTCTTAAAATGAATAAAGAAACAGCAAGATACACAGGGGTAGAAAGGAGGGAGGGAAGAAAAGAGATGGCTCAAGGTTTCTTAAACTTTGCACTTTCAGCCCTCCAAAGACAGTAATTCCCTAATGTCATTTTGACATGACATGTCCATAGTAAGCAGAATCTACATCTGAAAAATCCCTTAGCTGTGATCAGTGCATTATCTGGGGAAAACATGCATGGTACAAGATGCTGAAAATCCTTTGTGCAGTGAGATGATCAAAACAAGGCAATAAAAAGGAGCAAGTACAAGTAATGAAAACGTTTGAGATGTTGGCATAAGATGTCTTAAGTAATAGTAATTCCCAGGTAGTCACCCAAACAGGCTAAGACCCAAATTTCTGTGAAGAGCATGAGAGAAAATCTCTTGGTGTGGTTTTGGTTTTGTGAAGTTATGAGGGAGAGCGGAAGTATGAATTACAGAATGATGAAAGAAGTCTCAGAGAATTCTTGCAGAACAGGCCATTAGTGGATAATAAGGGCATCTACAGTCACCCTAGTGATTCTTTGAAAAGATTTATTCATTACTCCAACTATGTGAAGAACTTAAGTGTTAGAATCTTTCATTTTCAGATTGGACAGCTCAGAAAAGCTAAGTGACATATCTATGGCTAGTGGAACTTAAAGTGGGAGGTAGAGTGAAAATTTAGCAGTTTCTTGCTTTTGACTCAGAACTGTGTTTCTCTCCTGGTACCATTTGCTGGTTCATTAGTTCAAGGCTAGAAAAAAATAGTGAAAACAGGAAGATCACACAATTTATGGGATGATTCTAGGCTGTCAGAAGCACATACCTGTTCTGGGAAAATAGTCATTACCAACTATGATGAGTCAGAAGAAACAACCCAAACAACTGAGAAGTCCATTTTGGATGTACATGACAAAGTAAATTTTGTGTATATATGTATTTATTTATTTATCTTTTGTTTATTTATTCATCAGAAAACACTTGCATGAACAGAGGAAGAATCATGGAAGCATGGAAACCTCTTATCCACCATAAATAAAAATAAGGTTCTCAAATGTAAGACAAATAATAGGACAATTGACACTTCATGTCTCTTGATCCCTGAAATGGTAACTTAGAATGAGTTCCTCCTTGACTGGGAAACAGCTTCAGCAGAGCCTTGTACACTTTGTTAGCAGCTAGTGTTCTGCCAATGTACAGTCACAGACTGCAGAAGGCAGGAGCAGAATTTTGTTTCTAGATCTTGTGAGGAATTTTTTCTCTCTGACCAAGTTGTATATAATCTCATGATACGACACTGTATTCCATTTATCTGACAGCAAGACCAGTTCCAAATTCTGCTTCATACCATCAAAGGGAAGGAAGTAAAGGAAAGGACAAACAACAGATTTTATCAAAAGTATTCAAAAGATCTTTTACAGAATTCCCAATTGTGAGCAATAAATGACTGAAAAGGGTTTTTTCAAGTCAGAGTGTGTGTAATTAGATAATAGCTTTTATCAACCCACGGGAAAAATAGATAAGATTTTAATCACATATATCCTCTTAACATTGTTTTCAAAAAATTAGAAATCATGTTTTCTGGCTCTTTAAAAGATACTTAGATCTAAGAGTGGCCAAGGAAGCAATGTTGTATTTAATGTTATTTAATCAACAGCATGTGGTGAATGTCTCTTGATCTTACTGAGGCCAAAATGCATCCAGAGCTTCATTTCTTTGAAATGGTAAACAGCAAAGTAGGAAGAATTATTTAAGATTATATCCTTGTGCAATAGCATTAATCAAAGTAAGCAATGATTTAAATTGCTTGTGAGTGGACTCTTCATGGTGTGAAATCTGTTACTGAGGACAGAAAATAGCAAAACCCCCAGCCTCAGCCCTTTTGACATAAAGAAGCACCATTGGTTCAAAGTGTGAGGTATAAATGATGATAATGAATCCACCAAAAATATTTTGGCCAGGAGCCATACTGTATGACTCCACCTCTCATATCCCCTCTGAAATTCAGTTGATTCCCACCAATAACTGTTTCACTGGCAGGAGTACTGCAAGATTAGCATGTATTTCTCCAAAATGAAGAACAAAATTATTGTTGCTAATTTTTTTTTTTCCTGAAAACTACAAATAGTTCTTCTTTGCATAAGAAAAATCTATGATTACATAGCTATGTATAAAAAGCTATTTTTATGTAATCAACTGCACATTTTATAAGATAGCCTTCCATTTCAAATTGGACTGATTTTTCTTCTTGTTCTTCTGGAAAAAAAAATGTCTGTGCCTATTTTCTTCCTTTTCAGGATAAAAAGGAAAAAGATAGCTAATGTTGTAAAGAATTGGGCCATCAAAGGATTACTTTTTAAAACAAAATTCAGACTTCTCTTTGTTCTGTTTCATTAAAATGGGGCATAGGGGCAAGTTCTATAAAATGTTACATTTTTGGAAGAAAAACAAGCTGCAAAAAAATTTGTTTTCTCTACAAAAGAATGTTTGGATGAAGTTCAAATTTGAACTGAGAGAAATAGTACATCTCATAAAGAAATGAATTAATCCAAGAAGAGCAAAAAGTGTTTAATCACACAGACAATCTAGACAAGTTATAAAACATGATTTCTTTAGATATGCATCTGGTAAGAATGAGCATTCCTTCAGCTAGCAAGCTGAAGAGGTAATATGGTTTTGCAAGATCTCTAACCACCAATGACTATCTGAGTTAAACGTTAACCTCAGTTAGGCAACTTGGAGTTCTACCATTGATTCCATAAAACAGTTTTTTAGTGTAGTCCAGCCTAATTTTCATACAATCTGTTCTGAGTCTCTAAGCTTCTGTCTTCAAGGGGTTTAAAAAATATTTTTAAAGACAGCCATAGACATTTTGTCCTTGAGAAAAGCTGCCAGCTTCATGGGAATCTTCTAGCAAAACCTTCATATCAACTTTTCAAAACATCTATGATTTTGAAAGGCCTGGAAGTCTTACTGGTACTGATATTTTTGTCAGTTTTTAAAACAGCCCAAAAAGAACTGTACCAATGTGGGTTCTCATTCATGTGACTATGGAAGGTAAATGCTGCACGTGGATTCTCTATGGGAGAGTGTTCAAAGAGAAAGTTTTGGCAGTTAGAGAAATGCACGTGTATGTGCATTGCCAGGCAGCTATAAATACCAGATCCATAGAGTGCACAGGACTGGAGGACAAAGGCACAAAGACTGGATAATTTATTGCAGAGAGAACTGTAAAGCACTTTTAAAAATGAGTGAAGATTTGTTAGCATTCAGCAAATGTGAAATTCATGAGGGGAGTTCTATCAAAGAGATTAGCCAGGGCACAGTGGAAAGAGAAATTTTATAAATAAACCCAGTGGAAAATGTTTTCTTGTTGTGTAAAAAATGTTCTACTGGGTTTAAATTCTTTGGAATTATATATTAATGAAAGTAAATTACTTTAGTGATGCCAAAGTTTTTGGATGAAAAGTGCCTAAAGATTAAAGCAGTTTTCCTTGCAGAGATCTGTGAAAGGCCAAGCTACTTTGTGTTCTCCATCAAGAACTGAGAGTTGTCAGCACTTCTCAGGAACATAGAGATAGTAGGTCTGTATCTGAGAAATACCTGCCATCCCTGGCTGGGGGAGATCATTGTATGAAGAAGGCCTCAGAGGAGGGCAGCTTCAAATCACATTTAATCTGGGGATGGACAAGGGAGAAAAACATGGAGATATGTTTTCTAAAGTGAAACTTTTTAAATTTAGGGGTTTTTTAATTTTCAAAGTGAAACTTTTGACAATTTTTAAGTCTAACTATCTAAAAAAAATGTAGGTGCCAAGTCTTTCATAGTTGCATAGTGTCCTTTTACAGCCAAAAGATATATATACTTCTGATGGGGGAGTCAGTACACTTAATTTATCACGCATCTTAAGCTGGGATTATCTGTCTTCTGAATATACCTTTTCCTGTTTTAGAGACATGGGGGAAAAAAAATTGTTAAAAACCTAACTTCCTGGTGGTAAGGATGAGGTGAGAAAGAGGTGAGGTGAAGAGCAAAGCTTGTTCCATATGATGCATGGAGAAGAGTTCAGCAGTTGGATTTACAAGTCAGTCTTATCTGGTCTCTGTGGCCCTCTCTTTTCTCTTTTGGGCATCTCTCAGGGTAATCTTGTAAAGTTAATGTTCTGTAACATAGTGATCTGATATAAGACATCACACACAAAATACTATATTACAATGTTTAAATTGATTTTAAAAGAAGAAACTACTGTGCATGTTAATTAAGCTAATTCAAATTCAATTTTCCATTCAATAGGCAAGAAATGCAGTATCACTTTCTCCTATTGTTTCAGGAATTGACTTTGAGTAGAAATAGTCTTTCAGAGACAATTTACAACAATTGTTTCTGGAAACATGATTATTAATTAAAAAATGTAACAAGTTTGTATCTGGCTTTGCAATATGTTCTCACATCTGCAGCAGCACAAACAAAACTGCATTTGATGTAGCACATTAAACCAAGGTTTTCGTTGTTCCTAGGAGAGTATTTTTAAGTGAGCTGGTAGGTCACTGAGTAACCCATGTAAGACCCTCGTGAATTTTCTCTGCCTCAACTTTGATGGATCCATCTGTTGCTCTCCAGATAAATACTCCTGCCTGCTTTTAACATGTGCATCATTATATGCATGCAACTAAGCACAGTGACCTTTAGGACAACTTCTTATGTGCTTTTAGGGTTCTAGAGTTTACTACAGAACTGAAAGATACAGGTCTGTTAGGTGTTATTTTTATAGGTATTGGGGTAGCACTCAGAAGCTACAGCTGACACAGTTGGGCCATTGTGGCAGACTTTTTACAGACAGCTGTCAGGTGTTTATAGTCCAAAATAGACCATAGAGTTGAACTGCTGAGAACTGAGAGAAGGGAATGTGAAGTAATTTGCTCTGGGGTATGAATGTAGTCTCAGAGATTCAGTGCCTAACATGCCAGGCTGTTCATTGTGGAGTTACATTATAGGAGGAATAAATGTTTGAGAGGGTAATGTTTGTGATTCAGAGTTTTTGGCTTTTTTAAACTGGAAAGATCTTAATTTAGTCTCTTCACCTGCATCATCAATACTATAATATAAATTGTAGAGCAATACACTGATTTTAGGTAAAGTCATGATTTAATATTATTTCTGGCTATAATGCTTTAGGTGTGATGTTACCCAAGGTGTGATGAATGCAGAGGAAGATGAGTCTTTTGCTTAAAGAAGTTGGTGATCAAAAGGCAAAGGTAGATGATGAATTAGGGGGTGCAGAGTCTATAAATAGTAAATTAATAAGGTTGTAGTGGATGCTTGTTTCATTAGGCACGGAAAATCTAACGATACAATTTGTAAGAAACTCCTTGTTTTCCATTTCCCCTTTGTTTGGATAGTACTATTTAGAAATATCATTTTCTATTTGAGACAGTTCTTAATAGAAATAAACTGCTCCTAATGCATTTGTAGTGATTTTCATTTACCCACTTTATGTAACATTGTTTTCTCTTTTCTAATCCTATCTGTCATTTTATATCAGTGATTTAATTCATAAAGGTACCTTACTAAGTTGGTCACAAAGCTGGGAATTTTTCTAATGCAACAGCATAATTTAGTATAAAATCAGCAGTCTCAAACACAATCCAGAGGAAGAGCATGTTTGTATTAAATTTGTACTGAATTTGGGTGCAAGATAGTTGAAAACTGCATGGGGATGAATTTAGATCACTTGTCTTGTAATTCTAGAGCCCTGGCTGGCCTTGCTCTCTCTTCCAGGAGGTGGAGGTCAGTGCAGTGATCAGGAGGAAGTGGATCAGGGAGCACAGAGGAGAGAGAGAATGTTGGGATGTTCTGTGCAAAATTATCAGAAATGCATTTTGACATTTTAACAGGAAACTCGAATCTCAAAACTGTTTTAAAAATACTGCTTAATCTCAGGTGTTGAGGTTTTCACACATATAAATTGATAAATAATTTGACCTTGGGAGTCAGGTCCTTATTTAGATGAAATGATTCTCCCTTCTGTGCTTCATCTCTCTTGTACAAGAGCTTGCATCTCCATATGGCTAGGCTGTTCCTCCTGGAAATAATTCTTTAGGTTGAGAAAAGTCTTACTCTCTTAGAGAAGGAAGACCACGTGGCTTGACTGTGCCCCAGCAAGCCCTGCAGTTCCCAGTTTTTGCCATTTTGGTGGTTTGGTTTCTTTTTTTTTTACTGAAGGTTCTGTGAGTCACCTATTCATTTAAAGTGACAGTACTATAACATAGTACTCTCCTAATTAATATTTTTATTAATATATAATATATATTATATATTTAATATTATATGAATATATAAAATATATCTAATTAACATTATGTAACATTATCTTGGGTATTTAAAGTGCACTGCAAAGTCCTCTCTGGTGCCTGACCTCAACACTCATCTTATCTTTGATGAGACCAATGGCATTGCAAAATTTGCAGGAGGGGACCATATGTGTAATACTGGCATTAAGTTGTCAGGTATGAAGAGATGTCTGGTTTAAAGACAAATTATCATTCAGTATATTTCAAAATGTGCTCATGAAAATGAGTTTGTCTCTGCTTCTTATTTATGGGGAAAAAATTCTTGAACAGAAATTCTTGAACGAAGTATGAGACTGTGTTTTACTAAGCATAATTTAGTCCATTTATACTAAGTAAAATGCCTTTAGAAGTGTAAGAGAAATAGAGGAAGAATTGGGAAATCCAAGTAGTCATGTTTGCCTGAAGGCATTTTCTGAGAACAGTAGTGAGTTAGAATGCAAATCCTCATGGCTTTACTGATTTTTGTGGTTGCTGCTGATTACTGTAAAATTGATTCAGGAGCGTTGCAGCATTTCTGCATATGTTTAAGCCTAATCTCCATAGTGTCACAGGCATTTTTCCTCTCTGTGGGTGTTGTACTGAGTATGAAAAAATTCTCATAACCTTCATCTTAGTATTTTTTTTCTATCAAGGAGCAAAGAAGGACATTATTCAGTCATTTACCTGTCTTGATATCGAGTATAATAGTGTAAGTTTTCTTGGATTGGTTGTTTCAGGATTTTAATGATGGTCAGATAGTGTTTCACTGCATTTGGATCTAGGCTGTGGCAAGGATAGTTTCTTTGAAAAGTGAAGAATTATTTTTCTGTTATTTTTAGTTAAAAGTATTTTAGGGTAATACCATGTTCTTTAATGAAATTTCAAACTTGACTTTTTTCTCTTTTTTTTTTTCCTCCACCCTGAAAATGACTATGAGCTTTACCTCCACTTAGGGTACAATTTCATAGCTTAACATTGATTTCTTGAATTTTTCATCACGTGGAGTCCTACTGTATGGACCA
This sequence comes from Galbula dea, assembly GCA_013399015.1. Classification (NCBI taxonomy): domain Eukaryota; kingdom Metazoa; phylum Chordata; class Aves; order Piciformes; family Galbulidae; genus Galbula; species Galbula dea. Next base: position 939,885 of record VWZX01009423.1, read on the forward strand.
TGTGCTTTGAAAAATACCTTTTGCCCATGTAAAACTGCAAATAAATAAGGCAATGCAGGACTCTGAGCAGAAAGCACATTAAGTAACTACTACTTACATGCACAAGGCAAAGTTAACTAGACTGTTCAAAACTAGGGCAGGGGGGTGCTATTTCCTAACAGAAATACTTGTAGAACACTGAGAAATCCCTTTGCAGGGGAAAGTAAAAGGCTCCAGACTCCAGAACAAGAGTGAATGATCATACAAGAAAGATAGAAGAAACAAGTGTTTAAAAAGGGGGGTTATTACTAGTAAGAAAAACTGTGTTGAAGGAATGAGGAGTTAGAGAGGAAATTTGCTGCAAAAATGAAAGACTAAGTTAGAGCTGCCAGTGAAAACTGAAACTTGCTATGGACATTAAAACAACAGTAGAATCACAGAGTCACAAAAAGATTAAGGTTGGAAGAGACCTCTGAGATCATCAAGTCCAACTGTTGACCATATTACCATCATGCCACTAAATCATGTCCCTAAGCACCACATCTGTATGTTTTTTAAACATCAACAGCGACTCCACCCCTTCCCTGTTATGTACATCTTTAAATACAAAGAAAGGAAATAAGAAAATAATTGAAGCTGTTATATATTGATGGTGGGACACAAAACCAGGAAAATCTGGCTAGAGATATAAAACTTCATGTTGTTTTTCACTCAGGAAGGATGTTGACCTTAAAAGAGGTGTGATGGCTAATGGGAATAGGGAAATCACCTCTTTCTTCTGTGGTTCTTAAAGAAATGGTTTACTGAGGGCAGATGTAGTAACAACTGCTACTCAATAGAGCTGTAAAATAAGTTGTGATACATATGATCAGTGAATGGTGAATGTAATACCTATTTTTAAAAGGGGACATAGAATCTGGCAGCCCTGCACCTAGCAGCTTAACATCAATAAACTGTGAAGTTATAGAACAGATTTTGATGGAAGGCTAGCTTTAAAATGTGGCTGTAGACAGAAAATGACATAAAATGCAGCCAGAAGTTATGAAAGTAGAAAGTATGGGTTTACTCCTTATCTTGCAATTGCCAAGAGAATGAAGTACAATCAGCATGCTCCTAAGACAACTGATTTATGAAAATAGAGATAAACAGGAGAGGCAAGCATGAAACTAAAAGGAAAATGGCAACAAATGCTGGTAGAAGAGGAGGTACCAGGCTGGAGAAGCATAGCTACAGGAGGAAGAGCCTAAGAGACTGAGTTTATGGTAGATGCAGAGATAATAACTCAGAGCACTCTGATGCAATTTGCTGGTGTGGCAGATACAGACATCAGTAGAAGTTCAGAGCAGGCTAAGATTGTAACTATGAAAGTAAATAATTTTGAACAGTACAGTAATAGATGGACATAATGGAAAACAAATAATAGTGACTAATGAAAATAATATACTATAAGCAGAAAGTCATCATCTGGAAAAAGTCTACAAGGAGGAAGGAGCAGAACTTCGATCCTGAGGTGGTAAGCAGCCATCACTGAGGTGCAGATTTAGAAAAACACAATGTGATCTTAGGATATGTTAGCAGAAGTATTTTAGAGATGGAGAAGTAATGTAAAAAGAAGCAGAAAGCCTTCAGCTGAAATTCTAAACATGTTGGTTGTCTGTGTTCAAGAAAGATAAGGTGAAGCTGGGAAAGCACAGAACAACACTTTTTCAGGATTAGTGGAATGGCTAAATTTTGTCCCTAGCTGATCTCTGGTTTTGTTTTCTTTTCTCTTTCAGTTTGCTCCCAGTATTCTAGAGGAGTTTTTGCCATTTTTGGACTCTATGATAAAAGATCAGTACATACCTTGACCTCATTCTGCAGCGCCTTGCACATCTCTCTCATCACGCCAAGTTTCCCCACAGAAGGTGAGAGTCAGTTTGTGCTGCAGCTGCGGCCATCTCTGCGGGGAGCCCTCCTGAGCCTCCTGGATCATTATGAATGGAACCGCTTTGTCTTCCTGTATGACACAGACCGGGGTGAGTTGTGATCCAGTATTCTTACCATTTTGATTGGAATTACTTTTGCAAGAGCTGTGTGTTTTTCTATCATGTTAAGAGCTTAGTGAGTCAAATTTTGAAGAGCTTTTGAGGTGAAACACCTGTGATTGAGTAGCTGTGTAACTGAAGGAAGGATTCCGTCTGCTGCCAAAGCTGGGTATTGGATGCATGTAGTATGTAACTGACCCAGGCTCAAGCCTGTGCTTTAAGTCTAGAATACTAAAACATTTCACACAGTTCAATAAGCAGAATTTTAGGGCTCTGCTCACTCTTCAGCTCACTTCATAAGTGACAGGAGTACAAAGAGGCAGAAGGGGACCAGCCACTTCACTCACTGCACCTGCACTGGTGTAAGCTGAGCTGCAAGCTTTGCATGCTTTGGTAGGTCAAGGCAGAGAGAGACTTGATCAGTGTGAGGCCCTCAGGCTGTGGCAGAAAGGTGAAGGTAAGAGTCAATACATGCAAGGGGAGCAGGGGGAGGCAGTGCTGAAGTAGCCCATCTTCTATTCCTTGCATCTGGAGTTATCTGTGTGATGGACTACACTTTGATAAAATCTATGGCATGTTACACAAAAGGCTACACTGTCCATCCACAGTTTCCATTGCACATGCCAGAGCATCTCAGAACCTTTTAAGTGGTAAAAAACTGCAAGTGCATCACTGCACCTCACTACTCAGTGCTGAATTGAGAAGTAAAATCTGTTCTCCCTGTCATGTGCTCATTCTGCTGGCAAAGCCTTTCATCTTTGTTTATGGAATAGGATTGAGCTAACATGGCTGAGCTTTTGTGAAAGAGGCAAGATTTTTATGTTGATGGCTTGCTTTCAAGGAGGAAGCAAGCAACATAGCTGTAGCCAAATAATTATTTTACTACAACTGTTTCAATATAGCTCCCCATGTGGACAGTCTATTCTGGAATTAAAGTGGCTTTATTCCAGTATAATTAGTCTGCAGTAGAAATAGGGAATTATACTGACCTAACTAAATCTGTTTAATTATTTGATTATAGCTGTAGAAGTCAATTTTCTCATATATACAAGCACTAAATTTTAGTGAGTGTTTAGCTTGATATACTGCCTAAATACCTGAATTTAAATTACAGTGACTAATAGAACAAAATTAAAAGGTTTGTATTGTTAAATAATGGTTTATTTAAAAGGAGAAAAAGTCTTAAAGTTTAAAACTCCAAATTTTAAAGAAAAGGTTAGGAAATACCCTCAGTGGTGATCTGCTTTGCTACATCCTGCCTCAGATGATCTCTTATGTCCTCTCAGGGTTTATATTTATTACAATTTTCATGATTTCTCCAGGAAACTGGGAGTGGCTTCTTCACAGTACTTGACAGTACTTGGGACACTGAAAAGATAATTTTCTGCTATGGAACAAATTTCAATAATATATTATTGCTATTCAATTATATATATAGCCTTGTAAAACATTTAGTGTGTTCTATTATTTAAAAATCAGATCAAAAACATTCTAAGTGACTTAGATAAAAACACTGTAAAATCAGTTTAAAGGACAACAATATTGTACTCAGTAAGCTACCATTAACTGGGCATTTAGGAACTACAAGAATAGGCCCTACATCAAGCTTTACTTGATATTTTTGCTGTGCTTTTGAACAAATTTGTCAATGTCGTAATGATGAAAAGAGTGACAATATAGTAACTATTGGAAAGTTATTTCAGTAGTTAGCTCAATTGTAAAAGCTAGCCATACTAAAGCCAGTAGTAGTATTACAGGACTATAGCCTGCATATTTATCTGCATAAAAATACTGAGTTAAGGCTCTTATTTGTGAAACAATTATTATTATTGTTATTATTTTTATTATTATTATTATTGAACAGCAGACTGAAGATGAACTTACAGCACAGTACTGCCAAAACTTAAAAAATGTTTTGCTATGAAGTGCTGTTTAGTTATTAATTATGTTTTGCATTACACTGTTAAAGCCAGACCTACATCAGTCTTACCTGAAACTGCTAGAATGTCACAGGATGATTCAGGTGGGCCTGAGAAACAACAGTAATGTGCTAGATTGTAAAGATTATATTGGGAATCTGACTTCAATTGGAATCTGACTTCAATTCAATTGAGGTCAATTCAGTTCAATTGCAGCGATCCACTTTGTCTTGGGCCCTTTTTTTCATTATGATCCCCAGGTAGAATTTGGAAAGATGCCCACAGCTAGCCTTTTTCATCCTGCTGACCTATGATAAAATGTCCAAGAGTAAAAGAGAAATGGAAGTCCATGACTATGTCCACTAAAAATGTGAAGTTCTTACCTGCATCATGCAGTTATGTTCCAAACTTTCGTGAAACAATCAGTGCTGTCATGACATTACAGAATTATTTATATGATGTATTCCAGGAGATAAACAGCATTGAATACATGGTCTCATAGTGTTTATTAGACTAACACCTGGGCTGTAGGCTTGAACTCTTCCATATTCTGTGTCTTTACATTTGCTGAGATCAAAATAATCAGTGTTTTCAACATGTCAACTGTTACCTTTTTCAGAGCAGTTCCATCGAGTCCAGTGGTCAAACTGTTTTGGAGTTTCAGTAGCCCAAATTCATCCAGGAATAGGATGACACTTATACCATAGGTGAACAGAAAAAGTCCTTACTAGATCTGGTAAAAAACCTTTTGTCTTCAGCAAACACTCTTAATGGGCAGTATGAATCATGTCATGAGAACTGAGATCCAAGTACTACTGTGTTTGCTGTTAACCAAAGTTGTGTTGTAATTTCCTGCAGGCCAGTCTGAACTGATACATGAAACACAGACAAAAAGTTATTTTATCAAATATCAGTGCAAGTAGAAAACTATTCCATTTGCCAGCCTCCTTGGTATGATCTGTTGCTGTCTATTCACAGTAACAGTCAATTACATGTTTTTAATGGAACAGACCAATGTGCCTTATCTATCAATAACTGCTTTGCTTCAAATTTTGTTTTGCCAGTGTTAGCTCATTAATAATGATACCAGCAACATACTGGCTTGCCCTCATCTTCTCAGCAGGTGATAACAGCTTGAAAGTATAGGTAATAAATGCACAAGTGAAACTAGGATTCAGCTGGATCCTAATATCAGCATCAGTAATCATACTGTGACTTTCCATCTTTCTCTTATCTTGCCACCAAAAAGAAGCAATAATGGGAAACCAGTACGGTCATCATGTAATGAGCTCATCATTCACTCCATGTTAAAATCTTCCAAGAGCTTTCAAATTGCTTCATTGGATAAAAGTATTCCTCTTGTTAATTGAAGCAATTGAACATTAGATCAATGTTGAAATTAACAAGAAATACAGGTATGGAAACAAAAAGCTGATCTTCAAGTGTACAGCAAGTCCCCTGACTTCGCTATTCCATGTAAGATGTGGATTGAACTAAGCTGCATCCAAACTTTTATGGGTGTTTTGGTCATCTAGCTAAACATTAAGAATAGGCAGTGCAGCCTAATATGCAAATGCCATGGAAATATATAAATCATAAAACATTAAATAAACTGCTGCTCATTATATTTCTGATGTGAGGAATTTTCTTTCCTTTATTCTGAGTTAGTGGATGCCATGGAGGAGACAAGAGACTCATAATAATTCTAAATATTGCATTTCAAGTTTCCATCTCAGTGAATCAACTTTGCCCTCTTCAATGATTTTTTTGGGGACACCATTGCAGAATCCTTAGGGCTATGTTTTTTTTCTCATTAGAATTTATCTCATGTTTGCTCACGTGTAACCCAAAAGAGTATGCCTGTAGCATCTATGTGCTTTTAAGTTTCAACATCCTAATGTAAAAAGCATTGATACTTCCAATGGCTTCTTCTAGTAATATCAGAGCAATTGCATTTACAGAAACTAGCACAAAGAGTTAATTTGTTGTAAACTGCATGTATTACACATTCCTTTAAATGAAAATGTGTAATTTTTAGCTGCAGAATGTTACACACATTCTGTATTTACTTGAGAGCATTCTGTAATTCTCTATATCTGTTACCATTTATTTAAGATCTTTTCCACACAAGGAAGTTATACTACAGTTAACAAAGGAAATTACTTTGTAGTATGGCAGTTTTTCTGAAAAAAAAACAACCCTCCTGTGTTGGCATTTTCACTCTACATTGTCTGCATAGCAAAGTTAAGTTAAATTGCTCTTAGAAGGTACAAATAGCAAGTCTGAGCCCATTTCTGAGTGCATGCTGTACCTGAGTATGTGAGTCCCTATTGCTCTGAGTAGCACAGATAAGCCATTTTAGAGGTCTGCATACTATATGTTAGGAACTGTATGCTGTAAAAATTGACTTTATGATTATGTGATCTCAAAAAAAGCAGGTGATTTATGTACATACTAATAGGGTTTATACTCTGTCCCATGGATTGAATGAATTACATGAAAAATTTTAAGAAGAAATTTGTGTTCCAGTTTACTGATACTTAGCTTTCATATTAATCTTTAGGATAGACTCTGCCTTTCTTTACATATATTTATATCAGTGGTATCACAAATGACAAAACCTGCAAAAAACCTGTCTTCAGTGAAGGGACTGCAGCAGCCACACATCAGCATAACCAAGAGGATTCTTTCTAAGTATGAGGCTGTCCTATGTTGCTGCTCCACACTGGTCAGTAATAACACTGTAGACAGTTAATAGATAAAACATCCAGCAGCATGGACCTCCAAAGAAGGCCTTGAAAAGATTCAGATGAGGAAGCTAGCCACACATCCAAATGCTTATGCTTTAGAAATTTCTTTCAGTATGGACATCTGAGTCCTGCAGCTGCTGTACATAGCCTTTTATATGGCCACAGGTGTTGGCTTCAGTGCTGGAGCACGGAGTGGTAGCAAACAAAGGGGAGTATAGACGATGTTGCCAGAGACCAGACATAGTGCCAACTTCATACTGAATGTAAAACAAACACTTGTGCCAATTTTCTAAATGCATTTTTAGTTAGAAAAATTAGGTTGTCTTTTGAGAGCATTATCTGTGTGTGGATGAATGTTCCAAGTTTTAATACAGTATAAAGCAGGCTTTTTAAAAATCAAAATAAATAAATAAAATATAGACTTACAAACATCAAAACCTACTATTCTATTGTTTATGCTCTTATTGTGTTAAAAAGAATCAGACTGTATTAGACTAATTTAATTCTTCACCCTAACTCCTTGGCATATTTTGAGAGACATTCATTCCTTTTGGAGTACAAATTCCTTCTCTGGAGCTGCAACAGGAAGTAAAGGTAATTCACCCTTAGAGTATGTGAAATAAATCTGCCTTTAGATTCAAGGGCATTTCTGGAGTTCCATATTCTTAATTCAGCTGATTAAACTGTCATTATATGATCATTAATTTTAGGACTGTATTATCTGTTTCTGTGAAGAATCCATATTCCTATGTGTTTAGATTTTCACTAATTTGAGATGCATCTTACCTGTAAATGGAGTGTATTTTTGGCATTTTCCTCATTAATTACAGCTGAATCCTGTTTGCATATATATTTTTACAAATACTTTGTCTTTGGTCGATTCCAAAAGGAGAGGTGGAAGTGCAGAGATCCTTTCAAAACGAGTGACTACTTATCACAGTACTACAGATGCTATTTCTGCCTCTGTACAGGGAATTTCCTCCCCTAGTATTTACAGATAATAGCATTAACAGCTGCTTCTGTTACCAAAATCACAGTGAATCTTTGAGGTATTTAGCATTTTGCAATTGGAAAGAGAGTTACCAAAGGGTCCTTCAATCCTAAGGACTCAAACTTCCTCTTCTGTGCTGGTACCTTGGTGGGTTTTAATATTAATGCACACCTGGATGCTGCACAAGATATTCCTGCAGGCAAGGGACAGACATTTTATTCCAGTTTAACTTGGACTTCAAATGGTAAACAGAACTTTCAATGTAGTTTTAAAGATCCTGGGTACAATAAGTGATGAAGGTGTCACCAAAGAGAGGAGCTGTGAACGGAAAACAGCAGTTGCCAGTCTAGATTCCTAGAAAAAATAGGCATATTATGTATTTATGCATTTATGCATTTCACATCACTGGGGAAAAAGAAAGAAACTGTTCTGGGAGTAATAACTTGTGTTCTAGATCTTCCCTCTCCTAATGGAGAGCCAAATCATCTTGGGACAGTTGTTAGTCTGGAAGATCCTGTGTAGGCACTTCTATTTCATAACAGCTGTTGGAGCTAATTTTCCTCTGTAGAGAGTTCAGAGTAAGAAAACTAAATAACAAATAGCAAGTGTGTATACACATTACAAAAGAACAGACAGTAGTAAACAAGTCTTGAAACTATAAAAGGTAATAAGCAACATGCTTTAAGTAAGCTCTTCAAAGAAGTTCATAACAAAGAAACATGTTTTCAGATCCTTGTTATGAAATTGTTTGATTTGTATGAATGAAACTGAGTGGAAAAGAAGCAGTTTACTTTGTTAGGAAAATTAGTAAAATCAAGTCATTTACAAGATCTTGGTATTCAAGTATCTCCTTCCTGTATAATACAAAGTACTGTCTTTTATTTAATGGGATTAAGGTAGTTTCAAATAGGTCTAAATTATTGAAAATACTCTTAAGAAAATTAACTATTGGTAATGAAATAAGGCTACTTTGCCAAACTTACATTATAAACAGAGTTCACATTTAGTAGTACAAAGCAGGTCATGAACCTGACCTTTACACACAAATGACAATCCCAAGCAGAGACCTATCAATTATTTTTGGGTGAGATCTCCCTTTGTTTAATCATGATGGTGTGGATGGCTTTTTATCATTTTATATATGCATATATCTGTGTGTATATATATGCCTAATAACAATTGCATCTCCTAGCTTTGTCTGGAATCAGAATTTAAATGTCAAAATTCATCATGTCATACCACTGAAAAATTTCATGGCAGTAATTTTAGATTATATTCTCTTTTCTGATGTCTCTTTAATTTGTATTTTATTCTCATTAATTTATATTATTGTATTAATTCTCATTTATATTGTATTAATTCTCATTATTTTAAAACCAAACTTCTTTTATGATGTTCAGATAGCATGTCTCAACATCTTCAATCTTTTATTTCAAAACTATTCCAAACAGGAAATTAATCTAAACTAGCCTTTTCCCATGAAAAGGATTTTGGTATTTATGTTTACAAATAAAGAGTTTTTGGAAGAATTTCCAAGCTGCTTCTATCAAATAATTGTTTTATTGAGAAAATAATATCCTTCCTCTGAAGTGTTTCTTTAAAAAGAAAGTTTTGCCATGGTATATGTCTTTTAAGTTTTGACTTGTGCAAGATTGATTTCACATCCAATTTGTCCTTAAATAAGCTAGGCATTCTGCCAGGTATTTCCTGATACAACTGCATGGTCTTGGTCCTGAGGCAGAATGAAAATCTCTGTCCAGGTTCCGTAGGAAGCCAAAGCTGATGTTCACAGTGTGGCTTTCTGCACCAACCTTCAGTTATTCTGTGAAATAATCCCCCATGCAGCCCCACTTCTGATTTTAAAACCATTCTTTTCTCCTTCTGAGAAGAGGAACTTACTTTCTTCAATGTGTCAGAATATCCAGTCATGGGTTCCTAGTCCCATGTATGCATCATGGGCTGTGTATAGAACTGCAACAACTTTATCTTCTGTTGCTTCAGAAACTCTGATAGGGTTCCCCAAAACTTGACTTAATCTGTTTTGTTGACCACATTTCCACTGCTGCAGGGAGGTTTACCTGCAATTGCATTATCTCGTGAATCACCTCAAGATCTACCTCTGTGTTCCTGCTTCTATATATTTGCCCAGATTTTTTTGTTTTATTCTGCATTTCTTTTCCTCTTTGATCACTTAGCTTGGCTTTTTTTATATACCATCCTCTACTACTTTTCCCACGCTTCCCTGTTCTATTAGTACAGTCCAGTAAGCTTGATTCATTTTCAGCCCCTGCACATTATTTGAGAATAATGGGAGCATCCTGTTGCCTTACATTTTTATCTCTTTTGTTCACAATTATCACAGATTAAGGTTTTTATATTGAAAGAAAAAAAGATAAAATACATAATACAACTTAAAATTAGTCTATGTCTGTGGCTTCCATGGAGGAAAAAGTGCAGTTTTGTTTCCAGAGTGAGCAAATAATTATCAGTATATTTTAATACATCAAAGCTGCAATTTGAGTGAAACAGAAGACATAAAAAAGAAAAAAACCCAAACAGATATTGATTTATTTTCATTCTAAATCATTTTAGATGAGAGAATTCCAGTTTTGATTTATTTACTTTGCTGCTGCTAAAAAATGTATGTAGACTTCACATGCATCTAAAACCAAACAAGCAAAAAGAGGTTCACCAAGTGCATTGTCCTATATCCTCAAATGCACTTCCAGGCTACCAGACAAGAGTGATAATAGGAAATGCATAGAGGTGCAGTATTTTGTCTGCAACAAGAGCTGAATTCACAAGTAGCCCAAACACCAAGTTACATAATTTCTCCTCCCGCAAGTTGGGCACGTTGTGGTGGCCACCACACAGCTGCTGGCCTGGGCAGCATCCAGGCAGACACAGTCACAATTGTCCCTTTTCATCTAGGTCATTCTCAATTCCCTCAACAGGAAATGGAACACAAGCAGAAAAGTTTTAAAAACATCCCAGACATGAATCAACAAAAACCCTGAACATCTGCTCATCAAAGCTCATTAGAAAACAGTGTATTTTATTTACACTACTCTTCTGGATGTACTGAGAATGCCTAATGAGGTTAGAGATCACTGGAAAATATTGAAGTGACAGTGAAGTGTCAATTTCCACATTACTGGCCGAGTCTACCCAAAATATGTGGAATACAATGTTATTATATATTATACAATGTTAATATCTGCAGTTTTGTTATTTATTTTAGCATAAACTGGTGCAGTTTTATTAAAGCCACAGTTCACATCAGATCCAAGCTGGCTAAAAAAAGATAAAATATTTTAATTTCTTGTAAGGATAAAATACTGCTAGGAAATGTGAAAACCAAGGGTAGTAGAAAGTGTGGTTAATATAAGTGGATTCAGCAGAAGAGTGAGGAACATTTTAGTGTATAAGGAAATGCAGACTCAGATCCTCAGACAGAGCAGCTCAGTGTAACCTACTGACTGCATTCTGCACTGCCAAGGAATCAGGCCACTGTATTTAAATGTCTAACACTGTACAGCTTTTCTGATCCACGGGGCAGATCCCATACTGTGTCCACATTCAGGATTTATGAATCCACATATCCTTGTGAAATGTCTTATTACCAGGGCAGATCTAATTTCAGCTTTGTCCAGAGTAAGAGCTCAGATACTTAGCCTTTTTTTCAGCAGTTGGTATTTTTTGTAGAGCTACATTTAAGCTGTTACAGAGGGAATTGCTAAGCTCAAAGGTGGATACTGAATTACCTGGGCTATTTCAAGTTATTTCAAGGAGAGGTTCACCTCAACTACAATGAAGAAACATTGGCTTACAGTGGCTGTGACCTTATTCTTGCAGACATCCTTGCTCTTCTCTCTGCATATCATCAGGGAATCCTCTTTTGAAGGAAGAAAAATGGTTAGGAGGCAAATGAAGTGTTTTAATTTTACTTGCCCACTGATTCTTGTCTTTTCCAGGATTTTTAAATGATGCCTATCACCTTAGCATCAAAACACCACATAGTATTTCCTCTGAGGCTTTTCTGCCTGTGTTCATAGGAAAGCATCTTCCTTAGCAATGAATGCATTAAAGGAAGCCAACCCAATGCAGCACTCTGGTCACTGTCTTAAAAAGAGTCAACTTGGAGATTATGCAGTTTTCTCAGTAAATTCCAGAAGAAGCAGTACTTTCATAGTGTTGGTTTGGAGAAAGAGGACAACAGCACTGATGAATGACTGGAGCAGCTGTAAGTCACATAAGGGGTAATTATTTTTTGCAAGTGTGGAAAGAAATTTTATTCTGCGTGTCTGCTGTGTAGCTACAAAATATTGCTGTCAATGCCAAAAGGGATAAACACCTGCTAAAAGAACTATGAAGAGGATTATCTCTCTTTCTTACACATACACTTAGGAAATACATACTACTTATTGGACCATCTCCAGGTTTTTTCTCTTTCTCTCAGCATTTTTCTAGCCATTGAATCAATTGTTCACTCTCTCTGCCTGACCTGTGAAAAAGACATCTGCTATGTAGAGAGGCCAAATATCAACATATGACATGCTTCAGTTACCTTGTGCCAACCTGCTAGGACAGAACACTTGTTTGGTTTTTAAACAATCTGATTTTAAGTTCTGTTGGGTGTTTTTGTCATTGGGGTGTGGGGGTGGTACTCTCTTCTGCACCTTATTCCTCCTGACCAGGCTGGAAACAGCTTCTTGCTGATTTCTCTCCACCTGTGCAACTGTGGCAATGCTCTGCCAGCAACACTAATGCTCCCTTGCCAGTTTTTAAACATTCTGCCAAGTACAGAGTATTAATAACAAGATCTGAATCATCTCTAAAGTAACCCCAATGCCCCTGTGTCCTATTCCTCCAGTATTATGTCATTTTTCAGCTCCTGTCCAGGATAATAAAAAGGATCTGTTATACCCCCACAGATGAGAAGTGTGTCAGAGTGAGCTGCACCATTTATTCAAGCTACCCTTTTTGCCTTGGTGACTCTAAATATTTAAAAACCTTTAGGCCAGATTTTACAGTCCATGTCATGCTGCTCAGCTGGTGCAAAATGGATGGTCTCCAGCCAAAGCTGGCGAGTGGCCACAGCCTTCCCCTCATGTCTGTGAAGGCAGCTGGGAGAGGGCAGCGTGGTTCATGTCCTCGTGGTCCTTCTGTGGTGTGAGGCAGCCCAGCCCCAGCCCCAGCCCCTTACCACCCTCCTTGGTGAGCCTTGGCCTGGGCTGAGGTCTGTGTCTGCATATGCTGGGTGGCACATGGGAACATAGCTGGCATTGCCTCCTCTGAGGACATACAGGTTTAGAGCAGAGCTTTTGATTTTTCAGTTTGCAAAATGGAAGAGTTAAAGCAATGGAAGAGTTTGAGTGGAGATTCAACCAATAGGGAGAAACTACTGAACCTGAAACATAGCTCACAATATCTGCAATGTACATACCTGCGATGAGTTCAGCAGCAGCTTCCCACTGTGATGTGGGTTTAACTTATTTGATTCTCTTTCATTTTGTTTCATCCTTTTTGCTCCATTTGCAAGCAGAACCAAAGATCTTAAAGCATCAAGACAAACAGTGAAAAGTGAATAATGGAAGATGCTTCAGGATGGCCATGCTCAGTCAAGTACTCTACCTTCAAGAAGTGCTGACAAGCATTCCTGCTTGGTTTGAGAGAGGAGTTTCACTTTTGTTTCAACAGGAAAACTTGGCCTGTAGTCTCCAGACACCTCAGCATGCTGCATAATGGTGTGCAGAGCAGGGGCAAAGGTCTGGACCTTGCTCCAGTCAGCTGTGGCACTCTAGCACCTTTCATTCCTGTTGGAGCTAGTGCTGGTTTACTTTGGCTGGGTATCATGTTCTCTTTCCCTAGTGTTCTGGGGAATGTTTGCAGAACCACAAGCATAATCTGATACTCTCTGAGCCCCTCCCCTCCCTTCTCTCCTGTCTGTCTTCTGCTGCACATGTCAGTCCTAAACTTTACTTAATATTCAAATGACATCCTTGCTTGTCTCCAGCTCTCTGCAGTGTGTTTGATTTTCCCCTGGGTGTGAAGCCTTTGAGGTAGTAGTTCTGCAGCGCTTTGTTTCTAGTTCTTCAGCATACATCCTCTATCTACCCTTTGGAAAGAGGGACAACACTAACTGCCTGCAAAGGCATCCCTAAATACCAGTGTGGAGATTCTGAGGCAGTTTGCACTATTAGTGTGGTAAAATGCAAACCTTTCTATAGAAATGTAAACATACTCTAATGCTTTGCCATCCACTTGTCAGTGGCTGTGCATTGGCGTTGTCCTGCCCTGAGCATGCAAGTTGCATATATATACCACATCACATCCCTTTTCACCACATCACACACTCACTGTTTTTATTAATAAAGTGTTATTCCAAGGTGGCTGTGATAGTAACAGAGTGATCAGTAGTAATGAACTGATCTCAAGTGCTGCCTAAATACCCAATGGAAGGTGTGAGTTAAGATATCTTTTTAAGTGAAGTACCACATACCTTAATTGTCCTGGGCAAAAAGAGTCACTTGGTTTGATGCATCCATTGAAAGAATCTTCTTATTTTTTTCCAAGACCATCTTCCATCTATTTCACTGTTAATAGCTTAATATGACAAATTAATATGTCTGAAAGAGCTACCTGGTACAAGAGGCAGTTTCTGAAGACCTAAAAGTTATCTGACTTGTAAAGAAAAATCCAATCTCTGACAGAGACTGGAGTTATAAAATTTGACCTACTTAACAGAAATCCTATTAGATGGATTTACACATGGCTCCCAGAGATCAGACTGTCCAATATGAAGAATAGGACCTGAAGCCTTTTAGTGGGACCTGAAGCCTTAAAGCTGTTTAATGCTGTCAGGTATATTTTCCAGGTTACTTTTCCTTGCTTCTTTCAGATTCTGGTGTCAAAAACAAGGCAAGATGTAGTCTGATCCATATAGAACTTTACAGTTTGGAATGTTATCATGCTCAGCCACTAAATAGGTCTCACTAAGAGCTGATAAACAGCATTGCTGTAAACATGAAAAAAAAAAAAAGTGGGGGGGTTTTTTTTGCCACAACTGGTTACATTGCATGGCAAGACAGGCCTCCTCAGAGGTTATTCTGAGCTCTGAAATAGTAATCTCATCTTGCTGTACTCTAAACCATTTTTTCTTGACCTTATACAGCTTCATTTCACCCCATGCTGCAAAGCCACATGACTATTGCAAGGCTAACAGTATTTAGTGGGGTTTTTTACTTATTGCTTACAGAAACAGGTGGTTTTGTAAAGCTCTCAGCACTCTCTTCTGTCCAAAAAGATAATACAAAAAAGGAAATTTCTATCCCCATTGGTTGTAGAAAGGAGTTTGTGACCCCAAACACTGTCATGACACAGAAACTAGGGGACAAAACAGAAGTCCAAGAATATATTGTTAAATTAAAATCCCTTTTTTGTGTTAGTCTGTTTTGTTTCAAGCAATGATTTTGAAAGTTTCTTTGCTTAGCCAAACTTTGATTAATAAGGTCCTACCAAAAAAAAAACCAAACAAAAAAAGCCAAAGCCAAACCAACATTTTAGGTATTGGAAGGCTGCTATAAGGTCCCCTCAAAGCCTTCTCTTTTCCAGGCTGAACAACCCCAACTCCTTCAGCCTGTCCTTGTAGGGGAGGTGCTCTAGTCCTCTGATCATCTTTGTGGCCCTCCTCTGGACACGCTCCAACAGGTCCACATCTTTCTATGCTAAGGACCCCAGAACTGAACGCAGTTCTCCAGGTGGGGCCTCACGAAGCCATGAAGAAGCAAATGCCCATGCCAGCCTGGCATAACTAGAGAATTTACTTGCTGCAAATCGTGGCGAGATGTTGCCAATAGCTGCATCAAGCGTTAGGGATGATATTTATGGGCCCTAAGAAAACATCTTTTTCTCTAGGATCCTAAAATCTCAGCATAAGGAGAGGACATTTCTGTCTTGGACACATTGAGCTCTTACTGGTTGTGAACAATATCAATACAGTGTGTGTTGTAAAGCAGAACAGCTTATTTTCTAGGTAATAAAGTAAGAATTTCAATTCAGCATTGTCATTTCCTGTGTTCTTTATATGAGAGCTTATGAGGAGTCTTTGACAGAGTAGATACACATACTTTAAAAATCTGTAGTAATAAATATGTACTGGTCATAGCAATACATTTCCTCTGTCCTTTAGCTTTTAAAAATGGTTGTGAATAACTCTGTAAGGGGACTGGATTCCCAGCTGTCATCAAGAGCAACAAAAAAGGCATTTATGCGTTTATTCTCTAAAGGCTGGTTCCCAAGGCTCCCTTCTGACATGACTGCTGTGCCAGGAGCTTGCAGCTTTTGCTAACCTCAAGCTAGGGAATCCCCACTGAGGGAAGGCTGGTTTCACAGACATAGCATAAAGCCCAGGGACTACTTCACTTAACATTAAAAAACGTGTGTGTAGATGTGTGTGCACAAGTAGGTGTGTGCGTACATGTGTTAGACCGTATTTTGGCCAGTATCTGCAAACAGATATACTTACAATTTTCCATCAGCTTTGCTTGACTTGGCTAACTCAAGCTGACAGCATGCTTCTTTTCCTTATGATACCTCCTGTATGGTTCAGTCTTAGTCTCCATAGGCTTGAACAGTAATTATATCTATTAGAACAAGTGCAAGTGTAGGGCTGTCGGTTGGACTAGATGATCTTGAGGGTCCTTTCCAACCGTAATGATTCTGTGATTCTGTGAAATGGAAGGTGAATTAGTATTGGCCTGAATTAAACCACTTTACACTGGTTTTGCGTTTAGTTGTCATAAATGATCGTGAAGGAACAAGGCATTCTATATTGATTTCTCATTCTTCAGCCCATTGAGGTTTGCAGTACATCTGACAAGTGAATATTGACCTTCATATGGTGGTGGTCAATGTTATCTTTTAAAACACTAAAATCTTCGTCTCATCTGAACAGAAGTGGATATCTTCTTATTACCTCACCTTTTTCCACATGGATTATTATATTACAAATGACAGTGTATTAATTTACCTTGGCTTTGCTTTGAATTGTACATATACTTTGCAAATAGGATATTTGAAATGAAAATGATATATTAAAGATCTCTGGTGAGACCTAATGGATTTATAAAAACAGAAAACTGCAAGTACAAACACAAATATTTATGGTGAATTTTCTTATCACTTTTTTTATCTTTTGGTTGCACAATCTTTCTGGCATAAGATTAGGTTTGGTCTGCCTCTGGTTTGTGTGACAGGAAATTTAGAGCAGCTCATATCCATCAACATAAAACACACTATGATGTGTTAATATCAGCACAACAAATGTGAAAGTTTTTGAAAGCATGACTAATGTGTATGCATGTCTTGTCCTTCCAAATTAAAAGGACCATTTGGGGCTGAAAATTAAATCCTAGCTGAGCTGTTTTTCAATTATTAAAATAAGGGAAACAAAGTTTTTTAAACATTCTGTGATTTATAGATACACTTCACAGAGTGCATACAGCAGTGGCTGTTCTTTCAGCCTGATTCTGCTTTCAGTGATAAAAATCAGGAGTAACTCCAGCAAAGTCAGTGGAGCTACCTGGGGTAAGATGAGAACAAAATGAGGAATGTATTGTCACAGCTACAGAGCAAGTACATAGCATTGGTGGATTATTTCTTTATAGACTATGACTTGAACAGATTAAAAATAGTAGTGGCCCATAAGCAACTGAGTTTTTTTCAGTGCAGGTAGAGCTATTGTTTGCCACTGCTCTTATGCAGGGAAGCAACTGGAAAAGTACAAACAAATTGTACTGGATGTGAAGATCTTTTACAAAAGATATTTTTAGTGTAATGATTGGAACATAGTAATTTGCCTTTTTATAAAAGGAAGTATATGTCTGAAACTGCTGATGAGATCTGCCTCATAGAAAGCAAACTGGAGAGATGTATGCCAGAAACTTCATGAAATATTCTTTAATTGCATCTAACAACCATTGAGTAAGTTCAGACTCATTCAGATTAAGATATTTTATTGTATGTCAGTTTGAACTATTTCATCTTTCAATAACTAGTGACATAGTTCATTCTTTAGTTAATAAATGATGGATGACTTTAGGTTAAACAGATCAATCTAGACTTTAATTTCTGATGTTTCTTTCAAACTGCTCTTAACTCCCCTCAGCTTTACCTTCATACAGGTTAGTACAATGGTTATATTTTATTAATAGTGAACATTACAAGTTACTAATTGGTGATAGTAACATTTAATAATATATTTAATTTATCTTTTCATTGCTGTTCCTCGTCCTGTGCAAATTATCTAACACTTGGGTTTGATCCTTAGGGGGGAAAAAAAAAAGCCACTATATTTCTCTCCAATGGGATCAGATAATACAAAGTACAAACTGATTCTTAGTTCTAACTGCTTAAAATGTAGAGGGCAGAAGTTTCAGTCAAGGATAGAATTTCAATAGCCAACAGGACTTCAATAAATTTAGTGAAAGGAAAGCCAAAGAAGGATGTTGAGCTATTTTTTTCTTTGTAAGAAGATTAAAAAGAGCTACTAACAAGTTGAAGAATTTAGGTATCGAAAACTCCTAAAGAAAATGACATAGAACACACTTTTACAAGTATCTAAAGAAGACTTTCAAGGAGCTGAGACCTAGGCTTAGAAAATGCCTAGTGGGATGAATCCAGATGTCGCAAATGTAAAATGTTGTAGCTGTGGGACTATCAAGGTTTCACTAGAGGGAAAGGAAACTACTAAGTGAATCCCCAGGGCTAGATGACTTTAGATTTTATTCAGTGCCTTTGAAATGATTCAGAGGAAACATAGAAGCTAAGAAAGAGAATAAAGCTATTGTCACAAGAGGCTGCATGTTCTCTTTCTCCATGTCAGTGCATATGAACATAGATATAGTAGTTCTATAAATTTATAGTTTTATAGATTGAAATGGTGAAGGAAAGGTGGCTATTTCAAAACTCATGAAGAATTTTGTACACAGTTTTGAAATCATACCAAGAAATGACACTTATGGGTTACTGATGAAGGCAAAAATACAGCATGCTTCAATGATCAGCTGAAGATTGTTGTGGGCAACAATACCTTGAGTTACACTAGGAAAGCCAAAGACAAACTATTAAAAGGAAGACAACATCTCATGTCAGATATTAAGCCACTATCTGAATGTGAGCAAGTATGGCAGCGTTAGATTAATGGTTGAATTTGCTGATCTTGGAGTACTTTTCCAACCTTAATGATTCTGTGTTTCTATGATAAAATTAAAAGAAAGTGTAATACATAGCAACTGCTTTTTGGCCTGTTTGTGAAGCAGCTGATGTCGCATATGGTAAGAGGTAGGATCACGGATGGATTGGACTTCGCTTTGTTCAATGTCAAATGTTATGTACTGTAAACTACAAATAATGGAAATGACTCTGAAACAAAATTATAAAAAGCCTATCTCTCAAAATTCTCTGGCCAAAATTTCTCTTAGATAATTTGTCCAATTGTATATAGTGTGGTAGGACTGTGGTAATTAATCCCAGGTGACAGTATGCCTTAGAGCTTTAAGATAAGCTATAAAAAAGAATAGATTTCAGTGAAACAAACACTGAAAAGTAATCAGTCTAACTCCTGAATGAAAAACTACCATAAAGCTAAAAATATTGTTTTTAAAATTAATGACAACATAAAGTGAAAATCTAGTTTTTAAAGTGAAGCAGCATTTCATTCTGATTGTTAAGTTGAATCACATAAAGTTTCCTTGCAGGCATCAGGTCCTGTATTGCTAAACTCACCTTAGGTGATGTCATTGAGCTGGTACAGCTGGCTAATGTTTGTGTGGAAAATTAGAAAGCTCAAATGCTTCAAGCAAAATATTAAGCTACTTTTTGAACAGCTAAAATTATTGGGTTTGGGGAAAATAAAATTGTAATTATAGATGATGGAATGGTAGAAAGGCATTTCTGTATCATTTGTTATTACATTGCCTAAGCAGTAAAGGTGAAAGAGACTTGTTTATCTGCTGTTGTGACAGTTACTGCAAACTTTTACCATAGAGTGAAAAATTAATTCTATTATGTAGGAAAAATTTAAAAATAGTACCTATATCATAGAAAACACATGGTGTTTAAAACAAGGTTTTTCATAGATCTCTGACACCTTTATCAGGTCTTACGTGTCTTCATTGCTTGGCAGAGTATTTGTGCATCTTGGCACGTATCTCAAGGGCTACTATTTGTGATATAGTGGCAATCAGCTAATTACCAAACTGCTTTGAGAAACATTGTCTTATTTGAAAGAAAACTACTTAAAGGTATTGGAGTAAAAATTTTTTAAGAAGTTGCAGAACTATTGCCATGTGCTATATTTGCACGTGGTAGACTGGACATTTTCACATCTTCTACTAAGATAAGAAAGTTAATAATTTTCCATTCAGAAGTCTTCAAAACTTGTCTTAACCCTTTATGTACTGTGTTCACACATATTTTCAGTGCATATCTGGTTAAATGTAAAGTTATCAGCCACAGTTTATAAAATGTGTTTTGGTATGCTTCCATTTTGAATGCAAATTTGGCTACATATCTGAGTTGTTTATTGATCTTAGATTACATTTATGTATTCTGTCCTTTTTTATATGGGCTTCTTTACTTTGTCAGACTTAATATGGTTTTAAAAACAGGGTTACAGATGAGAAGAGAGGGGGATAGACAGAATGTTTGACAGGACATTTTTTCTGTCTCTAGTTCCTTCTTCCCTTTTCTTTGCATTAGCATTGTAAAGCAGCATGTCTGACTGATAGCACATAAGTGGTGATGAAATGCAGCACATCCTACAATTCCTGTCAGTCTGACTCTGAGAACTGGGGGTTATAGGGTCAGATGAGGTGACTGTGTTCATCTACCTGGGCATTGTGCCATAAATGGGGCATAGATTTTCTGATTTTCACATGTAGCTGAGGCTACTTCTAGCTAAGGATCTCTTGTCAGCCATGCATACTGAACAATTGCATGGCTTACTAGGTACCAACCACAAATTTATATCAAAGAAATAAATGCAGCAGAAATCTTCTCCAACAGATTTCTGTTTGATAGAAAACTTTTGCTAAAGCCAGGTTTTAGTCAGCATATACAGGATATCATCTCCACAACGATTATTAAAGTTCTGTCCGTGCTTAGATGGCTTTTGTAAAGATCGTTTACCCCAGACACCATAAGGAGGTTTTAGTCTGGAGTCACAGAGACTTAGCTGTCATAATCTGAGAGAGGCAGCCCAAGGCTGAAACACACATGTGAGTCAGTAGCAAAACAGATCAATAGCCCTGCTAAAAACATAGAATCACAGAATAATTTCTGCTGGAAGGGACTCCTGAGTGTCATCTGACCAAATGCCCATATGAATATGTGATCCAGCTTCAGCCTTAGAGATGTTTGCTCAGACCTTTTTCTAATCAGATTTTTAGTTTCCCTAAGGATAGGGATCCCAGATCTTCTCTGGGAAATCTGTTATTTTGAACACCTTCATTGTGAGAATTGGTACTTCTGGTGTTGGACCTTGTGTCTGTTAAGCCTCTCTTCCTCTTACTGTGCATCACCAGAAGAGTCTGGTTCCATCTCCTTTATACCCTCCCATTATGTAGCTGAAGAGACCAACAAGATCCTACTTAGCCTTCCTTTATGTTGCTGCTTTGTGTCTTGCGGAAGGGTATGAAGGATGTACTTCTCACAACTTAAATTGAACTTTGTGACCTAGGAAAGGTTTTGACCCAGTATATTTAGCCTCAGATAGGTGAAGCAATTATTCCTTAAAGAGTTAATATCTTTCTGATACTGCATTTTGAATATCAATTTGAAAAGAGTAAGGAACCTTATTTGGAGTAATTTACACCAGTAATAGCCTTTTTCAATCTTAGTTATGGTGTCAGTAGTATAATATTATAATAAAAGGATTTCTCTGCCTTAAGGTAAAACTAACTGCAGAGACAGAAAATGTGCTTTATAGGTTAGACTCAGCTGGTTATATGCCCTCTTAGCAGGGGGAAAAACAAGCTGAGACATTGCTCCATTATGTATTCTGTAGATTATCATCTCCCCTCCACCTCAGCCAATCCTTTTCTGGGACACTCAATGAAGGAATCAGTTCTTGAAAACCTATGAGTGTCAGGATTGAAATTGTTTCTGACTTCAGTGGGTAGCACATGAGGACTTGGTCACACAAGAAGTAGGGATAATCCAATTACATGGAAATGTCCCCCTACTTCTTAGATATGGAAATACACAATGCCAAAGGCTGATTTTTTTGCTTCAGTGCCTCTGAAGATGGGGGCATAACATAAGGATGATTGTGTTGTGGGTCTGCTAGCCATGGGATAAAAAGGAGCAGCCACTTTTCAGGCACTATTTCCCCAGTCTGCTGCACCTGTGTGAGCTAATGGAGGAAAGCTAAAGGAGCCAGCAATAAGAGGCCACTATGACCCCAGCACTCTCCTCACAGCAGCTGGGCTGTCAGGAGGGCATGTAAGTACACCTGGTGCATGCCTGGCTCTGGCTGCACCCATTGCATTGAGGAAGCAGGGGACTGAAATGTGACTTTCTGGGTCACAGTGCATACCCAAATCTGCCCCTGAGCTATGCAATTACACATTTTCCTTATTCAGGGCTCATGCTGACTATGTGATCTAAATAAAATTCAAAGCTTCTGTTCATGTAACTCTGATTAGATAAGGTGGTGCAATGGCTGTTTTTATCCAACTGCAGTGCACTCTATGTATACAGGGTCTAGTGACACACCTAAAAGAGAATTCTGAAATAATCCATTTTTCAACTGAAATCTCTTTTTCAAGTTATAAATGAGGAGTGGTTTTGAAATGGTTGTGACTGGATTTTTTTCTCTCTTGGGGTATTGGTGCAAAGTTCCTTGTGCTATATATGAGGCCATGACAAAGCTAAATTTGATGCATTAAATGTCCTACTTCTAAGTTTTCTGGTGGGCATACATTGTAATGATGTTTACAACATGAACCACCATAATTGTTCCTGATAGGTTACTTGTATCATTTTATCTTTCCTTCAACAGAGACAGTTCTTTAATTTTCTTTTGAGGATCTCTTATACAGAATAAGGCCTCATAACTGAATTTGATGTTTTTATAAACTCCAACAGAAATACCTTTTATTATCCTTGTTCCTGATGGAATTATTATTCAGGGTGAACATTTCTGATCTTAGTATGGCTTCTCTGAACCATAAATATGTTACTATAAAACATCCAATGGCAGACAATTATAAATGTACAGATGTCAGAAAATTTGAAGTTATTGTTCTCACACAGATTGTAATTTCTTTTTGCTGGGTGTATGCAGTACTTAGTACTTTTCAGTATTTCTTAATTTTTATTTCATAGCCACCTTATGCATGATTTATGATTACTGCAAGAGTTGTTAATTCAGATTTTCCAAGTTTTATAAATTCACACTTAAAATTTTTCCAATGCATGGTATATGGAAAGATGTTGTTGGCCCTTAACTGGGGGGAAGGCAGAATCAGAGCAAAGTCTGTGTGACCTGGTCTAGGGAATCCTGCTGTGGCAGGGGGGTTGGACTAGATGATCTTTTGAGGTCCCTTCCAGCTCCTAACATTCTGTGATTCTGTGGAAGGAGGGAAGATAATTAGATAGGATAACAGCATACATTCCTGAAAGACACTATGTAACTGTGTCAGAAGTCTCTCTCTAATTGGTGCTTCTTTCAGGCTTTGTACTGTAACTGAGTCATCATCTGATTTCGTTATATATGTATTGTGACTTCAGAAAAATGCACATTATGATGAGATAGTGTAATGAGAAGCAGAAGCACTGAGAACCACTGAAGTCTCTCCTTGCCACTGCTCTTGTGCAGCTGTTGTATGTAAAGATTGACAATTCTGTGAACTCGAGATGAAAGCACAAGAGGGAAAGGAAAAACAACTGCATTTATTCAATAATACATTGTCAACAACAACCAGGCTACGATTTTAAAACTGATATATTTGTTGGAGGTCTGATTCAGAGTTATTCTGCCAGAGCAAAGTTAAAAAATGAAAGAGAGAGAGATTGAGAAGTAATAGTAGCATCCTGGGTCCTTTTTGGAAATAGGTTAGCTGTAGTGCATACTGAAGTATGTCAGTCTGGTCTGTTACAGTGACTCCCACATACTATGGAAATGCAAACAAGAGTGCTGCAGAATCAGAATGGGATAAATGTTAGTAAATTATTAAAAGTAACAAAATTATTGAAGATCTTAGTGAATAAAATTTAAAAATATCAGAAAGAAAGAAGTTTTACATGAGTTTGGGAAAAAGAAACAACAAGATCATAACATAAAAAATAATTACATTGTTAGTGTGGTTTATACAGAACTTTGGTTCAGTGTTTTTTAACAGTGGTCGAATTATCAGTATCCCATAAAGAGGGATATATTTGTGAGCAGTCATTGGAAGTCTTCATGGTCTTCACAGTAGCATAATCTGTCCTATAGGGCTCAGTAATGACATGACAGAGTTCATTTATGATTTTGTACTCATTATTTCTATTTATTAATAATTTTCTACTGTTCTGAGAAACAGAATGATGTTACATTCTACCTGTCTTTGGATCAATGAAACATATAATCTCTAGGTGTCTATCATGGACCAGGCCTTGGCATCTAGCTAGATATTCAGAAGTAGAGTAAGGGCTGGCCAAGTTCTTTGTATGTCAAATAGGGATAATACCTAGCCTCTTGCAAAAAGAGCACAATGAAGTACATTTTTGAGATGCTGAGATACAGTAATTCTAAAAGCTACTTGAATTCTATGAAAAAGGAGTCTGGTTATAAAGGAAGTGATAATTCATAGAAAATATACTAGTTTTTTTCTCATTACCTCTTTTTTGTCATTTGTCAAACCACATGAACAAGGGCATTTTGTTTATGGAGAGGCTAAAATCAGTTATGTCATCAGCCACATCTGTGGAGCAGACAGCAACTGAAGGAGGAGGCAACAGACAGTTTACCTCATAAACTGACACCTCTTTTTTCGCTTTCAGAACCATTAATTATGCTGTAAGAGTTCACAATTTTAAATTAATATAATAATGGCAGCTACATGTAAAAGATTGAAAATACCAACTGCTGATAATTTCACTTCGATATCTGTAAAGTATAATTTTCCAAAGCATGGAAAAGGCAATTTGCTCAATAGCCCTCTGCCTCCTCTTTGGAAAGATATTTCATAAATGACATGCAAAAATTGAGAGAGAGAATACAGAGGCATCCTGCTTTAGTTTTCCTCACAGTCAGCATTTGGCTTTCTGGCTTCTCTTGCACTTACAAAGAGTACAAATACTTATAATACTAAAATTTCATTGTTATGTGGTAAAACCTTTCAATATTGCTGTACATTAACAAATGACCAACCTTTCCTTCTGAATCTCAGTGTTCTCCAGCTTCTTAGAGCTTCATATGACTGCAGAGATTTTCAAAGGAGTCCTAGTGAAATTTTGAGAAGTGGTAACAACAAGGCTCAGATACAAAATGGCTGAGGACCATTGCACAGGGCTCTGATTTGTCTACTCTGTAGGAAAGCACTCATTCCACGAAATGGAATTCACTTACAAATGGCACAACTGCTGAAAAGAATTCATGTGGGAGTGTGACATAATCATCACTATTTTTTGCTTCCAGTAGGATGGAAGAGCTACTAACGGAATATCCAGGTGATTGTTTCAGCTAGTGTTATTCAAACCTTTGGTTTTAAGCTTCCAACTTTTCAGATGTAGCTGAAAAATGATTCATTAAACATTATTAGAATGAGTCAAGACAATGCAGGCTCTGCCTACACTTCATGTTATGCTTTCATTGGGAGTCTTGATTTTTTGACTTCTTGAATCACTGTTTCCAGAACCAAATGACCTTTTTTGGCATCTTGCTTGTGGGTTTCCTGACTGCTCAAGAAGCATTCCAAAAATAAGTCTTCCTCAACAACCCTAATGGCCTAACAGGGTAACAATTTGAGAATCAAATTTACAGCACAACTACCCAGGAGCAAACTGTACCTCCAAAATGGAAGTAGAAGGTTCATTTGAGTGTTACTTGTTGGTATCATTGCAGCACTTGAGAACCCTAGTAAGAAAAAATTACATACACATAAAAGTACTAAGAAACAGATGATAATTACTTAAAGTGATTGCACCTGCATATTAAGCCTGACAGCAAAAAGCAAAAGATGAGAGAATTCAGTCCTATAGAGAGACATGAAAAGTATTCTTAACGTTGTGGAGGTCTAATCATTGTCAAGCCTTCTTGCAGGTGTTAGAGAAAAGCACTATTTGAGGGAGGATAATGAGGTGACTAAGCAAATGCTCACAGAAAGCCTCTGCTCAGTTTGCAGAACAACAAAGGAGAAAGCAGAGTTGAATGCTGTAAAATCTAGTAAGTGAGCATGAGGTTAGCATCACTGATCATCAGCATCTCTAAAATGAATGATAATGTGTTGGAGGTAGGTCAGAAAGAGCTTTGAAAGTGGGTAGAAATACTTAAATTTGATGCAATGAGAAAAGAATAGCAGGGTAAAGGAATATAAAGAAAGAGACATTATCACCTGAACAGTGGGCTAAGACACATTCATTGAGTAACATTATGGATGACATGAGTAGGAAAAATTTTGTCTGCCAGAAATTAATAAAATAATACTGAAAGAGCTGAGAAAAAGGATGAAAGCTGTGGTGAGTTTACACTGCAGGGTGGATACAATATGCTAAAAGTTAAGGATTTTAAACTGCAAAGATAAGATTGTACATTGGCACGTGTAAAGTAATTTATTAGGGGGTTCTGATGTACAGATTGAGAGTCTGCTTTATAAAAAAGATGTGCTGTTTATGTTATTACAGTATTTATGAAAGTAAATAGGCAGTTCAAGAAGGCAAATTACTCATGTTGGTCCTGAGCTCATGAGGAAGCAGTAGAAAGGCAGGTGACAAGTTTCACTCTTTCAAAGAAACAGAGTGGAATAGCAAGCGTATAGTAGGTATCTTGATAAAGATGGCAAAATATCTAGGAAAGCAGAGACAGAATACAGTTTTAAAAGTTTGAGTAGAAACTTTAGCTTATATAGGCAGGAAGGTGGGAAAGCAGAGATGATCAGAGACAAACTGGTAGAGAGCTGAGCTTAGAGGGGTTATATGGAATGGATTCAGAGAGCTTAGAGATAAAGGAGAGTTGAGTAGTAAAGACAAACGGAACTTTCAAGCTATGATTGGGAGGGAAGGATGCTAACCAGTGTGTGTGTTGGAGTATATGCTGGTATATTCATATTTGTAAGTCTGTACTCCAAAGGGAAGCACTATTAGTTTTCATTGTAGCCACATCACCACTTTATTTTTATAGGAAGTATGTGGGTTGTTTATAGAATTCAGCAATTCCTTGAGAGATAAAAAGGTGCAACACTGACTTAATGTATGAAGGGTCTGTATTAAATTGTTCTATTAAGAGCTTTGTTCCACTAATTATATAGGTAAGTGCTAATATAACTGGTTTATATTACATTTAGAGTATAATATGCAAGAGGGTGGATGTTGCTTTTCTAAACTTCCTTTTGTTGCAGAAGAAAGATAATGAGAGCTATATAAAGTCCTGAAATTGTAGCCAATTTATCAGGATCACTCTGTGAGCTAATGCAAGATTACTGCATTGACTGCTGATCATTTTATACCACTTTTAATGCCTAGAAATGGAAAGAGAGAAATTAATGGGCAAATAAAGAGAGAAAATGGAATATAAATAATGTATTTTTTGACATTTTGAATCTTACCCTATTATTAGTCTTTCTATAGGGGGAAAAAAAGTCCAATCAAACCAGACATGTATTCAGATTTTGTGGTTTATCCTATATAGAGAGATTATAGAGGATACTCAAAGAAATGTTGCAAAATAATATATTTTTATAAGAATTTAAAGTAAGCAATGAATGGAAACTAACACAAATATGGTTTTCCAAGCTATGATGCTTCATAATGCTTATTATTTGTTGTTTATACTATAATAGCTATTTTTTTTAGCATTTATTTTGTAATACTATTATTAGAAGTCTAGAATTTGCTTATAAAGCCTTGCTTTAGTCTAAAAATTGACTTCTAAAACTTCTTTGACTGTGTATTTTACCTGGACTGCCCTATGATTGACTGAAAACCCCCAGTACATTACTGTGAGCACTTTGGGTTTCACTGAGACTATACATATGAAAAATTATCTGCTTTTAGGTTCACATTTTTTCATCCATAGTGTGCACAAGGTCCACATAGCCTAGTGGGATGGTAAGTGGGGTGTAAAAGGCTGCTTGCAGGAAAACTATGGAGAGCAGGCAGCAGGCATCCAGAAATTATTAGGTCACAGGATTGGGCCCAGCTGCTTACTGATGCCAGAAACAAGACCTCTGTGTTTTTCAGGTTGCAAGCAAAAACACCAGATGAAATTCTCCACTGAATTGTTAGAGATGAGGTGGGACAAAATAGTGTAAAAGTTCTCCTTTCACTGTTCACTATTTTTGAGTGTGGGAGAGGACAACATTAATAACTCTCCAGAGAACTGGAGCAGGTTTTAACTCAAGGTAATATACTTGTGCCATAGAATGAGGAGCAGCCACAGTTTTTGTGTGTTTATCATCAGTATCTTTGAACTTGATTACTGAAGTCTTAGCTAATTCTTAATCTCAGCCTTGGAGTAGCTAGGCACTTGAAGTAACTTGGCACTCTGTTGTCTGAAAAATGAGTAAGAAATTACTAGATGTGATTTTTGGTGTCTTTAAACCTAGTGTACAAAACCAGAACATAGGATTATTTCCCAATCTGTTGGGCACTTTCCACATTGTATTTACCTTTTGATGTAGATATATTACATTTGTGGCTTAAGTCTCTGCTTTTATTGAAAATTGTCATTTAAATAAAAAAAATAGCACCATAAACC
Organism: Galbula dea; assembly: GCA_013399015.1. NCBI lineage: Eukaryota > Metazoa > Chordata > Aves > Piciformes > Galbulidae > Galbula > Galbula dea. The sequence goes on from VWZX01009423.1 coordinate 968,510, forward strand.
AGATAAGAAGATGTAAAGACAACTCTATGCATCTAAATTCCTGTCATTTCACCAAGATGCCTATAAATCCCTGTAAATACAACTAACTACTCTAATACTGCATGGATTTGGTCTTCCAACATGAAAATAGCTTACATATCCTGAAAAGACAAAAGGAGCCATATCAGGAAAAGATGATCCAATGATACTTATTTATCAAACGTGACCACTGTATTGCCTGCTCTTTCAAATGCCTTGTTTCCTGTTACATTTTCCCTTCACTTCATTTGCAAATCCAGGCATTTTGCAAACCCACAGAGTACCAATCTAGTATAAAATTTCATTTTTTACTGTATTTGGGTATCCCAGGTGACTGACTGTACCTTTTAAGGTCATTCTTTGTAAGTTTATCCCACACATGTAGCTTTTACTACAGTTTCTACTGTTGTGGAATTTGGCCTGTGACCCTTTTGGGAACTAGCATTTAGAGATGTCTGCTATTACTAGGAGTACCATACAAAAGTAGATTCTCAGGAGCTTTTGCAGGGTGTAAATGGAATTTCCCAAGGATGACATAGGCATTGGTACAGGCCTCCCTAACATATAAATGTTAGGTGTTTTGCCACATTTTAATTATACATCTTAAATGCATCAGGGCAGGATATCTGTAGCTGACTTTGTAAAACTTTAATAGTAATAAATTTGCAGGATGGGAAATCTTTGGTGGGCTAAAGACAAAGTTTAAGGAAGAAGTGTGGCTTTTAGGAAAGAGTGTACAATAAGATATGAAGACTTTTTTAAAGAGCAGTGTAGCTTTCAGATTTGAGTATTGCTGTCTTGCAGCATACAGACCTTTTCTGGTACCAGTTTTGAGTGGCATAAGACCACAAGTTCAGCTCCTTGTGGGTTTCAGTAGACATGCAAGCCTGGGGCATGCCTGGAGCAAGTTACTGTACCAACAAAGAAAGTTGCTATTCAAACTGAATGTTGAAATGTCAGTTTGCTCAAGTTATCCTTAATAAAGTCTAACATTTCCATGGTAATTTTTTTGTAGTGTTTGTCAGCATGGTAGGGTTTTTTAAACTTTCTTTCCTATCTAGATATTGACTATCTTGGATATTAAGTGACTGACATTGTTCCAGGGTGGAAGAGGACTTTTGCTATTGCAACCCATGGAATACATCATACACTTCACCAGTATAGTTCTCTTCTGCCAGGAAATAGCTAATATTGACATACTGGCATACTGACAATGAACTGTCAAAAATGCCATGAATTCTAAAGAGAAAAACCTCTGCTCAATCTATGGGAGACATGTTTGCTCATGTTCTAAGAGTTGAGCTTGCAAATAGGACATGTCATTTAAAAATCAAACACTGTCACCTTGTATCTTTTGGAAATAATCATAAAACATATGCAGCAGCATTTTAAACCATACTTTTGATGTGCCCAAACTGTGCCACACGTTGTGACCTTGGTGAATTTGAGAAACTGAGTGTATATGAAAGATACAGAAAGGAAGGTTGCACAGAAGAGGTGAACATTCAGTCCAAAGAAAGTGAAAAAATACATTTCTGCACAAAAGTATATCAAGACAAGTATTAACATAAGAACAAAACATAAGTTCTGGTCCAGACTATGATTTATGATGTTTATTACTCAAATTCACCAATAGCATTTAATATGCTTTGTGGCAAAGCTGCAGTTGTAGTGGAGTACTAGTCCTATGAAGAAGGGTCCCCTTCCTGCCTGCCTGCCTTCCAGCTGTAAAGGCTTTTGCCTGCATACTGGGGTCTCATTTTCCTATCTGGTTCTTTGTTAGCTTTTACTTTAACTTCCTTTGTCAATTACATTTTCACCTGGCACAGAATTAGTTGTTGTCCTCTTAAAATCCAGTGGATGTATTAAATGAGTTTTCAAATTAAATGCTCTCAAATTTTGATTACATAAGATTTCAAATATTGGATCAATTTCTTCTCCTGTGAGTAGTTCCAGCTAAAGTCAATGCAAATATTTTATGAGTTATTCATCAGGATTTTTCCTATCTTCTCCAAGTAATCCTAAAAAAAAGCAATATTCATAGTATGTCTCTAGGTCTTAGTCTGTGAAAATACAACTTAGCATATGGACTGTGTAGTGACTCATCTGTAATGTTGTGAAAGAATGGCACAAAAGAAAATGCCAAGTAAATTAGCTAAGTCCCTTACTCCCAAGTATATTTTTAAAGAAATAGATATTAATAAAAAACAACCAAAAAATTAAACGTATTAAAATATGTCTAATTTTTATATTTTGTATCATTGTATTTTAAAATTAATTAACTAAACATCCACGTGAAAGCAAGTTGTTTTACTTTCAGAATGATGAGTGTGAAAAATGCTTTGAAAAATGTCTTGTTGACCTCATAAAAATAGAAGTAGGAATAAGCAGCTTGCCCAACCTCCAAGTCTATTTGGTTTCCAAAGTCAGCTTTCCTAAGACTTTTTCTGCAAACATACTTTGTACAGTACCTAGGACAATGAGGCCTTTGAGCACAACATTATTTATGTAATTACAAACAATTATTCCTAGCAGAGTGCCTAAAATTTTATCCACATTCTCTATCATTGGGTTTATTGTACAAGCCTACCTCATATTTTATGGTAGCTGTCTCAGGATCAGAATAACCTTTTTAATCACAAAAATGAATTAACACCAGACTCTTCTGCTGAAAAAGGACTTGTTCATTTAAACTACCATGGAGATGAAGGCTAAATAGTGAGTATTTTCAGACAGAGTTAGAAATATCTGTAATTACCACTCTTTTTTTCTTGCACAAATACATTCCTAAATTAAGCCACTAAGGTTTTTTAAAGTTGTTCTTTCAGTGCTACACAAGTCAAGATGCCATCATCAATGAAATGCTAAATATAAGTAAAACTGGTATCTTGTATTCATCCATGAGTAGATGTTCTACATCTGCTTTGTTGTATTCAGGGAGAATCTCTTTGTGTCTGTCACAAACAACCTCGGGAGACACAACATGATGCTTCAGAGTAGCTGCAGCCTACAGAGGCAGCCTGGCCCCAGGACAGAGGTCTCTGTGGGAAGAACAACACACACAAGTGTTTTGCAATTTCACACCCTTCTTCCAGCTGCAGCAAGGTCTACATACAACTTCTCAAAGGATTATTGCTGCAAATGTCCTGCAGCATGTAAATATAGAGGTTGTTGTCCTTGTATCATCTCCAGTGTTAACTGCTCAGCAGGGTATCTCCTGCTGCTGCTTATCCGTGCAAATTGTCTCTCATGAAACCATCTCATAAGATGATGCCAATTCTTGTAAGCAAATGTCCAGTTTCTTTAATGCTGATGTTGTAATTAATTAGCATGAGATCTGGCTCAATGATTTGGAACCTGCTTTAGCAGGTAACCTTGGCAAGAGGAATGAGGTCACCCTGTCTCTTGTACCTTGGGAGATCATACTGCCTACATTCCAGCCTACAGTCACAGCCCAAAGCTGCTGTGTGAGCATCCCTTTGGAGTGCCACTAGGCATCATTTCAATAACAATCAAAACACAATATGCTTAAGGAATTTTGTGCAACTTTACAGCTGTAGACTGATCTCCTGGAGACACTTCAGGATCCCTAGCAAAGGAGCTGGATGTGGTGTCTCCTACCCTCCACTCTGCTTCCAGAGAAAATGCCCTCAAGTATTAATTGTGGCCTACTGACCTTTTTGGAATAATGTTTCAGCCCTCAGGCTGAAAAGGCTGAACCTCACTGCATTAAGCAGACTGGAAAATTCAAATCTGCATTGTATCTCTTGAGGAAAATAAGACAGTTGAGGTGATGTATAGTGCTTAAGATGCTCTATTATGAAATAACATGTCATTAGTCACATTGAAAAGGGCAGTGGAAGCAGAAGCAAAAACACATGAAAAAGTGTTATTGGGCATCAGGGGTTTTTTTGCAGTAGTTTTTGAGCAATAAGCGTAGTGTTCCAGGCAACAGTTTGTGAGAAACTTCTAGATAAATTACATAATATTATAAGCTTAGAGGGATTATCATATCTGTTTTTCAGAAGTAGATTTTAATTTCCAAGAGCAGCAGTGGGAACCCTAAAAAAATTGGTGAAAGTGGGATTTTTGTGTTTTTACACTAGTGCAAATGAAATCAGACCCTATTTACTCTTTACTGAAGTTACAGTCTAAAATGCCAAACATGCTCTCGGACTTCTAAAGTATTCTGTATCTGTTGAGCAGTTACTGGGTTTTCATTTCACATTCCTCTCAGATACAGAAAATTTCTCTGTTGTATTTGTATTTTTCAACCTCCTTAAGTTTTTGTGGCCAATTCCTACATCCTCTACAGCTTTTTTGGATATTCCTTTATAAACTACTTAGCCACTGTATCAGAGAGTGCAGTAAAAGTTTCCCACCTCTCTAATAAACATTCTTTGTACCATGGTGCAGAGTAATTTTCTCTGTTTTTCTTGGCTTTGGTGATTATTGTTTTTATGCTGTGGAGGTGTTCCTGATGGAGAGATGAAGACTAAACCACCCAGGACACTCTCAGTCCTAATGATCATGACACAGTAGACTCAGGGGCTTTCGCAGGGGAGGAGAGTGTATCTTGCTACACTGCTCTCCTAGGTAACAGTTATGCACATAGAAAATTGTGGCTTTTGTTTCTACTGATGGAGGTGCCCTAAATGGAAATATTTAAGAAATGTCCATTTGCATTAGATGGTGTTTCCACTTTTTTCAAGCCTTTCTCCTTTTATATTCTGGCCAATCCGATTCAGAAAAACTCACTCATGTTCACTAAGACTTGAGATGTCACCAGAGGGCACTTTTCTGTGAGTAAACAGCTGTTCAGAGGAAGAGAAAATACCCAGCTCTAAAATGAACAAAGTTCTTAGGACCATTTGCTTTCAAAATGGCCAAGGCCAGTGCCATTGTATAATGAAACGTCACAGGCACTTAACTTTTATTGAGCAGTTATTGACTGGTCACTGTGTTCATTTTCAGGCATTAATGCCAAGGTCAGTTAAAAATAATGAAAGTCCAGATCAACATAACGTTTCATACAAGACACTTACCAGGGTTTTATCACAATTTTCTACCCTGGTCTGTTTTCAGACAGGCCAATCACAGCTTTTAAAGTCTGTATTCTTTTACCTGTTATCTTTTCATTATACTTTGCCCATTTCTGTATTTCCCACTAAACGTTGGTTCTTACAGCTGAAATGTAATTTGAATTGTTAAATATATTCATTCTACCAGACCTCTGAATATGAGTTTATGACTACTTCTTGAAATATAGCTTGCCACAGTAGGACATAATAAATTAGTCTAATCATATGGTGAGAACTTACTTCATCCTGTGTTTGTTCCTGCTAAGAACTGAAATTGTCTCTGTAATTGTATGCAAATCCCTTCACCAGAATAATCAAAGGAAACCTATATGCAGCTGCCCATCCTCCACAAAAGAAGCATAAAAGTAACCTTAACTTTTGATTCTACTTAAAAGGAAAGTTGTATCTTCATGTGTAAAATGTAGATACAAAGTAGAAGAACTTAAAAGGCAGAGGATTTTGTTCTTTTCAAGAAATTCAGATTCTAAGCCATTTTCAGGATTTAGTTGAGAGTGGTACTTGCAGTCCCTCAGATGAAGTGCCTGGGATGTGCAAGATTATTCAATGTTGTAGAGTCATAGAATCACAGAATCATTTAGGTTGGAAAAGACCTTTATGATCATTGAATCCAAAGGTTAACCTAACACTGCCAGTCCACCCCTAAACCTCTAAAGCACCACTTCTTTAAACCACCTCCAGGGATGGTGACTCCACCACTTCCCTGGGCAGCCTGTTCAAATGCTTGGAAATGCTTTTGGTGGAGAAATTTTTCCTTCTGTCCAACTTAGCCTCCTTTGGTGCAACTTGAGGCCATTTCCTCTCATCCTATCACTTGTTATTTGGGAGATCAACCCCCACCTCAGGGAGTTGTCTTTCAGGTAATTGTAGAGAGTTATAAGGTCTCTCCTGAGCCTCCTTTTCTCCAGGCTGAACAATCTCAGTTCTCTCAGCCACTCCTTACAAGTCCTGTGCTCTAGATTCTTCACTAGATTTGTTGCCCTTCTTTGGGTGTGCTCCAGCACTTCAGTGTCTTCCTCGTAGTGAGGGCACCAAAACTGAACACAGTGTTTGAGATGCAGCCTTGTGAGTGCTGAGTGCTGAGGTGATAACTGTCACCAAACTTCAATAAAAGCCACTATATGAAATCTTCAAATGTTTCCCAAATTGTTGCTCCAGTCCAGAAGGAAAGAATGAGATCCTAATTCTGGTCTACATGAGAAGAGCAGTAAGTTAGTTTTAGGAACTGTAAGAAAATTATAGATCTTTAGGATTATCTCCAAATTGTTAGATCCTTGCTGAGGGGAGGCAATCAACTTTTAATACATCTGTGATCTGTGTGTCACTTTAAAATAAATAGGAAGACTTGCTTCAGACTTTTTTGCATTACAAGGTAACCCTGTTACAATTGTAGCATCCCAATTTTAAAGCCTCTGTTCCCAGGACTTGTTACATCTTTTTCTAGAAAAGTTAAATACTTGAAAATATAGATTTCAAGATTTTTACACAACTGTGTGCTGGCTTTGGCTGGGGTGGAGTTAATTTTCTTGATAGTAACTTGTATGACCTTATGTTTTGGCTTTGTGCTGAAAACAGTGTTGGTAACACAGGGATGTTTTCATTACTCCTGAGCAGTGCTTCCACAGAGCCAAAACCTTTTCTGCTTCTTGCAGCACCCCAACTGACCAAAGGGATATTCCATGCCATATAACATTATGCTCAGCAATGAAAGTTCAGGGAAAAAGAAGGGAGGGCATTTGAATTGATGACATTTACCTTGCCAAGTAACCATTACACATGATGGAGCCCTGCTTTCCTGGATGTGGCTGAAAACCTGCCTGCCAGTGGGAAATAGTGAATGAATTCCTTGTTTTGCTTTGCTTGTGTGTGCAGCTGGGGTTAAACCATGACAAACTGAAACTTAAAATCAGAAATAACATGCCTGGAATCTGTAAGTAGAACTTACAGAAGGAGCAAGCTCCTATAAATTACCTACTGTTTAGTCACCTATAAATAATGGACATGGCCACATGCACAGAGATAAAATTAAGGTTGTAAGTCTTAAAATGAATGCTTCTTACTGTGAATGCCTGTTGCTTCAGTCTGAGCTGATTGTTCTTGCATTTTGCTCTCATGTGTGTATTAGAAACAACACTGCTTTAATGCCAATAGGCAGAGATTGTCAGATATTTTACAGTAAAAGAGTAGTTTTCTAACAAATCCCTATAGAAAGAAGTCAGAAGTTCTGATATCAAGATCCTCATTTAGTACTCACAGTCAGTTCTATCCTAGGGCATAAGAATCTTATGCATGGCCTGAGGTGGATGCCTTGTGGGGAAAAACAGTATGTGACAATATAATTAAAGACAGCAACATAATACATTAATTTGAATGCATTAGGGTACTGCTAATTTTAAGATACACCAGCTCTTGAGTTCTTTACCCTGAGATGTTAATAGTTTTTTTCAGTATTGTTTACACAAAGGTCTACACAGAATTGTATACCATCATAGGGCAAACAAAATCCTATTAAATTGAGACTAGGGAAGAAGTTGTTGAGAAACCACAAGCATTTTATGATTCCTGGTCTTCAATAATGTAAGTCACTTAATTCACAACCTACATCATAACATATATGTTTGAAAGTTCATAGAATTTGGAAAGCCAATTAGAGCTAAACACAGATTTTTCAGGAACAAATAATGTGAGATAAAGCAAATTTCTTTCCATTACAAAGAAGAGGGTTTTGGAGACATTGGGGAAAAAATAGGTCTCTCATTCTAGTAGGATTTTTTTACACAAATTGCATGAAATTTTGCTAAATAAATTAAAGAATTTTTTCTTGATGAAATTTCTAGAAGATATGTTAAACACAGGTCACACACTTGAGCTCAGAAGTGTATGAAGTTCACTGTCACATAAGGAGGTATAAAGTAGTGATCCATTCTGGTTGCAGTTTTTCCTAGTATCTTTGTTAATGACTTGGATGAAGAAATACAGAATACACTTGTTAAACTTGTGGACACTAAAAAATTGAAAAAATTGTGTGTGCCTTGGAATACATTTTAAAAATACCTCACATTTTCACCAATGCACTTCAAGAAAGTGTTGAATCAATTGCAACATATCCAGAGGAAAGCAAGGAAGATTGTCAGAATCTAGTCTAAAACATGTTCCACAAGGAAAACCTGAAAGAATCATGTTTCAGCAAGAGAAGTGGAGACAGAAAAGAAATGAAACAGCAGTCTTCAGTTATGTAAAGGATTGCTTTAAACAAGAAGGGAACAAACTGTTCTCCAGGTCTACTAGAGATAGGACAAGAATGACTGGCTTTAAATTGTGCCAGGGGAGACTTAGGTTAGACTTTAGGAAACATCTCCTAATGATAAGGATAATTAAGCAATGAATATATTACCTAGGAAGTTACAGAATCCTCTTTAGAGATTTTTAACGACGAAGACAGATATCTGTCTAGAATAATTTAAATCTAATTTATCTGTCTTGGGGGATGAAGTGATAGAGAGGAATAGATGGCATTATTTCTTGAGCTCCCTATTTTATTTTCCCATCTATGTGTAACTTCTGTGAATTAGACCCAAGAGGGACTCACAACACACCTGTAATTCTAGGTTTCACTCTGTCGTCTAAATTGACCAATTTGTATGTACTTTTGGTTGAATATTCTGGCTCCAATTCCAAAAGCAGAGAAAATTTGGCATGCAAATGAGTTATCCTATGTCAAAGGTTATGTAATAGCACTTATAAATCTTACTGGTTGTGTTCAAGTTTTGGAAGCTGTATACTGAGCAAAAATTTAAAATAAATCCATCTGTTAATAAGAATGTATTAATCATGAGGAAAACTAAGATACACTTGACTCTGAGTGTTTGTAGTTGTTGGTTGAATGTACAATCATGCATCATTCATACTGTACATTTCTTTTTAAGATTTTCATCACTGTTGTGTCTGGATTCATCTTGTCAATATTTGGCTAGATAAATGGTAGGTATTTTCATTAAGCCTCATGTCTAGACTCCTTCAGTATTCACTGGAGAAAGAGAAAAGCACCTCGGAGATAGATATGTAAGACCCAAAAAAATGGGGTTTATGGGATATATGTCTCTCCTTTGAAAGCTTGGATGATTAACTAAGGCAACTACTGTATAGACAGCTAAAGTTAGGTGACATGAATCCAATCCAGAATGTCAAATATATTGGCTTATCCGTACCAAATGATTTGATCATTTATTCCTCACTTCTTCTGTGTGTTGGCTTTATAACAAATCTATTTCTTCTACTGATTCTCATACAGATTCCAATAGATGGAAGTAGCTTTCATAAAATCGCTCCAGCATTTCAGTGTCTGTGGCCATTGGCATCATAGCTAATCTTGGGAATGAGATCAGTTCCTATTTGAAAGTTAATTGGACCAGAAAGAGAGAAAAAAGAATTTGCATTTCAGTAACATGCAGTTTGTGAGACTCATCTTTGGAAAAGACCCATGTTCATCAGGAGTTTCTGCTTCTGGATTTGTAACAAATATATTGGATATGATGTTTCCAAGTGTATTAACCTGTAACGTGTCATTTAGTATTGTCAGTCTCCTAGCCAGATTAAAATATAGCCATAAAGTGTAAATATTGCATCCTCTTCATCATAGAAAATGAGTGATAAGTTACATCTTGCATAGCACTTTCCAAATAAGAATTATTACTTGGGTGTGCTACTGTTTGGAGCAAGCAGCTGCTTTGCTATGTGTCTTCTGGCAAGATCATCAGGAATGATTGCATGTGCTTAGAGGGGTGGAGGAAACAGTTTCCCAGAATTAAAAGGCTGCTGGAAGATGAAAGTTATAAACAATTAATTATAACACTGTAGTTGATCACTGAAATATTTCTGGTGAAAACAAGCAAGCAAGCAAGAAGAAAAACAAAGCCAAAAAAACCCCAAACAAACAAAAAATGGAAGGGAAGACAGGAAAGGAAACAAGGCAACCATGTTCATTCCAGCAGAAAAATAAGTCAAGAAAATGCTCCTCTATCCCTTTAGTTTATTCTGAACACACTGAAGAGATTTAGATATCAGATTTTCCTTTTCATTTAAATGGAAATAAATGAAATTAAGTCATTGACTGCTGAAATTAAATTGAATAGAGGAAAAACTAGCTGGTACAGCAGAAGATAAATAAAAAACCTGAAAGGCCACTGAACTTTTAAAATAAAAGAATTACTCATGATTTCAGCTACTTGGGTGGAGAGTGGTTGTGTATAGGCTCCAATTATAGCAATGTTGCAGTGACTGGGAGGAATCCTGAATTCCCAAACTCCAGCACTTACATTGTGTTCTTAAATACCAAAATCGCTCAATTGTTTTACACATTTCAGGCTCCAGTCTCTCTGAAGAAGTAATAAATAAGACCACGTGCATATCTATCATTGGTTTTGTCTGGCTGATGCATTTTGCAATGGAAAACACCTATGAAGCATGCAATGAGGGAAGCAAGGTTAAAAAAAATTTGTTTGAAAGGTGCTTAGCTGTAGAATCTTCAGCTCTCATTGTATAGGAAACTTATAAAGTAACTCCTCACTTCCACATTTGTTTCTTTTTTTCCCCAACAGGATGACTGTGTGGTATCTTTTTGCAAAAATATAGCATATGTTAAATCATGACAATTCCACCTGAACAGAGAACAGAAAAGCAAGGAGAGAAGTGTTGGAGAAAATAAATTTTTTTTCAGACTTTACCTGTCTCTGGTTTGGTTCCAGTATATTGAGGTGAAATTGGTATTACTGGTCCTGAAGCAGTTGTCAGTAGTACGTACATTAGTGCAATGACTGCAAAAAGTACTTGCAGACTTCTTGTCTCGGGTCATTTGAGGAAAATTCCCCAGAATCATAGTCCCAAAGAGAGGAAAAATAAGTTATTCTTTCATACATCTTCCTAGAGTATGGGGAGGACTTCATCTGTCTTACTAGGGAGTTGTATTGGTATTTTATCTTGTTCATAGATTTGTTAATTTGAAAAAAGTCAGCAAACTCTAGGAAGGACCAGGAGCTTGTTGATGCACACTTCCAGGCTTCAGCTGGTTGTGTTTGGGCACAATAATTTGTATTTTCTGATGACTGAGTTATCTGCATTTCAAGATTGAATTAGTTACTGAAAAAGGGTTACCATATACATTGATGAGAACTTACCTTACTTTTATTTATTGGCATAGTCCTAAGTATTTTTCTAAATAATGTTGTTTTGAAAAGCATGGATTGTGTAGCACAGTTGATATGAATTTGCCTGGGGTTTTTTTAGTTTGCTTTTATGCAACAGATAATATTCCACAATCCATGGGACAGAACATATTTCAGAAAATGAATCATTCATCTGTCTGTAGCATAACTGAGGATAAACAGCACATAACCAGAAAATAAATACCTTTTAGATGACAGATGTAAGATTTATGTCTGCTGTCCTTGCTTGGGCAAACATCTTTCTACACTTTAAGGAGTTTGTCTAAATAGAGATGCTGCACTCAGTTTCTGAGAATTACCCCAGGGTAGTTTTAGATTTTTTGCCTTATAAAATGTTTGCAACAGCACATAAAACTTTTTTTTTAATCCCTGTCAGCTCTAGCCAATTTTGAACAAATTGAACAAATAATCATTCTCCTCAGCACCTCTCATTTTTGTGCCTTTATTCTCTGTGTTAACTCCACCTTTGTCAGTCTGTTGTATTAAAAATTGTGCCTGAGTCCTGAATGGATGACTTCACCAATTACTTGCACAGGGATTCTGAAATCTTCTGGTGGAGGTGTTTCACCATATCACTTACTATCATTGAGCTGCTTTACACTGTATATGAAAGACATACTAACATGAATACCCACATCTGAGTGCCAGCTACTGACAAGAAACTACAGAAGCTTCAAATGCCTAAATGAAGGCAGTTGCTAATGAAATGTGGCAAGTCAAACCTTGATCCAAGGTAGAAGAAAAGCTTTTCTGTGTGTTTGTCTGATACATGTCATGCTTTGTGCTGGGATAAATTCCCAGTTTGATCAAAACACATCTTAGTAAAGTAGCCCAAGCAAAATTAGAAAGGAATGAGGGGATGTCAATTGCTATTTCAAACACCATTCACTCTGAATCAAAGAAAATGTTAATTTGTGTCAGGAAGCTGAATTAAGTAAATGTTGACTGCCTTTATAGCAAAGATCAAGTCAAAGTTACAGTGCAAATGAAGCAGGAACCCCTGTAACACTGGAGTTGTTTGAATGTATGTCTATATATGGAAATGAATAGGAAATGAAGCAAGAAATACAATGTTTGGGAAAGAATCTCATCATGATTTGTAGAGATAATTACAGGCAAAAAGGAGATTGAATATAGCAACAGGAAAAGCAGAATAATTACACAGCAATTAACAGGAAAGCTGTATGCTTCTTTGAAAAAAATAACAGTCATCGGGTTAAAAATGTATGCTGAGTACAGAAATGTTTTAATACTTAATACATCAAGTCTTTGAATTCATTTCCTAAGATAAAATACTGTTTTATAAAATAAATGTCTTATCTGTACCATAAAATCATATGCATTTTATGTATACACTATAATTATTTGTATTTTTATCATAAATATGTCATCTGAATTTTCCCCAGGAAAAAACCTAATAAATGTTCATTTTGGAGTGTAGGTGCATAGTGTCACAAGAAGAAGATGGAGGTTTTAAGTTAATATTTCAAGGACTGAAAATGTCATAGGAACCAGTAGAAAAATAGCTACTCCTAGATTTAGAAGAGAATTAGTTTCTCATGTGTCTTAAAATGTTCATATTCTGATAAAAATGTTGTCTGCTTTTATTTCACTGGATGCAGACTCAGGTTTTGGTGATTTTGTAGCTCTGATAAATAGTTAGGTAGCAATACCCTAGAAAAAAGATGGAAAAATACATGCTTCCTACTTTAGGAATTAGTTGGGCAAGTCAAGAACAGACTTGTGAGCTCTCCTAAAATATGTCACAAGCTCCTCTCTTGCCTCTATACTGCACATCCCCAATGGGAAGAAGTTAGGAGAGGAAAAAAGGAGAAGGGCTAGTGGGCGAAGGCATGCTGAGACTGTGGGCAAGGAGCATGCCCTGCAAGTTCAGGTGGAGTCCTCTGGGGAGGATGCTGCCTTTCCCTTCTGTGGATGGACTCAAATATGACAAAGGGAACATCAAATACTGATAGCAATAAAGAGCAATAATCCTGCCAGTAGCAATAATTAATGCTTCTATGGTGCCCTTCATTCATTGACCTCTAATCACTTTTATACATTAATTAAAGCTATACAGAACCTTTAAAATAGACCAATATAATTTCTGTTCAAGAGCCCTTCCCAAATCTTCGTTCGCGAAGCCTAGCCATGATGATGATGATGATGTATAAATAAATGAAAAGCAAATTCTTACTAAGAAGCATTGTAAACTTCTTGATTAAATGCTGTCAGAAAAACCCAACACTACCAAAAAGCAAAGCATTTGAATGTCTGGCATACTGTTTTTGTGATATACAAATACTAATGGTAAAAGAGTAGGCTCAGTGTTTTGCTTTGCTGTGTTGTAAAATGCGTAGATATAGAAACCTGTACAAACTGGTCTTAGAGTCTGAATGGCTGGATGGAAATGCTCATGTTGCTAAATCATATTAAGATTATCCACAATGCTGAGACTCATTCCAAGCATTCTGATCCCAGCAATTGTAATTTTTGTTAATCGCACACTGCGCACTAATCATGGCTAGCAGCATAGGTAGGGATACAAACAGTCTGTTATTCCCTTCCCTGCAGGAGCAAATATTAAGAGACATAATCTTGATTAAGGACAATTCCTATTCAAAATATGCAATGATTGTGTTACTAGTGTATTGTATTGTGGTTTTTTTTAGGTTATTCAATACTTCAAGCTATTATGGAAAAAGCGGGACAAAATAGCTGGCAAGTCAGTGCCATCTGTGTGGAGAATTTTAACGATGCCAGCTACAGGCGGCTTTTAGAAGATCTGGACCGAAGGCAAGAAAAGAAATTTGTAATAGACTGTGAAATAGAGAGGCTTCAGAATCTCTTAGAACAGGTAATACCTGCTTTTAATGTCACTGTAAGCACATGACTGAAAGTCCAGATGCGAGGCCATTGTGCATTGCATTTCTTTTGTTTTCTCTATGGGAATGAGATTGCTTGCTCTTTCTGTTTTTCTGCATGGGCCTATATTTATATGTCCACTTGCCTGCTCTGTTTTCTTTTCCTATATAATTCTTGTCTTAATAGGCAGCATGTCAGTGCAGGGAGCATCCCCCCCCTGCTGCCACCGAGCAGGTCTGTGGGTGAAGGGTGCCAGAAGTCAGGGCAGCTACACAGTTGGCCCTACATCCCAGTACCTCCATGCCTAATAGATCTTGATTCAGGGTCATAGGTCTGGCAAAACAACATGATGTTACTAAATTGCCAAGATGCCCTCGAGCCACACCTTCTTCTGAGTAAAGCTCACTTTTTGTCTGAGGAAAAAAAGCTTCTTTGAATCCAGTATTACATTCTGTTCACCCAATAGTCTAAGCCATAAAATGCTTTAAAATTATTATTATTACACATATTTAAACTGCCAGTTTTATTGCCTGAACAGAGTATTTATGAACATGAAGAACAGTAGAATAAAGGTTCTATTGAACTGGGAAGGAAGGTCAGGTTCTTCCATCAGTTATTCATAAAAAGCTGCTATTAGATAGACAGACTGGCTTAACTGGGAAGTACCTATACCAGTGTGTAAAGTGCCTATAAAAACCTGCTGCTCTCATGTGGCAAACTCTATATAGTGCTTATGAATAAACTCTATCTTAAGTGATGGAAAAAAGAAAACAATGTTTTGAAAGGAGCAGTTTGTCAAATGATGGAATATAACTTAAGAGTTAACTGTCTGCTTCTCACATGATCCCACATATTATGCTGATGTGGTACAGGGTTTAGTACCTGCTGCTGCTGCTGCGGGAATTGAAGGGAATGAATGCCATCTGCTGGTGGTAGATCTTCCACTGCCACATTGCTGCTCTGCTAGCATATTAAGAGAATCTTGGAAGGTTTTGTTGCAAAAACGTTTCTGATGCACCTGCTACTGGAGTCACAGAAATATGAAATGCCGTTTGTGATAAAGAAATGGATAAAAGAGTACTCACAGAAATATGTATGTCAATATTGCTTTCACTTACAGAAGGCAGAGGAAAAATGAAAATTAATAGTGTGACTGATTTAACAAGGACTTTCTCTGTGACTGTTGCCAAGAGAAGACTAGGTGATGCCATATTGCTATAGGTACTCATTTGGCCAGTTTTTTTTATTCTAAATGCCATTATGTTTTAACATGTGCTTTCTATAGCCAGTTCAGCCTATGTTGTAGTGAAACAGAACACCCATTTTAGGGGCTATATGTATACATCAGAAAAATAATTTCTCTCTCTGTGTATCTCAAACACAAAGATGTTTTTAGTCTGCCAAAAAAGGGATTGAAGCAAAAAGAGTCTAGCCCAATGTAGAAGATGCAAAATGACAGCCATTTTACAATATCAGCAGTTGATTTTTCCTTTTGCATGACTTTCATAACCTGTAGCAGACAGGTAAGGTCGCTTCACAAATGGACTAAAAGTTGGTGTGCTTTTCCCTGCATACACAGAGGAATTGATTAAGCTTCAGTAACTCTAATTAACTCAACTTCTTTCCTGCCTAGTTCTCCTGTAATTGAGAGCCTAAGTTGTGACTATACAGTAATACTTTGCAATGTACGAGTAAATGTTCTGCAGAACATTTAGGAAAAGTAATTAAATCTCAGTAATGAGAATGTAACTCAAAGCACTTTGCCCTTAAATCTATGCTAATGCAGGGAGAGAAACTGGCTTGTGGGTTTGTGGGTTTCTTCTCAAGTGACTGCCCATATATATGCATATTCACACTTTTCATGGCTGTGGACCTCAAGCAGTGAAAACTGGAGACTTCTTTTGCTGCTTGTGTTCAAAATTGAGCTTATTTGCTGGTCCCCTGCCCATACCAGGTGCCCACTTATCTGACCTGGTGTCTTCTGTTTGCTGTCCTTTCCTAGCTGTCCATCTGAGAAAATCAGCACCTTGCTGTTTCCTCACTTCTTGTGCAACTTTGATATTATAGTTTTTGCCTCTTTTATTTCCTTAGTTTTCCTCATTTATTTTTTCCTCTGCTTCCATACTCCATATCTGAGTTTTGTCTTCAGAGAAACCCTATGGAAACCTTATGACATATCTGAAAACCAGACTATCCCTGTGCACAACCCAGAAAGTACATTTTTCATCATAAGATCTTCCTTTCAGGTTTTTATGTTGTGGTGAGGTTGTTTTGGGGAAGGGCCAAACCTGTACCGTTTTTAAGGGCGAACTACAGAGAGATGGAGTTTCATTTTCAGATTTCCTTTAGAGAAGGGGAGAGTAGAGTCAGCATTAAATTCGGGAGATGCATTCAGTCTGCACACAAGTGTTTATGTCCAGTTTCCTTCAATTGCCCCTGACTGTCTAAGCCTCAGAAAAGGTTTCACATCCTACTTCTCAAGGC